>JAPWTK010000140.1:157500-792500 GCA_029963805.1 Aromia moschata | reverse complement strand
TTTAATTCTATTCACAAATGGTAACGGCTGTGCCATTATTACAAAAATCCACACAAAATCGGGTAATATGTAAATACAGCCCACGAATTCAGGAGTGACGACTATAATTCATGACAAAAAATCATTTTGCCTGACAGGTTGCCATTGGTATAGCTCGCCGTCTTACGTAAAAAGTGTATTACGTGTATACTGTGGTGTGGGTATACAGGGGCAAAAAATATGCACTTAAAAATACGGTTTGTACTTTAATTATCATAAAGTTGTATAGTGCCGGCTCTGCGTGACAGCATTCTTTTCCGGACCTTATGGAAAACGAAAAACGTGGGTCTGAAAAGAAAAACTTTGAATTGCTATTTAGGGGTTCTCAAGGTCACTGAGAATCCCTAGTGGTTGAATAAAAACGGTGGATGTTACCACTCAATGCGGTGGTTTTTGTTTCCCTTTTATGAGGAAAATAATTGAGAAAAAATCTTGAAAATGCTTACAGCTGTGTTTCTAAAATCACCGAATTTTACATTTTCAAAATAAGGTTGCTACGCAGTCTCAAGAATATAACAATCAGCAAGCCATTTTACCATTGAATAATATTAGATTATGGAGTTTAAGGGTTTTGGGAAGGTGGTATGTATTATGGGGGTTTTATGAACCAATCATTGTCTTGTAATGTAATGTACATTTTCTCGTACAGTTTCGTGGTTATATTCACTCATACACTACGGGTTATGGAGTTATTGCATTCTTGGTTTATAATGCATTGGGGATATTGAATTTTGTAGTTCAATGCCGTAGAATTATGAATTTACATGAGCCATATGATACTGAATTTTATAGTTTCTGATGTCTGATGCATAAAACCTACATTTTCTCAGATATTAGGGTTATAAAGTGGTGCATGTTTTCTCTGCGTTCCATAATGGGTTAATTATGGATGAAAAAATCAATTTTCATTTGCTCCTAAATGAAATGATTTAGAACGATAATAAGGTATAAGGAATTAGACAATGCGATAGTGTTATTTTTTTACTTAATGAGTTATGTATAGACGTCAGACACTGCGCTGTTTAACTACGGTAAAAGTTGTTATCATTATCACGTATGATATTAACAATAACACTAAAAATTCAAAAAGCAACTTCCTTATCTTTGAACTTTATTATAAGTACTTTGAATAAAGCACTTATTTCTTTATATTTGCAAATATTTTTAGATAAATAAAAAATGCAGATATTTGCATTTAGCGAAATTATACTTATTTTAATACTTTAGTGACACTTTCATAAAGAAAACAAGTGCTCAGAGCTGCCCTACAAACTATAATTTATTTTCATATTTAGAAAGTGCATCTTCAATTACCCGTTTGGAACTTTTTCATAAATGATAGTGAATGAAGAGACTGAAAAAAGTATCTATCAGTTTCTATTTACATATAGATAATATATTGTCAACTGAATAACGTGTACCTAACACACATGGATGTATGTAACTTCCAATTTATCAAAATGAGCACATAAAATGTCGCCTATGGAATATTTCCACGCGTGGTATAAAATACACAACAATATTACCTTTCGTTTTCACTAGCGACCAATTTTCCATTTTAGAAAAATTGTGGTGGTGGAAAAATTATAATTTTTTTCATAATTAATTTTGGGGGTAATTTTGATTTTTTCCTTATCCACCCTAGATATATTTTAGTACTCTTAATGTAGTTAAATTTTTGTCTTAAACATTTGTTTTTATCTCTAATGGTTTTCCAGATATTAGGACAGATAGCGTAGAGTGTGTTTTCATTTTAGAGGAGCTACACCCTAAAAATAGGCGACTGGGCAGCAAAAACATATGCAATCTTCTTACCTTAAGGAGTTATACCTACTATCCAGGTGCACTGAAAAATTAAGCTTTTTTTTGGAAATTTTTTTCGATACCTACGTAATGAATCAAAATGAAATTTTGACTTAATTCTATGGGTATTAAAGTACACAAAAGTATTTTTTACTTTCATTTAAGTTACAAAATGGCGTCGTAGCGCCAAGTAACATGAAACAATTTTTTTCTGGAGGAGGAAATTAGCGTACACTGTAGCAGTCTTTTGGTACGCCACTTAGAAACAAGGGAAATTTTTTTAATCTACATTAGTTTTTCTTTGGTACCCACGATTTAATTTTTTTTTGAATTCACAAATTGACCACTTATTTTTTCAATTTTTTTTCTTAAAAAATCGATCTTAAATTGTTTATTGCAAATCTAATTAATTATCAATCGCAAAAATCGTGTGGACGTTAAATGTGTTTAAAGTTTGACAACGTATTTAATCATACCGACGAAAACTACCAATAGAACTGTAATAATATAGCAGACCGCTTTCTTCGAACATTCTCGACCGCTGAGACCTGTTCGGAAAATAAGCTGTAAATTTTTTTTAAAAGCTTGCCCCCCCCCCCTTTTTAATATCATTCTTAGATAGTCTACATATCAGCAAAAAAAAATAAAAAAAAATAGGAAAACATTTGCTGGGTAGTATAACCCATTAAGTAACTATTAATTTGTGAAGTTTGATAAAATTTTAATTTTCGGGTTGTCGGTGTTCCCTTGTTCTTTTATGTTCGATTTGTTTTTAAATAAAATTTCCAACATCTCTAATTTGTAATTGCTATTGTAAAAAAAATATTAGAATTCAAAACAAATTCTTCCCATAAATATTTTTAATTATAATTTATTCATGCTAGAATCATGGTCTGGTCCATTGTGCGTTCCTTAGATATACAAGCTTGCTTCCCACTGGAAAAAGAGAAAAAATCTATGCAAAAATACTAACTTTGAACCACCATATTTCGATAGTGAAAAGTAGCCTCAACTTGAATCTTTATGAAAGTTAACGACTAAACAATAATCATCATGTACTACATATTTCTAACACAGCTTCAAGGGTTGTGAAATAGGCGAAAAATGAACCGTTTTTTGGGTCGTTCTTTTTCGTAGTCTAGTGAAATAAGTAAAACCATTTTTATGATTACGTCCAGTAAGAAAAGATGATTTTTTAAATACTAAAAAACAGTATATTCCAGATATGACAATTGTGATTTAATACGGATAGCAGAGTATAGTTTATAATTTTCGAATTAACTTTTCTACAAATATTTTGCAAAATGGGAGAACTTTACTCCTCTTTTCAACATATTTTATTTCTCTAAAAACACCTCTATATCTAACATTTCTAAAAAGTCTTTCCTCTATTGTCAGGTTTTGGAAAAGCAACGTTTTCTGTTTTAATCAAGAATTCATATTTTTCATGATACTGCAAAGCGTATATTAATATTTTTTTTCTAAATAACCATAATTTTTGCACGACGCCACAGTTGCAAAATAAATAAAAATATCATATAATACAACACTAAAACATTAATATACCGTAATCAATCTCTCCCAGCGGGGTGTCACTGAAAGCTGTGACCTAGATGAACTCCGCGCACCTCGACCCGACAAAGATTTTCCAGGATGCTTTTCCCTGAAAACGCGTCCTTCGACATCCAAGGACCTACCTAAATAACGTTAAGTAGAACCTTTTATATTATAAATTACTAAACAAACGCAGGCGACCTTCTGAGAAGCTCTCAGAGGAATGCGCCTTTCAAGGTGCATTCCTGATGCAGCGGGGATTCATTATGATTCCATTACTCGCTTTTATTACTTCGCGCGTGTGCTGGGAATGTCTAGAATTTCATTAATTTAGTTACTTCCGTTGTTAAATACGGCAGTTGCTAAATTGAATATTGAAAAATTAAATTTATCGGCAGTGTCACGACAAAATTGGCTAAGAGAGAAAATATTAAATTTGGGTTTGAAAAGAAATGTCACTAGCACGCCCACGAAAGTCGATAAGATTTCATATTGTCAGACAGAAGAAATTTATATTTATTTTTAAAAAGTCGTAACACGTTAAGTTGTTTCAAAATTTTGTTTGGACGTATGTATGTTCTAAAACCGATCTACTGCACTTTCTGTATGGAGAATTGTCTCGATCTCATTACCTCCCAATCTGCAGCTGAAATTTCCGTTGTATATCCCCATCTTGTTTTGGTGATCTTAAGAGGTAACACTACCTTGTGGGGTCAAAATCAAGGCTCACTTTCTCGATTGTAGAAAGGAAAAACAATTTATTGAAATTCGTTTTTTTAGACATCATTACACATCTCTTAAAGTACACAAAAAATATTTTTTAAAGTCATTTAAAAACAAAATGGCGGCATAACAGCTCTCGGAATGAAACATCTTTTTTTGACATCCTTGGCCGTAAACCTACAGGTCGCAATTATTGTGCATCAAACAAAAAACCAAAAAGATTTTGAAATTACATCTAAAATCTAATAAACGACCGCATAACTTTTCGAAATATTGATTTAAAAGAAATGGCGTCAGTTTAAATAAAAAAACACGTTTTTTCGGAAAAAAAAATCGGCTATTCGCAAAATCGTTCTGGGCTATAAAATTTCTTCTAAATTTCAAAAATTGTAGGCGCTAGGTTTACGACCAGCTCGAAAAACATGGTTTTGAGAAAAACGCGTTTAACATTTCAAGTATGTACATATGTATATTTCGATGTATTTTTTTATTTACCATTAATCGACGACGCCTGGGCCATACAACTGTCCTTCTAATTCAAGGTTTTCATGCTGTCCTTCTGCTCTTTCCTGCTTTCATATCCTTCTAATTCGAGGTATACTGTGTTTATGAAGGAAGAGTGACTCCTACTGCAGCGATATCGACCGCGCACGAATTGCTAGTTAAACAGCACCGTGACCTACATTCGCAAAACCGAATTTTTCGACCACTTTAAAAATTTTCCCCCACATAAAACCTTTTGGATATCATTTTTGGATAGTTAAGGAAGCATTTAAGCCAAGAAAAAATTTAGAAGGCTTTCAGCTCTTTTATCAAAAATATCCTTTATAAGGTTTTATAAGGTTAGTGCTAAAAGTTAGTGCTAAAAGCTTTGTGCTAATTTTCTAGTATTATTCCAATGTTGCTTATGTTGGATTTGTACCCATTTTTTTATTTATCCTCGGACCGTGGTTTTTGTTATCCAGAGGGCTGGTTTTACATTATTTACGTTCTCGTTTTGCTACTGTGAAATTGTATAATCTATTAACATTTGCAGGTATCGTTGACCAGTAACTGATATAGTTACGACCTCGTCATACAGTGGAATTTCACCAAACCGTTACTTTTTTGTCATGAGGACCTTTTCTGAATGATTGGTTGTGGATTTTCTGTTCATCATATTCGACAGTTGTGTTGATTCCACCATTAAGAGAAAAATGGGCCTCATCTGTTCATAAAATATGCGACAACCATTCGGGTTCAATTGTAATTTGAGCCAATATTCGCAACGAAAAAGTGCGGAATCTACTTCCTTCAAATCAAGCAGTCGTTGCAGTTTATAAGGATGTATTTTCCAAAGCTTGGTATATGGCATAGCGATTAGCTACTTTTTATTTTACTGAAAAAATTCTTCAACTTGGACATAACTCGTATCTGGTCTCTAATATCGAGAGATCTACAGACCCTGTTCTTTCAAATGTGCTAATCAAATTACGGTACGCTTTCATTTTACAGGGGCCTGTTTCTAAACCCATTCTTGAACGAAATCTTAGTAAACAAACAATATCATTTTGACTACATTCATAATAACATTGTATTAAACTTATTCTTGTTTGTAGATCCTTTGTGTTAACTTCAAATCGTTTAAATTTACGTTAATAACGGCTTCATTTTGAGAATAATTCACTAAATTGCAATTGCTTTGTTTCCACATTCAAGTCAGTAGTTGTCATTACTGTATAGTAAAATCCCATTATAAAGGCAACTAGATTCCAATTCCTTTTTGCCATTACTTCAATTTTCTAAACCTGCATAAGAATTTTAATTATATTCCTGACTTGATTTTGATAAAATCGATAACCTTGTACATGTATATGAACTTTTCGACTTGGTCCGGGCATCACACTTTATAATAAGTAAATAACATTAAGTAACACCCCTGTATAAAATAGCTTTTTATATCCTATATTGTGCAATTACACACTCTGCTAATGAACGTGCATAGCGAAAATTACATTGTGTTCCGAATCAAAGTGGAAAAATGTCTTAATTACGTCCATTTAACTGAAAATATTTTTGTATTGATCACGATTGCGCTACAAATGTCCGATATTGCTAGGTTCTTACCTTATATAACCCCCTATTAAATCTGCCACAAGAAGAAGGTTCTCAATAAAAAGCCAATCAAATTTAGGCCAACTGAAACTCAAATAATGAGCTGTCGGCCTGGAAGTTACCCCAAACATAACACTAATTTGTTACATTCACTGGGATTTCTCGTTTGATTCCCATTCAGGGTGTATTTTGTAGGTGCCGCTAAACGTATTGATAACTCAGTCCACCGTTCAGCTAAATATTCCCTTTAACGAAAATATTTCCTTTTCGAAATAGAGCCCCTTATTATTGATCTAAAAACTTTCTTCCCCACAAGTGACAAGCTGTTATTTAGAAATTTTAAGTAATAACATGAATAAAGAGGGTACTTTCAAGGGTTTCAGAGTCTGAATCCTGAAAGACTGTCGCAGCCTTATAGACCTTTTTACAATGCGAAACAACTTTTTTTATGCGAAAGAGTATAAGACTTTTTTAGAGCTCTATCCACTAAAATTGATTTAAAAAAAATTGCACATTTATTGTGGCTTATCGTTGGATAGCATGAGCCACACCGGTCAGCCCGCCAAACAAGCATTACGTCACCGCGGCGCGGCCCTTCTCAAAGGCGTTTAGTTGTTATGGACGCATAAGGAATGGGACTGAGACCATCGGGATCCACACGTGAGAATTCGAGAACCCGGAGAAGGGGGTATAATATAATTGTAGCGCTGGCGAACAGGAGACAGTTTGACATAAATATACTCGTACGTCGTGTGTGTGCTTTGTAAAAACGTTCTATATAAATTATACATAAATTATTTAAATTATTGGTTAATTCGTGATTGTATTTCTTTAAATAAATTGTGTTCGTTAAAAGTGCGTGTCTGATTTTTCACACCTAACGAACCCAGATTGGACAAAACGTTACATTATTTTAAGTAATATCCGGTAAATCCCGTACCTCACTGTCTGTTTTGTTTTGTAACCGTCCACGTCTCTGTGCTTGGATTAGGACTATCTCTAGAATTTGTGGAACAGCCGACTTTAAACAAGCCACGAAGTAAATGTGGCAACGTCGCGCCATAGCTAACTTGGGGTCCGGTCGCGACGATTTCAGCGCGCCTTTGCCGAGGCGTTTGAAGTAGATCAAATTTATTTTCTACATAGTAATAGGTATATTTACTTTTCAAATACGTCATATATAGTTTTCTCTGCTTGGTCAATTAAATATAACATTATTGTATGTAAAAACCACACGTCAATCTACATAAAAACATGCGATATTCAATTGTTCAGCAAACGGGAAGGTGCAGAGCTAACACTAGCCCTTTAATAATATTAAATATTTATTACATATTGCTTACCTAATCAATGTAGGTACTATCGTATAGGAAAGAAATGATAAATATCTCATATTATTAAATTGGCATGCGTATTTTTGCCAGGAAAATCGATTTTTCATATCGCTTATTACATATTTTTGAATGAGATTTTAATCTGGTTTGTTCTAGAGCTTTATTGTTTTGAGTTTTAACGTAGTTATTTAAAAGAATGTTTGCAGAAATTGAACAAATTATTCTTAAAATGTGACAATATTATTTCCACAAATACATGTGTTTAAAAATTCCAAATAAAAGTTATCTGACCTTATACTTTCTAAAGTTAAATGGCTAAGGAAGTTTTTTTTGATTTTCAATTTTAAGAAATTCTTTTTCCAAGTCGTTGTTGTTAATGATATATTCTAATATAGGATACATATAAAAAAAATATTGTCACCTTGGTTGTAGGTATGGACAGACCAACTCGCTACAAACAATCAAAATATTGATTCCCAATGAAGTTTCCCTTATTTTCAATAATATGTGAAAGGCAAATATTACATGAATTTTTTTTTAGTTAAAATATGAGATGCATATCCAGAAATGTACATTTTCACTGCATCATCAACATCGCAAGCTGTTAAATATGAGGAAGAGAATATTTTTAAAAATGTCTAAATTTTGTTGTAATATTCGTTCATCTGTATTTTCGAAATTGTCATAATTATTTTCAGATAATTCGGAAATTCTAAAGTGAGATTTGATTTCACTAAAAGAAATTTTATTATCTGAAGTAACTCCTGTTTTTTTTAAAATATGTTTTATTAACCTATTTTTTTTCAGCATTAACAAATTCGTCAAGTGATACATTATATTTTGAACCACGCAACTGCCTGTAAAAAACACCAAATCGTTTTTCTAACTTGTCGGTGGTAAATTTTCCAGGAAGAACGTACGATATGAAAAATTTTGAAATAAATAAATAGTAATATCAATTAAAACAGACGTACTTTGTCTAAGGGCTGAATACGTTTCATTAGTTAGATGTCCATTAAAATTTAAATTTTGCCATTTGTCCAACCAAATAATAATTTTTTTAAAAAATTCCCATCTTGGATCATTAACAGAATATATCAGTTTTGACCATTCATTTATTTTCATTTCTCCTATCCGAGTACTTGTATTATGGACAACATCCCACCAATTTTTAATAATCTCCCAAAAATCAGCAGTATCATTGTAACTAACTTTCTGGCTGCTATTGTTGAATGATGAAAAACGTTATCCACCAAGAAAACCTTCTGTCTCAAAATCCTGAAACACGTCAACATTTTTTGAGCATAATTTTATACCTCCCCCTCCAACCCCCTTGGAGTGACAGCTACCCCTTTAAATTTTTTAAATGGAACGAGGGTGCGTGTGATATCTCATTTGAAAGGGTTCTTAATTATCTATTCAGCAATATAAGATTTTTTGAATTTTATATATTTTTCATCAAGAAAATTAAATTTGATAATTTCAAAATTATTATTATTATTATGGAATGTATACAATCAAGTGCCTATGTACCAAATATCTGTCAAATCTGACGTTTTTAATTAATTTTGTGTCAACATTCAACTTAAATATATCGGTTTCCCTGATACGCTGCGCAAAATACCCAACAAAAAGAAAGAAGTAAAAAGGGTTTCTTTTTACATATCAGAAAAAAATATACATTTAAATTTCTTTATTTGCTACATCTGTGAAAACTTATTATTCTGTTATGTTATTTATCGCTGATCGTCAAGTTGATTATCATTTTAACAATGAGTCTTTCGGATATCCAAAGAATTGAAATTTTGATATTATTAGGATGTGGTGATAAAACAAGAACGCAGAAGCAGGTATGCGAAATATTCAATACTAAGTATCCTGACCGCCGCATTTCCCAGTCTACGGTTAGTAGAATAGAAAACAAATTTCGTGAATTTGGAAATGTCACAGATATTCCTAAATCTGGTAGGAAACGCATTTTAGACGATAAACAGAAATTGGATATATTGTTAGATATTCAAGATAATCCACATAAACCTACAAGACAAGTTGCCGCCTATAATGATGTTAGTAAAATATCCATATTGCGTCTTCTAAAAAACGAAAAATAACGCCCATATACAAAAATTCATTTGGTTCAAGAACTTAACGACGATGACCCTTATCGCCGATTGGAATTTTGCGAAATCATGGCAAATAGATGCCAAGATAATCCTTTATTTATAAAAAACACTCTTTTTTCTGATGAAGCAACATTCGTCTTAAATGGAACAGTCAACAAACAGAACTGTAGATACTGGAGTATAGAAAATCCACATTTGATGATGGAGGCCAATACTCAATATCCTGAGAAGGTGAATGTTTTGGTTGGAATTATAAATTCTCAAATTATCGGACCATATTTCTTTGATGGCACATTAACTGGCGCGCGTTACTTGGATTTCTTGCAAAATTTCTTAGTTCCAGAGTTAAGAATGCTTTTCTCAGATGATGACCCCAATGAAATTGATAGAAATATTTGGTTTCAGCAGGACGGCGCTACACCACATTTTTCATTGGAAGTAAGAGCCTATCCGAATCAAGTTTTTCCCAATAGATGGATCGGTAGACGCGGTGAAATTGAGTGACCTGCTCGTTCTCCCGATTTGACCCCGCTTGACTATTTTTTATTGGGTTACTTAAAATCGAAAGTCTACTTCAACAGACCAAATAACGTAGAAGATTTAAAATACAGAATAAGGCAAGAAATTAATCAAATCACCCCGGAAACAATACAAAATGTTTTAGAAGAATGAATTTATCCATTACTTATGGACCTCACTGTATAACGCCATGATGTTTTATGTCGACTGTCGGACTACGTTCGGCATTGTCATTTTCTTATAGCATGGCTTGTTTAAAGTCGGCTGCGGCTGTGGGAATGGCGTTCAGGACATCTAATAGTCTACGGTTGGTTGGTGCACATGAAGTTATGAGCCACATGAGTTATGAAGCAAAAAATGTTGTAATTTAAGTTTCGCGTTTGAGTTTCAGCTGCTTGCCAGGTAACGTACTTATCGTACCTTCCAGCTGTACTGAAGCAGTATAGAACGTCGTGTTAGACAGATGTAGCATGCAGTTGCGTTACGTTCATTACATTTTTTTTTTCAGTGAAATTTGATATGGTAGAAATTTCATATTTTGTGTCAAACTCGGAAAAAGTGTTCCAGAAACGCATTGAATGTTATAAAGTACTTTTGGTGATGAATGATGAGGTTACAGGCGGGCCATTCCCATAATATGTCCTAAACATTTCAGGGAAGGTCGAAAGTCTGTTTATGAATGGACGTTCTAGAAATAAGCAGTTTGTAATATTCTATGCGTTTCTTTTTTTGTAAATCACAATTCAAAGCTTGGCCAAGGACTTTTGTGTTTTATTTATAGCCGTTATATATATTTTTCGAACGTAGGTACCTATTTTAAAATGAGATAATATTTTTTCCTCCATTTATTATCCTTTTTTCCTTTATTTCCAAAACCAAAATTTTTGATGTAAGCAAATTTAATTTAACAGATATTTATTTTTGTCTAAAATTTCGTCTAACAAGTTTTAATCTAACAAACAATTTAATGAAAACAAAATGATCAACACAACAGAACAAATTAGTAATAGCACGTGTTACACCCCCCCCCACCCACCCCCCCTTGTTAGCCTTACGGCATTCAGACGGTGTAGCATACTGTCGATTGAATTTGAGATCTTATCTTGGCCAAGGCAAACTTTCTATGCCAACTTTGTTTAAAAAGTGAGTCACGATAATCTATATGGGATAGGACTTTTAGCCTTTTCCTCTTCTATACCAAAGCTACAATTTTAGCTACCTGCACAGAATTAGGTCTGCCTAGGTATTATTATGCATACTTCTCATAGATCTTACTTAAATGACAAAATGTCAGAACAATGATTGACTATTGGAATTCATTTAGTTTTTTACTGTCATAGCTGCCTCATTACGATGCATTGAACAGCATTTCAATGGAGATAATGTTTTACGAAAACACTAATATCTCCGTTGACCAATGGGCTAGAATGGTGTAATAAAAAGGAATTGTTGAGAATAGCATGAAGTACCACGAAAATATACTAAAATAAATTAACCTCACATTGACAGTTGAACTTAGAGAAAAAAAAACAAGATCTTTTTGTAAGACCCTATGTTCGAAAAAAATAATTTAGGCTAAAAATAAAACACATACAGTTCTTGAGCAAGACTGAAATAATTAAACAAACACGGACCTGATATTTGAATTATATCTTTAACTATCGATTGGAAAACACGGTCGACAAATTACACAAGAACTACATTACACCATAGCACCAGCCTATACTTTTCCAAAGGTTTTCGGTGCGCTGAATCCGAATCCGACCTCAGATTTGTTTCATCACGTCAGGTTTTCGAGTAATCCTAACCTAAATGTGCAAACACTGGTTTTTGGCTATTTTTGAAGTTATTTTACTCAATGGACAACATTTTTACAAAAAAACCAGTACGTGATGTGGCAGTACTGTTCTTCCCTTTCAAAATCCATCCAGAGAAATCAACATTTGAATATCGATAGTTTCACGCGTTCATCACATATTCATTTGCGGACCACCTTAAAAGTTATTGAGATCGCTGAATCTGAATTTCGGGTCAGATTTTTCAAATTCAAGATGGCGGATCCAATATGGCCGACGACAGATATAGGAAAACTAAAAACTTTTGTAAACAAAAAAATGTACCATATTCTATGTCAAATTATAAATAGAAACTATTCCTAGTGAATTTTCGATTGGTTGCGTGATTTTTGAGTAAAACGCGACGCGACGCTCGATAACCTTTAAGGTAGAGACAGCTTCTCGACATCATACTTGTAACTCTTCGGCCCGCATGTTAGTTTAGGAAAAAAAGAAAATTTTTCAAAAAAATTCCTCAAGCGTTAAAAAAATTTGATAAGTTGGTAAAAAATAGTGCAAATTGAGTGCACTAGTTTTGGATCAAATCGCTTTGTAGGAACATAACCAAAAAAATTCATAAACGTGTGAAAAACCGGTTTTTTCACTTATTGAGTACCAAAAAAAATTATTTCAGAAAAACAAAAAAATAGCACGTTATGGCGCTTAAAAAAGACGAAGAAACTCAGTTTTTAAAAATTAAAATCTATTCCCAACTTTTTTGTAAAAAATAAATAAAAACATTCGAATATTGCCCTTTTATTTACTATCTAATTACTCGACCTACGAAAGTCGTAGGGACTTCCGATGACCAAATTATAGCTCTTTTCGGCGGCTACTTACAGTAAAAATTTTATCAAAAAATATTCATCTTTTTGGCGCAATTCGAAAAAATATAAAAAAAGGTGTTTCCGAAAAATGGCCCGGCAATTGTCAATAACAGTCCTACGGTAATTTTTCAAAGTGCGTTTGGTTCGTGAAGAGGTGCTCTACAATCATACAATGAACCAAGTTTGTCAAATTTGAGGATGTACTCAAAAACGACATTCAAAACCGGGCTGTTTTGCGTCTTGGGCGCTCGAGCGAAGGGGAAAGGCCGCATGGTGGGGGAACTCTCGACTGCTTGTCGCGACTGCTTTCGTGCGCTCGAATTGAGATAGTTCCCCCACCATGCAGCCTTTCCTCTTCGCTCGAGCGCCCGAGCGCCCGAAACGCAAAACAGACCGGTTTTCAATGTCGTTTTTAAGATACTTCCTCAAATTTGACAAATTTGGTCCATTGTATGATTGTAGAGCACCTTTTCACGAACCAAACGCACTTTGAAAAATTACCATAGGACTATTATTGACAATTACCTGCTCATTTTTTGGAAACACCTTTTTTTACATTTTTTCGAATTGCGCCAAAAAGTTATGAATATTTTTTTTATAACATTTTTTACTGTAAGTAGCCACTGAAAAGAGATACAATTTGGTACGGAAGTCCCTACGACTTTCGTAGGCCGAGTAATTAGATAGTGAAAAAAGGGTACCTAATTTTCGAAGGTTTTTTTTTTTTTTTGCAAAAAGTTGTGAATCGATTTTAATTTTTAAAAATTGAGTTTCTTCGTCTTTTTAAGCGCTATATCGTGCTATTTTTTTGTTTTTCTGAAATAATTTTTTTTGGTACTCAAAAAGTGAAAAAAACCGTTTTTCAAACGTTTATGAATTTTTTTGGTTATGTTCCTACAAACCGATTTGATCCAAAACTAGTGCACTCATTTTGCACTATTTTTTACCTGATTATCAATTTTTTTTTAAGCTTGAGGATTTTTTGAAAAATTGGACCTATTTTGGCTATCTTTCCTAGGATATGTGAAGCTGTGATGAACACGTGAAACTATCTATATTCAAATGTCAATTTCTCTGGATGTAGACAAGATATTTCAAAAATCCAAAATGGATTTTGAATTGGAAAAAATAGTACTTTCAGATGCCGTCTTGGATTTTTTTATAAAAATGTATCCATTGAGTAATATAACTTCAAAAACCGCCAAAAACAGCATTTTTTACACTTTTAGGTTAGGATTACTCTAAAATCTCACGTGATGGAACAAATCTGAGGCCGGATTCGGATTCAGCGCACCAAAAGCCAACGAAAAAGTATAGTCTGTTTCTCGGGTGTGGACTTTCATCAAATTTTGTCGGCCTGTGAATTATTGCGAAAATATCTAATTCTCCGCCTAGATTCAATTCTAATATCACCGTGCGGCTCTGAATCAGGACTGCCAACTGACGCGCTATCATTGAATTACTGTAGTCCAAGCGGTTCTGCCCACAAACAGGTTGGAATAATAAATCGACTTGGTATTTACAAAAATGGTTGCGTCCACAGGAAGTAATTTATTACTATTTATTTTATTTAGTTGTCGGAAGAATGTATTCGGAGAAAAGTAATATAATGGTCTTGATTCTACTGAAAAATGGCCACTCGACACAAATTGTCCCGGGAACAATGCGAGTGAGGACGAAGGGCTTTTACTTTTATAAAGCACACTTTAGTCACAGAATCAGAGTTTACTCGAAGGGGACCGCATGAATAATAGCGTTGCATGAATTTTATGACTTAACAATGGATAGCGTGATAAATATTAATGGATGTGAATACAAAACACATTCGATTTAATTCAATTGGAAATCGAAATACAGGTCGATGTTCTGGTAGCTCATCTACTAAAAACTTATTACGGGACTTTGTCTCACCAAGATGGAAATTCACAGATTCAATAAATAAACAGATTTAAATCCGAAAAATAAATTATGTTACATTTTAGAAGTATCCCCCTCTACTTCCTGATATATAAAACTGTGTACATATGTCAATGGATGAAGTGACACTACTTATTTAACGTTTGTTTTCTCGTAATTGTTGTGAGGTTTGTTGAATACGCAATAATTCTTCTCTGGTATTTGAAACTTGTACGTATACTAAATATTTAATGTACCTCCAGAAGTAAAAATCTAAATGATTAAGGTCAGGAGATCTAGGTGGCCATGTAACTGGACCCCCCTCGACCAGTCGGTTGTGGATAATTGAAAAATATTCAATACGTATTTTACATATATTTACTGTATGCTTCAGAATATCTAGTATATACGATATACTCATATTTATTTTATATCATACTTTAATAAAAATAGAGTAAAAAATGATCGAATGGGTGGATTCTATTATTGGCAATGATATACGTAAATAAAATCAGCCAGAAATGTTGTTAATTGATAAAATAAAACATGAAATCAATTATTTATTTATACCATGCGTTTACTGAATTTTACTTCCGAAATGTGAAGAGAGACGTTAATTCAGTGAGAGACTTAAAAGAGATATTTAAATTCATCGTCATAGTTTATCCCTAACCTCAAAAATGGTCTAAAATCGTCTATTTTATTATTTATAAGGTTGAATCGATAATAATCATGGCATAGAATAAAGACAGAGATTATGATTTTTGATGATTTGTCACATAGATACCATACAGGTGTCACTTGAGAAAACCAGAGTGAATCCCACAATATTATAACCCCATACTCATAAACAGAATAACCCAATAACCCGATAGCCTAGCACGGGTCTAGATGTATAAAACTGGAAACCACGTATCTTGGGATTTCGTGAACAGATAGCTTCAAATTCACTAGCCCTGAAGGTCTAAGGCTCAAAATTACAAGACTCAAAGGTTTTCAAATCCAGTAAACCCATTTCATGATATTTTGACCAAATGTGTATAATAAGTAAGAAAAAACCTTCGAAAATAGGGATTTCATATGCAACGGTTTTAATATTTACAATCCCTAATTTTAAAAAGTATATATTGTTGTCTGTTTACAACTCCCAATTTATTTACATCTATATAGCATGCAATGCAGCAATTCTTGTCAGCTTTAAATTTTATCATTAATTTGTCTACAGTTTAATTTTTTTATGAAAACGCAATAGCCGTTTCAATTTTTTTTTCTTAATAAAGTGCTTTGATCAGCTTTGTGCTCACCACTTGTCGGATTATAAATCTCACAGTTAACAAAACATTTCCACCAGAATGACACATTTCCTAGAATGTCTTGATATATGACCTTAGAAGGTTTTTTTTTACTTTACGAGTCCAATACACAGATGCAATTTCACACCATCAGTTGCACATTATTGTTTGTTTCGTGTCTTTTGAATGTTAGCTGAAGGTATTCCGAAATACTAGTCTCAATCGGAACCGAACTTAAAATTCTCTACAATAAAATATATTCTACCAATGATGTTCTTTTGAAGTACTTGAGAAGTAATTTCTTGGCAGGCCAATGAACAAGCAGTTTTTTTTTCGTGCTGCTTATGAAGATATGTATGTACATTACACACATTCAGATCTTATTATCTAATGTGCTACTCAGATTTTTTGCTTACCTCATAATACCGTGAAAGAAATCCATAAATATTAGAGAAAAAAATTAATTCACATCAAATAAGACTTATTTATATTTACAGACATACTACTAATTTATATTGTAATAAACTATACATATTAGAGTAGTAAGTAGATATCAGTATATTGAAAAATCTGATATTTCATTTGCGATATACTGTCGGATTTTTTGCGTGAGTGTAAACGTATAAAACTACATTTTATGGAGACTCATAAACCGAGTGAACACGATTAATTTATTTACTATCATAAAGTAAATGAGGATATGAAGTAGATGGAAAATGGGAATTTTATATCGAGAGACGAGATGGAAAGGGGAAGTTTAATTAGAACAAACCGATACGACCACCTGTTCATGCGTCAAATTTATGTAACGTTACGAAAATTCAGCAGAAACGGTACGTTTCAAATTAAATAAACGCAATAATAATTAATGGAAATTTAGAAATAAGCATAAGTATACTGTTATTAAATTAATTTATCTGAAAGTGACTTGATCGAGTTTTCAAGATCTGTTCTACTGAAACACTCGGAATACTTAGACGGTGCTGGTGATAGTAGAGTTTGATAAACTGAATCATCCATTGAGTTTCTGATAATGGGTTCGAGTCCTTCCTAAAAGAGTTAAAAAAAATGTTTAACAGTTAATTAAACATTAAGATTTATCAAGCTGAAGTGTGTCCAAGGATAGTGAAGATCAGGGACTGGTTGTTTAACACACTTTCCATTAAGTGTATTTAAATCTTTTTTTGCATAAGTTGAGAGAAAATTGACTGCTTTATAATAATATTATATGTACGCTAACATACTTAGCCACTACATAGTAGTGGTCTTGATTATCATGATGATGATTATCATAGTGATGTAATATAATGAATATATGTATTTTGAGTTTTAAATATTGTACCCACCTGCAGCTGTGATCTACTATATCCGGTCTCCTTTATCGGTTGAGGTAGTGTTGGTTTCATTATAATAACGTTTATATTTGAAATTAACTTTTTCAAAAAAAAATATTTTTTTAATATTAAACGACGATTTTTAGTATTGACGAGCAGTTTACTGCTCGTCAGAATTAGCGTAACACTTTTTAGATTAGCACTAGTTGATTCTAATGCCCCGAAGACGCTATATTGTGACTTAAATCTTTCGCCGTCCATGCCTTAAAAAGCAACCCCATGTCGAAATATGAATCCGCAAAATTTTGAAGGCAATTGAGAGACTTACAGGATTGACTAAGAAGGACGCTGTTCGGCAAAAACTCCATCCCGGCACACATTAAGACCTCCTAAATATGTTATGTGCATTTGGTCGCTGTCCCATCTCTTCAACCCATTTCCAGACACCATAAACTACCCCTTTGCATTTACTCTGGGATTTGCATGGTTTGACCTCTGTTGGACCTATCCATTGATCCTAATACAACCAAATACATTGGTGTGGGATGCCACAACCAGGGCTTACGAGTAAAAGGTTTAGCTCCTTTTGAGATTAAATCCTAGAGCGAGTCATTTGAGAGGCGATAGGTATAACTCCTATCGCGAGCGATATACGGTCTGCAGAGAATACGATCTAATCGGGATGGGATTCGAACATACTTAGGTCGTTTAGCTCGCCTCGGGAGTTAAACTTGAGCGATACGCAAGAGGTTTTACTCCTCGAGCGAGTCAGCCGAGTCGATGGTACGATTAAATCCTTCCAGGAGTTAAACCTCGAGCAGTTAAACAATAATGCCGCACTGCTGAGGTTTAACTTCTCATGTGATTTACGCATTTATAAACGTGACTACTGTTTACTGTGGGCACCGAACATAAAAAAACTAGAAAGTCCACTCTAAGCTCCACCCACTAATGCACTCTCCTTGCCCCGTCCCGGATCTCATCGGTTGTCGGCGGCCGCGCTCATACCGTCTGTCTCAGCGTAAAGCTGAAGTTCATTCGAGAGTCGCGGGCAGTTTGCTATACCGGACGGATCCTATGTTTATTGATATTTATGTGGCTTATCGTTCACAATTTATGAATTATGATTACTAGACTATTATGGGGGGGGATGTGAATAACGAAAATATATATTTTCGCTATAGGCTGTGTGCATGTCGACTCGTGGCGCCACCATGCGCCACGCGTGGTAAATATTGCAATGCATATTTATGTACGGTTAAGATGTCAAAATATTAATAAAACTGTTTGTTGGTTTAAAAACAAGTTATATTTGTTCAAATTTCAAATGTTGGTTGTTGTATGAGGTAAGTAAAACTATTCTAATCGAACCAAAAAAAATGTATTCTCTGTGTCACATATTTTAAATAATTGATTATTTTCTATAGATGAAAATCGTCCTCCGCACTGGTTTTTCTTTAATAAATAATTGCATTGGTTTTAAAGCGTCAACAATTGAAAAGGGGAGGAGATTGGCAGAAAAACATGTACATATGTCGATTGTATATTTATTGTAATAATTGACGAACCAGACGTTACATATTTATTAATATTTTAATATACTTTTAATACACATATATTTTTTTACAGTTATTTACGAATTTTATATATTTTTTTTATAAAGTTACATATATGTATAAACCTCTTTCATATTTTAACACCAAGCCACTGTTGTATTTGACAATAATTGTATACTGTAAATTTTATAAAATAATTTTATAAATAAAATAGAAATTACTTTTTTAACTACTGTTATTTATATCCTGTTCATTTCTCTTAATTCTCGACGGCTGTAAATTAACAAGTACGCAACACATGAATATTATACATATCATCAATGTAGGGTAGCATTGATATTGTAAACTTTGACATTGGAGTTCCATTGAGCCTGAAATAAAGTTAAAGATGAATAAACATAATTTTGTAAAATTACATTAAGCATAAATTATATTCCAGTTTTTACATACCCAGATGAACATTCGTGTCAAGCAGTTTGTTAAAATATTAGACAAACAATGAGCAATCATATTGCAAAAAAAAATTGAAGCCGGTCCAGTGATTACACAAAGTTGCGAATGCAACTTGCCACAATAATTAAGCAATCGCATAATTAAGTTATGCAATAATTATTGTGCAAATATTGCAGAATATGTTTATCCGAGTACATTTCTATTACAGCACTAATGGAAATACATTTCAGAAGACTTACTCATTTCTTTTTACAATTTTTATCCATTTTCTCCGCTGCTCAATTTTATATTGAGAAGCAGGAAAACATAAAATTTTGTTCCTTGAGAGTTACGATGATTGTTCGTACATCCTACGACACAGCACAAACTTCCACTTTTGCTTTTACAGTTCTTTGACATCATAACTAAATAATGTTCAAGCATAAACACATACATAGAACTTAACCTCGCGAAGTTATATTTTGTTCGTTCCTGCTGCGACGATTGAATATGAAACGAAATCCCTACGTCACATATTTCATATTAACTAAAACAACTACATTTCATAATTGTGATTTACATTGTTTATACAAGCATGTAAACAGTAAACATCCAAATATCTAAACTTCATGTTATCACAGTGAGAAAAACGCATTGCAATGATTCGAGACATTGCCGAAGCGAGCGCTGCTGTTCCACGAACGGTAGTCCCGCCTACTTGCACATAGTCTATTGCCAACTGATTGCCATTCGCTATTGCCAAACAATTTTTCATCATTTGAGATTATGTCTACACTATACAGAACATTTATATCAAATATCAACCAAAGATGGTTTATAAATGAACTTAATTAAAAGCAAATTTAACGGAGTAAAAATAACAACAATTTTTGTGTTAATATTCAACGTGATTAAAAAATATCATAAGAAAATCTTCCCTTGTACTCTTAACAAGCAAACTACGCCAGAAATACCACAGAAGGTTTTGGGATGGATGTGATTTACGTGGATAAAGTTAAAGCGCGTAATTTGAATTAAATATCAACCAAAGATTGTTTATAAATGAACTTAATAAAAAGAAAATTTAACGGAGTAAAAATAACAACAATTTTGGTGTTAATATTCAACGTGATTAAAAAATATCATAAGAAAATCTTACCTTGTTCTCTTAACAAGCAAACTACGCCAGAAATACCACAGAAGGTTTTGAGATGGATGTGATTTACTTGGATAAAGTTAAAGTGCGTAATTTGAATTAAATATCTAGCTTATGCGAAATATCAAAGTCACCCCTTAAAATCAATTTCACCCCACCTTACGGTATTGATCTGTACACCACCTAATGGGACGTCCCTGTAATGCTTGCATTACTTATCAATATGTTTTAGTTAACTCTAATTGTTTAATACTTATTTTTTTAATTTTTAAGTTTAATAAACTATTTTGTTTTTTTTTATAATTTCTTCGTATTTTTTCAATTCGTAGTTTTTTACAACTTCGTTCTTTACACTTTATTTCATTTCGAAATTTTTCTTTAATTTTTTGTGATTAGTCAATCCTTTCCGATATTATAATTACCGATAACACCGAACATAAACTAGTTTATGTTCGGTGCCGATAAGAGAGTTAAACTCGAGCAAGGAGTTAAACCTCATCGCTCTTGCTGCTCTTCGCGTTTTACTCCTTTATCGAGTGAAACAACAAGAGCTGCGTGAGGTTTAGATTCTCATGTAGTCGCTCGCTCAAAGGAGTTGAACTATGTAAGAGTTAAAGGTTTCGACTCGGTAGATGGATTCAATCATTAGAAGATTTAATCGTTGAGGAGCGTTTGCCTCGCTACTCGGACATGTCGTGATCGCTCATAGAGTAAAATATGTTTTGATCAAGCAGTTAAACTTAAGAGAAACTCGCTCAGGATTTAATCGTAAGTCCTGGTCACAACTCGCTTCCATTCTTTGAAAAGTGAAGCACTCCTCCAGGCTCTCCTATATCATAAATTTTACGAGCGAGGCCATGTTTGTATGGCCTATCTCACAGGCGTTAGCCCAGTCGAAAGTACATGAGTCCAAATCACAGTGAACACTTGCCGCGCGTACCAAGCATCCCTCACGAATTTCGCGATTGTCGATTCACACAAGTGCAAAGGAAGGACTCAAATCAAAAAAGTATTTGAAGGAGACGGAAGACTCGCGGTGAGCCGAATGGGATTCGAGCATCCTCAAGAATGCTTTCTGAGTTACCCCACGCTTTTTTAGTGTTTGTGTGGTCGGAAGGGGTGCTTGAGTTTTTAAAGGGTGAAAGCGAGTTGTAGCACCCCACACAAATTTATTTGGCAGCATTAGGATCAATGGATTCGCTCAACAGAGGTCAAACCACGCAAAACCCAGAGTAAATGCAAAGGGGTTGCTTACGGGGTCTGGAAATGGGTTAAAGAGATGGGACAGCGACCAAATACACACAACTTATTGAGGAGGTGTTAGTATGTGCCGGGATAGAGTTTTCACCCGACAGCGTCCTTTCTAGTCCATCCCGTAAGTATCTGATTTGTCGTCAAAATCTTGCCAATTCATATTTCGACCTGGGGTTACTCTAATAATTGGTCCGCCAGAAAAAAATATCAATTTTTAGTCTTCAATAAAACTTATGCAATAATTAATCGATTTTAATATTTTGTGTTCTTAATTCTTGCAGAATATAATGTATCACATAAATTATTGTGGAACGGCGATCACTTTGTGGTGCTTGTTCCACATAATAAAGAATCAGGAAGCACTGATCCATAAATCCTGATTCTGATTTGGAAGCACTCTTCGAGATTTCATTGTTTATTCATCTTATTATCTTCATTTATTTAGAAGAAATACATACTATTTTATTTAAAGCATGACACATTCTCAAAATTAACCGACAGGTTATGGATATTTCTGGAATCATTTTCACATCAATCGCAATACCTATGTGAGATTCTGGCACTAATTGTAAGTGTTAGCCAGTGGACAGTAAGGTGAAGAATATAGGAAGGGAACCCGTACCCTCATAGACTTGCAATGGTTCCAAAATTAACGCGAGGTCATCGTAACGCGTATTTTCCTTTATATTGGATCCTTTGAACTGGACTGTAATATAGTGGGGGTTTATTTTGGTTTCTTATGAGACCAGAAGTTATCTGTATGGCAACGACAGGAGAAAAAAGGTATATGGGAGACCCAACGTGCGATGTGCTGAGTGTTGTATTGAAGAACGGATAAGTTACGGTGGTGGTTCATGGATTATGAGGTGCAATTACTATGGAAGCACGAAATAATCCTGATTTCATTACTAGGAGGGCCATCCTCATCAGCAGAGGGGTCTGACAGCCGCTCGATATATTGAATAATTTTAACAGAATATTGTAATATTCTCTCCATCTTTGACTGCAGATCGCCTTATTTTAGAATTATCCGGAAAGAAAATATAATTATTCACCAGGATTACATTGTAGAAGTCGGTAATAATGTTACGAATTGGTCGGCTTGCAGTCCAGATTTCAACCCGAATGAACATTTGTGGGATAAGTTTAAGCAGAGTTCGACCCAAAATTGCTCTAAAATCGGGCCCTAAATCAATAATGAGAGCTTATGATGGCGGTAGAAGAACAGTGGTATAACATCCCACAACAAAATGTAGCAAACTCAATTCGCCTATTCTATGCCTAATCGTATGCGGGCCATTACCTAAGTGATCAGGTGATCAGACCATCACATCAAAAAAAATTTATACATATATGTAGATTAAACAAGCAAATATGACAAAATGCTTTTGTTTTCAACATTTAATTCACAATCAAGATACACGTAAACACAAATGATATAATATCAAATAAATAACTTAAAACTACTAATAAATTGATTAATTCCGTCCTGACCATATGATAGGATAATGGAAAGATGTTATGTACAAGTTTATAATACATAACAAGGAAGATGTTATGTACAAGATTATAATACATTATTAAAATTAATCTTTCGAAATTTACGTTTGTTTAAAAAACTAATTTTCAATTAAAAAAATATTAATTTATGTGTTTTTTTGTTTTGTTTTTATCTAAATATTTTTTTTTCATTGTGCAATGTTTTAAACAATGTTTTAAACAAAATCTTTTAAACTTAAATAGATGAACAAAAAAAAAAAAAATCTTGCGGAAGACTGCCACCTTAACTGCAGTTGATATTGGCAACGCGATTGTGAGAGTTCACATTTTTGACGTTCTAATTTTTTCTGAAAAAAAAAACACTGATCCATTCTATCGAAGCGTTCCGTAATAATTTCTGTGATGCTTTGTAGTATGCAAGAATTACGATACGAAACAAATAAAGGTTTATCAAAATCGATCAACTATTAGATATATTATTAATTTGATATTTATTTATTTATTGATATGATATTTGTCTATTTTTATATTGATTGTTATTTTTTTAGGTTATTTTTTTAGGAGGGCCGATGTTTTTTTGCTCGCCAGTGTAAATTCCTGTACTCCTGTAAAATTCCTGTATTAAATTGACAAAGGAGAATGGAAGCACAAGTTCTTCCACTCGTAATTGCTTGTGTATTCGAAGGAAGTGTATGTGCTCATACTTAGGGAACAAGTAAGGGTATATACATATATCCATAAATCGCGTGGTAAAAACTGACGCCCGATGTAATCCCCTGCTCCTTAGTGATGACTGCCAAGACGGATAAAGTTAATTAACCCGTTGGCACGTTTCCATTCTTTACCTATGATTTGGCAACTCTCGCAATGCAAACAAGAACCGAGCTTATTGCATATTCAATAGGAGTTATAATATATCACAATATTCCCGCACCGGCTTAGTTTGTTTCCCTCGTATTCCGATGGATAAAAGCATTATGCGGCAAATAAAATATTTCATTTTTATTTACATAAAATTGTAGTTACATAAAATTAAAAAAAAAGGGGTTACACCTATTTGAATTGTCTAAAATTAAACTTTTTTTTTGGATTTTTTTAATGATTCAATTGGGCAATCAAAATAGAATTTTCAGGGTTTATGAAACATATCAAAAGGTGTATAAAACAACGTTTTATTTAATTTTTCTTCCAAAATGACGGGTCATACCTCTGAAGTAGCATGTCTTTTTTTAGGAGGTATGCGGCCTTATGACTAAAATTTGTCCATTTGCACCTAGGACAAATTTTTTTTTCATATTTTATATTAAATTTAGCATAGAAGTTGTGTACTTCACGATTATGAAAAAAAAAAATCATTTTTCGCAAATTGATGTGAATTTGTACTCTTTTTTTAAAAAAAAAATTGACGTTTAAACGTTTATAAAAAAAAGTGATTGTTAATCAATCTTAATAATCGTGTGTACATCTCTTTAAAATATATCCAAGAAGCTACAGCTAAAATTTCATGTCGATCGGATGAAAATTGCAGAAGTTATTTGTAAGGCCGTGTTGAAAAAAATGGGTTTGAAATAATCGCGTTTTAATTAAGTTTTGATTGGTATAAGGGTTATGAAGGTATTAGTCTAAGAGCCAATAAACAGATGGCAACACATATTTGATAAAAGCCTCAAATTTGCTCAGTTATTCAGTTGTAGAGGTAGCATGGGGCAAAAGGACGCACCTAACACTAAACTAATGACAGAAGCAATACATAATAACAAAACAAAAGTTTTATTCATTGGCTTGATAATATAGTCCTTTGAGTATAAAAATAAAAATGTTTTGTTTTTAAAAAACTTTTAACGAAAACTTAAATTTTGAAAAAAGCAAAGAAACTCAAAATGGGACTTTTGCCCCACTAGTGTTCTTAAATGCGTGGGGCAAAATTCCTACAAGATACTTATTATTTATATTTAACTGCAATAGTTCGCAAAAAAATATTCCTATATTCTCATAGGCCGTGCAGTTTTCGTGCCATCATACATTATATATATGGCATTTGATCCAATCTTCTGTTGGCGGATCACTGTATTTCTCACAACATGCAGGACATTAATAATATTCTGAAGACTGTTTTATACGCACTAATTTTTCTCATTACCTATTCCTTTTTTGGCGCTTCTTTTGGCTTCCTCTTTTCTACGCTTCTCTTCGCTCTGTTCAGTTGTCCTTTTTTTTGTTTTTGTCTGTTTTGCGTATCAAAGGATAATATATATTGTTTAAATTTGCATACTCATAAACAATGCTTCTTTTTGCGCCAAGCGTTCAAAAGCGTTTCGGAACATTAGAAGTTAAATTCGAAATTCAGCTCTAAGGGTCTTAAAAAATTATTATTGGACCATGGTTGCTATTGGATATCATTTTTGGGTAGTTTTTTCGTCATTTAAGCCAATAAAAAAAGATAAAAAAAATTGACTTTTTGAAAAGATTTGACATTCAAGTAATTGATCACATTTATAAGTCAATCCATGACTTATCCACCATGACACCTGTCCTCAATGCCAAGATAGAGTAGGTGTAACATACAATACACTGATCATTCTCAAGAATATAAAACAACATAAGCGCTTACTACTCCCAAGTGTTCACAAACTTCGAAGGCTACATATCCAATTAGCCAATGTTTGTGAATTAAATAAGTTGTCCAACTCTATCTGCAAATGGTAATGCTCAGCAACAGTTGTGTTTGCTAAATATTTACCGTCAGCATTAAAAAGAAAGTGTGAATATGACATGGTATGACGGATAGCATTAGAATTTGAAAATTTGATTTCAGAAATTCAGGGTTTGTATTCAGGTACTAGTGAAAAGTCCACTCCGCCCCTCGTATCTATTGAACGGTTACACTTACAATTAGACTGATGAATTTTGGAGAGTAAAAATAAACGGATGTAGGCTTCTCTACTAATGAGAGCCGCTGTGGCCCACAAATTTATATAGGACTCTATGGCAAGTAACACCTCGTTTGAAAGGTATTTAAAAGACCTATTCAGTCTACTGACTAAATTTGTCTGGGTTTTGGGGTTGTTTTGATGGATTAAATAAATAAATTATAAAATTTCAATTGAGAGGTCAATTAATACAAATTCGAAAGGCCTCTAGAAATAGAATAGGTCTTTTATACAGTAAGAGTTACCATACTGTTTACATTGGTGGATATTAAATACATATTAAATGGTACATTTTTATGCCAAAGCTAGGCGAATTTAGTTACGTACAACCCAGCCCCCCTTCTTAGCGGAAATCTAGACGTTGCCAGATCTAACTGTAACTCTGCATAACAGGTCTTTATAAAAACCCTATATTTATATAAATGCAGTGATGTACAATCAATTAATATAAGCCAATTTCATTTTCAGACTGTGTAGCGTATAATAAAATTTACTGTTATCTTTTTTCAACTTAACTATTGTGAAACTATTTTAAACAGCGAACATTACTTTAAACAGCTAAGCTGTGAAACAATTTTAAAATGTCTAATAGGAATATCATGTTGATGTGACAACAGCGAAACAAGACCGAAACTACGAACAGTCAAACTTCCGGCGAGTCGAAGCAGAGTCGGACTACTATTTCAAAGCGATAGTTCACAGAAAATACATCATAATACAATAGTGAATATTCGAATAAACGTACTAAGGAGCTATAGAAATAAATAAACACGTAGAAATATTAGGAGATGTAGCTTTCAATATTGGTAATGTTCAATGTAAAATTAGACAGATAACTAAAATTTATATGTAATTTTTAAACATAAAAGGGCCTAGTGGTCTGACGTAACCTTGTGTGACATATGACGCCACACAATAGTTCACACATTTCAAGTGTTGACTCTAATGGATTCATTCTCTCAAAACTAATTCACCGCGCAACACGACACACAATACATGTTGGGGCCTTATCTGTTTAAAAGTTTATTTATCTTTTATATTTATCTGTTTAAAAGTGCTCTGTATATTCTGTATATTTCAAGGTTATATAAAAATACAAATTATACAAAAAACAAGAGTGCGGCAATTCTTTTGTAAACACAGTTGCACCGACCTTGAACGCATGGCATCCATAAACGTGCGCAACTTACTTTTCAAGGCCAATGTATTAAAAAATAGTTTCGGTATTAGCAATGAGTTAAACTTAATACAAAATGTCCAACTGTCTAAATGAATGTCTAAGTTATTTATATGTAATATACTAAAATTTCGTTCTATTCGCTCGTTTATCAATATATGTAACGATCAGATATAATGTGATCTCTTGATTATTATCAAGTTCCTAAAAATATTAACGTTTTAGCAGATTAACTTTTAGAATATTATCACCCACCTGTAGGGTTCAAGTTTCAATATCAAGTGTTAATATACTTATTTGCACTTAGGAGTTTTAAGGGCAACGCCATTCCTTCAATAGGGAACGAAGCGTGAAAGAATCCAATATTACGTGGAGAAAGAGCAACATATGTGGAAAGTAAGAGAATTGCTATAAGGTTTTCCATAAACACTAATTTCATATTGTGAAAGTTTTTTTTCAGAGCCCTGGGCCATTGGGTTATTGGGTTTACGGGTATAGGGTTCACTTTGGGTTTCTTTTTATTGACTTCTATATGTGGTATCTTATTACAAAAGAGTCGCACTTTTTCTCCTTATTCTATACCACAATAAACTTAATATTTGTTATAAATAACAATGACGAACTTAGAGCATATTTGACGTTAGATACAAACATGACGGCAATGGGTTTAAACCAAATCGACTGCGGATTCGGATTCGGATTCAGTGACCCAAGAAACATATGAGTATGGTGGTGTAGTCTACTGTAATTTTCACTTATAATTTTTTTACCACGGCTGTAACTAATAGTGTGCGTAAAATTAGTTTTTTATCATATGTATTGACTCATACGTCATCCTTTAATATTCTGTGGGTGTAGTGAATATTATCTGAAAACATACAGCTCTGAATTACGTGAAATGGAGCTAAAGTGTGTCAAAGATAATTAATCGTGAACTAAGCGTATAAAATGGAAAGTCAAACTGAATTAATTGTCACTTCATACTTGAAGGTATAAAATAGCTGGCCGTCTCTAGACGTGCGTCGGTGTAATGGAAGAAGTATTTTCAAGTTTAGAGTTACAAACAGTAGGTACTTAAGCTGCAGAGCCAAAAACACTTTGCCTTTGTAAAGCCGTGTATCTTTTGGTGGTCCATAATGAGTTGTGCGGTAAACAGAAACTGTTTTCGTGACATTTAAACTCCAGATTTTATGTGGGTATTTTTTACGTACTAAAGTAACTTGTTGCTATGGATACTGAATTTAATTTAATATTAGTTTAACATTTCTATGATCTCACCTGTTTACAAACGTGTAGTAACTGCTTAAAATAATTACTTCACACTCCACATCCACGTCCTGTTCCAGTATTGCTGAATTTTTTTACACATTTTTATTGCCTAAAAGGCCTTTTATTTTTTCTGACACGTCGAGATTTCGATGAAGTCTTTCGGTGATTTTCGGTGAAGTTAAAATTCTGTCAGTTTGTTAACTTTTATGGGTTTTTGGGGTAGAATAATTAAAGGATCATATAATTAATTATCTACTACAGTTTTTGCTTTTATATTTATCTCATTATAAAGGTCATATGAGTCATAAAAGCTATGTTGGCCAAAGGTCATATTGGTCATAAGGGTTCATACAGATCATAATTGTCAAAAATATTATAAAAGCCATAAAGGCCATATTGGTTACAAACTTGTATTCAAATATCACACTTTTAAGAATACAATCTGTTGTTGAATATAATATTGAACGATTTCATATTTACATAAGTCTAATTGTTATTAAATGTGATAAAAGCCGGATGCGAAAGTCGCCATTCCTTAGGCAGCGGTATTTTGTAGTGTAAACCAGTAAATACAGATAAATTTATAATATATTAATATTAGCCAATCGTAACATAGATACATACAGTTCCTTTCGGAATAATTATTTAGAGTTCTATATACAAATATATACATATGTATATATTTATTTATTTTGACCCGCTGAACTCGAATACATCGTTCGAATTAGCCCGTCACGTCACAGTTTTTTAGAAATTACGGAAAACAGATATAATTATTATATATCATTATCATCTGAAAAAAAAAAACAAAGAGGGTTATATTGATATATTTCCATTTGTTGAATCCGAATCCATCGTCAAAATTAATCCAGTTGGTCTCCGTTTTTTGGAAATATGGAAAAATATACACTAAAATCTCGTATATTCCTTAAATTGACTTACATGTCATATTTCCGCACTGGAAACAAAAATAGAAAACATACTCTACTTTTGTGGGTATTTAAACCCAATGCATCTGAATTCATTGTCTGGATTTGGTAGTACGCCTCAGTTTTCCGGAGATATGGAATAACTGCTGAAATCAACCAAAATCTCGTATTGTTGTCGGCCTTATTTCATTCAGTGAGTTTAAATACATTAGAGTATGTTTTTTTTTGTTTATGTTTCAAGTGCTGAAAATTTTTCGAGCAGACGTGATATTACATTGAAGGAAATACGACAAGAAACGAATATTCCGTAGATTTTTACGTTTCTGGAAAACTGAGACCTGCTAGATTAATTTTGACGATATAAAAACTGTGACTTGATGTAATAATTCTGACCATGGATTCGAATTCAGTGGGTGAAAATAGATAAAGTTATGTACGTTAGGTCCCAAGGTTCTTTTTTCTGTGTGGCTGTGAATCGACTAATGTTATATTAATACTATTGTACTACTTATGAATAAGCTATACTCATATTTTTTTATTTTATTTTAGTCGCTTATTTTGTTCCTCTGTTTTCAGTTTTCCAAAAAGTCCATCCTAATTATAATGTTACATTCAAATATTTAACGATCAGCAGTTAGTAACAATGAACGTTTGTGATTCAACAATGGAACAATTCGTATCTCCCCAGTGAACAGCATTGAATTCCTTAACTAAATTTAACCAGCTATAAAGCCGGATATCTAGTCGGCTGAAACTCTGAAGTCTAACTCCTTTGAGTCTGAATGCTGAAAGAGACGCTGCTACTGAAATGTTGCACCAGCGAGTCGGGTGTTCCCTCATGCTATCGAACGTCTTTTGTTTTTCTTATAACGCACCTACTGCGAAAGGGCATAGCCTGAAACAATGCTCACCAGGGGGAATTCAGTTAAAATTTGTATGGTATTACGTTTTCGTGTTAATGTTTTGACAATAATCTTAAGTGCATAACTATTTTCTGTGTAACATTAGCAGTTATTGGCTAAATGTAACAGGCGAATTTAATTTGCAAACACTATACAGTGCTGGCTATATGTAAGGAATAAATTTGTTTGAAGCGTTAATAAACGTTTCGAAAATATCCTAAAAGAGGTCGATTTTTTACTTGGAAACTGCCATCTTATAACGTGGAAATATTCCCTCCACTTATTTAAATGATCTACATCATATCCGTTTCTACTTTTTGCCCAGAATAATAAGTTAACAAAAAACACTGAATTTCCATGACGTAAAACGCAGAAAAATGACATTTTACATTTTCAAAATTAATTTCCTCAAAACAGGCCCGCAGAGCCGTTATTATTGGTATTTTCAAAATATGATTCTTACAAAAATGCACAAAATCATTAATTTGTCCACATTTGACTATCGCCCATTTTTCGGCAATAATTCTCAATTAATTTTAACAAATTAACAAATTTTCTTAAAAATATTTTTTAAACGCAACTTAAGTGGTGCTGCCATTTAAGCAAAACGTTTTTTTCTGGGTTTTAAAACATCCTGTTGAGGAAGGTCAATGTTGTTTTGATGCGCCGACGGCATGTTTTTGTAGGAACATCTCTTCAAAACATTAATAGTTACGACTTTCTGTGCTTTGGGCTACTCTCTGTATAAATATTCCGGAGATATTGATCGCACTGTATGCGTACGTCACATTATAAATAATATGAAAATTAAGAGTTTCATTATGAATGTCTTAAAAATGTGCTTAAAATTAAAATTACCAACGCTAAACAAACTCTATTGAATTTTTAGAAATTTATATGTATTTTAGAAATATAAATTATCAAAAAAAATATAAAGGGAATTCAACAAATTCATTGCTAAATTGCCACATTGTGGAAAATAATTTTATATACATAATTTATATCTTGCGTTTGCAGAAAATTATTGTTTATTGTTGTTGGTATAGTACATACAAAAAATATCTATATTTTAATACGTAGTTAGGTGAATTAATAATTATATATGTACATACGTGCTACTTTTTTTTTAATATATCCTTGATCAACCAATTATTCCTATTATTTTACTTTTTGTAGGCGTATCACAGATATGTACGTATTAATATGTTTTTTTTTTCAGGTGAGTTGGGTTCAACTAAAACTGGACTGTATGTATTAGGGTAAGTTTACAATAAATGTATGTATGTATGTATGTATACTAAGATTGTTATTTTTGAGGTTCTGAAATATTGTGGTACCTCTTTTTAAAACTGTTCCAATAGATGTGAAAAGTCACTGTAATCTAAAATATTTATTTAATTTGGTCAATATTCCATTTTTTTGGGAGCGGCTCTCCCACTAGGAGAGTTGTAGATCAGAGAGCCTCGTACAGGTCTGCACCCTGTTTGCTGTTTAACGAGGCCCTCTGCATTTTTTTAAATTCCAGATATCTGGAGTAAAGGTAAGTAGCTTTAACACCAGCCAAATCCAGGCAGAAGGAATGAGCTGGGGAGTTTCCTCTTCTCCACACACCCTACAAGTATCATCGGCTGCTATTCATGAGGCAGTGTCCAGTGAACAGTCCCACGAGAATTCTAAGATCCCTACGACACAGCCTTAGCAGTTCGGTTCTGCGTTTTGAATCAGTACCCTTAATGAAGAGTCGTTATTGACGGACTTTCTTTTGCATTCACCACTCTTATTGGTGGTACAATGTTATCCACTCTCATTATTAATGTCATAATCTCATGTTATCCACGCTCGTTTGCCAATTCATCATCCCTCTCATTGCATGTGATGCCGCCATGACCAGGAAGCCAGCAAAGTACAACCTTTTGGTTGCATCTGGCTAATTCCTGAATTATCTGGCATTCCCAGATAAGCCTCGAATCAATCCTCCATGCATTATGAGTGCAGAGCCAATAGTGGAGCATGACTGTCGATGTATATGCAGATTCGCCTGTCACTAACGTAGTTGTAGATTTAACGCTGGTGTTAACGCGTGGATTTCGGTCTGGAATATTAGGGCATGTTTACCCAATGGTGTTGACTCACCAGTGTGGAGCCTACTTATCCAGATTCCAGATCGTGATCCTTCCTGCGAAACCGATGCGTCTGCAGAGCAAATGAGCCAGCTGTCGTTGGTTAGATCTCTTATATCAATACACTGAAACAGCAGTCTGTGACGGTGACTGGGACCATACCATACTCTCTCATCTGAAAAATGAGGTTGGATTCTACAATCCTAGGGGCCATAGTTCGATGCGATGGCCGCTGATCGTTCCTGTAGTTTTCCAGAGGCCACTCCTGCGCCGCTTAAGGAAGCCCGTCGCCGCCGCCTCCTTCACCACAAGGTGGAAAGGCGACAAATTTAGCAGACCTCTAGGGCCGTGGTGGGAGTAGTTCTAAAAGCACCAAGCACCTGTTGTTCATACCCACCAGCGTCAATATCCCATGCTTTAAGAGAACTGAAAATTTTACGAAAAATAGAACTTCGTTACTCATGTTTATTCAAAGCCTAATATTTTATATATCAATCGATAGCATTTAAGGTTTCGAATAAAAAAAAGGTATTTACGTGTATTTGTTTAAATTCAATATATCAACCAAATGCGCTAAATTTAAGTGCGCTAAAAGCAGATACACTCAGTATCTGATGAAATTCGTACGTATGTATATTCCTACATAGTGTCCGATGAGTAATTTCAGTCCTTCATGTGACAATTTTAATTCGAATTAATACAGGTATCGATTACACAGGCACACAAAATAAAAAAAGTTGTCTGTTCGAGAGGTGCCACATGTATTTTCCCATGTATTTTTGGCTGCTGAACACGATCCCGCCGTCATATTTGCTCCATATCGTCCCAGATTTTTCCTAACCTCAAAAAAATCATAAAAAACCCGGAAAATCGACAAATGAGCATATAAACGATGTAAAAATCTGTTGGTCGGTGAAAATCATGCCCAGAATTACGTATTCCCATGTATTTTTTACCGCTGAATACGATGCCGCACAATGGGCGAAAACGGCAAATTTTTTCTCAAAATAAGATAACTCCCCACAGAAAACTCCAATCATTGTGATTTTTTTTATTTTACAAGATTTGGACAGTAGATTAAAGGAAAATTGGTCCAACACACGTTTGAGATTTAAAGAGGGGGGGAGACACCCCATAAGGGACCCCATATCCCAGTAACATTATAATTAAAGCTATTAAGCTCCAATAACCGCATACCTCCAACTTTTAAACCCCCCTGACCTTATAACATAAGCTTTCAATACCTCGTGACCCCATAACTTGAATTTTTAAACCCACATAACCCCATAACCTCAACTTTTAGACCCCCATCTACGCAAAAATCAATTTTTCGAGCCCGACAACTCTAAAACTAAAGCTCTTATGTCCCAATATCTATATAATCTAATTTTTTAATCCCCATGACCCCATAACTTGAACTTTCACATCCCCATAACCCCATAACCCCAAAACCTCAACTCTCCATAATAACTCTCTAATATCTCCAATAGAGATATTGGGACATAAGAGCTTTAGTTTCAGGGTTGTCGGGTTTGAAAAATTGAGTTTTTGCGTACATGGGGATCTAAAAGTTGAGGTTATGGGGTTATGGGGGTTCGACAGTTTGAGTTATGGGGTCATGTGGATTGAAAGCTTAGGTTATAGAGATATTGGGCATAAGAGCTTCAGTTTTAGATTTATCGGGCTCAAAAAAATTGATTTTTGCGTAGATGGGGTCTAAAAGTTGAGGTTGTGGGGTTTAAAATTTCAATGGGGGGTTTAAAATTTCAAGTCATGGGGTCATGGGGTTTTGACAGCTTATGTTATAAGATCAGTGGGGTTTAAAAGTTGGAGGTATGCGGTTATTGGAGCTTAAAAGCTTTAATTGTAAAGTTACTGGGATATGGGGTCCCTTATGGGGTGTCTCCCCCTCTCTTTAAACCTCAAACGTGTGTCGGACCAATTTTTGATGATTTTCATCAATCAACAGATATTACATAGTTTAAATAAGCTGTTTTCTCGATTTTGTGCGGTTTTGATGCTTTTTTTGTGGTTAGGCAAGATCTGTGACCATAAGGAGCAAATCTGGCTGTGGGATCGTGTTCAGCGGCCAAAAATACATGGGAATTCATAATTCTGGGCATGATTTTCACCGACTAACAGATTTTTACATCGGTTAGGCTCATTTGTCGATTTTCCGGGTTTTTAATGATTTTTTTTGAGGTTAGGAAAAATCTGGGACGATATGGAGCAAATCTGATGGCATGATCGTGTTCAGCAGCCAAAAATACATGGGAATATACATGTGGCACCTCTCGGACAGACATATTTTTTTTGTGTGCCTGTGATTGATAATTCACTCCATTTCCGTATCATCACTAGGGTCCGGAAATGCGTGCGGTAACGCAGGACTCGGAACTATAAAACTCTATGATAATGAAAGTATTAACCGGATTTTATAAGCGCTTTGTACATTATATACGCGTGCACTTCTTGCCTATGCTAAGCGTGGTAAGACGCCATCCCGCCGCGGGAACGCGGGATACTATTACGCAGTTTTACACGCGGGCAGACAAACATTCCGAAAACTAATCCCTCCGAAACCTCCCCACCATTCCGAAACCTCCCCGCATCAAATGCATATTATTATCGATTACCATAATTAGTGTCACTTCTTCATAAAAACAGACAAAATAAATCAACCGGTTTAGTATGTTACGGTATAAAACTAATGTATTTTTTTTTTAAATCAGAAAAACATATTATTAGCTTGAGAGACAAATTGAAATAAATATCGTTTATGTTCTTCATCATGCATTGAGTTATACTCTATTTGGCACAGTCATTAAAATATTCTTAAAATTTTCAGAAAACGTAATCCTCTAATATCATTTTCAATATGCTTCCAAGTTTCAATTTCGGTCCTCAAAAAATCATTCGAAACATTTATTAGTTTTCTAAATAAATTCTTTATATAAACGTCCATAATATCGTCAATCATTGGTCCCTCTCTTAGATCAGCGAAAGGATGAGCGACTAAGGTGTGTATGTATTAGTAGAATGTCCCTAGATAATAAGCATCTGAAGGTTTAATCTTTAGTGAGACCAGACCAAGAACTACTTAAGAGTTCACTACACAAATATTGTAAACAAACACTTTGCAAGAGCTAAGAATTGAAATGAATCCGTTATTGCGTTCATGTTGCACGGAGAGGACTCAACAATTAATTTTGTTTCAAACACAAAGCCCTTACGGATACCACACTAGAAAATCTTATTTTATTTTTTTTGAGTGTATATAAAAGTTAGTACATTTCATAAATACACTCAGCTCTGCATACACAGAACCTCGTAAAATACACCTATAGTCCAAGATCCGAGCGTAGGATTACTGTCCTTAAAAAGAAATTTAAGAGATGGGCCGGGAATTGAAGGTTTTCTATATGTTTGATCAAAGAGCCAAACGTGCTTTATTACGGCCAGAAGTATCCATAATAAACGAAATGAATTATTTGTTCAATTAGCTCAGTCTCTTTTTATGTTCTGTCGACCCGTCATTCAGACAAAAAAGTTAAAAGGAATGAAAATCATTTCGCCCAGCCGTGTCCTTTTTGTAGTGCGTAGCGCGGTTTTTCAAGGGAAATGGACGAACAATACGAATATTTTTGCATTGCAATAACGCATTTGCATTTCATTGCATTTAATTTATTTTTACATAGTGGCCCAAACCATGGTTACTGATTTCTCTCTGGCGTTTTGACGCCTCGTCCGACTTTGTAATTTTAAGATAATTGAAATTACTCTAAAAATACGTGTTGGTGATCCCAGTTTCGGAAATGTCGCATCGAGTGATAAGTATCATATAAGTTCTATATGAATTCTGCATAAATGGGGTGGCTGCCCATTTTTTGATTAGGTACTTCTTGAATCGGTTCCTTCTAAATTATATTTCATTTGATCAATATTAAAATTTGTTGCATGGATTAGATGAACACAAGTTTTCGAAACACTTAATTCGAATATTTAAAGTAATTAAATATTTGAAATATTTTATCCATTACGCATACTTAATAAATAAATGAGGCACCGTTGGCTTTTTGGTTGAAAATACAGATGACCTTTAATACACGATACATCGCATTCAATATTTTCATGAGGGCAGAAATCACGGGGTCAGAACTTGTACTAATATTTCTAAAGATTATGCATGAACGTATTCGCACCCTTCATACCTCACGATATCCAATTTACGAAGTTTCCCTTAAATCTATCCTGGACGCTATCCATTTTTCGCCCGCCAAATGTGAGGAAATATTTTACTGCCTCCGTATCAGGCCCCATTTTCGGGCGTACCGGCATTCGAGCCACGTTTTCTCCTCGCCCATCAATATCAGGTGGAAGTGGATGAATTTTAATTAGGACGTTACGGAAACTTGATCCGGCGCCGGCATGCAGAGCCGAAGATAAAAGGTTTGTTTCAACAGCAGTTTCTGACGGTTTGCGGATTAGCAGATACAGTCGCCTAATTATGTTACCAAAAATAAATAACGTCCGCTGCCTAATGAACCACTCCTTCTATATCCAAATAGTTCACATTATTACAATAAGAGATGAATATCAAAACGTATATTAATAAAGACATCAGCAGAAGTAGATCTATGTAACGATAGAATACATAGTTGCGCTTCACACACTAGCTATTTATCTAAATAACTGTGAATGAAAGTTACGGATGGATGATTGGATGATCTTCCTGTATTTGCATGAACATAATAATAATAATAATAATAATAATAAAGGTCTTTATTAGAGAAACATATAATAAAAATTGCATACATGCCATGTTTCACTTCAGGGCGAGGTTCAGTATGCCACCAAAGTGACTAACTGTTCTTATACCTAACCCTTTGTTAACCTAAAACTAAAGCTATTACTAACCTAAATACATCTGATTCGTAATAACAGAGAGAGCAAAATGAACTTAAAAGAAAAAGAAAAAAAATTACTGCTATTACATATTATGTTATTAATATGTTTTGTTTATCAGTATATATATCTATACGCATATATACATATATACATACATGCACACACACAACATACATACATACATACATATAAATACATACGTATAACATCATTGATGTCGACTGTCTATGTTTGCTCAGCATACAGTATACTAAAAAAATGTTTTTTTAAAACCTTGCTTGTTATCAATATTAACAATATTTTGTGGTATGTTATTTAATACATTCGCTATGTTGTAAGAGAAGGAACGCTTGTATAACTCAGTGAAATGACGGGGAATTGTAATTTTATTCTTGAATCGGATGTTTATGTTATGGACGTCAGTACGAAATTTTATTTTGGAGTAAAGATATTTAGGAGTTTCTGTTTTAGTAATATTGAGAAAGAGGCTAGCAGAATGTAAATTTCTTCGGTTAACCATATTTAGCCATTTGATTTCCTTAAGTTTATGAGATATGCGATTATATTTTTTAATACCAAAAATCAAACGAAGACAGGAATTTTGCAACTTTTGAATTCGACCTATATCGACTTGTATTAGACAAGGTCCATAGACCACCATAATATATTTTTTTATATTATTATTTAAAATTAATATCGTATTTGAAGGTACATTTCCTCGATTCAAAGGTAAAAATCATTAACTTACAGCAAGCCAATTCTTGAAAAATCTGCAGTTTTCTAAAAACAACAGCCTAAAAAGTTATTTTAAAAATTTTCAATGGCATAATACCACTTTTTAACTTAGCCTATGGTCCTATTATTGTCTCTAATAATAATACTAGACTAAGAGAAACATCATAAGTTGAGATTAAATAAAACTAGTTATATATAAGTTATATATAAGTATAGTATATTAGAAAAATTGTAAATAGCTCCCAAATAAAAAAAACTGTATCAATTTTTAAGTGCAAATATCTCGAAAATCATCCACTCCATGGGTTATCCAGTACGCGTCACCCTAATGCGTACATAGCAGAATGAAGGGGAATTGATAAGTTAACTTCTTTTTTGAGTGGACATCACCATCGCCTAAACATGAGGTGGGAACCAATCGCGATCCAATCGTTAGCGCACGCGTATGGTAGGAATCCGGTTTGTCGATGGAGATGCATTAATTGAAATTTGAAATAGCATTTTATTATTTTATTCACTTGGCGGATATCTTGCTTTCGAGTTCGTTTCGGCCGGACCATTGGCTACATGGCTCCGGGCTGAAGTGAATAATACCGACATGTTTGACCCACTATAGGAGTCGGATCACCTGCTATATTTAGAAACAGGTCCGGCTTGGAATCGTTTCCGAAAAACATATAATTTCATAGAACCTTTTACAATTGATTTGGATTTACTTAATAAATTTTACCTTTAAACCGAGGAAATATTCGAACCTTACTTGCCAAATTGTTATACCTGCCAAACAGGTATTTGGAACAGGTCTGCTCTTGGAATATGAACACATCATACCTGTTTACCATAAAATTCTGGATGCCTCGACGTAGCGTCGGTATCTAGAATTTTACGATAAGGTATGATGTCTTCCTGTTTTATACCAGGAAGATTCGTTTTTCCACGGTATACCTGTTCTAAATACATGTTCCAATAATACCTGTTTTGAGACAAGTAAGACTATAATACATATTTCAGAATAAAGCTAACATTCATTCAGTAACACAAAATCAGCTGTAACGAAACTGTTTAACAAGAGACGAAAAAAGTTAGAAAAGAGATCACAGGTTAGTTAAAAAAGTAATATTACTTTTTGTATTCAACATTTTATGCGTTTTTGTTCGTTTCGGTCTTTCAGATCTTTTAGGTTTCATTTTTCGTGACCACTGACATTACGACACCTAAATACCATTCCGTCATGTAATAGTTAGCTCCCTATTACGTTTATTCGAATATTCACTATTGTATTATGATGTGTTTTCTGTAAACTATCGCTTTGCAATAATAATCCGACTGTCCGAGTTGAATAATAGTCCTGAATGCGACTCTGTTTTGAAACGCCGGAAGTTTATTCATACACATAATATTCCTATTAGACATTTTAAAATTGTTTCACAGCTCAGCTGTTTAAAGTAATATTAGCTGATTAAAACTGTTTCACAGTAGTTAAGTTGAAAAAAGATAACAGTAAACTACTATACGCAACACAGTCTGAAAATTAAATTGACTTGATCGTACATTAATGCATTTTTATAAACATAGGGTTTTTATAAAGACCTATTCCATCTGTTTTCTAATGTCGCTAATTTTCGAAACTAAGACCTATTATGCAGAGTTATAGTTAGATCTGGCAATATCTAAATATTCGCTAGGAAGGGGGGTTGTTGTACGTTGTACGTAAGTTAATTCGCCTAACTTTGACAAAAATGTACCATTTAATGTGTATTTAATATCCACCTATGTACGCAATATGGTAACTCTTACTGAGATATAATAGAATAGAATATAGAAGAACAAATTGTAAAAAGCTCCCATATTGCTTATCTTATAGACAGAACATGATTGATTATCTCGTATCAATTTTCAGAAAAAAACGCTTAAAAAATGGCGGATATTGCCACTTTAAATTCACCGTGGCCCACCTTGTATATTGCAGTGGACATAGAAACGAGTTTTAATAATGCTTTACAATTGTTTGTAATGCTAGATCACTAGGTAAAACTAAGTTTGTTAAATTGACAACAACGAATGATTCAGTTGACACTAATGATCTCATGACCTCAATGATTCTGTTGACCCTAATGATCTCATTGACTCAAATGACTTCCACTATATAGATGTAGAAATACAATCAGGGTAGATACATAATGCGATATTTGAATCCTTTACCTCAAGGATCCGTAGACTTATTATATATTTTTTAATGTACGCTCCCGAATTCAATAATGCTGCATACGTAGGATAAATTAAGGGATGGTCAAGAACTTTTCACTCTTGAAACACAGGAAAATGTGGGAGATATAATAAAAAGTGACAGTTGATATTTCTAATACTATGTGGTCCATAAAGTTTGCAACATTGAACATTTTTTTATTATATTTCTCAAAAAAAATCATTCTTAAAAAAAAGTTGTGCTTCTCTAGAAACAAAGAAGTAAACTGTGCTCTCGAGTAACAGCATACGTGGAGACTCAAAAATATGATATCGGCGCAAAAGTAAAGTACCAATGCAAATAAAATGCTTTCTCATAATCATATTGTATATTTAAATATGCATTTTGTATGTATAGGCAATTTGTTTTTCTTATTCTTTTTATGGCCGAACCTTTATTCACAGTAACTGGTTGCAATATGGGAGTACTGTCTATGAATAATAAAAAAGGATAACTAAATTATTGTCTTAATTTCATATAATTTGGAAAATTATATTGATAAAATCAAGTATTACAAGTACTACAGAAATATACGCAAAAACTGCATTTTATATAGAGATATTAGATATTAACAACTGAAATATTATCTGCCTTAGAAATGAGACAAATATTTTATTAAAAAAAAACTCCAGGCATAAATTAATAAGAAAGAAAAAAATACTTGCGTTACTAAAAATTCATGCTCAAATATATGTAGAATTGTATTATAAGAATTTCTTATATATATATTTCCTGCTAGTGATATTTTGATATTAAAACTCATATTACTCACCCAGTGATAACATATTTCTGAGTTCCCTCATATACTGTTACATAAGGTCACAGTTCTATTACTTCTTTTAATTCTTTGTTTCTCGAGAAGCATTAATTATTTTCTAGAATAACATTTTCTCAAAATTATTGATCATAAAACTTTTCATATATTACAAATTTTCTAAACCGCACAGTATAATAATAATAATTCTAATGATAAAAATGTGGTTTTATTTACACATGCATCAGAAGTCTTTGAAACAGTGACAACTTACGACAGTGAGGATAAACTCTTGAGCATTTGAATAATAATTTATCATCTGTTAATGAGTGGTCTACTAAAATAAAAGAAATAGACAGTTCTAAAAAATATATATTTTTTATTTAATTGCCAGTGTTAGAGGCTATTTGCCACAGCATGTTGAAAATTGTTGGCACTATCGGATAGAAAAATAAGAAGTGTATGAATACTACGGCTTGGTGTACGACCTCGTTAGCGATATTCCCCATCGTAATATCTTTCATATCGCAATAATAAATGTAAATAACTATAAAGCTCACAGTAGGTACCTATATTAACTATTTTTGTAAATTAATGTAATTATAGTTTTTGTGTTTCAGGTTCGTGAGTGGTCCCCGAACTGTTTGTTATATGGGTAATTCTTTTAAAAACCGAATACCTTTTTGACCGACACATACGTGACCGACACATAAGAGATACGTGTCCGAGGATTTTTGTTTTCACATATTTTCGATAATACAAGTGATCAAAAAATTCGAGAATAGCGAGTTTTTTGGCTTGGAGACTCATTTTTAAAAATTTATAACTCCGGTTCTATTTGAGCTAAAAACTTCTTTTTTTTACAGCTATTAACAAATTCATATTGTTATTAAAAATGTAATTGTTTAAATCAATTTTTAACAACGGCCCCTACCTCGTAGCAAGTTTTTTATATTTTTATCGTATTCTCCGTTAAATTTTACATAAAATACATGTTTTCAAAATATGGTACCTTTATTATTACTATTGTTAAAACTTTAATTTATATAGCGCTACATATGAAAAAACATGGTTTTTCGTTAATAAACAAAAACTATAGCTCGGATCAACAAAATTTAAATATGAAAGTTGTAGATAATAAAAAGATCTACAATTTTGTCTACTGTTTTTCGTCATAACCTCAAACTTTTCAAATAAATTGAAAAAAAATGTTTAAAACCACCTTTTTTAAATTTATTTGCCACATTTTTTGCCTCATGTCGTTTCTTTTTTTAATATAAGTAATTATTATGTTTTTCTTAACAAATAATATTTATTAGCAATCAATGCTATCAAAAAAAGCATAAATTAATAAATGATAGAACATTATTTTATCAGATAAAAAAATGTATTGTGGTTTCATTACTTATTTATTGGTAAACTAGCGACGCGCCCCGGCTTCGCACGGTTTACGACATCACATTAGAAACCTCTAAAATTATCAGTGTTTCTGTACTATATTATGCATGTATTATACATATAAACCTTCCTTTTCAATCACTCTATCTATTAAAAAATTCACAGATCTTGCATCTTACGCAAGTATCGTAGCCGTATTGAAAATACCAGACACAGCTGGTAGAAATTTCTAAAGTAAATTATAATAAAAATAAAACACAGTTTTGTTGTTACGATTTTTTGGCGGTTTGACACTGAAGGTCTTGTCGTTTTAAACGAGTTATCTTGCATGTGATATTCAGTCAGGTTTGCGATTTCTTTGCCGTGCATATTCTAACAAAAATGTTTTCGATTAGTAAGTTGATCGTCATCATGTGCCTTTACAATGGCCTTCCTGCCGTGGACTACCTGCAGTGTACCGAGAATGTACGTAGATGCAGTTGCGATGAATTTGGTCCGTCGTATTCTTGAAAACCATTTGGGGCAGGTATATGCTCTAAGAGACTATTACTTACATACATACATACATATGTATGTAGTTACGCAAACAGGCAGAAATCTACACCGATGGATAGCAGAATACCGGCGTGTGGATAACATATACCGAGAAAATTATGAATATCTTGTAGATGTGAGATCGGCGTTTAAGCAACATTGCCCACCAGGATGTGAGATTTCACAAGTGTCGGTGTCTGATAGTCCTAATCGGCAGTTTACACAAATACAAATTTTGGTGAACTGTAGATGCCAAAAAGTCCCTAGGCAAAGAAGAGTACTGTTCGCAATAGACTCCTCACAGCTGTAGGGGGATAGATGCCCAAGTGTTCACGTAATGATCTGTATGGACAACACACCCACCCTGTTTTGTTTAAATGTAAGCTGACCCCCTCCCGATTGTCAGTCAAAAACGTGCACTTTGCTCGAACAGATGAGTCGTGGGCTGTGCCACGAAAACCATTTTACGCGTCGACAAATTTGTGAATTTAGGTTATTACGTATAATCTTTACTCGCCCGGAACTTTTAATGTTATAAAGTAAGTATTTATATTTTTGTATTTATAATCAATAATATGTATTAATTAGAAATATTCAAATGTTATTTTAGCACTCTTTAAAACAATTTATTTGTTAAATTGGAGGGCGTCTATCCCACGCAAAAAGGATAGATTTTGTTTTTGTGAGTATAGATGCCCTAAGAGGCTTCCAAGGGCATCTATCCCACATTGTATGTTTTTTATTTGATTTATTTTCGCTTTTACCTATTATTAATTCCTGCATTAAACGCCCGGTTTTAGACGTCACTAATGAAAAACGGCTCGTCGCACACGTTCAAAAATTAGAGGCAGCAGGATTTCACGAGATATGATACGAACATCGGCGAAAAACTTGGTATTGAACATAACTTTGACAAAGAAACTCGCAAAGCAGGACGTCATTGGAAGTCTTTTATGGAACGTCATCCAGAACTTAGCGTTCGTCAAGCTGAAGTTAACGTTGATTTAAGTTAAGAAAATCAAAGTATTTTTTTCATTAATTCCTCAGGGCAACTATCCCACAGGTCAAAATATCACTGAGGCATCTAATTCACACAGTAGGCATCTGTTCTCATTTATAAGGTATTTTTATTTCGTTTATAAATAAATAAATAAAACAAAAAGTATTAAATTATATTAATGATTGTCTTCATTGATAATTACACTAATCTTCACAAAAGTTTCAGATTATTAAATGCTCATCTTCCGTATGTAAATCGCCCATTTGAAAAAGTGGGGCAACTATCCCACGTTTACCCTAACGCATAAATTAATTTTCAGCCATGTTTTCATGCAAAATCCGAAAACAAGTCAATGTTTAATTTAAATTATTAGGAACTGCAGAATTGTGTATCTACCATATTGTAAACAATAATCCAACTACTTTAAGAAAATGTTAGAATCAGCATCAATGAAATGGACCCAAACGGTACCTCCCGAGTTGTCGGTTTGTTTTGTTTGGTCGGTTTGTTTTATAATCTTTCAAAAACTAATGGACTTTGTCAAAATTCGACAAAGTATTATTAAAAATAATAATTAGGTTGGACTTTAAGAATCCATCCACTCAGCAACCTTGAAATCGAATGCGAGCCAGATGATTTAACGTTAATTGTTTACAATGTAAACAATTAACGTAAGATGAATAGCCTCCTTTTAATTTTCTAAAACATTTCATTTTCGTTTCTAAGTATTTTTTCATTAATTCCTCAGGGCAACTATCCCACAGGTCAAAATATCACTGAGGCATCTAATCCACACAGTAGGCATATGTCCTCATTTATAAGGTATTTTTATTTCGTTTATAAATAAATAAATAAAACAAAAAGTATTAAATTATATTAATGATTGTCTTCATTGATAATTACACTAATCTTCACAAAAGTTTCAGATTATTAAATGCTCATCTTCCGTATGTAAATCGCCCATTTGAAAAAGTGGGGCAACTATCCCACGTTTACCCTAACGCATAAATTAATTTTCAGCCATGTTTTCATGCAAAATCCGAAAACAAGTCAATGTTTAATTTAAATTATTAGGAACTGCAGAATTGTGTATCTACCATATTGTAAACAATAATCCAACTACTTTAAGAAAATGTTAGAATCAGCATCAATGAAATGGACCCAAACGGTACCTCCCGAGTTGTCGGTTTGTTTTGTTTGGTCGGTTTGTTTTATAATCTTTCAAAAACTAATGGACTTTGTCAAAATTCGACAAAGTATTATTAAAAATAATAATTAGGTTGGACTTTAAGAATCCATCCACTCAGCAACCTTGAAATCGAATGCGAGCCAGATGATTTAACGTTAATTGTTTACAATGTAAACAATTAACGTAAGATGAATAGCCTCCTTTTAATTTTCTAAAACATTTCATTTTCGTTTCTTTAATGGCAACATTATTTCCTCCATAATTTCTCAAATGCAGGATGCGTCAGCCTAAAACTATTTTTGTTACGCGCTTTATACATTTCATAGTCAATTATATGTATACAGGGTGTGATACCAAAACCTTTCATTTGATGTACATACATATCTAGAAACCTAAATCTTCCAGTTTAGAGATTACTTATTCTTAATGATTCACCCTGTATATATGTTAGTGTAAATTAATAAAATAACAGATCTGCTCCTCCTATTACAACGATCATTAAATATCAAATGTTTATTTTACATTCAATATCAATTCATAAAATACGCAGGCAAATTTTCATTCAGTAAACGGTGTACTGGCGGGAAGTTTTTTATTCAACGTGCTCATAAGCGCCATGCATCTCGGATGTCGTTTTGCCATTTCAGCGAATCAGCAAATCTCGGGCATCCGACGGTGGCCTTGGACCCCTTGAACAGGTCATCAACTCTCAAAATTGTGGATGACTACACACACATGTAGCCCAAACATAAACATATACACACGGCAAGGTCGTCACGTGACCATGTCGAAGTCGCATGTCGAGGTCGCATGTCGCTGGCGTTAATATTTCGCGAGACAGCTCTCATTAACACGCGCCCAGAAGTATTTTCAATACTAAAAAAACCGCATCAAAATCCGTTGCGTAGTTTTAAAGATCTAAGCATACATAGGTAGGGACAGACAGCGGGAAGCGACTTTGTTTTATACTATGTTATGATATGTATTTGGTTTGTAAAATTAATTATATTAAAAAAGGAAACGACATGAGGCAAACAATGTGGCAAATCAATTAAAAAAAAGGTGATTTTAAACATTTTTTCAAATTATTTGAAAAGTTTGAAGTTATGACGAAATACATTTAAGACAAAAGCGCTATATAAATTAATGTTTTAACAATAGTAATAATAAAGGTGCCATATTTTGAAAACATGTTTTTTATATAAAATTTGACGGAGAATACGATAATAATATAAAAAACTTGCTACGAGGTAGGGGCCGTTGTTTAATATTGATTTAAATAATTAAATTGTTAGTAACAATATCAATTTGTTAATAATTTTTATTTAAAATATTTGTTTCTCAAAATTCAGTCCTTTAGCTTTAAAATGAAAAAAATAGAACCGAAGTTATAAATTTTTAAAAACGAGTCTCCAAGCCAAAAAACTCGCTATTCTCAAATTTTCGATCACTTGCATTATCGAAAATATGTGAAAAAAAAATCCTCGGACACGTATCTCTTATTTTTCGATATAAAATCCGTGAAAAAAGTTGCAGCCAAATCGGAGATGTTTCGGTCAATTTTCATCAAAATCCGTACGGTTTGTAAAAGAATTACCCATATACATATGAGATATAGTTTTCATTGGAATCAATACACTTATTATTGTCAGGTCTGAAACAAACCCACAGATTAGCAAAGCCAATGTAAGAACAGGACATACGAATATAGTCGACTAGGCAACTATTTTGCATTAAGGTCCGGGAAAGTATGCTGTCACGCAGAGCCGGCACTTTCTTGCCCCTATACCTACGCCACTGTTCATGTGTAGAATGTTATCCCGAACGAAGTCTTCGCGGGAACTCAAGACTTCGTAATAAACTTTCTCCATAAGACGGCGAGCTATTCCGATACATTTTTTTGTTTGATACGACTTAGTCACTCGTGAATTCGTGTATTATATTTACATATTACCTGATTTTGTGTGGATTTCTGCAGTAATGGCACAGTCGTTACCATTTGTGAATAGACCTATAAAGATGATTCAAATTACAAGAATTTTACAATAGACGGATACCATATTTTATACATTCCTTGCAATCGTCGCGTCGATTTATGGGTATTTCCGTGATCGCCGAGTATGTAAAAGACATTTAGATTCTAATATCCATCAAAAAATATACCTGGTACGGTTAGAAAAGAGGAATTTTGGTTTGATTTGTGCATAATATTTTACGCATGTAGCCTTGCGTGGAACGTGGTCCACAATATGTATGTATCCGATTTTCCATTGCCTAGTAGTCATACATTGCGTAAAACACATTTACAGAAGACATATCAACGTGTCATGTGAAATATCAAAGAAGACGTACGTAATACATTTCTGTAGCTGACAGTGGACGAAACAACAGATTTTGCGGTAATAAGGTTGTTAGTGCCCCCGATATTGATAGCTAATAAACGGGTTTTGCAAACAGCGGTTAAAAGTATAGAAATAGTAGTAACACGTGTATTATCCTCTGTAGATGTAAAAAATAATAATGTACTGACGTTAGTGACAACAAAAAACTGTTAGTGGTACAAACAACTGTGCGAAATCTGTGAAAATAGTGCGCGTGTTGTGTCGCCCTCTGTCCATGTGAACTATTTTGAAGTTGCAACTTTAACTTATAGATGTGGAACGATCATTTTCCCTCTCCATTCATATATACAAGCCAAATCTCTTGCGTTTAACGAGAATAAATGCTGAAAAACTACTGGTCGTGGCAACGTACGCTCAATCAATGAGGACAGTCGGTGTTTCTGAATGACACGAGCAATAGATATGTACACACATTATTAACATAGTTGTACTTCTGTCTTTTTGATCTCTTCTATGTGATCGTCTGTCAATAACATGATGGATTATGAGTCCGGCCCTGCATTATAGCCAGTGGCGGTTGGTGATATTTCAGTTAGCCATATCTTGAAAACGACGCATGGGACCTACTTCACTTTTTAGGTGATGACTTAATTGGAACTGGATGAATGGATGATTTTATAGGAACATTTTGTTTCCCAAAATTAAAATGGCCATAACTTTTTGAAAAAAAATATTTTGTAACAAATCGAAAAACCTCTCCTTATATTTGTTTCTAGATTATGGAAAAAAAATATTGCAAATATTCCACAGAGCGTTACTGAGATCCCAGGGTGTTCTGCAGTTTTTTTGAAAATTTTTGCGCGAACTTTTTTCACCGAATGAACGGTTTTTTTCACCCTTTATATGATTTTCTCCACGGAAATTCGGTCTGTCGAAATGGTCATGTTATCGATTTCTGCCGGTGCTCTCTAATGCTCGGCCGTTAAGTGACTCGCCTTTTCGATATGAATCTTTAACGAGTTATCAGTGGCCAATTTCTTGTCTCTGGAGGGGGCTCGAAATTAATATTTAAACCCAATTTCACATCTTTTTGAAATTTCCAACCCAAATTCAACCATTTTTACTTAGAGCAACAATCGTATTTTAATTAACAAATTACAAATTAGCTAATTAATCTATTGAAAATCTATAAAGTTAGGTTTTAGAGCGATATGATGAGTTTTTAAATGATTTTGAGGTATGTTGCTGTAGGTTATTATATATGTATAGATCATTAGCATACATAACTATATATGTATAGCAACATTAGCTTTAATGTAATTTTTACACTCAATTAATTAGATAAGTAATAGGGATCGTAGGTTAATAATAGATTCCAGGACCGGGCTTTATGTGTCTGGAATATTGTCATATTTGCCACATTAATAAAGTACATCGTCAACTCCTATACCCGTCTGCCGCTTCAACCAAGGTCGAGTCGCAAAGGCGAACGTAATTTATACTTGTTTATTTAGTATTATTTACTCTGCGGTGGTCGATGCATGATTGATGTGGCACGTAAAAAACAGCTGTTTGGCAGCATGTTGTTAAAGACAAACATATGATCGTGTAAGTGGTGGTGTGAGTGCGCTAGACAGATAGAGACAATTTAACTTTGTATGCTTTGTAGCCATAATGATGGTAGCGTGTAATATTCTATTCGAAAATTAGATCACCCTGAGTTGAGACCTATAAATCTTGACTTTCCCACGTTGTGTAATATTGTGGATTTATTTACAGGCAAGTAAGTGGATGTCTCTTAACAAGATATATGGTAAATGTGCCTTTACAAAACTTGTCTTATGTTAAATATGCCCCAACGGCTGTAGACGTTGAACGCTCTTTTCCATATTATAAGTGGATTTTTAGTAATAGGCGCCAGAGCTTAAGTCCTGAACATATGGAGCAGTTATTAGTCATTTATGGAAACACTGAGCGGCAGTACGGACACGTCTGTGTTATCGCGTAGTTTACCATGAGTATACAAGTGTCTTGTGACTACGGTTCCTTTGCCGATTAGTTTGGTTAAAATAATCACCCCACATGTATAACATATGATCTGTTTAACCTTTAGACTGCCGGCTGGCTCATATATGGGACAGTAATAAAATAATAGTTTTAGTGATGAATTTTTCCCATTTAATAGGCTCTCTGATCTCTAAAGGATACAACTGAAATTCTTTCTAGTCGAACGAGGTACCGAAACTATCCCTAGCGAGGGGGTGAAATATTTAAAAACTCGTTATTGAACTTGTATTCGTTATTGAACTTTTTACCGATTTTTTTTAGTAAATAGCCTGTAAAATCTGTAAAATGTATCCTAAAATTTTCCGCAATTGATTGAGATGCCGAAACTACCCCTAGCAAGGGGGTGAAATTTTCAAAAATTCGTTATTAGGTGGGTATTGACTTTTTACACAATTTTTTTAGGAAGCACGCTGTAAAATCTGTACAATGTACCCTAAAATTTTCCGCAATTGATTGAGATGCCGAAACCACCCCTAGCGAAATTAGGGTGATATTTTCAAAATTCTTTATTGAACGGTTATTGATTTTTTTATCGGTTATTTCAAATTAATTTCTTTTTACATAGAATAATTATTAGTTTTTTACTTGAATTACTGTATTTAGGATAAATAATAATTTTTTTTAGCGATACTTGAATATAATGTGTTCGATTGAATTCGAATGTAAAACATTGAATTTCTACCTATAACTATATAAATATATAAGTATAGAAATATATACGTATGAAAATATATACGTATGAAAATATGTAAGTCTAAGGATGAAGAAAAAAATATTATTTCAGTGTAACTGATCGCTTTTTTCACGTTTTTGAGTGGTTTTATTGGTGACTAAATATATTTTAGAGTGTTTTTGGAGCTTATTACATTATAATATCAAGCACATTCGGTTAAAAATAAATATATAGTAATTTATACAATCTGAAAATTTTTAACATTGGCCCGACCGTTGCCAGCCGGCCTGGCTCATATACGAGCCACCCGTGACCTCGGCAACTACTCTAGATGTATTAGATGTGTATATATATATATATATATATATATATATATATATATATATATATATATATATATAACTTCGCCCCTCAAAAATATCCATTTATAATGGAAAAATGCCGGCAGTCTAAAGCTTAATATTTCTTAAGGTTACTGATAAATATCATGGAGCCGCTCCTGGTAAAGTAGGCATCTATTATTAACCTTCGAGCTCTAGTAAGTATAATTGTTGTTAAAACTAAATAGATTTACTTAATGTTCAAAATAGTGTCTTCTAACCTCTAATTACCGCAGCATTGCTTTAGCTCACCACTTCTTGAGATTGATCATATTTATTAAATTATAAATAATGTTCTTATTTACAATTTCTCTGGTAATTTTAAACAAAGCAATTTTTAGAAAAAATGTTGGTACACACATGTAAGTATATAAGAATTTCTAGATAATGGTTTTACCTCGTCCTTTCAGTATTTTTTCTCTTTGCACCGCAAAAGGAGACAAATAGATCAAATGCAATACAGGTAGGTTATTCACGTAACATATTAGTTTATAGATAATGTCATTAATGACTTACAATATGTCATTCGAGTATATTAAGGTGTTACATCTGTATTACAGTATTTTTATTAGTTAATGCAGAACAGTTATAGAACGCAAAGAGGTATGTATTTATATAACGACTTGTATTTATTTATATAACGACGACGAAAGGTTCAGTTAATAACAAACTATATAATTATTATTTTACAAATGGATCAAAATGAATATCACATAGATATACCTAATATAGAGACATCCAAAAAAAAAAACGTCATCAAAGTTGGCCAAGAAAAAAAAGACGTATTTCTATTCTTATTCGAATTTATAACCTTATTTACTTGTCAAAATTGTCACATCATATGACAGTTATTGTTTATTTTACAAATTTACCGGTCACTTGTCAAAAGTTTGACATAACCGAAAAGCTTAGACATGACTGCTATTTCTATCTCTCTCGTTCATAGCCAGAGTTGATGACGTTTTTTTTTGGATGTCTCCATATGTTCGTACTTAAAATGAATTTACAAAGCTTTAAGCAGGGGTTTTTACTGTTATAAATTTCCCGCTTTTAGGGTAATTATAACATAAGGCAAAGGTCACTTAGGTCACTTAGGGCCAGTAAATGACCTTATTAATAGGGTCCCTTATTTCCCGTATGCCCTGAAAACAGAAATAATTGGTCCGCTATACATTATTCTAAAAATAACAAAATTGGACCCCGTCGCCTTTTAATCCAGGATAGGAGCGAGTGTCTGAAATTTAAATTATTTACATATACAGTACAACCTCGATAATCCGACCTAATTATGGCAAAGGGTTGTTCAGACTATCTATTTATTCGGATTATCAAAAAGGAACGATTTATTATGTTAAACAGAAATACAGACATTTATACATAAGTTTTATTTCTTAAACAAAACAAGAACATAAAAAAACCCTAAATTATCTTACAGAATATATATTTTTTTGGTTTACTTGAAGCGGCTTAATCAGATAAGTATGGAATATTCTAAACTAAAAGTAGAAAATACTATGCTTATACAGTAATATCGCAATTAAAATAAACACCCTATATTTGAAAGAGTCAATGGAAAAGTTGCTTATCCCGTAAATTTGAATGTTTAATTTTATGTTTCTTACTACATTTTAGTAGTGTAAAGCAAACTTTAATGCACTTAGTCTGTACATACTATTATCTTAGTTAAAATCCCTAACAAAACCTTAAAACAATATGACTTCGAGCGTCCATTGTTCGAATTAGCGGAGGTGCGACCTAACGAATGTTCGAATCATCGAGGTTGTACTATATGTACTCATTACGATTCGGCACTATACAACTCTATGATAATGAAAGTATCAACAGTATTTTGTAAGCGCCTTGTAAATTACATACATACTGTGTATTTCTTTCCCGTGCTACATACGACACTGAACCCTTCCCGAAAACGCTCCAGAGCCCGCGTATGCGCAGTAATACGCCATCCCCATTTCCGTTGTCTCGGGAAAGCGGGATGCTCTTTTGAAGTTTTACACGCGGGCACGCAAACATTCGGACATACAGTGTGACTCCTTTAAAACCTGAATATATTTCTAAATTTCCATAAGATTTTTTTAAATGTAGAATCTGTACCATAAGACTAATTGTGAGTAACACATTGTACAAAAACCAAGGTCTACTGTGATTTTTTGTGACTAAAATTAAAAAAGCTCTAGAGACTTTTCTACAAATACACTATTATAATTAATACACTATTATAATTAATTAAATAGTAAAATTAGGAACTATCGTTATAAATCCAATATGGCGGACCCTCCAAGATGGCAGCTTACCTTTTCCTTCACAACCCCCTTGACATTGATATCAAATGAAAGGGTTCGACGAGTACAATACAATAAGCTATGCAACATCGGTTTAAATCAATATGGCGGATACCCCACGACGGATAAAAAAGTTTTAATACGAAAAAGTATAAAATTGTATATATGTACGTAAAAAAAAAAAACTTTAAAAAATAAGCTTTTTATTTAAAAACGGTTAACTAAACAGTAACAAATAAAAAATAATGATCAGTGTTTCTTTTTAAAATATGAAATATATATAGGTATATTAAAAACTTGAGGCGTCAAACTTCATAAGTAATAAATACCACTTTGAAATCTCCTTTTAAAAATAAAGTTTTAGATATATATATTTCGTATTTTAAAATATTCCCTGATCATTATTGTCTCATTTTTTACATTAGTTCAGTGTTTTAAAATAAAAGCTTATTTTTAAAAATCTTTTTTTACATATATTTTATTAATTCCAAGTAACTCATTTTGTTTTGTACATTATGTTTTAAAATTTTTGAAAATTTGACTTTTAAATAATACCGGACGAAAAAAATACAGTTCCTATTTATTTCTCGGATTTATTTGACTATGTAAAACGTGGAAAATGCTGTCTTCGTAGACGTAATCATCCATTTATATTACATATGAATAAAATTATCTAATAACTCAAAATTGTTCTAATATGGTAGGAAATGTAAACTTACAGCTGTTTTATATAGGGTTTTATAGGGGGAATATCCTCGTAAACTACTACCTACTTATTTTAAAATTTGTCTTCGGTTTCCGAAGGATTTCCAGAACTTGAAAAACAATATTGCCCGCAAAATTGTTTACTAAGTAATATAAAGTGCAAAAAGTTTCTTTCTTGGTTGTCTTGATGGAACAGAAAACTTCTTGCATAAAGAATGAATCTGAGGCCACGGGAAAAGTTTTCAGAAAACTTTGCAGTATTAAAGCAAAATAAGAATAAACTTTTAAATAAAATTAAAATTTATTATCTGCCTGTCTTCGGTAAAACCTGAAACGGTTATTTTACTTACTGTTACATTTGTTGCAATTTTGTGTTAATTGAAAATCAACTAATGTTAAACTAATACATTTTTTCTAAGTACACAGTGTGTAACAGCCAAACTAAATTAGTTCTATATCTCTGTATATACCCCCTGTCAATGAAATGTCAAAACACGTCAAGTGATTTTGATGTTGCGGATATTTTTGCAGACATTTGGTTGCAAAAATGGATCTTGTGACTATAGGTGATGATGTTATCGACATTTTTTTATATATAAACGTATGGCAAGTGATGCGTAATTGGAAAGGGAATTCAAAGAGGAATTCAGCGCATTACTTGGTTTTTAAATTTACTCCGAAATTAACCAGAAAAAAATCAACAAAACTTGTATTTCCATTAATACAAAAAATATATATACAGGGTGTTTCGCATAAGAACCGACACAGAGCAGGGGCATGTAGGGGAACCTAAAATATGGTGATTTAACGCAACTTACCTTTATACTAAGTTGCACCCCTGAGAAGTTATAGGCCTTCAAAGTGGGGTTTCAAATTTCGAAAAAAAATCAATAACTCGGTTATACTTGAACTTAGAAAAACCAAATTTGGTAGACGTTGTGAGTGTACGAAGAGCATTAATCGACAGTAAGTAGAGTTCAATTGAAACATTTTAAAGAGTTGATTAGGGATGATGCACCATTAAAATGTGACAAAAAAATTTTAACCCGTTGGCGGACTTTTCATTTTATTTTATGGGTAATTTAATTCTAAAACTTTTCTTACTCTTGTTATTTTTCAAAAAACTTTGTCGTTTTCTAGAAAAATTCGAATAACTAAAACACCTATTTCAGTAGTGTTATTTAAAATCATCGAAAATTCAAAAGTTGGCTATGGAATTTGACGTCAAACTTGACAATCAGGAAAAAAAGTTACTTAATTTTAGTTAATTGTTTGCTGAGTGTTTTGAAAATGGCCGGAAAGTTTTCATTTAGCGAAAAAAGTTGACATGCTATTAGTGTTAGGTTTCTGTAGGAGACGGAAACTGCAGAAGAAGTGTTGAAGAATATCGGAGAATATTTCCTAATCGTATGATCCCCAAGACAAGAACACAAGACGAAGAACTGATTTTGAACACAATTGAAGATGAACCACATATCAGTACTAGAAATTTATCTCGACAAACTGGTATATCACAAACTTCTGTGCTCCGAGTTATCAGACGTAATCTACTACACCCATATCATATTCAAAATATGCCAAAATTGTTACCGGAAGATTTTGTTAAACAAGTCTGACTTTCTGTCAGATTATTTGACATCAAGACATTCATTTTCAAAAGAAAAGTATCTTTACTGATGAAGCTTGTTTCACTCGCAGAGGTATTACAAATCTACATACCTATCATGAATATTCCGATGTTAACCCTCATTCAGTAACTCCTCGACATTTCCAAAGCGAATTTAAAATAAATGTTTGGATTGGTGTTATTGACCGGTATTTAATTGGTCCAGTTATTTTACCGAATCGACTAAATGGTGAAACTTATTTAAAATTTCTCCAAAATACTTTTCGGATTTACCTGACGAGGTGCTACTACAACTCAGACTGGAACATTGGTTTATGCATGATGGAGCACCGTCTCCTTTTAGTATTATTATGGTTAGAGACTTTTTAAACCACCAGTATCCAAATAAATGGATTGGACGAGGAAATAATTGTCTACAAATTTGGCCTCCACGATCAACTGACCTCAACAAATGTCTTCTTTTTTTGGGGGACGTAAAAATAATTTGTGTATTCCTCGCCAGTTGCGTTCCGAGCAGAATTGTGGAATCGCATTACATACATATAAATGTAATGTCATTAGAAACAATCAGCGGTTATTGGAAAGAATAGACTTTTTCGACGAAGAATACATTTATGTCTGAGAGAAAACGGTGATCATTTTGAACAATTTCTATAACTTATCAGTGCAAACCTGTTATTTCTGTTGTTTGTTTGTTTTTCTATTAAATTATTCTTATTCCAACTTGTTGGTTGATTGTCAAGTTTGACGTCTAATTTCATAGCCGACTTTTGAATTTTCGATGATTTTAAATAACACTGCTGAAATAGGTGTTTTTAGTTATTCGAGTTTTTCTTGAAAACGACAAAGTTTTTTGAAAAATAAAAAGAGTAAGAAAAGTTTTAGAATTAAATTCCTCATAATGTAAAATGAAAATTTTTGTAGTCCGCCAACGGGTTAAATAATTCTGTCACATTTTATTGGCGCACCATCCCTAATCAACTCTTTAAAATGCTTCAATTTAACTCTACTTACTGTAGATTAATGCCCTTGGTACACTCACAACGTCTACCAAATTTGGTTTTTCTAAGTTCAAGTATAACTGAGATATTGGTTTTTTTTTTCGAAATTTAAAACCCCACTTTGAAGGCCTATAACCTCTCAGGGGTGCAACTTAGTATAAAGGTAAGTTGCGTTAAATCACCATATTTTAGGTTCCTCTACATGCCCCTGCTCTGTGTCGGTTCTTATGCGAAACACCCTGTATATTTAAAATGGTAATTTAATAAAATAATTTTAAATTTAAGAGATCGTTGAAATGCGGAATATAAGTGGGTGGAATAAAAGTTTTTTTTCTCTGGAATAAAAGTGTTATCTGACGTTACTTAATATATCCGATGTAATGAACCTAATAGGCTAAATATAATATAAGTAGGTGTGTTAATTAAGTAATGAGACTGATTTTTTTATTTTTTTTTTTATTCGAAGAGAATCACAATTCAGCATTGTATCCAAAATTACTTCCTCTGGAAGCCACACAGCGCTGGAGAAGGTTTTTCCATTCCTTGTGGCAACTCATGTATTGGAATAGCCTTCAGCTGGTCGGTTACAGCCGTTTGAATGTTTTCTATAGTTCCAAAATGACGTCCCTTGAGATGATTTTTTTTAATTTCGTTTTTTAATCAAAAACTCACTCAAAGGACTCAAATCAGGCGACTCGTAAAAACTCGTTTACTGAAATGGCTGGGTGACAAACCGCATGGCCGTGAAGGAACATTCAGTTGTTCATGATGTTTGGTCTCACACGCATGACTTTTTTTCGAAGTTTTGCAAGAACCACTCTGTAAAAGTGTTGATACTGTTTGGCCTGGAGGCACAAACTTTTTGTGGACAATTCCTTGGCTATCAAAAAAGCAAATCAGCATGTATTTGATCTTTGACTTGTTAATTCTTACTTTTTTGGATTTTGGAGAGCTTGAAGTCTGCCATTCCATGCTCAAACACCCAAGTCTCATCACCAGTAAATGACACGTTCCATAAAAGAGGGATCATTTTCAATCGATTCAAAAAATCAAGACAACTTTCTCTCCTGAAGTTCTTTTGTTCCTGTGAAAGGATTTGGAAACCATTTCTGCGCAGATTTTTCTGATCCCCAATTCGTTAGTCAAAATTTGATGAACACTGGTGTGATTCAAATTTAACTCTTCCCAGATCATTCTTGTCGTCAATGGACGATCTGAACGCACAAGATCACGTATGCTATCGACATTTTCATCGGTTCTTGAAGATGAAGGTCTTTTGCTGCCTGGGTCATCTTCAATCGACTCTCTCCCGTCTGAGAATGTCTTAAACCACCAAAAAACCTGGGCTCCAAGTCCAAGTTTGAAGCAAAACCTAATAGCATCGTTGTTCAAAATTAATGTCACTCATTTTTAAAATGCACTAGAAAAAAATTGTTTACGAAAACAGTCACAAAGAACAAACAAATGACTGTAGCAAGTTAAAAACTTGTACTGAAGGTGTTGAAGGTACATGTTAACCTACCGCCCTTCCTAAGTCCCGTTTCCGCAGTGTTGCTAGATCTGACGTTACGTTGTCAGTCTCATTACTAATTAAGTAAAGAGGTGTGTAAATTGACACACCTCGTATATCTACAACAACCAAAATCACTTGACACGTTTTGACATTTCATCGACATCTGGATATATTGAATTTATTTCGTTTGGCTGATACACACTGTAATAATGTTTAAAATAATGTTTTTTTTTTAATGTCAAATAGTGATAAAATAGCAAGAGAGAATTTGCGAAGAGATCAGTTTAATAAAAGAAGATTTTTTTGACGCTTTGTGTTTAGGAATAAATTGACGGTGGTCAAAATATGTTATCTTTAATAACCAAAATGTTACTACAAATTTCCAGAATTGTGTTTTTAGTTTCAGTAATGATTGCTCCAAATATATTGTTTCTTCATAGCGGTCCATCAAAAGCCATTCAGTCCTATTGTTGAATCAAGTACAATTATTTGAGTCATTGTCTAAAAAAAGATTGGTACAAACAATTTAGGTCTGTCTATGCAAAAATACATTAAGTGCATCTGGTAGTCAAAACCAAGTCATGTTTTCTACAATGCGTGTATTTCATAAACCACGTTGGCATAATCGGGAGATAATAGAGCGATTTTTTTAAAGTTAATTTATACTAACTATATTCGTTGTAAAAAACATGCTGTGAAAATTTTACAAAATAGTGCAGTTTTCCTGACTGGGCTACTTGCTAAAACGTATATGTGAAGCGACCTGGGTGGTGTACAGTTTAATTAGTACCAACAATTGATATCGTCTTTTTTCTTCTTACTTTCATTTAGAGTAAAAAATGCCCGCCTCTATAAAAATATATTCCATCATGCTCAACAAGTGTAAAAATCGATTGGAGAAGGAGTACACTTTCCCTACTAATTTAGGCGCGGAGATATTTTGAATGTGTGCATTCGTTCGAGTGGCAATTGTTAAATGTAGTATGTACAAAACGATAATATCGGCCTTCCCCCCTTTTCAAATATAAACCGTTTCAGCCTGAGCTGCAGAGACGGATGAAAATATTCGAACAGTCAACAGATACACACAACGAATGATAAAATTAGGATTTCACAGCACTTTGATTTATCCCACCACGATTTTTGATTTTAGGGATAGGTAAGGCGCGGTTTAGATAACTTTTGATGAGTTTTATTGAATGGTTCGATAATAACATCGTCTCACACAAAAAAGTTGTCTGAAATGTACATGCGATATACGGTTTCCCAAGTATTTCTTCCCGCTAAACACGGATCCGGTATCAGCATTTCTCCATCCCCTTCTTCGATCTTCATCAAATTGCTGATGAATCTTCAGAAAAATGAAAGTCTTCAGCACCTTGCTGAAGACTGAAGATACGGTGAATCAAATATAAACGAGACTTTTCGTTCTGAGCGTTTCACAGTCACGGGATGGCGGGTCGGCTTCAGGTGACGTTGCGTGGGAATGTCAGGAGAAGGGGTATCAGTCGGCCAAACTTCGCCGATCGCTTGTCTGTTCTGTTGCGCGATGTCGGAGAAAGAAGTACCATCCTCCGTTGCACAACGCATAATAATTAAATTTCTTAGTCGGGGAAGGCATCAAGCCTGCCGAAATCTTGCGTAGATTGACAGCACAATTCGGTGATGAAACACTGTCAAGACCCCGTGTCTTTGCCTGGCATAAGGAGTTTGGCCAAGGTCGTGAAAAAGTTGAGAATGAGGCTCACAATCGTCGCCCTCGGACGAGCATCACGGAGGACAACATTCGTGCCATTCGTCAACTCGTGGAAGGAGACCGATGTTTAACGGTTGCCGAAATTTCTTCCGTGGTAGGAATACGTTATGGGAGTGCTCAAGCCATTATCACAGACCAACTAGGGTTTCGTAAAGTGTGTGCCAGGTGGATCCCTCGTCTTTTGACCGCCGAGCAGAAGTTGACACGCTTGCAGATTTGTGAGCGGCTATCCGCACGGTTTACAAAAGAAGGTGACTCATTTTTAAATCACATTATCACCTGTGATGAAACTTGGGTCCACCACTATACGCCAGAGTGCAAGCAAGCCAGTATGGAGTGGCGAAGAAAGGAGGAGGCAGCCCCAGTGAAAGCCAAGTCCCGGCTTTCAGCTGGAAAAGTGCTTGCGACTGTGTTTTTTGATCGGTATGGTGTTTTGCACATAGACTTTTTACACGATCGTCGCACTGTCAATGCAGAGTACTACTGTGACCTTCTGAGTAAGGTTAGACTTGATTATCGCGGAAAAAGACGTGCAATGCCGATGCGAAAAGTCATTTTGCTTCACGACAACGCTCGACCCCATACTGCAATACTCACTCGCAACAAATTGGATGATTTGGGTTGGGAAACTCTTGAACACCCTCCATACAGCCCTGACCTTTCGTCCTGCGATTTTCACCTCTTCGGACCACTCAAAGAGGCACTGGGAGGCCACCGATTTGACAATAATGCAGCAGTAGAAGTGTACGTGCGCAATTGGCTGCAGACACGTCCATCTTCTTTTTACGATGAAGGCATCACAAAACTTCCAATACGGTGGGAAAAATGCATCAATAAAGGGTTTTAAATCACATTATCACCTGTGATGAAACTTGGGTCCACCACTATACGCCAGAGTGCAAGCAAGCCAGTATGGAGTGGCGAAGAAAGGAGGAGGCAGCCCCAGTGAAAGTCAAGTCCCGGCTTTATGTAGAAAAATGATACATACAGTTTTTTTTTGTTACTATGAATAAAACAGTTTGTATAAGCAAAGTATCGTTTATATTTGATCCACCCTCGTATATGGTGCAATTCTGATGCTGTATCCGTGTTTAGTGGACAAACATATTTCAGAAACTGTATATCACACATAAAGAAGAGCTCATTAGGGACAATTCTAAATTCATTTTCCTGAAGATTCTTCAGCATTTTGCTAAAGATTGAAAGGTGATAGAGCAATTCTGACATTGGACTGATTGGAGTAATTCTACTCCAGTCAGTTCCGGTCTCTCCGTTCTTCAGTTGGCATCGTAATCAGTAAGCAAGAGCTTCAGCCTCAGATAGCGCAATGTCTCACAGTTGTAGGCGTCAAACCAGCCGAAATCGTTCGAAGACTTGAATACAGTTTAGGGAGACTTGTCTGAGTGTACGGATGGCACAAAACATTTTTGGAAGGACAAACACAAATTGAAAATGAACCTCATGTCCGTCGTTCTCGAGCCAGTGTGAATGAGCGAAACGTTGCCACTGCTCGGCGCCTTCTGCAGGATAACCGCCGTTTAATGGTTGCTGAAATTACAGCTCAGATCGGGATAAGCTTCGGATAAGCTTCGGATAAGCTTCATATTACAAATGAACTATGTTTCGCAAAATTTCAGGAAAAGACGCGAGTGTCTGATAAGAAACGTAATTCTGCTTCACGACAATGTCCGCCCCCACATAACCAATCTGACACGCAAAAAGTTTATTGGATATCACTGAAACCCACTTCCAATTGGCCTGACTTATTTCCATGTGAATATCACATGTTTGGGCCCCTGAAAAAAGCACTATAAGTGGTGAGCGATTCGTCGATGACTCTGGTGCTGAGGTTTTCGTGCCCAACTGGCTGGAAACACGCCACCATTCTTTTTATGATGATGACATTAAAAAAACTTCTAATCCGTTGGGAAAAATGCTCCGATTCACAACACTTTTTCTGTGAAACAATTTCTAACAAATAAAATAATCCCTTTACTCGAACATTCCCCGTCATCAGACTTAGCACCCTGTTACTTTTCCTACTCCCAAAAATGAAAGAATCTTTGAAAGGCGCTTGTTTTGAAAACTTATTCAAATGAAAAAAAATGGCAACAATACTTCGAGTACCACTCCTGAGGACTTCCAGAATTATTTAAAATAATGGAATATCCTACGCAACTGTGTGTAGATAGGAAAGGGGAGCGTATTGAATGGGAACACAGTTAGATTATCTATAAATAAACTACGTCCTTTAAACAGTCTTACTATTTAAGTGGCACACCTTGTATAATATCTTACATGTAAATTTAAAATTTAATCCTTATAAGATATAGTTTAGAGATCATCATATTGACAAAGTTAGTTGGGTCCATTTCTGCAGGAAATTTGCGGGAACGTTGAACAACAGTACAGAAATTTTTAATAAACAGGACATCTAACGAAGTTCACTTCTACCAGTGAGTACATTAATAAGAGAAGTTTCGATACTGGGCAGAAAACATTTGGAGTTATCGGACCACACTTTTTTTGTAGAAAATGACTACATCGTTACAGACAATTCAGTTTGATACGTCGAAATACTGGAAACATTTGTGACGGCGGACATATTATTTTTTTCTTCACAATGGCCTTCTGAAAACCATTCATACCTATTGCCGGACCCAATATTATATTTGAGAAATACAAATTGGATTGAAAAAAAAATAGGCGATATATTTTTGAAATATTTGAAATATTTTTGAAAAAAGCTATCCTCTAATACTAAAGTTATACCCCCTCCCCCCACCTCCTGGGACAGGGGTAACTTTCAAATCTCATAGTGAACCACCATTTTTAATTGCACATTTGGATTCTCCAGAAAAAAAATACGTTAGTTTGACTTATCTCGATATATAGTTAGTTTGACTAATATCTCGAGATTTTGTATTGAAAAATAAAAAAAGTATGCGTATAATGTTTTAAAAAAAGCTATTTTGCTATTCCAAAGTTAATCCCATCTCTCATCCCCTGGGGGTGGGGTGCGAATAACTTTAGAATATCAAATGGGAACCCTCATTCTTTATTGCAGGTTTGGATTTTCCAGAAAAAAAAATACGTTAGTTTGATCTAGGGTTAGGTTACCCAGTCGATAAAAGAAGAGTACGAACGTCTTGAAATGGTAGAATATCTGAAAAAATACACTTTGAATTGAAAAATAAAAAATACACGTCGTTGTTCCTGGATAAAGTAAAAACTAAAAAGAAAATATTTTCTTGAAAATAATACATTTATCATGAATAAAAAAAATGGTTCAAAAAGATAATTTTACATATATGCACCTATACTACTTCAAGGCGTTCGTATCTCTTTTCGAGTTTTATCGACTACCGCGCCATCTCTGAAAAAAAATAAAATTAATGCTATGTCAAACTGGCGTATTTTTTTGAGGATCCAAAATGCAATAAAAAATGTGGATTCCCATTTGATATTTTAAAATTACTCCTTCCCCACCCCAAGAGGTGGGTTAGGGAGTTTAACTTTGGTACCACAGGAACGCTTTTTTTGCAAATATTTAATATGTATTTTTTTATTTATCAATCCAAAGTGTATTTCTCGAGTTATTCAACCGTTTCCAGACCTACTGGACAGCCGGTATGTACTCATATTATAATTGTTGAATTTTCTTTGAAACTATGGTCACAATCTTCAAATCTGTGTGTATAATAAACATTTCAAGTTATAACAGAGCAGAAACACAGATAGTGTGTATTTTTACATCTAATAAATAAATAAAACTGCAAAGAAACACTGAAGTTTATTTTTCATTGAATGTTTTATGTAATGTAAATTGAATACACGAACATTTTTTTGTTACTGCGGTACAGCCTTAAATTGTAAAATAAAATCATGTGTCACCACACGGATTTTTCCCAATTATATAATTTAATCGCAGTAAAATAAATCGTTACAAAACTGGCAGGAGTTTATCAAGTATTGTGGGTCATGAGAAAACTTTGTCCGATAAACAACAATTATATCACTCAAAATTAACGAGTAGGTCAGTAAACACCGACTCTAACTAATTTTTATGAGGGATCTTTGTCCATATGAATGATATGGTTTGCCAGTTGTTAAAATAACAAATTAACTATGTTTGTGACAGAAGGAGGTAAATGTTCCTCTGCACAAACAAGGCCAAATTATTGTCTTAAGCTTCGTATAAAACTTTTTCAATAAACGTTAGTTATATTTGTCTGAATCTCAATTTTTGCCTTGAGAAACAGGGATAATGAAGTAGCTCCATATTATGAGGATTAATCAAATTATTTGGGACTGTGGGTCAGTGTGCTGGAAATTTTTTGGTAAATTTGATTCTTATTCCAACCACTGCAAAGATGCAAGGATAAGAGTAGGAATTTAAAATAAAATAAGATCTCAACTTGACGGATTATTGTTGAATAATATATTATATAGTTCATATTGTCAGCGGTGTCGTTACAGTTGCATAACTTCAATTATTTAAATTGCAGTGCTTTATGTGAAATTGCCTAATTTTCAACCATTGTTAAAAGCCTTGTTTTTTTTAAATAAAAAAAAAACGTGAATTAGTAAAAAAAAACAGCAAAACCTAATATTAATAAAATATATCCAAATGAATCAACATGTATGTATATATACTTGTATAAGAATCTTTCTCTTACGTTTTTCTTGTTAGGGTCCGTTCTATATCAGTGAAGAAAAATTATCGTTTTCTTTGTAAATGTCATCCTGCTGCCCCTTTTCAACTCAAAGGTCACTGATGTATTGAATTATCCATGATACACATATTGAGTATATTTTACTTTGCGTGGGAGCATTTCAGTTTTTATGAACATTTTTCTCTTTATTTATAGAGTATTACATATGTACATATCGATTATTTCTAGTTCACTAGATAAAGTGCATAATGTTGCCGGCCGTTTAATAATAATAATAATAATAAAAATAATAATTATGCAAGTGTAATAATAAAAATAATAATTATGTTAGTGAAAGTAGCTTTGCTTTCGGGCGTGGCAACCCCGCATACCCCAGCTACGCACGGAGAGGCAAGGTTGGTGAGAGCAACTTTGTTTACGGGTGTGGCAAACCAGCGTACTCTGGCTATGCATGGGAAGCAAGGTTAGTGAGAGCAACTTTGTTTTAGGTGTAGCAATCCTGCATACCCCAGCTGCGCACGGTGAAGGAAAGTTAGTGAGGGTAATTTTGTTTTCGGGTATGGCCACTCCGCGCACTCCAGCCAAAGCACGAAGGAGCAGGCTTGGTGGCAGCTTCCCTGTTCTCGGGTGTGGCAAACCCGCTTACTTCAGCCGTCAAGAAGCTACAGCCCAAAACCCAAACTCAAACTCACAGCCAAATAGAGGAGGGGACGACACGAGAAGGGCCGAAGACCACGAAGCCTCTCTACCCCAAGGTTCGCCTGTCGTGCGACGGAGGGCTGCCCGAAGGAGATAAGATACCAGAAGGTTGAAGTGGACCGTCGAAATGAACATAGAAGTTATGAGGACATTCTACATCATCAACCACTGCAGAGACGAGCCACTCCCTGGATGGAGACATTTACTACATGCCCAATTTTTGCGCAGAAACCCCACCTTCAACATCACCGAACAAAACGTCATCGTTAGGAGGCGCTACCTCACAGATCTTCAACTACAGGAAGACAAAAGAGAGAAGTCAGCCAGATCCTATACCAACAAGAGAAGTTCCAAATTCAACCGAAAGTACGTGCGGAAGAAGAAATCCAATCACCGCAAAGACTTATTACGACAACGTCATCGCCATCTAGATCAGAGGGAAGAATTAATGTTGTACACCTACCGACAACCCAGCATGAAGAACGAAAAGAACGATTTCTACAAATAGTGACCTACTATGAGCTCATAAATCCACTAAATAGGCCAAGAATACCTAAACTCAGGAATGCCAACAAAGAGCGTGATATAATATCCAGTGCCAACAGTATTCTACAACAATATTTGGATGGCACAAATGATCTACAAACGGCACATTTGGGTGTGTATCGTGCATCAGCACTCATCCTTGAATTGAATGGACAGCAAGTGTATTCGATGAACCCCAACCGAAGGAACAAGAACAGTGATGCTCCAATGTGGAGGAATAGTCCTGATGTCCTCAACGAATTTCTAGCAGGAAACAACTCTCGAAGGGTCATGGCTAAAACGCAAGCCATAGCTAAAAAGGCGCAGATAGATCTCAATAATGCAGACCATCGGCAACAACTATTGAACCTCAAAGATCTTCTAAGACAAAAGGCGAAAGCGAAGGGTGCCAGGCTACGTAGATACAACAAGCTGACAAAAAGAAAACAACAGAATGCTGCGTTCGAGAACAACCAAAAGCAGTTTTTGAGGAGCTTGGAGAAACAGGATGAAGAACAACCTGCAGAAATCGATCCAGCGCGATTCACAACATACTGGAATTATATATGGAGTGACTCCGACACATACAACGAGAAGCACACAACGAAGATCTCAACCAAATGGCTGTCGGAATCATTACAGAAGAGGACTAAACCGCGGCAATCAAGAAGACCAAGAACTGGAAAGCACCGGGCCCTGATGGGATTCACAATTTCTGGCTCAAGCACCTACCTGCACCTCATGGTATTCTGGCAAAGTGTTTCACGGAGGCGATCAACGATCCCCATGTCGTACCTGATTTCCTGATGACAGGCAACACGTTCATGCTTTTGAAAAACTGTGATGCTGCACAACCGAAGAACTACAGACCCATCACGTATCTGTCCACAATATATAAGCTGTTCACGTCTATCATAAATGAAAAAATCTATCGTCACTGCTTGGAAAACAACATCTTTGAGGAAGAACAAAAGGGATGCATCAGAGGCGCAGCGGGGTGTAAACATCAACTGACAATCGACGCTGTGGTAGTGAAGCAAACCCAAGTAAGAAGAAGAAACCTGCATATGTGTTACATCGACTACAGCAAGGCGTTCGACTCGGTACTTTACGACTGGCTACTTAAAGTCCTGGAAATTTACAAAGTCTGCCCTCGAATAAGAGCTCTTCTCCATCTTATGCAGTCATGGAAAACAAACATTTGGGTCTCTGGAGGGAACACAGGTCATGTTGAGATCAAGAAGGGAATCTTTCAAGGTGATTCACTCTCGCCGGTTTGGTTCTGTCTGGCACTCCATTATCTACACTACTCAATAAAACAACAGCTGGGTACAAGATCAACTTGAGAAGCCGAGCAACATTTACTCACCTGCTATACATGGACGATCTAAAACTATTCAGTGGGTCCAAGGCAAATCTACAGGCTCTCATTGAAACTACGAAGACCTTCAGCGACGATATCAAAATGTCCTTCGGACTGAATAAATGCGCCACACTGAGTATTTTGAAGGGAGCACCTCATAACAACCCAGAGGTGTATGCCGACATTCATCAACTGCCACCGGAGGAGCAATATCGTTACCTGGGAATGTGTCAAGATAACAAGATTAACCACACACAACTGAAGAAAGAATTCCAAAGAGAAATACAAGACCCGCGTGACAAAGTTACTGAATACGCTTTTATCTGGAGGCAATCTTATCAAAGCCATCAACTCGTGGGCTGTCCCAGTGCTGGCATACTCTTTCGGAATCGTCAAGTGGTCCGTTACTGATCTGGATGAGGTCGACCGACTTACCTGGCGGCTGCGAACTAAGTTCAGGCACTTGCACACTACCTCTTCCGTAATCAGACTCTACCTGCCTCGAAGACGAGGTGGGAGAGGTCTATTGAACATCAAATATCAGTGCCTTAATCAAGAAGCTTCCTTAAGAAGAAAACTGCTAACGAACAGGGATCCGCTAATAACAGCAGTAGCAAGAGAGGACGCTGTACACACGCCTTTGAGCCTCGGATGTAAACTTATCCCGGTCGACGTACCAACAGAAGAGGAGCTCCGGACACAGTGGATGGAACATGCTTTACAGGGCCGTTTTCCAAAATGCTACAGCCAGATTATATCGACAAAGATAATTCATTAAAATGGCTTACCGACGGCTATCTGTACCCCGAAACCGAAGGCTTCTTGACTGCCATTTCAGGACAGTGTTATAAAAACAAGAAACTACCAGAAGCATATCCTGAGAGACAACATCGAAGACCTATGTAGAAAATGTGGATCTGCATGCGAAACTATAGAACTCGAACACATCATAGGAGGGTGTCCAGCGTTAGCAGAGTCAGCATATCTCGGCAAGCACAACCAACTTGCGAAGATGGTCCACCAACAACTGGCACTCAAGTATGGCCTGTTAGCGACGGCTCCGCCATACTATAAATATGTCCCGGAAGCTGTGCTGGAATTGGAAACAGCAGTGATGTACTGGGATAGGCTAATCATCACCAACTGAACAGTGGACTTCAACCGACCAGATATTGTGCTGATTAACAAGGAACAACGAAGAGGAATCATCATAGACATCGCAGTGCCACTTACTCACAACATTCAGAAGACTGAACGGGAGAAGATCGCGAAATACGAAAAATCTAGCAATCGAGCTGAAGCTCCTATGGAAACTGGAGAATGTGGACGCGTACCCCTAGTAATGTCGGCAGAGGGCGTGATTTACGACCAGATTCGCCAAGAACATGGCGGCATTGGGCCTGTCTTATAATATTGTTCGAAATGGCCAGAAGGCAGTTGTACTACAAACTTGTCACATTGTTGGAAAGGTTTTGGGACCGTATGAATTTCCTCCCTCGCCTGATCCTAATTTCTGCTGGAGGCGGGGATGAGATATCAAGCCATCACTGTTTGCAGCAGGAACGGGTGAATGTTTCCCAGCGTTTACGCTGAGAAGTGTGACTATAAAGACGGCAAAATAATAAAACGTGTCGTGTAAAGTATGACTTGAGCTTAAATTTGAGATTCTTAAAGAACAATGTTAAAAAAAATGCTGTTTTGGCCCCTCAAGACAAAAGCATGAAACAAGTATTTTTATACTAATTTTTGGGTGCTGAATACGAATCATTTATTCATTTTGCCAAAAAATGATGGGAACAATCCTCCAACCAACCCCTGTATGGGGGTGAAAAAGGGATAAATGGTTTGTTTGTGCAATTTATTATTTTTTGTGTACTAGTTTGAATAACATAATTTATTTTTTTATTGAAACAACTTTAATCAACTTTAATTAACACTTACAGTTAGCTTTTTATTGAAATGTGTAATTTGGCGCTTTTTCTACAACTTTGTACTGAAATTATTCTCGCAAATCAAATGACTTTTTAGGTCTATATAAGAGATGCTATCAACTATAAAAGAAATCGTTAGAAAACTAGGTTTTGTATGAGTTTTGAAAGTGACATCGAATTTTCTGATAACGGAATTAACACTGATTTTCTTGCAATGCTTAATAATTTCTATTTCAAACAAGTTCCGTTTATTTTTCAGTATAAAACAATTTGTAGTTTTAATTTTGTAAAGAAAATAATTTATTACTGAACCTAAAATTGTTAATGCTCATTTCATATAATTATTCAAACTAGTATACAAATAATAAATTGCACAAACAAACCATTTATTCCTTTTTCACCCCCATACATTTAAGGTTAAAGTAATATAAGGTAAAAAAAACTTGTATCCATAAAAATATATATCATTAATATTGTAAAGTTTTGTCCACTTAGGGTTCGTTAGGTGTGAAAAATCAGATACAACAACAAACACAATTTATTTTAATAAATACAATTACGGATTAAGCACTAAATTAACAAACACTAATTTATGTATTTATTAATTTATTTCAAAGACTGACCATCGCCGCATCGATATGCCTCTATATAACCCTGTTGGCCGATACGCGTCTATTCGGGCATTCCTCTAGATGAGCCGGCTAGAAAGAACTCATCGAAAAGAGGCTTTTGCAACGCTGTGAGGTGTCGCTGACTCTTGTTTTGTTGGCGGTGATGACACAGCTGGCCATCGTGACTTAAAAACATTTCGTCTCGAATTGTACCATCATCATCTGGTCCGTGACGATACCTGCAAGAATGAGCCATTCTGCAGGTATGTCGATAATATCGAATATAGAATGTCGACAAAAATATCGAAATTGTTGCATTCATTGTGAAATCACTGTGTTTCTCAAACACTGTTTTAGAAACATACACGTCCCATAACTAGAAGCTGTATTAGCTTTTAAATTATCTTTAAACGACAGAGCGTTTATGCGCATATACTTCTCCCGTAAAGACTCACCTGTGTCGCACCGTGCGTCCAAATTCCCAATCCGAGCTCAGGCGGTCGGCAGCGGATCATCTGCGTTTCCTATTCCACACCGCCTTTCCTTCTACATATAATTTTTTTAGCTGGTAGTATTTGCTATCCCTCATTTGCTAAGTCAACATGGACCAACCCTTATATTTTCGTATTATATTTCCATTCTAAATTGAAAATAGGTAGAAAAAAGCAAGGTTGTCAGATATATTTTCTAAAATTGCTAAGCTCACTATACAAGTATACTTCATACTTCAGTAAACTGTTAGTTCGTGACGTTCTTAGAAAGCTAGTTTGGAAATAAAACAAAAAACACATAGATATAAATTTATTAGTTTAAAATTGCTGGAAAAAATAATTATAAATTCAAACAACTTTATGTATATTACTATACTTAATAAAATTTTGAAGAGCCGGCAACGGCGTCTCAGGCGGCTGGCGGCACAGAGTAAACCACTGGCGGTAACACCGGTCAACGAGACTATTAGACTACTTTACATTTAATATATTGCTAATACTTCTTCGGTCCACTGTGCCATAAAATTTTTACGACGTCGTTAAAATGATTTACGACATTTGGAATTCTGACTTGTTTAAGACGCCAGTGACGTGTATCTCAGCTAGGTTTATTAAAACAGACAATTTTTTGAGATTGTCTGGCTAAATGAGCATTATTTACAGCAAATTATATTACAAAATATCAGTTTTGTATGCAGGCTAATTTTAATCTATATTGATTTGAATGAAAAAAATTATTTCACAATTTTCGAATTTATAAAAGATATATGCACGCCCATGGAATCATAGAGTTGCACCGCTTTTTTTTGTTCCCCAGGCGTATCTATCATTTTCAATTAAAAATAGAGGGACTATACACGTTTATATTAATTCTGCTTTGTTTTTGACCAATCAAAAGAAACGGCTTCTAAATATAAAGAAAGCAGATATTATTGATGTATATCTAATACCTTGGTTTCTTTATTACGTCTAACAAATAATATATTTATTTCTGGCTTTGCGTTTGATATGTATGAGTTCAGAGCAGTTTTTGTATTGTTGCTAAAATATTGCTAGATAATAGCTTGTTTACAAAGCGTTTGAAATGGCATATTTCATATTTGCGAACCGTAGTTCTCGCCTTCGGCTCGTACTAAAATCTCGTTTCTTCTGTGGACTATGGGCCATTTAATATTATTTTTTTGTAGAATATAATATTTTCGTACTTTCATTCTGTTTCTAATATTATTTTTCTATTACTTCCAGAATGATTAAATCAGAATACTGGAGTGAAAGTGTAGGATCGATGAATCTTTATTGATCAGAGATGAATACGCATTTTCCTTGCCTGTAAATTCAAATTTAAGATACATCTACATACAACATAACTGAGTCTGAAAGTGTAATGTTTAATAGAGCGGAGAACTGAGAGGGTTAGAGGAAATAATTTTGCAAAATGGGTCGTCAAACGAATGTTTTTAACATAAATTTCAGTAATTACATAAACGTGAATAGTTTAATCAAATTTAGTTACATTAACCCACAAAGGTTCACTAATACCTAATAAATATCAAGTCAAATGTTCAACTTGAAGAAACTGCTATACTGAAAAATTCAGTACTTTAGCTTACCTCTTTAATAATAAAATGCCTGATCACAGAACGTCCGTTTTTCGGAGGTAAGGTAGAAATGACAGTAATTCTCCGAATCCATTCTGATTATTTGCTCCGAATCCCGAGTATCCGAGCCTGGAAACAACGTGGAAAACCCCGAGGCTTTACTCTCCGTTCTTTTCCGTTATGTTGCCGGTGTTCCAGTCACTGGCCACTTAATAAATAAAATTTGTCTGCCTTTATGGCGCTGCTCGCGCTGAATTGTGGCCTCCGCTCCCGGTTTTTCCAATTATCGGATGTTAAGGCGGGCACCACACGATCCCTTTTTCCATCAGTTTTGCACGACGATTTGACACGTCGACAAAACGAATGAAAAAACGGGTAGTGTATGCGTATGTGCGTATAAACTGACAATTTGGCTGGCACATCCAAAATATCTGCCGAGTACAGAAGAGACACCGTCTTGTAGGCACAATGACGTGATAAAAGGTAATGTAAGAAAAAAAAGGTAATTTATGTAAGAGTACATCGCACAGTGTTTTAACGTATAGGTAAGAGTGGGCCAAAATCGATAACTCATTTTGAGTTGGCAAAAAGTGTTTCATCTGCTTTATTATAAGAAAATATAAATAATAATAGTTTTAAGCCTAAACACATTTTCTTCTTAACCCATTAACGTCCAAACGACGTCAATGTTTAATAAGTTTTCAACGGGTTTATTTTGTATGTTACTGGACTAAAAAAAATTTGCATTACCACTATGATGCTCTTTCAGAATCCGAGCTCAAAATTCCGATTAGACATCAAGAAAAAAAATATGGCCGATTTAAACATGAAAAACGTGAAAATTTTCGAAAAAAAAATTTTTCTGAATTTTTTTGCTATGTTACCGGAAGAAATTCATGCTCTAATCATGATCAGGGGTGATCACGATAGTTGAAGTTTAACAGAGAATTTTTATATAATCATTGAATCACTCCATTTTACAATATGGCGACCAAGACGTAAAAATTCTATGAAAACCTTAGCTATTTTTTTTCGGAATATATTGAGTTTAGCAAAAAATTATCTAAGGAGAAAAATGTCTAAGAATTAATAAAAAAAATACCCCCAATTTTTTTTCAGAATTTTTAGAGATGATTTTTGGTTTTTCAAAAATGGCAAAAAAATTGAAATTTTTTTTAATTCTGAAAATATTTTAAGGTATTCTTTGATTAATTCTAAGACATTTTTGTTCTTAGATAATTTTTGCTAAATGCATTAGATTACGAAAAAAAAAATTAGCTAAGGTTTTCATAGAATTTTTACGTTCTGACCGCCATATTATAAAAAGGAATGATTCAATGGTTATATAAAAATTCTCTGTTAAACTTCAACTATCGAGATCACCCCCTTATCATTATTAGAGCATGAATAAATAGAGCATGTTTAAATTCATAGCGGTCATATTTTCTTTCTTGATGTCTAATCCGGATTTTGAGTTCGGATTCTGAAAGAGCATCAAATTTTTCGTCGGAATAGTGGTAATGCAATTTTTTTTAGTCCAATAACATACAAAATAAACCCGTTGAAAACTTACTAAAAATTGATGTCGTTTGGGCGTTAATGGACTAAGACGCCGCCGTCTCCCTACGGAGGTTGGTGAACCAATTGGCTACTGTTGTGCGAGATACCGCAGTTTTGAAAATTTCTGTTGACGTCCAAACTATCTTCGTAGATCCTTCAGCCATGAGTTTTGTCTTCGGCAGATTGACCTTTTTTACCTCGATTTTTCCTTCCATTATCAGGCGGAGAATTTCACACCACTCGCCTCGCATAATATGACCTATGTACTCCATTTTTCTCTCCTTGATTTCAGGAGGAGCTCTTTATTTTTTCTCATGCGCTCGAGAATCTCTATGTTGGTCTTACATTTTGTCCAATAGACATAGCATTCGTCTATAAACATACATACATTTTGAATGCATCAATTCGTTTTTCTATGATTGCGTCGAGGGTCCAGCTCTCGCATCCATTATAGAAAGACACGAAAGACGTAGCAGTGCAGTACTCGAATCTGGAGTTCAAGACTGAGGTTGGGATTTGCCAGAAATATTTTGATTCAAGTGTACTTAAGTATTTTATAGATATTTGTTCGATGACATCCTTTCATAGCCTGTGTAATGTGTTAGTGTCTTTGAGAATACTATCAATTTAGTTTTGGATGTGCTCATATAAAATCAATCAGGGCGCAGATTATTGATGTTGTTACCATTGATATTTATACCTGCGTTTGTGTTTTGGAGAGCTTCGCTAAACACTGCTTAAGGACGAAGATTGAATGAGAGGCGGGATAAGAATCATCCCTGTCATACGCTTCTTCTGATGTAGATTCTTCAATTCTGAGAGTTGCTGTTTCGTGGCAGTACAATTCGCTTATGAAGTTTAGATCTTGTGCGTCGATCCAGGTCAATGGAGATTTTTTTGTGTGGAGAGTTTTGTTGTGTGGAGAGTGGAGTTATGTTTTGTTGTTTTTTTTGAGTGGAGATTTTGTTATGACACACAATTAAAAGCTTTTCTGTGGTCCATGAGGCATGCGAATACATTAACAATCATATCCCTACACTTCTGAGTCAGCACATTTAACGAGAAAAGAGTTTCACGTGTTCCCATTTCATTCCTGAATCCAAATGGAGAACGATTAACCAGACGCTCGCATTTCCTATACATCCGAGAATGTATTATGAGCATGAATACCTTTAAATTATGATATATCAGACATGCGGTAGTTGTCACACTATGATGCGTTTTTCTTCTTTGACAATGTGACAAAAGTGTTTCCAAAAGCATTTCTCCAACTCGATAGATTAGGTTACATAATGTCTAAATGAGATTTAAACCAGTACCATCTTCAGAAGTGTACTCAAGTACTCAAACCGTAGAGCGCACTACTTAGCCATTGCCGAGAAAAAAATTCTAAAACTAAAAAAAAATCTTATTTTTTATTCAAATTTAATAACTTGTTATAAACATTTTTTTCGACTTTTATACATTATTGAATCGCGAATTTAATAATTTATAACTTTTAAACATTAAACACATGGAACTTTAAAATTCGCATGTGGTTAATACCTATTAAATAATATTTAATATATCAAAAATAATATGAAGAATTTACAAAATACAAATTCTTCCATTCGTAACATTCCATTTGGTGTTCATTCGTTTGACCTGATCAACAGAAACATGGAATTCGTCAGCGTAAGATCACCCAATACGTATCTAAAAAGGAAACCCTGTCTATTAAAGAGCTGTTAGCTTCAGCAGAAACTTTCCGTATACAAACTTTACGCTTGATACCAAATTTCAACGCAGACTTTGTAATAAATACGGATCAAACAGGTATACCGGGTGACCACGAGATTACTACCCAGGCTCTAGCTGAGGCACGAAAAAAGATATCAATTTCAAATTTTGGGAATGTATATCATTGAATGGGATGCAAGACTTAGTTACAAAAACGACTGATCATCACTTCCTGTTTGACCGGAAATGTCCTAGACTTTGTTATTTTATATGGAATACCCTGAATATTATTTTTTTTATTCTACTGAAAAAACTAAGACTAAAACATGTATCATGTCCTATACCTGTAAACAATCAATAATATCTACCCTCGCTCTAGTCAGGAGGATGGCCGAACGGAGCCGTAACGGACCGAGCAAGTGGACGATCGGGGAGCGCAGCGTCAGTCTGGCCATAGGAAGTTAACGAGTACTGTTGTAGACGTGAGATACGGTCCCAAATAAAGTATTAGGTGGTGAAAACACCTCGTTATTATTTTATTTGTTTCCCAGTTGTTTACATACCTATATTTGACAGTTTCCGAGAAAATCGCGTTTAAAGATGTCAAAGTGTCATTTATAAAATTCTTTTGAAAGAAAACAAGTGAAGATAGGGACAAATTCATATGATATCTATAACTTATATTGGAAGCACTAAAGCCTGATATCATTAAAATTTCGCAATTCTGGCTCAACCGGAAAATACCGGAAGTCATTTTTAGTAGCAATTTACTGCAATAATTTTAATGGAATGCCCTATAACTAATTAGAAATTTGAATTCTACAAACAATTTCGAATCATTCTAATGTACACTTCCCTATACCCAAAGTTCATAGTTTTTGAGATATTAAATGTTTAATGTCAGAATGTCATAGGTATGAACGATGCATAGATAGAAAACGATAGAATCAGTTAAGGCATCTATCAGAGGTGCCTAGGAATTTTAATATAGGTAGGCGCTATCACAGGCTTTTCTTTTAAACGTCAGTTTCTTCATTGTTGCTTAATTTGACAATTAATTCTTACTGTTTACAACGTTTGGTGGTAGTGTTATTACTTCTCTTTTATTTAAAATGCCACTTTTTACTCGCGAATATCAAATCGACATGCTGCTAGTGTATGGAGAATTGAGAAAAAATCGCAGGGAAGCAAAAGCTTTATACGGGCAACGATATCCAGATCGTGCACAACCACATGATAAATATTTCCCTTGGCTTGAACGTCACTTAAAAACCGAAAGAATTGAAGAAGAACCTAACGAGTTTATTGTTAGTGAAGAGGCGGAGATTAATACTCTGGCGTGTATTGAGGTAGATCCGACTACTTCAGTTAGACAAATTGCTGCCAATATTGTAATTGGACGGGAAAGCGTCAGAAATATTTTAAAAAGCACAAATTTAAGCCATTTAAGTACCAGGTACACCACCATCTTTATGAAGCCGATCACCAACGGAGGCTGGAGTTTTGGTGCAGCAACGCCCAAATTTAAGCCGCTTTATCCTTTTCTCTTAGCTCTTTATTAGCTGACTTTCTCGAAAATTTACCAATAAATGAATATTTCCACATTTATTACCAGCAGGGCGGAGCCTCAGCCCATAATGCTCGAAGGGTTAGGGATCATTTGAATCAAACGTTTGAAGATCGTTGGATAGGTACGTACGGACCTGTTAGATGGCCAGCTAGGTCCGGCGATATCACTCCCTTGGATTTTTTTTATTGGGGTCACATTAAAGAAGCAGTGTACAGAACACAGCCTACTGATTTACAATATCTCCGCGACCGGATTACAAGAGCGGAGAACAATATTACTCCTGCTCAAATGGAAAATGTGTTAAGGGAATTTGAAAACAGAATTCATTTATGTCATCAAATGAATGGTGGACAATTTGAACATTTAATTTATGGATGATGTTGCATTTTTTAAAATTTATTATTTTTTTATGTTTTCTTAAATAAAATATTATATCTCAAAAACTATGAACTTTGGGTATAGGGAAGTGTACATAAGAATGATTAGAAATTGTTTGTAGAATCCGAATTTCCAATTAGTTATAGGGCATTCCATTAAAATTATTGCAGTAAATTGCTACTAAAGATGACTTCCGGTATTTTCCGGTTGAGCCGGAAGTGCGAAATTTTAATGATATCAGGCTTTAGTGCTTCTAAAATAAGTTAAAAATATCATATGAGTTTGTCCCTATCTTCACTTGTTTTCTTTCAAAAGAATTTTAAAATGACACATTTGACATCTTTAAACGCGATTTTCTCGGAAACTGTCAAAGATAGGTATAGCACATGATACATGTTTTAGTCTTAGTGTTTTCAGTAGAATTACAAAAATATTTAAGATACAGGGTGTTCCATATAAAATAACAAAGTTTAAGGCATTTCCGGTCAAACAGGAAGTGATGATCAGTTGTTTTTATAACTAAATTTTGCATCCCTTTCAATGATATACATTCCCAAAATTTGATATCGATATATTTTTTCATGCCTCAGCTAGAGCCTGGGTAGTAATCTCGTGGTCACCCGGTATATAATGATTTATAAATTATACGAAAACGTTTCCAAGAAAAATGGTCCAATATGATGAGAAAATGTTTACTTGTACTGTTAAAGTAATACCTCCAAAGTGTACTCCACTAATACAACCGTGTGATGTTTACTTTTACAGACAAGTTAAAAATTCAATTAAAAAAAATACAAAATTGTTCGCTATTAATTGAAGAAAATCGGGAAATTAGTTATCGTGAAGAATGCCTTAAAATTCAGTCAATCAGCTCTCTTCTCCGATTTTTTCAAAAATGATCAAATATGCAAGGTATGCGTCCAAATCATCTGAACATCGAGAAATATTTATGAATGTAAACGAAGTTTGTTTTTCAGAAGAAATTCTAAAGACACCGTGCTCCTGTAAAAAAAGCTGCATTTATTTGTTGTGCAAGTTGTCGACAAAATTGGTGTTTTTCTTGTTTTTATGACAAATATCATCCAGGTTTGTGTATTCCTAAAGATGAATGATTGAAAAAATTTCTAATGTTATAAACATATTATGGCAAATATTCATTGTATTTAATATTATATTACTTTATAAAAAAATGGTAATGTTTAACTTTGGGTTTTGTATTCCTTTTATTTACATTCCTTCGGCTTTTATAAGTTCTAATCGTTAAAAAGATATAAATTATTAAATTCGCGATTCAATAATGTATAAAAGTCGGAAAAAAATTGTTTATAACGAGTTATTAAATTTTAATAAAAAATTTTTTTTTTCAAACTAGGATTTTTTTCTCAGCAATGGCTAAGTAGTGCGCTCTACGGTTTGAGTATATAAATACACTCACTGAGTAATAACTACACGCGGAACCTCCGTTCGATTTGAGGACCCCACACCCTTGCCGTCTCCTTGTTAGTAATAAACTGGGCCCAGTTCATTAATCCATTCTTAGGATATAGGTTCGATAGTTGCTACATGGAAATCCCGCCAAGAATTGATATTTCATATTAAGTTAACTCGTTTGCCATATCAGTTGCTCTGTCTTAGACGTTTGTACAATTTCAGATTCTTGTGCCGAGTACCTGAGTGAGGACACTCAGGAAAGTCAGGAAAGGTCGTGTTAAGAACCAGAGATCAACAAGGCCTTGTTCTGAGAATTCATGCGTGATCGGCACGAAGTGATGTCATGTAGCTGACCAAGCTATATGGGACACGGAGGGGAATAATGGGAGACACTGAGACAGAGGCATTGAATATCGAGACGTGGTGAAATATAGCAGCTATTAATGTTAACCGACATACTAGTTGAACAATAGATGTTTAAATCGGCTTTGGGGGTTTCATTTTATTTTACGAACTTAACAGAAGCAATGAGTTTAACTATTTTTCCATATATGTTGTCGAGACCCACAGATTTTCCATTCTTTTGGAGTTTTATCGCATGTCTTTATTATTTATTAGTTATCGGAGCCCTCATCTTAACATATTCCTTCCATAGATTTAGATTTTCTTGGATTCCTACAAGTATATATTCATTGAAATTTTTTAGGATACCGCTGCATTTTGTTTGCTGCCTATTGCAAGCTCTTTAATAATATTGTGTACGTTAAAGAGATCCTGTTTGTTTTGGAAATATTCTATTTCGTTACATTTTTCCGTCTTCTGCGTTCTTTCATTAGTGTCATAATTTCGTCATTCATTAATTCCTGAATTTTATTGTTGCTCGCGAATCCAATGTCATATTTTACATTGGATCCGATATCAATATATTTACATCACAAACATATTTTAAAAGGGAAATATTTTTCTATCAAAGTTTAAATTACTAAGAACACATACACAATTCAAAATCTTACTTCAAACATATGGTGTTGTAAATAGAAATTTTTGATTCTATGACACTTCTTCCAATATCTCTCAATATTCAAACAAAATAAACAAATTTTTTGTTTTAAAATTGAATCCATCTCCACACCAATAGTTTAAAGTGCAGATGTATACTTATATTAATTTTTGCACAACATTTTATTACCCTAATGGAGAGTGTCAAATAATGGAATAACACGTAAGTTGCGTAACCAATTTCTTTTTTTACATTTATTCACGCAGTTAGTACTAAGGGTGTATAATAATAATAATAATAATAATCTTTATTGTCCAAAAAAAATACCAATACAAAAGTACATACGGCACTGGACTAGTCAGGTACTTTTACAAAAAAATTAAACTAGTACATTTAACAAAACCCATTAAAAACGACGAAACACGAAAGAAACCTTAAATAGAATCATCTAATTAAAACATAAATATTCATCAACATCATAAAAACTATTTTCAATTAAAAAAAATAATAGACTTTTCTTGAATTTTTTAAAATTGCCTAAATTTCTTATATATGCTGGAAGTTTATTCCAGAATTTTATACCTATATAGACTGGATTAGATTCATAAATAGACAAGTTGTGTCTTGGAATAACAAAGGCCATAGCATTTCTTGTATTGTAATCGTGATTGAAGTTGTTTGTCAAAAACGAGGAGTAATTACTTTTAACAAAAATTAATACTTCATATATAAAGATGCATGGTACGGTTAATATTTTAAATTCTTTAAATAAAAGTCTACATGAATGATATTTATGTACACCTGCCATATTACGTAAAGCTCTTTTTTTGCAGTCTAAATATTTTTTAACATTTGAGACGATGATCCCCAAAACAAAATACTATAATTAACTCTGGAATAGAAATGTGCGTAGTAGTAAGACATTATTATTTTAGAACTTGTTAATTTTTTTAATCTATAAAGCACATAACACACTGATGACAATTTAGTACATAATTCTTTTATATGATTATCCCAATTTAAGAATTGATTTATACTAACACCCAAAAACTTAACATTGTCAACTTGTTTTATTGAAGATTCATTAATTCTCAATAGATGACTTTCAACAACTGGAGAAGTTTTTGTTTTAAACAGCATAAATTCTGTCTTAGAAATATTTAAGAAAAGTTTATTTTTGTTAAACCATTCAACAAATATGTTTAAAATATTTTGACTCTGTTTCATGACCTCATATTGGTATTGAGCTGAGCAAATAAAAGACGTATCATCAGCAAATAAAGTTAAATTTTTCCTGTTGACAACATTTGATAACTCATTTGTAAAAAGGATAAAGAGCAATGGTCCAAGTACTGAGCCCTGAGGTACGCCGCATTCAATATTTTGTTTTTCTGAGTGAGAACCATGTACGTCAACAAACTGACTCCTTCCTGATAGATACGATTTTATCCAGTCATAAATAATACCTCTTAAACCATACATATACAATTTATCTAATAATAATTCATGGTCAACTAGATCGAAAGCTTTACTTAGATCCAAAAAAATACCAACACATTTATTTTTGTTATTTAAATTTTCGAAAAGACACATTAAGAAATTTGTAATAGCAGACTTCGTTGACTTGTTTTTTTGAAACCCGAATTGACAACTCGAAAGAATATTATGCTGAGAGAGAAACTTTACAAGTCTATTAAATATGATTTTTTTCCAATACTTTTGAGATGGTAGATAGCAGTGAAATTGGCCTATAGTTATCCATTTTGTTTTTATCTCCTTTTTTGTATAGGGGTATAATTTTTGCAACTTTTAACAAGTCAGGGAAGATGCCTTTAATTAATGATAAATTAATTAAGTAAGTTAATGGTCTAACAAAAAAATAAACATATTCTTTGAGAAGGTTAGATGAAATGTTATCAAATCCCGAAGAATTTGATGTTTTCAATGAGCTAATAACATTAAATACTTCGATCTCAGTGACTTCATCCAGATAAAAAGTTGGATATTGAGTATTTACCAAAGGGACATATTTCGACTCATTTTTTAATTGATAATTTAAATGTTTAGGGATATTTATGAAAAAATCATTAAACATATTAGCTATTACTGAAGGATTACTTTCAGCTTTATTATCTATAACTATTTCATTTATGTAATTAGAATGTTCTTTTTTGCTAGGCACAGTGTCATTAATAATTCTCCAAGCAGCCTGGGACTTATTACTAGAACTTATATAAAATTTGTCGTTATACAACAGTTTTGCCTTCTCAAGTACTTGTCTATAAATTGTTTTATACTTTTTATATTTACATTTATCACTTTCTAAATTAGTTTGCAACATTTTTTTTGTGTAAAATTTTTAGTTGTTGCGAAGATGTTTTTATACCTTGAGTTAGCCAAGGCTTCGATTTTTTTTTGAATATGTATTTTAATTTTTTTAAACGGAAAACTCACATTTAAGTAGTATGACATAATACCCGAGAAAGTTTCAAATGCTTCGTTTACATCATTACATAAATAAATAGTACTCCAGTCTTCCCTACTTATTAAAGACAAAAAAAGTTTGATGATTGATGTTGTTAAATAACCTTTTTGTTACGTATTTAAGGGAATTTGGCTGTATATTTGTAATTGTTAATATTTGTGCAGAGTGATCTGAAATACTATTGTGAATAACTTGACAAGACACATTACAAATATTTTCGAAATTAACACACATGTAATCTATAGTCGTAGCAGAGTTTGCCGTTACTCTTGTGGATTCATTTACTAAATTATTTAAATTGTAAGACGACATAACATTTAGGAGATCGTTTTTTTGAGCCGAGTCTATGGAAAAATCAATATTTAAATCACCACATAAAATTAATTTTGCACGCCTTGAGCAAATCTGGCTTAGCATATGATCAAATTTTTGTAAAAACATGTCAATACGTTCATTTGGTGATTTATATATAGTTACAATATTTATAATAACATGGCGAATTTTTAACTCAACACCGACAATTTCTATTAATTTTTCAGTACAAAAAGGTTTCATATTAATCTCTTTTATGTGTGGCCACAGTTTTTTACTGACAAATATGGCAACTCCTCCATTTTTATACTGTTGTCTACAAAAAACCGTTGCCATAATATACCCATTAATTTTTATACAGGAAATATCTGTAGAATATAGCCAATGTTCGGTTACACAAAAAATATCTACGTTATATTCATGTAAACATAATTCCAGTTGTTCAATTTTATTTTTGATACATTGAACGTTTAACTGCAAAATTCTAAGCTCAATCCCGGTACTATTACTATTTTCAGACTTTAATTGCTATTTTTCAGAAGTATGATAGCAAATTTTTTTGTTTTTCATTTTCAATTTTTTTCTGAAGTATTGGACAACATAATATATCGAAACAAGAATGGTTTACGTCAAGTTTAGATTGAGATTTTTGATTGACATCTAAACAGTTTACACATTTTGGAGAGTCACTGTTGCATTCTTCTTTTTTTATGATTTTTGCTTGCACACTTTAAACATCGATCACTTTTTTCACTGCATTTATTCGCACCATGGTTGAAGCCACCGCAACGATAACACCTGTAGATGCTGACATATTCGAAAACACGACATCTTGACCAATTCATATATATTTTTCCTTCATTAATTAATTTAAAGTAAGTATTTGGGTCGCATTCAATTATGGCCAAAAAATTTTTCTTCATTCTTTTCATAGTAACAACTTTTAACATCACATTTTCATTATTTAAATAGTCATTTTGGTTTTTCATGTTTTTTATTAAGTCTTCTTCACCAAGTTCTACATCAATATCCAAAATTTTTACACATGGGTTCTTGGATTTAGGAGTATTTATATTATAGTTTTCACTCAGTTTTTCATTAGCAGCACTCTTAATTTTTTCGGCCTCTTCCTTGGTGTCACATTTTATTATAATACCGCCTTCTTGAATATTTCTAATTTCTGATATTCCAACTTTCAGCTCAACAGGATTAATGCTCTCTTTAATTGACTCTTTAGTTTTGGTACTCCCTTGTTTTATTTTAGGTTTAATTACAACAGCTTCTTTTGTAGCATTAGCATAACTTTTAGCCTGACTTTCATCATAATTTCTATTTTTAACTCCTTCTACTAATGTATTTACTTCGTTTTTTATTTCTTTCTTAAAATTTTCTAATTCCGATTGTATGTGTGCAACAATGTCAACAAAAACTAAACAGTTTTTGCAAAACCATTTTAAGCTAGGATACTCTTCAATTATCTTACAGTGAGCAGCTTTCATATCGACACATTTTCCATGAAACGTTTTTTTACACATTCCAGCACAATAAACTGATGATTCATTGGATTTTATTTTTGTTAAACAGACGGCACAGTCAGCCATGGCGACGATTTAGTCATTACAGATGTAACACGTTGATCACAGCTTTATCCACCAGGTCAGAATTTTATTTTATTTTATTTCAGCAAAAACCTCCAGTCTTTATCACTACTGATAAGTGAATTTATTTTATATATCCCTTCGTGGCCAATACTTGTTCCAATTAGATAACCACAACAACACAATTTCACATCAAGTTGAGTGTACTACACTCTAGAATAGTCTTTTGTGCGTATTCTGACAAATTTTTACAATATAACACTCACTATTACTACTAAAAATCGGCGTTTACAAACTCTACGATTCGAACGTGCAACGTTCTGTCGACTGTCGACTCTGTCTATATAAAAAGACTCAGCATATTTAAGAATTACACAAATAGCATAAGACAGCTCTTACCTTAAGTAGTATCATTGGTGAATAAAAATATCGTTTTCGTTTTCCACAATAACCAAAATAAATTCGACAACTAGCGAGCTTAAAGCATATCATTGTACTGCAACTACATAAACAAATATTAAACAGGTTGGTATATGCATACGTATTTGGACTTGAGTTGAGACTTATATACTTACTCTATTTCCATTTTAAATTGAAAATAGGTAGAAAAAAGCAAGGTTGCCAGATATATTTTCTAAAATTGCTAAGCTCACTATACAAGTATACTTCATACTTCAGTAAACTGTTAGTTCGTGACGTTCTTAGAAAGCTAGTTTAATAGATATAAATTTATTACTTAGCATTCAAATAAAGCGTTTAAAATTGCTGGAAAAAATAATTATAAATTAAAACAACTTTATGTATATTACTATACTTAAGAAAATTTGGAGCTGGAAAAAGAGCTGGCAACGCCTGAGCTGCCGGCAGCCGCGAATGCACCAGCAAATGCCGACCATATGTACTATAGGATTGCTTTATATGTAATACATCCAAATACTCATTCGGTCCACTGTGCCATAAAATTTTTACAACGTCGTTAAAATGACTTACGACTTTAGAAATTCCACGTGTTTAAGGCGCCAGTGACGTGTATTTCAGCTAGGTTTATTAACACAGACAATTTTTTGAAATTGTCTGGCTAAATAAGCATTATTTACAGCAAATTATATTACAAACATTAAGAGTTTTGTATGCAGGCTAATTTTAATCTCCTGTATTGATTTGAATGAAAAACATTATTTCACAATTTTCGAATTTATAAAAGATATATACACGCCCATGGAATCATAAAGTTGCACCGCTTTTTTTGTTCCCCAGTCGTATTTATCATTTTCAATTAAAATTAGAAGGACTATACATATATGGTATTTGTGAACTATAGGAATTCCTGAAGGTATAACTATTAATAATTCAAAATGCAAAATATGATGTTTCGGATTTTTGTCCACAGGACACGACTGTGAATCTGTTTGATACCGCGGTTATTGTCATTGCTGTTTCGAACATGTCGGCTTCGATTGTCATTTAAATGTAATGTAAACTTAATTCTGGAGTCAAATAAAGCACCAAGAAAAAATATTTAATAGGTAACTTAGTACATTTCGCCATATGAAAGAGCTGTTGACTTTGGACAGATTTGAATAATTGAAAATTGGAATAATGAGGTTTTAACAAATAGATAATACTGTAGTGACATATGAACAACCTATCGACTTTGCACTGTTTCGTGCAATAAATATTAGAAGTTAATTTTTTATTCCCCCACCTACGCGAGTGGGGTCAGGAACGTATTTATAAATTATGCGCCCTGGGTGAATCGGCCGCCCCAGTACCTGTTAGTAATTATATAAAAAAAACGAGCTGACAAATAAAAACTAGCACTTTTTTCTATAGTTATTTATCTCTTAGAATTAGATGTCACAATTTACAAATATGAGAAAAAATATGGTTAATTTTTTAGAAGACTATTTAACTTAATATCTAGAAACTGTATACAATAAACTGATAATATATTTTTTTTAGCGATAGATGGTAGCCGTTAAAAACAATGGAGACTGTCAGCAAAAAAATCCCGAGTAGGCCGCCGCGGGCAATCGCCCCCTGCGCCCCTAGGAAAATACGTCCCTGTGTAGAGAAGAGAACTAGAATTTAGAATAATGAAGTGCTACAGACTCTTTTATTATCGTATCATGTTTTTAATATGCGGGATGACAACAGTTCAGTTTCATATTTCGTATTAACTGTTTTAACGATTAGGGTACTAACTATTTGTTGCATGACATGGTATTAAGGTTCGGTTACATAAAAAAATAAAAAGAGAAAACGTAACCAGCAAAAACTTACTGGATAACTACTGCGCCGATGAACAGATGTGTTGTAAACTTGAATCACTACTATCCATTCGACAAAAATTTTTTTTGAGCCGTATGCTATTTGGCTATACAACTCCTTTATACAGGGTGGGTCAGAAATAATGGGCCAACACTAAACTGAACACCAAAATATTATGATTGAGCTCAACATGCCTTATACCAACGTCGCGACTTTAAGAGATAAGCTGCGTTGGGGGAAGTGCAGAAACGGTGTAAGTGGCTGTAATATGTGAACAAACAAAGTTCATTACTTTTGTATAAAAATATAATATTTCATAGCATTTCCTGTTAGTTTACATTTTTCCGTACTAATGTAATTCTGTCTTCGATATTCTGCGAATAATGCTGGATTAGCAACTTCAAGTTCAGTCACCAAGCCTTTTATTTCATTACCAAATATGGGCACGCGTGATGGCTATGAAATTGCTGATCACAACAATAAAATACAAGTGTTAGTTTATATAAAAATTGTCAGTAATAGAGTCTAAAAATGTAACGTCTTGAGAACACCACGGATAGAATAATACAGTCCCTTGTGAAATTAAGAAGGCTTTAATTTCACCCAAACTCCCAACATTACATGGCCATCACAAGTCCAACTGTTACATTTACAGCACTGCCATCTTTGGGCGTGTTGTAAGTGTTGGAAGTGTTGTAAGAATTTTTATAAAGTTTCTAATAAAGCTATAGGCAATTTTAAATTTTGCACTTTTTTGTTTTTCACGTTTCCAAGTATCAAATATCCCGTAACTTTTTGATCGATTTTAAAATTTGAAAAAGTAAAATAAAGCAAGAAATCTGGACTTTTACACACTTGCTCCAACACATTTGTAAGTCAAACCACTAATGAAATCAAGGGCTACTCTGCATTTCCCCTAGTTCGGTGGGGAAAGTGTGAAACACAAAAACTAATTATTTTGCTCATGAAAATTCAATCGTTTAAGGATGAGATAAAATCAACACAGAACATATTAAACGAGTTTCCAAAGAGTGAAAATTGAACAGAGTCAACCAAAATTGAACTTGCCAAAATTTACTCCGTATTTCCCCCGATGCACCTTACAGCGTGTTCAAATTTTAAATTTTATTCTGAAATTTGTCAATAATTGAGAAAGTTTTGATAGTATAAACCTGAAAAATTGTAGTTTTATGTTTTTTGGAGTGAGAATTACGAATTCTGACATTGCTTCTAGCGGGCGCTATTGTCACCATATTATTTAGGTAAATTAAAATATTTTTTTTATCTGTTGAGCCATGCGTCGAGAATATAAAAGACGCTCTATTCTACGGAGAAAATGTACTAGTTTAATACTACAAATGTAATTGTTTAGGTCATCTAAATCTATCGCTAAGTTATTTGCATTTAAAAAGTTCAATGTATTTTGTTATGATTTTTTTATTCTCAAAAGATGAAAAGGTACAGAAAAGCAATCATAGCAACAGTAAATAGTAATAATTATTGGTAAACGTGATAATAATAAACTTCAAATGACATATTGGAAGGGTCTACCACTTAAAATCATGCTGAAAATGTACTTCTTTTACAGCATGTGGATTGTCGGAATCCCACAAATCCCTCCAATTAAAAACTCCTTGTCCAGTAAATGTCGCCTCATCGGTAAATAAAATCTTATTAAGAGAATCTGGGTTTTCTGTTTGCATATTTTGTAAAAACTGAGCAAATTGTAGGCGAGCTGGTAAATCAATATCAATGAGGCAATAACTGCTGAACCTGAGTATAATGATATGGACGGAACATTTCTTTTTTCAAAATTTAACAAATGGATGATTATCTTAGCCCTTTTGCTGCACTTAACCGACGAGTATACAAACCTGGATTTTCCGAAACACGAGTACCTTTTCTCTGTAGAATTGATCTTTCTTTTAGATTCTCACTTGTATTACACATGGCTCAACATATAAAAAATATGTTTTAATTTATCTAAATAATACGATGAAACTAGCGCCCTCTAGGAGCAACGTCAAGACAAGCTTAAAATTCGTAAATCTCACACCGAAAAACATAAAACCACCTGTTTTCAGATTTATCCTATGAAAACTTTCTCAATTATTGAGAACTTTCAGAATATGAAAAAGTGTTCGAGAGAAAATGTATCCGTTCGTAAATTTCGCTTTATACTAGAACACACAATTTGAGCAGGAATTTCTTGCACCGGGTTATGAGGTAGTGCGAGGGAATCGAAACCTCGAGAACAGTAAACATAGTTTAGCTTTCGCTGATCAGTTTATTACTTCGAGCTGTAGGTGGGTTGAAGGTTTATTAATTGTCAACAGAAATGGACGACAGAGTGTATATTATACCTGCTACTATAGTCTGGCTCACAAGTTCAAAATAGTGTTAACTCTTGCTACTGCTAATAAAAATATGAGTGAGGGCGTGAGGACTCAATGGATTCGTAATAACATCTAGAAAAATGTGCAGAAGTTTCAAACTCCCACATAAACAATTGTAAGTTATTAACAAATTAAGATTAGAAAAAGGGGTTTAGTTTTTTTTAAATAACTTAGAAACCATTCCGTTGAAAAAAATTTTTACTGATACATACATACAGTGGACAACAAATATATTCGGACACCATTATTATATTACGTTTTCACGTGTTTTTGTAAGGAAAATGTTAACAAAACAAAAAATAACAACCAGTAATAAATACTTTATAGTCTTCTAGCTATTTTATATAAAAATGAAGGGGGTTACCTCTTCATACTGTTAAGAAAGCCACAAAATTATTAACTAAACCGAAAAGTAACGCAACAAAAATATTCGGACAATCATAACAAAGGAGACGTGAAGAGCTGCGCCGGGACAATACCTATGTGATGCCAACTTAAAAGCTATAGCATAATGACTACTTCGGTGGTTCCCACGAAACTGTAGCGAAATAGCGCCACTGTAAAGGTGAATAATTGCGAAAATGGGCCGTAAAAGTAAAAATACAAGCTTCGAGATAAGACAATTAGTAATTTATCATTATGAAAAGGGGAAAACGATCCGCAACAATAGTAATATATTAAATTTGAAGGAAAGTACAGTTAGAGATATTATTAAACGTTATAAAGACGAAGACAGAATTTTTTCAAAGGTGCAGAGTGGTCGCCCAAGAAAGCTAATCAGAATAGAAGAGATATTTATTGAACAAAGTACGTGAAGATCCAAATATTAGTGGCCCAAAACTCAAGCAAGAACTGTTTGATTTGTATGGAAACAAGTATCTTCACAAACAATACGTTGATACCTGCACTCCTGTGGATATCGAGGCCGAATTGCAAGAAAAAAGCCGTTTGTAAGTGAACAAAATAGGAAAAAAAGATTGGAGTTTGCACATGAATGCAAAAAAATGTATTTATGTGCAAACTCTAATCCTCACATGAATGCAAAAAATGTATTTATGTGAAACTCTAATCTTTTTTTCCTATTTTGTTCACTTACAAACGGCTTTTTTCTTGCAATTCGGGCTCGATATCCACAGGAGGCAGGTATCTACTCTTACGTATTGTTGCGGATCGTATTCCCCTTTTCTTATCTCGAAGCTTGTATTTTTACTTTTACGGCCCATTTTCGCAATTATTCACCTTTACAGTGGCGCTATTTCGCTGCAGTTTTGTGGGAACTACCGAAGTAGTCATTATGCCATAGCTTCTAAGTTGGCATCACATAGGTATTGTCCCGGCGCAGCGCTTCCCGTCTCCTTTGTTATGATTGTCCGAATATTTTTGTTGCGTTACTTTTCGGTTTAGTTAATAATTTTGTGGCTTTCTTAACAGTATGATGAGGTAACCCCCTTCATTTTTATATAAAATAGCTAGAAGACTATAAAGTATTTATTACTGGTTGTTATTTTTTGTTTTGTTAACATTTTCCTTACAAAAAAACACATGAAAACGTAGTATAATAATGGTGTCCGAATATTTTTGTTGCTCACTGTATATCATGAAATGAACGTGCGTTTAAAAACTATCACCTTCGAAAGACTAAGCAACTCGTTTTCCTCTCAAGCACTTTGACTCGAACACCAGTATATTTGTAATCCGATATTGTCTGTGCATAGTATAGTAGACATATGGTCTGCTGTGTTACAATGTTGCTTATCCCGAAGGCATATTTGTATGTAGCGGACGCAGAACATCATGACATCGGGATACGATCGGGAAAATCCGCAGTGCAATTCATATGTAAGAGACGTATTACAACTAAAACTGCTAACACGTCTCCTACATACGCTATGTTAGATTAATAAGCAAAACAAAGCGCTAGTTTCATATTTGTCAATTTGAGTGGGTCCATATCGAATACCAAACACGTTTTTATCAGTATAGATACATTTAAAAGTATATTTCGCGATAAATAAATAAGTATTGTTATACTATTAGCGGTCTCTTTGATGTCTCAAAGGATACCGCCAAAATAAATTATCAATGTAGGCAACAAGTTCTGATATTTTGAATGTTCAGTTACCACGCGTTAATTTTAGCATATTCATTGTTTTGGTCACACTGTGCTATTTTCTTTTTTATGAAACTAAACACCCATCAACAACAAAATTTCCATAGCCCTCTTGGTTTTTAAGATACAGGGTGAATTTGGAAAGTATCATTTTAGGAACAACCCCGTATCTCGGTTGTCTTTTGTCTTATTAGGGAGGTAAAAAAAGTATTCTTATAGATTTTTTTTTTAGAGTCCAGTGGTGTAGTTTACTTTTCTTGTGCCCTCCGGTTTTTTTAGTTATGAAGGCAACATTTTTTTAAAATAGGACACCCTGTATATTTTTATGTCAAATGGTAGCTCTCATGCTTCCAAATCTAACAATGTGCCACACTTGTCTAAAAAGTCGAGGTCACCCCATCTCTCTCTAACATATTTAGCTCTTAAGGAGAGTGTAAAAAATATTAATGAAATATTTTGTTCTATTTCAGAAATGGTTTGAAGGATATAAAAAAAAGTAAAGAATCTTGGTCAATATCAAAAACTTTTAAAGTAGCATCTGATCGGCCCAGAAATATATTTAAAAGGATATATCACTGCCATTTCAATACGACCATACGAAAAGTAACAAAAGGAGTTCGAAATAAGCGATCCAAAAATATTGATTGCCCTGCACAATTGTTTATAACAATTCAACGTTTTATTCCAAAATCACAAAGCAATAAAACTTATTTAACTGTAGATCAAGAAAACCCTTGTATTATTGAATTTCGTAATAAACACAATCATAGGCCGGACGATTGCTGAAGCGCTTCGAGAACGACCTTTAGGATCTGACGTAAAAGCAAGAATAATTGAATTATTTGAAAGGGGTCATTCAGTCTCCTCTGCATACTATACCTATTGTTGTATGAAAATGGAAGCGTTAGGAGATAACTATTGTTAAGTTAGACTATTAAAATTAAAATGAAACAAAGTTAATCCTCAATCAGAGTACATATATTATTATTGGGAATTAGAACAAAACGCAAAATGTGTATAATAACCACACTCGGCTTACCAAATACGCAGCCTCAAGACTATATCTAATCTACCTACTACAGGCCACCACACCTATGCCGGTGTGTTACCGCCTATCCGCCAAACCGGCGTATAATTCCGCCGAACCGGCGTACTTACTCTACCTAATCCTGATCAAACCGAATACATGGGGGTATGTAATCCACCTCAGCCACAGCTCGATACCTCAGTTTGGACCGACTACTGCCAGGTATGTCTGATACCTCAAAGCGATCGTTGCCGAGAACCTTATTTATGCGAAATGGTCCCCGCCATCTAGGCAACAATTTATGCTGCCTCCAGTGGCCGGAGTACTGGTGACCTTTATCAGTACGAGATCACCTTCTTCATACGGATGAGCCCTTCCTCGCCCTTGATCAAAACGTTGCTTCTGTTTCGCTTGATATCGTTTCTGGTGGGTAATCCATGCGGTGTCAAATTTCCGTAACATCTACTACCCTTTCATTGTCAGTTTCAAATTGTCCCTGTAACACAACACGGTAGCCCATCAAGGCTTCACTTGGTGAAACCCCGATGCACAGTGGGTTAGAATAGGAAAATCCTGGCCAAAAATCGAGAAAGGTAGAAAATTCAAACTAAATCGTCAAACTAAAAAAGTCAAACTAAATCGAGTTTAATGTTTTTTAGGTCACTGATTTCAAATTTGTACTTTATATTTAAAAAAAACAAAATGGCGGCCCGAAAGTAATCGCTTTTTCCGGTAAAAGCAACTTTTAAAAATCCAAATTAGACCTATTCATATTTTCTGTAAATAAGATTTAAATTTAATTCTGTCCTCGAAAGGGAAACAAAATGGCGTACCGGCAGCAACCGCATGTAACCATTTTTTCGCGATAAAAGGTACTTATTATGATCAAAATTAGAGCATTGATATTTTCTGCTTACTATATAATTTCAACTAAATCTCCTTACCGAAAAAAACAGGTGGAGAACCGGAAGTAAAATTTTCTTAAAAAGCTACATATTTTGATTCGAATAATATTATTTCATTATTCATAAGATTTTAATCCCTGAAGAAATGGAGGGCCAAAAGTAAGAACTTTTTGGAACCTACAATTGCACGCAACAGTTAAGTTAAATTAGGTTACTAAAATTATTTTGTGTTAAAAATTGATCGCAGAGCACCTCTGTTAGGTTGGATTAGGTTAACTAGTATAAAATAAAAAATATATATTTCACGGAACATTGAGACACTCTATATTTGTCCTTCCACTGGTCAATAGTGTACACCAGGTATATATATTTCTCCCCTTGGTTGGGACTTACTATTGTATCGAGGATGAACACGCATGCTTTGACGCAGGCACAGTTAGAATTGCCCCGAGAACGCTATATTGGACGCGCCTTTCTATTTTTGCATTTTTCACTGAAATAAGCAATTTCATGCAGCCAATTTTTACGAATTTCTTATCCCACTAATATTTCCCATATGTTAAATTGTGAATTAGTGTTAGAACTCTGTAGATACAAACTATTTTCCTACTTTTCTTTCGCTACCTTAACATGCGCGTTTGTATTATAAGCGCAGAGTTAACATTTGTTTTCCATAATAAGAAATACAAAAATTGGTGATTGATGATATCTATGCATTGAAAAATGAATTTCAATGCATAGATAATATTTTACCTCCATTTTTTAATGTCGGAAATACACCTTGTGGTAACAAAAATTCACAACACACGAACGTTGATTATTTCGGGACCGATTCTCGTACCGTTACGCACTCGAAGGTGGCCAATTTCCGACTGAAGTAGAACGGCTGGTATAAAACCTAGGTAGCTGTCGTTTCAGTATTACACGCGGGAAACCCTGCTTCACAAAGCTATATGAATTAAAACAGAATATAACGAACTTGGTTTTTCGATTTTTGGCCAGGATTTTCCGATTCTAACCCACTGTGCGATGGCTTGATTAAAGGCACCATTTAGACCCAGTTGTATATTTATATGATTGTCGTCCCATTGTTTACTCTTTGTATTAGCGCCCATTGTTGCTAACGATTCAGTTATGGTTTTATTATACCTTTCTATCTGTCCGTTGCCCCTTGGCCACGGCATTCAAATGATGTTTAATGCCTAATTTTGTACAAAACTTTTTTAAAATCGTGGCTTGTAAATGAAGTACCTCTGTCACTAATGATGCGATGAGGTACTCAAAAATTTTTGATGCAATCTTTTACTGCAATATGGTGATAACCTGAAAAGAGGTCAAGGCTGGTGAAATATTTAGAACCCGCCAACCGCCTTAATTGAAGCAAAAAGTAATTCTGAGGCAAAGGGTAATTCTCCGAAACTGTTATTTTGTTTAATGATCGGTAGTCTACGCAAAAAGCGCGGTTCTCCATTCTTTTTTAGCTACCAGTAGCACGTTACTGGCGTATGGCGACTGTGATTCTCTTATTATATTATTTTCTAAGAGATCAGATACTATTTCCTAATTTGTGTTCTCTCAAAATCAGAAAACTGACGGGGTCTAACAAAAACTGGCTTATCTGTTGTTAATTGAATTTCCATTTCGGTTATTGGCGTTAACCCTATTTCCGATAAATTTTTATCTGTACATTCAGGAAACTTCGTTAAGTAATTGTAAAAGTTCTGTTATAATTTTTGAGTCATTTAAACCTATATTTAGTATCGCTTTATTAACGGCATTTACCGTGAAATTATTATTGTCTTTAAAAATTCTAAAATATGACCCTTCTTTAAATAACTTACGTCATACAATTCGGTACATTTCTGGCCTATTAATACATCCGCATCGATAATAAATTTTTTAATTAATGCAGTTCAATAAATATTTTAACACCATTGTAACAGGTGCGATCCAGGGGCGCACGGAACTAACCGCGCGGCCGCGGTTTCCTATTTGTTACTTTCCAGATTTACCGAGCGGTCTTGTTAAATCTGCACACCTATGATATGTGGGTTCGTTGATTAATTCGTCCAAGAGAAAACATTAGCTTACCTGATAATGCCTTAATTAGTCGACTGTAGGTGTTAGGTCCCCTTTGGTAGTCCGGCGCGAAATAAAACACATACGTACACATATGTAGGGGAGTTTAATTTAACCGAAACAAACTGTAACAATTGCCGTTAACCAATCCCCGGTCACACGTCTTATTTCCGATAATAACTAATTAATACTTGAAGGCGCTTTGATCAAGACATACAATATAATATTCCTGAACAAATACAATAATAATAGCAAACTTCAAGGATTAATCAGAGCCAACACGACAACGTAAGAACTCATGGAGCGAAAGAAAAGAACTGAATTTTTCGGGTTTTACCACCCTGTTTTATGATTTCGGACTTCTAAGCCTCTACGTCTCCACCCAGCGGCGGAGGAGACGTTAAACCCTTCAATGGTCCCGAGCTGACCTCGCATTAACCACTTTTTTACATCCCGCGATAGACGGTGTGACCAAGGATTTACATATATATATATATGTATTTGGAAACCAGACCTCCCATATATAATTTACATCCCATTTTCCACTGAACCATTTCCTCTGCATCACTTATCTCGACCGCCGCCACCCTCCACGAGTTTGATTCCTGTCCGCCTCTAGCCAGCGATGCCTACCACTTTGCACTAGCCTTACATTCACCTTATGGTGGCCAGATGTAAGGTAGATAAGTACCATTTTCTCCGAATGAAACAATTTTAGAAAAATCCCCTAGAAACCAATTCGTCACGGCCGAACAACTTATTCAGTAACGCTCTTAAATATCTTAAAATTGACCTGGTAAATAAATTTACGACCCATTTTGTGAGGTCTCCCTCGCTTGTCCGAAATAAAGGATATTTAGCTTTTTGCCTGCCCATTTGGTCGTTTTGTTACACCATCAACTTCAACATTTACACGCGTAAACAAGTCCTTGGTCGGAGCTGTTGTCCAAACGCCGCCGACAAAACAACCACATTATTAGAGACCGGATTTAATGACAACGATAAGCGTTCCGCTGCGTCATAAGTAATAAGTGAACATATTGCCAAAATCCATAAAACATGTTATTGGTTTCCCATTAACCGTAATTTTTTTATAAAATTTTTCATTGATATTGCCATTTACTCCTACAAAGTTAACGTGACTATATTCAATAGCGGGTAATTGTGTCTTGTTTTTCGGACAATTCCGTCTGAAATGACCTTTTTTTCACAACGGCTACAGGTATCTGATGCCCATTTAACACGACCCTGAAAACTCTTAGATGCCTGCCCCTTTTGTGCGTCCCCTACTTCAGACGAACTAGCAACGGTGGCGTCTTTGTTTTGTTTATGGTTGTTTAGTGTTTTAAAATGAACCGCTAACACGCTTGGGTCATTTATACCCGCAGCTTCTACCGAAAATTTTATCTGATCATCATTAATCCCTCCCATTATTAGATTCACCTGATCTTCCCCAGTCAGCCCCAGTTTTAGTTTGTGTTAAAGCTAATTTCTCAAACAAATATTCATACAAAGTTGAATTGACTTTAGGTTTACAGGACATCATAGTTTCCAATGATTTATGTAAATCGCGCTTATGCCGAAAATTTTCCAGTAACATTACTTTCCACTCTGCCCAACTAAAAATTTTTGTGGGTAACCCGTGATACCAAGTCTGCGCTGGCTCACGTAATTTACTTAGAGCCAAATGTGACGTGGTGCGATCGTACCACTAATAAATATAAGCTACTGATAAATATATACTATACTCATCAACAGAATTTACCCATTCGACGATATTTTGCTCAAGCGGGTTAAATTCCGCTAGAAGAGTATGTGTAACGTTACTCACGTGAACCAGAGGGTTACCTCTACCAGCAGCTTGGCTTACTAGCCGATTTACCCCTACAGCATTGGCATCACCCAGCTGGGAGACCGTCGATTCGCTCATGGGATTCCGGTCTCGGCGATGGCGCTCACGCCGAGCAGAGCGACTCCTCCGACGAGAACGCCTCACCACCTGCTGCTCCGTAGACGATGCACGGCAACTTTGCCGTCGGCGCCGGCCGTAGCGGGACCCCTGGCGATGGCCTCGTTCCCGGCTCCGTGTTCGACTTCGGCTTCTTGGCATTTCAACTGTCAACGACAGACACTCCAAGCGAACACCACTACACTTGAGAACTTTATCCCACTTCTGATGTTAAGTTAGACTATTAAAATTAAAATGAAACAAAGTTAATCCTCAATTAGAGTACATATATTATTATTGGGAAATAGAATAAAACGCAAAATATGTATAATAACCACACTCGGCTTAAATCCGTGACCGAATGAATTCCTGGCTGGTTCAGCTTCCCCTCATCCCGATTGCTGACGCCGTCATCCGTGCCGATAGTCATAACAGTCAGCCTACTCGGAACCAAGACGTAGGCTGGCTTTCAACACTATGAACATTTTGTTTTTGATAGACATTACTTTCCCAAAAAAATGATGTATCTACTCTATGGAGAGCAAATTCTAAGAAACACTAAGGCGATTATACAGGTCCCAACATGTTACTTAAGCTTGAGGAGTTGCTAAAATTTCATGAAAAAAAAACACAAAACAGTTTGTTTCAAAATATCGGAAAAAATGGAGAATATGCGGTTGCACTTTCTACACCAATAATGCAAAGAACACTTGAATTGCCCCATTGTTCTGAAATAATCTTTGTTGATGCAACAGGCAATTGCAACAACAAAAATCACAAAGTGTATTTTTTTATAACGCAGTCTACAGCTGGAGGTTTACCAATAGGTTGTATTATCAGCAGTAGCCGAAAATCAGATGTTTTTGAATTGCGTGTTGAAGGCCTTTTTGAAATCCTTAAAATTAAAATAAATCCCCTTGTCATTCTCACCGATGATGATTTGGCGCAAAGAAACGTATTACATTAATATTCCATGTCCTAAAAGCATGTTGACATTGGCTAATAATGGCAAAAAATTCTGTAGCAAAAAGAAAAATCACAGAAATATTATGTCATGTTTAAAAATATTTTATATTCTAAAACCAGTACAGAACTTGAAAATTCAAAGCAACACTTTTTTGACAACTGTGATCATGAAAACTTTAAAAAATATGTTCAGAACATGTCAACCAGAATACAGGAGTGGGCACTTTTCTATCGGCAAGACCTTCCATTGAGAGGCACGGATACAAATAACTATACAGAGGTTATGTTTCGCTTATTGAAAGATATTCCACTCGAACGCACAAAAGCCTTCAACGTAACACAATTGGCAGATTTTATTGTTACTAGCTTTGAGTCATATTTTAAACAAAGGATTTTGGATTTAATTTTTGGTAGAGTCAAAAGTTGTTACCTCTAGGTACTTAAAAAACTATGACACGAACTGTAAAGTAATATCCGCAAATATTGGGAAGATGGAGTTTAACGTCCAGAGTGAAAAAAAATAATAAACTAACTTACAAGGTGGATATGGTATGTTGTAAATGTACGTGCCCTGTAGGATTTAACGGCAAATATTGCAAGCATCAAGCTTTAGTGGTTAGAAATTATAATATTTTAACGGCTATAAATACCTAACCTCTCCACAATCGCTAAGCTAAAGTTGTACGAAATTGCAACCGACAAAATGCACCCGAAAGAATATTTCTTCCGCTACAAGATACTGAAATAACAGAACCTACTTTAGAGTGCGCGTTATCGTCATCAGCTAGTACGTCATACGAAAATGAAATATCTTCTGGAAATGGAATACTGCAACTTAATAAAAAAGTGTGTTTGCCTTCGGAAAGTGAAATTGCAGAATTAAAGGCTAAGTGGTTATCATATTCTAATGATATTGTCACCAGACTTGAACAAGATCCCCAACAATTTTATCCTGCTATAAAATCATACTTACATAATGTAGATAAATATGCACACACCAACACTTCATTAGTCAGTGGAATGTATACTGCATTCAAATATAAAGGCATTTCCAAGGACTACTACCACAGGACTACTACCACATCAACTCGTCGCAAAGGAAACAAAATTCATATTCAACCAACATCAGTAGCAAGGAGAAGAATGGGAGGAAAAAATACTTTTTCTGGCTATTCTATTCTAAAAATACAATGGCAACAGTGGAAAAAAAGGCAGCACACTCATTAAAAATTTGCGTAGAAAAAAATGTGGGGCTTGGAGGTAATAAGTCCAGAAAATAGTGAATAATCATTTATGTTTGTGATTAGTATGCAATAAGTAATGTTCATAAGCTAGTTTTTTTTTTTTTTTTAATAAAAATCAATGTGTTTTTTTATTTTACGATCACAAAACGTTTGTGTATCAAGGAGGTACCTAATGGCATGCATGAATCATCTAAACGTTGCGTATGTAGGGGACGCGTTAGCAATTTTAGTTGTAATATGTCTCTTACATACAAATATACATCCCGAAGTGTATGTCTAACGATAGTTTGCAAGCCGAAATTAAATCTGGATGGGTAAATTGAAGTGTATGAGAGCATTTATTCTTCGGTAACACTGTTTTTTGGGGAATCAAACACGAATCGTGTGTACCCGCCTTTACGTATGGAGCGTTCTGGCTCATCGTTCTATGCGCGACTTGACAATACTTTAATTGAAAATTACTCGCGGAATACTTCGCTAAACGCCCTTTTATAATAATGATTAAAACGTCGAATAACTGTCGGGCGCGTTGACGAGGAACAAATTAGTTCTATCGGTTTTGTAGTAGGTGTCCCGTTAATTAATAATAAAATGCCAATTTATATTTAACAAATTGTATCTCTCTCAGTGTATTCATTAACGCAACTACAGCTGCTTTACAGGTAGTACCTAACTTTCAGATTTGACTAAAACACAAATGGGTACCGAAAATACATATCTGGCTTGACGGAATACAAAAGTTTCCACATGTTATGAAATTAGAGCTGCATATTCCTGCCGATTTTGAGCAAACTTTGACATGGTTGACTTTGACTATTGATATTATTTTATTGCCGTCAATTCAAAAATGATTGTTGAGCAATAAGCGGATATGTTCACATAATATCGATCATATGTTGTCTTAATCAAGGAGATTCCAAGACAACATTGAATCACTGAACTGATACCATGAATGATGAATAAGTCGAGAAATTTGCGGACTCTGACATTATCAAGGAGTAGTAGTGAGGGTTGGTGGAGTTAAAAACTCTTGTATTCTTGTAAGAAGAGATGGAACCAGATTATGCAAACTAAATAGAATGCTGTAATGGCAAAAAGAAAGTTCAAATGAAAACAGCGAACAAGACTCTCAGAAACGACTATAGAAACTTATCTATGCTATAAAGTTTTTACGGACCTTCTCCAGTTCGTGATAGTACTGTTAACCAAGCTACCTCATCAAGATAATTAAGAAGGTAAGTTTTACATACGTAGGCATATGGTATAAAGTGTGAATGTGTTGCTTTTGCTACTATATCTAATATAAGTTACTTTCTTGTATTACATGTATTATATCATAATTCGTACGCCTATATCCCACGGCATATTTCGGTCAACTCTACTGATGAATCACGGTATGTTTCGCACTATCCTACAACTCACAGAAAGCTACATTTTAAAGGATCACTAAATTTGTAAGTGTTCACTTCAGATGGCATTAAATACATGTTTAAGTTCCGGTCAAATGAAAGCTGTACTAACAACAAAGTAATTCCATTACACAATTTGTTAAAAGAGGCACTAACAAATATGCTGTTTATTTTGTCCTGAGCCAACCACCCAGAGCAAACACCACTAGCATCAATCATTAGCAATGTTTAGCAACATGTGTAATTAACAGATTTGGGTTACGTATTCGTATGTGGTCAGTCATCACTGATGGTGGATAAAACGTAGCAAATATTAAAAAAACACTAGTGAACTTAGCCTAGAAATCATGTTAGGTACGTTATTTCCAGGACGTAATTAAAAGTAACAATTAAAACGGTAATACTACTGTACGCGTTTGAAATGTACAACAGCTTATTAGGAAAGATAGAAAACAATTGTTATTTTATTATTAATAAAACTATACTAATTAAAATAATAAATGGATTATATTGAAGTGCAACAAAGACGATCTCAGTTTATTGTAGAAGTGTTACAAGAATGAAAAATGACGCCCCTGGTAAAACCGCCCTCGCGGTGCCACCCCCAACTCTATCTTCAAATGAGGTGAGTCTATGAAGTTTCACCCACTCCCCATTTTCTCGGAAGCGAGAAACGACAAAAAAAATTTCGGTGATGAAATTACTATAAGATTGTATAATATAAATTAATTTGTTGCTGTTCATGTAATGTTATGAGCTGTCAACTTTCATTTTGTAAATAAAAATCGACTTTTTAAGAATAACAAAGGTTTCCAGTCACTTCCTATAATATGTATTTTTTTTTTGACAAAGAATAAGCATGCAATTTCCATTGTCCTCGTAATGCCTTTTGAGAGTCAAGATTCCTTCTAGAAAATTTTGTTCAACAAATTCATTATTGTTAAGGGGTAAACAGTGAGCAGTTTGAGTATTGCCATAATAAAAGAAAAATATCTGGATTTATAACTTTAACCTTGCACTGCTTCAAATAGAGTGATACTATTATACATTATTTAGTACAAGCCACACATTGGGGTTGCAATGGTTACCTCGGCGAGTAATGAGGTAGTTGCGTACTTGTGCACTATAATAGCATTTGTAATGTCGAATGTGCATTGTAACACATTAGGGCCATGCCGTCCGCAGGGCCGTAGTCAGATTCAAATTCTAACCAGAGCCCCATGTTTTTTACGTGAACTAAAATAAAAAAGTTTTTATTATTATGATATTATATAAAAAATTTCAACCAAAAAATAACCTTCTGAGACCTTTGAGAAACTCGTTCAAATCAGTTTTCAGTAATTTATGAGTATAATTTTTACCAGGGCTTAGCCCCCGGCTATGTATCTGTGCTGTTAACTTATGTTTGGTTAATAAAATTAGTATCTTATTAGCCCAAACACTCTAAAATAGTAAAAAACCAAAGAAGAAAACCTAAAAGGACAATTATCATGAAAATGTTTATAAACATTTCGTACCAAATTATATCGTAATAACCTACTATTTTTTCTCAAAACTGTATCTTTTTTTGTCAATACTTTTTCTCAACCAAACAAAATTCAATTATATTGTATATTTTCCTTTGAGGGCGTCAACCAAATTAAAGACATTTTTAATTTCTAATTTCTGGCGGGTAATGGATTAAGCAAGAGGACATTCTAATCAAGAAGTTCAAATAACGTGTACTCTTTGCTGAAGATAAACATACAATTTGAGTTGAATTTAACTTTTACCGAATAATTTTATTTCAAGCGAGAGGTTTGTTTCCATGGAAACAATTCGAAAATTAAAGACATGAATGGTTTTTCTAATGCCTTTGATTGAGAAATTATTTTCACTAAGTCCAATAATCTTGAAATACCTCGATATAAAATTATCTATATATATGAAAAATTAATTTAATCTCACCTCATGATGGGAAATGGTACACCATGCCATTTTTATTATAAAACTAGATAGATAAACTGTTTCTATCTGATACTTGTTGACTGTATCTATAGTTTGTACAAAAGAAAAGCCAATGCAAGTCACTGATGACGCTATTAAATGTGTGCAGTGATACCACCACACAATTATTTTGAAATAAAAACTATAATGGAATGTTTTTTATGAATTTGTTGGAAAACCCTACAATTTGAGCCGCGGAAGACATGTCTAGGATAATTACAGACCGAGTAATTAAACATCGAAAAATCGCTAATTTTCGCGGTTTTTATCAACCGATTTTAATGATTCAAAAACCATTTTATTCGTCTTTTCAAGCGCTATAACGTGATATTTTTTGTTTTTTACTCAACATTTTTTTTTCGTGCCTAAAAATAGAAAAAAACTTGTTTCGCAGTTTTTTGCATTTTTTTCGCAATGATCCTACAATAGGATTTTGTCAAAAACATTTTCATTCGATTCGTACGATTTTTCTACTAATTGTCACGTTGAGAAAGTGCCGCAACTAATTATTTTAAAAAATAATCTACGTCGCCTGGACTATAAATAGACCAGTCTGGGTCAAATTTGATCAGTAACATAAACATGTAGATTTGTTGTCAATTTTTTTAGGTTTAGATTTTAAAAAAATCTAAAATTGTAAGATGGTGTTTCCAATTTTTTTTCATTCAATTTTAATAGAAAATGTAGGTGTCATCTTTTGGGTACATAATATATGTTTAAATAATAAAATTATTTTCACTAAATTCTCACGTAAAAGTGTTCTACGCTCTCCATTGAATGTGCATACGAATGTAACACCCACTCTCTGAATCAATTATACCGGGTGACCACGAGATTACTACCCAGGCTCTAGCTGAGGCATGAAAAAAGATATAAAAACAACTGATCATCACTTCCTGTTTGACCGGAAATGCCTTAAACTTTGTTATTTTATATGGAACACCCTGTATATTAAATATTTTTTTTAATTCTACTGAAAAAACTAAGACTAAAACATGTATCATGTGCTATACCTATCTTTGACAGTTTCCGAGAAAATCGCGTTTAAAGATGTCAAATGTGTCATTTATAAAATTCTTTTGAAAGAAAACAAGTGAAGATAAGGACAAACTCATATGATATTTTTAACTTATTTTAGAAACACTAAAGCCTGATATCATTAAAATTTCGCACTTCCAGCTCAACCGGAAAATACCTATCCAACGATCTTCAAACGTTTGATTCAAATGATCCCTAACCCTTCGAGCATTATGGGCTGGGGCTCCGTCCTGCTGGTAATAAATATGGAAATATTCATTTATTGGTAAATTTTCGAGAAAGTCAGCTATTTCATTGCTTAAAAACTGTAAATACTGGTCTGCTGTTAGTGGATTTTCAAAGAAAATTGGTCCAACGATGCGCGTTCCAATTACTCCAATCCACACACTAACATCAAATCTCTCCTGGAAAGCTCCTTGTCTAAATAAGTGAGGATTTTCTCTTGCCCAATATCTCGAAATATTTTTATTGAACATACCCAAATTCGTGAAGCGTGATTCGTCAGAGAAAAGGATAAAGCGGCTTAAATTTGGGCGTTGCTGCACCATAAACCAATTACAAAACTCCAGCCTCCATTGGTGATCGGCTTCATAAAGATGGTGGTGTACCTGGTACTTAAATGGCTTAAATTTGTGCTTTTTTAAAATATTTCTGGCGCTTTCCGTCCAATTCCAATATTGGCAGCAATTTGTCTAACTGAAGTAGTTGGATCTACCTCAATACACGCCAGAGTATTAATCTCCGCCTCTTCACTAACAATAAACTCGTTAGGTTCTTCTTCAATTCTTTTTTTAAGTGACGTTCAAGCCAAGGGAAATATTTATCATGTGGTTGTGCACGATCTGGATATCGTTGCCCGTATAAAGCTTTTGCTTCCCTGCGATTTTTTCTCACTTCTCCATACACTAGCAGCATGTCGATTTGATGTTCGCGAGTAAAAAGTGGCATTTTAAATAAAAGAGAAGTAATAACACTACCACCAAACGTTGTAAACAGTAAGAATTAATTGTCAAATTAAGCAACAATGAAGAAACTGACGTTTAAAAACAAAAGCCTGTGATAGCGCATACCTATATTAAAATTCTTAGGCACCTCTGATAGATGCATTGACTGATTCTATCGTTTTCTATTTATGCATCGTTCATACCTATGACATTCTGACATTAAACATTTAATATCTCAAAAACTATGAACTTTGGGTATAGGGAAGTGTACATAAGAATGATTCGAAATTGTTTGTAGAATTCAAATTTATAATTAGTTATAGGGCATTCCATTGAAATTATTGCAGTAAATTGCTACTAAAGATAACTTCCGGTATTTTCCGGTTGAGCCGGAAGTGTGAAATTTTAATGATATCAGGCTTTAGTGCTTCCAAAATAAGTTAAAGATATGTAAGACATACACATTTATTTATATACGTAGTTTTCATACAACATAAATTTGCTTACATAGGGACTTGCGACCGGCCCAGAATAGTCATCGCGTGAATGTTTTGGTTTAGATATGAGCGTGGACCATTTGAGACGCTATGATTTTATAAACATCGCGGGCTCAGGTTTAAAAGACCCCAGTCTACTAATTATTAATGTGGTGACCTTCTGTGTATGTTGAGGTTCTTGTGTGTGCAAGCCAGCTATTTTAAATAACACAATAATAAGGTGAGTTTACTCACGGGTAATCATTTTTACTTACTGTACGCATATTTAGGTATATTTTCTGTATAGCCTGATCTCATAAGCGCAGTACTGATGCTATCAATTAGTTTGTAATGCACTCTTAAAGCATCATTGTTAGTTTACGTTCATCTGAGCTACCACAGCACTGTCGCGTGATTCTGCCCCTCAGTGTCTGTTAACTGTTCGTAGATGAGTACTTCGCGAGATTCTGCCCTTAGTACTCATGGCACATCTGGAACAGGTGCTTCGCGTGATTCTGCCCTTAGCACTATTTACTGCTTAGTGGACAGCTAGCAAATGATGCACACATACAAAGGAAACTATAAATTCTCATAATTCATAAATGACTGTTTAGGCATAATTAATTCAGAATGTTTATACAAACGGTACTTAAGTGAATTGGTTACTCAGACTTTCGTTCTCTTTCTTTACAGATGTGTCACCTCGCCCCAACCGCCTGCATTAAACATTAATTTAATCGTATTACCTTACACAAATAATAATGATATTGTAAGTAACATTAAAAATTTTGTTTTACATTATTAATATAGTTTTCTCTCTCTCTTTCGTTTATTTGTTTCTCATACAGAAATAAAGCTCACAAAATTTTTCAGAAGTGGGATTTTAATCAATCGAGGTGACACACATATTATAACTGGCATTCTAGCATTTTATTTATATCTATTAAAAAGGTACGAGAGTCGTCATGAGTGGTCAACGTCGTAAACGGGTTCTACCTATTCAGGAACCTTCCACTTCCGGACGGAACAGTCCCTCGCCTCAAAGAACAAGGAATTCGTCTCGAACAAGTGATGAAGCACTTGACCAATTCACAGCGTTAATGACAGCGTTTCTACAAAGAACCGCCGAACAAAGTCAGTTAAATATCCCAACCATAGGAGGCGATGCTGTCCCCGAATTTAATCCAGAAGCAAAGGGGCAAACCGTTGAGACGTGGTGCCGAAAAGTTGACGAGTTAAGAGCAGTTTATAAATGGTCTGAAGAAGCAACCATCTACTTTGCCATGTCCAAATTGCGTGGATTAGCTGAAGTATGGTATAAAGGTCTACCAAGCGTCAACTTCACTTGGACAGAATGGAAAGAAAAGTTGGAATTAGGGTTTCCTTCGAAACGAAACTACCATGCTGATTTACAAGCTATGATGAACCGAACAAAACGTTCTGAAGAATCTTATGCCAAATATTATTACGAGAAAATGGCCCTATTAAATCGTTGTAAGATACAAGGTACAGATGCTGTCTCTTGTATTATAGGGGGCATATACGACAATGTAGTAAAAACAGGGGCGAGTGCTGGAAACCATCAGACTCCCGAATCATTATACGGGTACCTTACAAGCCTGACTACGGAAAAAAATCGCGAGTCGTCAGCGAAGGTTTCTGGTAAAAAACAAATTTGGTAATTTCAGGAATAACAAAAGTGTTGAAACAACTGGAAGAACAATATGTGAAGAACAGGGGAAAAGGGATACCACCAAGAGAACTTAAAGACGTTGCAACTTCTGCCGCCGTAACGGCCATCTCGAGGAGGAATGTTTCCTAAAGAAAAAGTCATTAAAGTCGAAACCGACTATATGACTATTGACTGCTAAACCCAACCAAAAGTTTTACAAAACCATTCATCTGAACGGGATATCATCTTTAGCATACATCGACTTGGGTAGTTCCTGCAGTACCATTCAACTAAGTGAAGTCAGACGACTTAATCTGCCATATAACGCAGACATCAGGACCCAGCTTCAAGGTTATGGTAATATACAAACGTCCACTTTGGGAAGTACTACTTTTACAGTAAGTCTAGACGAAGTGGAGTCCTCTATTACTGCGCATGTGGTACCTGATTCAGCTCAAGAAGTGCCAATCCTGTTGGGCAGAAATTTTACGGAGCTCCCCGAAGTATTGATTGTTAAGGACGATAATACCCTAAATTTTTTCAAAAACCAAAACAAAGATTTAAAAGAACCAATCCTACCGAACACAAAAGTTATTCTTCGAGTGGCTGAAAATGTAACACTCTTACCAAACCATTGGGGCCATCTAAATATTTACAGTGACTACTATCAGGGTGATGTTTACATCGAAGCAAGCATGAGATGCAAAGAGGGTCAAGAACATTGTATTCCTCATACAGTGATATCTCTCCAAAAGGAAAATGGTCGACAGTCCCTTGTATCAACCTAGCCAATGAAGAGATCGACTTTAAAAAGGATAAAATACTTGCACGAGCTATTCCGTGCATAGAAGAAAAAGAATGTACCGAAAAAGTGATGACAGTTCACGAGACTGCTGCTAAACCACTACCGCTGAATGAAATTCAAGTGGGTCCCGTTAGTGATGAAGAGAAACAAGACTTGTTCAAACTATTAAATCAATACCGTGACTGTTTTGCTTTGACTATCAGCGAATTGGGGTGTTCGAAAACAACAAAAATTAAAACCATACATGATATTCTTTCAAAACCACCAACTACAGAGTATGAAAAGTCCATCTATAAAAACTACTGTCTTCGAGAAAATCGTGTGTACCGAATAACAGCTCGAGGGATTCTCTGGGTGGTACCCAGAGGAATGAGGCAACGTGTGGTAAAGGCGGCCCATGATGATTTTGGTCATTTTGGAGTTGATAAGACACTATACAGATTATGTGAAAGTTACTGGTTTCCCCGCATGAGGAAATATGTGGAACAGTATATCTCCTGCTGTATACCATGCTTGTATGCGAAGAGAACTCACGGCAAAAAGGAAGGATTTTTACATCCCATTCCTAAAGGTGTCCAACCTTTAAATATCTTCCATGTAGATCACCTGGGACCGTTTCCAAAATCAAAAAGGAATAACACACACCTTATTGTTGGTATAGATGCGTTTACAAAATTTGTATTTCTACGTGCAGCCAGAAGTACTAAAACTAAATATGTCATTGACTACTTTAAAGATATTTTTGCCACCTATGGAGTGCCAAAAATCATAGTATCTGATCAAGGAAGCAGTTTCACGTCCAAAAAAGTTTCAGTCGTTTTGCAAACAAAATAATGTTCGTCATGTTGTGAATGCCGTAGCAACCCCTAGAGCCAATGGACAGGTGGAGAGATTAAACAGCACCATTCTTGGGGTGTTGTTACCGTCAGTTCCAGAGGAAGAATTATGGGACGAACAAGTCCGATCTGTTCAATTTGCAATAAACAACGTGGTGAACAAATCCACAGGTAAAACGCCTAGCCAGCTGATGTTTGGATTTGAACCACGTAGTGGTACCGATGCATTATTACGAGATGAAATTAGAGACATATCATTCTTATTGGACAATTTGGTCACTGCTAGACAAGAAGCTTCAGAAAGAATTAAGTCAGCACAAGCGAAACAGAAGCATTACTTTGACAAGAAACGAAAGAAACCTCGTTCCTATAAGGAAGGTGATCTGGTTGTCATTATGAAACAAGTTCCAGCAACCAATACCAGCCGGAAACTTACATGTCCATACAGTGGTCCTATGGTAGTTAAGACTGTATTACCCAATGACAGATATATCGTTAAAGATATGACAGGTAGCCACCGTACCCTCAGATCATCAAAGTATGAGAAAACAATTGCCGTTGATCGAATGCGTCCATGGTGTCCTCCCGGTGGTGTTTCCGATGAGACTGATAGCGAGAGTGGAGAAGATGGGGTGGTTCTTTCTTCTGATGAGGATAGCCAGCAGGACTAGTAGATATTATCTCGAGGCGAGATAACTGCAGGATGGCCGAATGTAAGACATACACATTTATTTATATACGTAGTTTTCATACAACATAAATTTGCTTACATAGGGACTTGCGACCGGCCCAGAATAGTCATCGCGTGAATGTTTTGGTTTAGATATGAGCGTGGACCATTTGAGACGCTATGATTTTATAAACATCGCGGGCTCAGGTTTAAAAGACCCCAGTCTACTAATTATTAATGTGGTGACCTTCTGTGTATGTTGAGGTTCTTGTGTGTGCAAGCCAGCTATTTTAAATAACACAATAATAAGGTGAGTTTACTCACGGGTAATCATTTTACTTACTGTACGCATATTTAGGTATATTTTCTGTATAGCCTGATCTCATAAGCGCAGTACTGATGCTATCAATTAGTTTGTAATGCACTCTTAAAGCATCATTGTTAGTTTACGTTCATCTGAGCTACCACAGCACTGTCGCGTGATTCTGCCCCTCAGTGTCTGTTAACTGTTCGTAGATGAGTACTTCGCGAGATTCTGCCCTTAGTACTCATGGCACATCTGGAACAGGTGCTTCGCGTGATTCTGCCCTTAGCACTATTTACTGCTTAGTGGACAGCTAGCAAATGATGCACACATACAAAGGAAACTATAAATTCTCATAATTCATAAATGACTGTTTAGGCATAATTAATTCAGAATGTTTATACAAACGGTACTTAAGTGAATTGGTTACTCAGACTTTCGTTCTCTTTCTTTACAGATGTGTCACCTCGCCCCAACCGCCTGCATTAAACATTAATTTAATCGTATTACCTTACACAAATAATAATGATATTGTAAGTAACATTAAAAATTTTGTTTTACATTATTAATATAGTTTTCTCTCTCTTTCGTTTATTTGTTTCTCATACAGAAATAAAGCTCACAGATATCATATGAGTTTGTCCCTATCTTCACTTGTTTTCTTTCAAAAGAATTTTATAAATGACAGATTTGACATATTTAAACGCGATTTTCTCGGAAACTGTCAAAGATAGGTATAGGACATGATACATGTTTTAGTCTTAGTTTTTTCAGTATAATTAAAAAAATATATAATATACAGGGTATTCCATATAAAATAACAAAGTTTAGGGAATTTCCGGTCAAACAGGAAGTGATGATCAGTCGTTTTTGTAACTAAGTTTTGCATCCCATTCAATGATATACATTCCCAAAATTTGAAATCGATATCTTTTTTTCGTGCCTCAGCTAGAGCCTGGGTGGTCACCCGGTATATCCCGCTTTTCCATGCCGTTTCGATTTTTTTCGTTTATATGAAACATCGCGTAAAAGCAGAGGTATAACTTAAAAGTTATCCATGTGTTGGTGAGGCTGATGATAAGCTTTACGATTCAGTAATCAAACAACCATCAAGTGTGGCAGTCAAGTCGATAATTTGGCTTTTTTTTACGGTTACAGCTGTTCTGTCCTACTTCGCTTTCCTACCATGTTTTCCTCTCACCTTCAACCTAATTGTTTCTAGTTAAAATTTCACCGCAACTCCATCGTAATAATTTGCCCGATAACGTTCCACATCGTTGCAACGTAATGAAAATAATATCGTTCGGAGTGAGATAAAGGGCTGCGGTTGATGTTTTTTAAATTACCGTCCGACGCCGAGTCAGCCGTTTTAGAAACAATTTACCAATTTAAAAAAACGCGTAGGTGATTATTTGTATTTGACCTTGTACATATTTGACTGAAATATGTATCAGGGGCTCCATTTTCATGATTCTAACGAAAAAAAATATTTTAAACAATAATACTGTCCAAATAAAAATGGGAACTATACAGTCTGATCCAAATTAAGCTCGCACTATTGGATATTCCGTTATTATTACAGAAATAAAATTGGTTAAATTGGCAGGCTCGTAAATTTTTTTAACGTAGATAAATATGAAAAAATTAAAAAAATAATTGTACATCGCTTTTTTAAGATTTTGGTTAACCTTTATACGACCGGGATGGCCACTTTAGTGGCCTTAATTTTCTTTTGGGAAAATTCTATTTTTACCCTCATATTTCGTACTTTGGAGATCGCTAATCATTATTTTTATGTCAAAAATGCATTTCGACAGCTGCCAATCGCACTACCTCAAAATTATCAGCGAATAATCCTTTACGTTTTTAACTTCTTTGATAACTAATTTGATACTGTAAAAGTAATTTGACTGCTGTCATTGACCCTCTGTTAGTTTATGAGTGTCATTGACTCTCAGTTAGAGTACCAGTGTGTCTTATGTTATAGATGTCGCTGATCACGATTTTGATGTAGATAATAATTTCATAACTCAATTGCTGAAGTCATTGAGAATTCGTAAAAAATACTCTAAATTCGTTATCAAAAGATCATTACCGGTTCCAATTTTTTTTATCTCTCCTTTAGCTTTACCCAGAGCTAGCGATGTGGACGCTGAAAGTTTGTACTTAGCTCCTTTTTTTATTTTTTTTTTTTTGGTTTTTTATTTGTTTTTTTTTATTTTTTTTTATTTCATTTTGAACCGTATTTATTCTAGTCAAAACAATAGCGACCTGTTCAGCATTCCGATCTACAATATTGGATCCTCCACTTTGAATTTCGAAAATCTACTAGCATATTTACAGTCAACAACCTCGCAAACCCCTGTATATGCTATTTTAGAATAATTTTCATATTTTGAAAATTTCGGCCCGCCATATTGGATCCGTCAATTTGAATTTCAAAAATCGAATACCAGATTCTTCACCAGCGACCTCAAAAACACATAATCTCATAGTTTTCTAATGTTTATAAGCGAAATTTAAAAAAAAAACGTAAACGTAAACGTAATTTCATCATGGCATTTTCCATGCCCGGTCGGCCTGGCTACTTTAGTGGCTGATTACAAACATGAAGACTCATCGCACGTTGTATGTTATGAATATACATGAATATTCGATAAAAAAAGACCTTCATTTGTACTGAAAAATGCCGGTCGTCTAAAGGTTAAGGAAACATTTTTTTCAGCTGAAACACATGTACCTATATTATATTTTTTGTGAAACATATTCTCGATTAAAATGCAGATAGTTATGATAATTTTTTCACAAGGATGAAAAATAAATTAGCTTGAAGGATGTAAACCTACTATAAGAAATCAAAAACTAATGTAAACTTGGCATACCAGGCAATGCAAAAAGTTAATAATTGGTGTTAAACATGGTGTTAGTTAGTTAGTTTCCATAGTTTATTGAAAATACAACTGAAGTTGAGTTAACTTGCTGTGACAAGAATATATTATATAAAATTTGGAGATATAATGAGGTCTTTGTTGAGTTTTCCTAACAAATTTCTACTGCCTATGGTAAAATGGAATTGTGGTAATGGAACTATGGTAAAATAGAATTATGTCTAATTCTATTTTAGCCACTTCTAAGCAAAACACAGTATTACCTGTAAACTTCGGTAGAGCTAAAAAATGTATCGGTAATCTAGTTGAGTAAGAAATGAGTATAACTGTTTGAAATATTGGCACAATTTGAATTTTATTGTCAACAGACTATGAAAAATAAACGTTTAACACAAATTATTGACATTTACAGAAAATGATTGCAGAGAAAATTAGGCCGAACAAAAATAATATATAGGTGCAAGAGAGATTTTTGATAAATTTTATTCAAAAATAAAGAGTAATGTAACAGTTCATTTAAGACATAATAACAGTTTCATATACATACTTAAATACCAGTACAACATATGTAACTAATTTCTCTTATTGACATTGAAGCTTTTGGCGAAGGAGCCAGGAATGAGGGCGAGTCACGAATTAAATCTAATGAATAATTATAAAAACTTTACTAAAGCTAATAATTGTAAATAGGGTAACAGCGATCTGATTCCATTCGAATATGGCCTAGTTTTGGTTTCCACTACAACTTAAATTGAGACTAAGGTTTAACCCTTTAACGTCAAAACTACAGTTTTTGTATATCCTCTCTTTCGCAACGTGCCAAGTACAAGAAATGATGGAAAAAATCTGGAAATGCCTTTCCGAGTATTTTTGGGGATGCTCTTTCGAATGGCACCACAAATTTCTAATGACAAAAAAATTCATAAAAGTTGAACCTTACCCCTGTTTTTGGCAATTTAAGTTGAAAAGAGTACGATTTTTCAGGTAAATTTTTTTTGTAACGTCATTTTTGACTGGAAAAAAAATTTCTTTCGACAGAAAACTACGGGAAAAGTGCATTCGAGAGTCGTACTGAAAAGTTATGTACTTAGAAAAAATTAATTCCAACATGGGGTGTCCAATATCTCGGCCAAAAGGACACGTTGGACGTGGAAACTTTCATAATTTTTTTACTCAAACCTGGAGAATTTTGGGGCAAAAGTTTAGAGAACAAAAAGTATTCAGATTCATCCAAAGAGCACGCCTGATTTTTCAGAATTTTTGGTCACGTTTTGGCCATTTTCACTTTGGCCATTTTCCCAAAAATACGAAAATGATCCAAAAATTCTGAAAAAAAATTACACACCTCGCTTGAAGAGTCCTAAACAAATTTCTCGACGCAAAATTTGTCCCAGTTTGGCCATTTTCCCGTTAGAAGGTTTCAAAAAGTGGTCTTTCCTAAAATTTCACAAGCATTTCCAGACATCTGGGAAAAAATGCACGTGTTCTTGACTCATACTCAAAAGAGTCTGCGCCAAAATGGCTGTCCCCAAATTGTCCATTTTTTCATTTCAATGTTCCAAAAATTGGCAGAAACCCAAAATTGCAGGAAAGACCGAAAATTCTGGAAAAATTCGCACGTCTCCCTTAAATTAAGTCCAAGGGGTTTTGCACAAAAAAATTCTTAAGCCTGTTGACGTTGTTTGGTTTGGAGGGTTCAGAAAATGGCTAATCGGTAAAATTGCCAAGTCGTCTTCAAAAATTCTGAAATATTGAATGTCTTGAATTATGTATACTTAACAAAGTATAATCGTACCAAAAAGGACATTTTGAATTTTTTTTTTCTGAATACAAGCTCTAAGGCGAATTGATTTTTTTTTTACAGTTTGACCAAAAAAAAGAACAAATCAGAAATAGTCGCCTTAGAACTTGTATTCGGAAAAAAATTTCAAAATCGTCCTTTTATACCGATTATACTTTGTTAAGTTTACATAATTCAAGACACTCATTATTTCAGAATTTTTAAAGACGATTTGGCAATCTTACCGATTAGCCATTTTCTGAACCCCACAAATCAAATAACGTCAACAGGTTCAGGTTTTTTTTTTTGCAAAACCTCTTGGACATGATTTAAGGGAGACGTGCGAATTTTTCCAGAATTTTCGGTCGTTCCTGTAATTTTGGGTTTCGGTAAATTTTTGGAACATTGAAATGAAAAAATGGACAATTTGGGACAGCCATTTTGGCGCAGACTTTATTGAGTATGAGCCAAGAACACGTGTATTTTTCCCAGATGTCTGGAAACGATTGTGAAATTTTAGGAAAGACTATTTTTTGAAACTTTCTAACGGGAAAATGACCAAACTGGGCCAAATTTTTTATTGAGAAATTTGTTTAGGACTCTTCATTCGAGGTGTGTTTTTTTTTCAGAATTTTTGGAGCCATTTTTGGATTTTTGAAAAAAATGGTCAAATTGAAAATGACCAAAACGTGATCAAAAATTCTGAAAAAAATCAAGCGTGCTCCTTTGATGAATCTGAACACTTTTTGTCTTCTAAACTTTTGCCCCAAAGTTCTCCAGGTTTGAGTAAAAAATATGAGTTTCCCCTGACAATGTGTCCTTTTGACCGAGATATTGGACACCCCATGTTGGAATTAATTTTTTCTAAGTACACAACTTTTCAGTACAACTCGCGAATGAACTTTTCCCGTAGTTTCCTGTCGAAAGACAATTTTTTTTTCCAGTCAGTTTTTCATAAATCATGTTACAAAAAAAAATTGACCTGAAAAATTGTTTTCTTTTCAATTTAAATGGCCAAAAACAGGGGTAAGCTTCAACTATTATGAATTTTTTTGGTGCCATTCGAAAGAGCACGTTGAAGTGAATGTACAAGACAGAATATAATTTATAGTTTTAAGACACATATAGTAAAATTGTATATAAAACAAATATATAAGTATGTATCAAACAAATATCTGCAGTTTTGGACTTCAATTTCATAGATAATAAAACATATGAAAACCTAATAAAGATATAATAATAATAATACTAGTAACATAATAATAGAAATAATTGATAATATGAAATAAGTAAAAAATAGAGGATTATCTTTTTAAAAAATCGCACACTTACGATATGAGTTCTTTTGTAAATTTGTTCTTATTTAAATTGTTTAAAAGTATTCTAAATATTCATAAAAAAGAGAAATAGAGGGGGTGTAAATTTTAAATGACTAACCCAGTACATACTTATGGAACTTCAAATGAATTTATTTAATTTTGGTTCAAGATATTATTTATTTTATAACGTTGAAGGGGTGGAGAGGCATATCCTGCGAAATAAAATATTCACGTTTAGTTTTATGATTTGCGAAGGTAGAGGAATTCAAATATTATATATTTTTAATGATGTGCCAAAATGAGTATTGGGATTTAATTTAATACATTGTGGAAAAAGTAAGTATATGGTAGTTTTACATAGTATTTTTTTTTTTTTGTAATTTCTTAGGCAGTGATTTTAAAATACGATGTAATGTATCTAACCCCCACAATTATTTCCCAAAATCAACCGGTCGATGTGTTGCTAGGGAACCGCGCACAACCCCAAAGAAAATGATCGAACTAGCTGAATGTCACCGCAAAGTTGTATTCGAAACTTAAGTCTATATTATTACTAAACCAGAACGAAAGATCCTCGAGAAGCTTCCCTGACAAAGATAGCCCGCATAGCCTTGAACCAAATATCGCATGCCGGCCGCTTTTATCGCGAGCCTTCCCTCTCATATAAAGCCCGGAATATTGGAAGCGACATGAAATTCCTATTATATATTTACTTACAAATCTCAATTTGAGGACGACCTGCCGTTGGATATACAAATTGAGGAAGATATACCTTAAAACTGGACGTTTTCCACGAAACACCGAACTACTACACATTTCTCGACGCGCGTTTCGCCAACTAAGTTGGCATCTTCAGGAGAAGATTAAAACTGAGTTTTAATAAACAACCCCTTTGCCTCGCATGAACGATTTTGAAACACCCTCCTCTTTTGAACACGGGCTTGGGACCGATTGTGGCAGAGTTACGTTTCTTTTTGTTTTTTTTTTTGTTTTTTTCGTTTTATTTTTTGTTCTTTTTTTTCTTGTTTTTTTTTCTTTTTTTATTAATTATTTATAAAACATTTATAAATTACGGTAACGATTTTTAGTGTGATACATTTCAAAGCAGGGTTCAATACATAGAGTTTTACTACATACTTTACACTCGTATCGGCTTCTCTTATTGTGCATAAGGCATAAATTACATTGACGTGATAACTTTTTATCATTGTTTTCAGATTGAATTTTACTGGGAAAATGACGACCACTTAGTCGAATATCTGGCGTAAGAGATGTTGACACCTCTTGAGAATCTAATTTCAAAATATCTCTTACTACGCACAATCGAAAAATTCTTTGTGAAAATAAAACAGAACGACAAAGGCAGAAAATAAAGAAAAATTCTGTATTTACAGTATAAAATTTCTCAAATCCGAAAGTTTTGAAATGTTGAAATCAGATATACTAAATTTATGTTTAGATGTTCATTTATTTACATTTGAAGTATTGCAAAATTTACAGTACCTATCTAATACGAAAATATGATTCATGAATATTTCTGAGCCGCTATCTAAATTTTTCATCGAAATCACCGCCATGAAAATACATTTATTTATAATTACAGCCACATGCAAATAAACCAATGTATTTTTTCAAAAAAAATCTAATAGAAAAGCATAAGGGCTATGAGTGGGGTAAAAAAGGGTGAGGGGAATTTACATTGAATTATATTAAATAGTAATATCAAAAACCTTCTATAAAATATATTTGTTTGTAATTATAGCCTCATGCAAACAAAACAATGTACCGCTTTTATAAGGTAGAAATTACAAATTTAAGCGATATAGGGTAGGTAAAAATTGATGGGGAGGGGAAAATGTAGGTACTTTTAGTTGTATTAAAAAAAAGTAATAATATTGGAAAAATGAATATTTTAATCTATCAAAAAATTGAGTAAAATTTTCCGGTGCGCCAAAATATTGGTTTTCCGGCCCTCTAAAGGTATGATATTATTCTGTTCATCTTACAACATCAAATTGTATGTTCATATCACAATTTGGGGTTCAGAAATAATGCATATAGTTTAATTGAAAGCTACCTATCGAATCGCAAACAATATGTAAAGTGGTTACATGTGGAGTACCCCAAGGTACCGTATTAGGGCCTATTTTATTTACGGTATATTTAAATAGTTTACTTACTATTAACTGCTCAGGATTTATTATAAGTTATGCGGATGATACGGCCATTTTTTACACTGATACTACCTGAGGTAATATAAAACAAAAAGTGGAAAATGATTTTATATATCTCATACATTGGTTTAACCATAACAAATTAACAATAAACTATAATAAAACAAATTCATAAAGTTCTCTATTTATAAAAACAATTTGCCTTATTTTAAAACATTAGACATTAACACTGATAATTTTTCAATAGAAATAGAAGCCGTGACTAACATCAAGTACCTAGGGATAACAATAGACCAACATATGAGATGGGATATACATAGTACTAATGTTGTAGACACTCTGCGTAGTATTTTGTATAAATTTAAAAAGCTAAGACCGTTTTTAGAAGTACAACAATAAGATCGTTTACTACGCATTAACATAATCGCGCCTATCATATGGTATTCTTGGATGGGGAGGTATAACGAACCGTTATCTGAATCAATTGGATATTTTACAAAAAAGATTCTTAAAAATAATGTTAAATAAAGAAAATACTTACCCTTCAGTATCACTATATTCTGAAGCACATGTTTTAGATATCAGGAAACTATATGTATTAAATGTTGCTATAAAACAATATAAAGTGCAAAATCAACTACAATATGTGTCATGATTATACAACACGCCATAAGATGAAAGAGTCCTAAGTAACACCAAGAATACTGAAATCCATATGTCAAAAAAGCTTTAGTTTTATAGCTCCAAGAGGATATAATTACCTTCCAAATGAAATAACAAATATTAGAAATTTAGCACGTTTTAAAAAGAAAGCAAAGCTGTTTATTCTGCACTCTGTAGATATTATGGGCAATCTATTTTATAGGAGTTAAAATTCTTGTGTTAATGTATTTATATTAAAATTAATCCATTATGGGATTATATATGTGTTAAGTGTATATATGTGTAGGTATGTATATGTGTGTGTATCTATATATGTATATTATGTGTGAACATGCGTGTGTATATATGTACATATATAATATATTGCATATAGAGTTAAATTATTTATTTTACAATAACCGTTATTTATGTGTACAGTTTGTTAAAGTTTATATAATGTTTGTTTTTCTTTATCGTTGTTCTTTGATGTATTGTAATATGAGGAACACTAATATTAATTACAAAAGTTGCAATTACTAATGTAAATTAGAAAATTAAACTATCCACGAGCGGGCTAAGCCCTTGTTGGATTCTCTTTTTATTCACATCATGTACTTTTTATGAAATTAGTGTTTGTGTAGGATTATTTATTATTACTACTTAATGTTCATATTTATGTATTTTTCCTATTATGTGAAAATAAACATTTATTATTATATTATCTATGGATAGAAAGGGTTTTCACATTTATGGCGAAGGAGCCGGGGACGTAACAATGCAGTTATTTTATTTACTAGGTAATTAATAGGCGATACAGTGAATATATAAATTAATATTTAGTTGATTTAGAGTTTACTTAACTACTACCATATTAATTGCAAATTGCAATTATACAATATATCAATATATGTATTTGTTACGATATATCGATGAATTAATTGATATATTGAAAAATAATCGACTCAGCCAATCAAACAAAATGGTGCTTTGTGCAACTGTAATGATATTACCAGATAATTCCCATAGGTAGTTTCCTGGATAGCAATCTTCCCGTGACGTAATCACAGACTTGTAACTTATGGCAAGAATGTTTATGTAACATAATTGGTTTTTCATCACATATTTACTGACCCCTAGGGATCAAAATCCCTGACAAAATAGGGATCAAAATCATTTCACGGTTGTATAAACATTTGGTTTCAATCCAACTACTCAGTACACTGATTATATTTTTCTACTGACGTAAAATTTACTCCATGACATGTTTTTAAATGAATCTACAGACAACAAAGTATTTTCCATTTCTGACAAAATTTGTATGTATTAATTTATTAGACACTGTTTAAAGGCTAGCAAAATAGTGAAAGATAAATTTAAATTACTGTTTATTCTTAATTTCAGCACGCTACAATTATTTTTCTATTTCTATATAAAAAGAAAAACAACACACATGCAGACGAAACCAAAGGTAACTGTCATTTGGAGAACGTATATTTATTTTTGTGTGCTATTGCGATTCGTATACGATTCCTTTTGTTTATTTTGAAAACTGAGAGAATAGGCGGAACATTAGTGTCTCTATTTTCTTTGTATGGATTGAATTTCTCTTTAAATAACATGCTAGCGTATAACACAAGCATAAGATATACGATAATCTGGTGCCACAAGTAAAACCATATAAATGAAATGTCGATGTAAAAGCAGTGTTCTAATATCACGAGGTTGAACTTTGACATTTCGTATTTTAAATATTAACAGCCGCTCAGACTCAGACGATATGAGCTACTTGTTGATTTCTGACTCCGCCCACTTAGCCAGAGATGTCTAGATCTGCACATATAAATATTCATCCGCGTAAAGAAGTTTCTGAATTATTTACATTAAATATTGCGGTTCTATAACTACTACGTTACAAACGAAAAATCGAGCACCCTCTCCGAACTATTGTGTTTATTTAATGAAATTACTCTCTTATTAAGAATGCATAGTGTTTTTTATCTTGTCTCATTTTTCAGGTACAGTCAACAGCAAAAAAAAAAACAGAGTGATATATCTCGTATAAATTGTATCGTTAACACTTTTTTCAGTTAATTAATAATATTATTTTTAAAAATAGTAGTAAAATTAACATAAGAAAAGAACTGAAAATTTACGAATTTTTGGCGGTGTGGTTCCCTAAAAGTCATTTACAATAGCTTTTAGTGAAATCTAGGTTTCTAAATGTTTGATATTTAGTTGTCGGTCGAAATTTTGCACTTTCATTAACGTACGAATTTGTGATCTAATAAATATATCGCTTTTTTAATTTTACGTCTCTTGATTTTATAAAAGTCGACTTAAGATACAAAAAACCTTTACCTGTCTTATCAAACAAATCTTGATATGCAGTGGAAGTAGAATGGCATTTTTTTGGATCAATTAAACGCACGTTCTCTCTGTCCTTTATCAAGCTGTGTTTGTAAAAAGCGACACCCTCAGTGCGATTTTTGCTAAATCTCAAAATTCCTTAACATAGAGAAATTATTAAATAGACAGACAACAATAATTTTTTAGACACTTTTAAAAATATGTGTAAATTTAAGGTAAGTTGAAATTTCTCGACTTTAAGTCGAACAATGTTCAATTTCTACCTAGTTATTACTCAGTTCTATTACAGACTTCTAAATCTGATCTAGTGTAAATAATGGATAGTTCTGGTGTTAAACGTTCTCCGTCAAATGACATCGTTAGTTGACCTTTAGAATTGTATTTGGTAACGCCTTGAGAGAATTTTTAGAATAATTCTGAAGTAAATAAAGTTGCGATTGCTAAATGCTCAGGGAATTAGTGTTACATCATCTACTTCTGTTGCACGTCATGAAGGCTATCATTTGAAAAATGAATACGTTTTATGCTGTGTTCCAACTGTGTGTGCGAACTAAATTTTCTTTCCCTATAATGTCGTCAATATTCTGTCTTACATATGTATTTCTTTGCACGTTTCATATATATTATACTCCAACTGCAATTTTAATTTGCACAGAATCAGTTTTTCTTGATAAGATGCGCTGCGAATATTGCAGCCACATCAATCTCATTAGTCACTGCACTGAATCAGGTGCCTCATTGACGAGTTACAAGTGTACGCATGTCATAATATAAAAATTATTGATGCGTATTGGTGAACACCGTTTCTTTCATTATTTTTGAATGTTGAGTAACGAATCACCGTATGTCAAATTTTTACCGTATTTGGATTTTTATTCAAATTATGATAATTATGATTGCGTTCTGCAATTTTGTAGAGCATCACCTTCCGTTGAGTGAAGTTCTAAAAAATGTATACCACGTTGTTGAAACAAGAAAATGGGTATACTCGAGCTCTGATTGAAACTAAGTTTATAAACGTTTTTATTTTTTTCATTTTCTAAATACAGGGTGATTCCTAAGTTTACATTTTTTAACAGCATATAGAAATATTGAAAACGAACATTTGTTCCAAATAACGTATCTAAAATTGTATTATTTTTTATTTCGAAAAAAATCATTTATCCGATCCTGATTTATATTTAATGAAAAGGTTGTACTGCGAAATACATCTAAACACAAAAACCTTTAAGATAAGAAAATGCTAGGAATAAATGATTCACAAAAAAGCAATAAACATTAAATATGTTTTTCTGTTGTGTTTAGAATGTACCTTTAATTAATAAGGTAAAACATGTTTGTTTTAAATAGTTCTACATGCTAGAAATCTTAGGAATCACCCTGTATAGACACATATATATTTTTGAATTAAATATTTCAAGTTTTAGTAGCAAAATTAATTTCAATTGTGTTTTGGTCAATAAAGTTAAAAAGCATTTTGAAGTTTAAATCCATATATCGCACTCTATCAGCTTCTTGTTGGCTAGGGACTTCTATTCTGTAAATTCGAAAATAGGATATGTTGCTCCGTATGAATACCAAACAGTACTGCAATATACTATACGGTGTGTCTGTATCTCGATAAGGGAATGACACATACGTATAGTTCGTGTATAATAAAAAGGCGGATAGGAGTGACAAATGATGTTACTAGGATTATCTGGCACATGCCTGTCAGTCCTTGTAACAAGGGGCAATTCCTTACTGCCTCCAATCTTGACATATTGTTTTAAACAATTAAGTATTAGATTTAAATTTATGTAGAGATTAAAGGTACGTACTTAAACTCTTACATCTCTAACATTAAATATGTGACGATGCTCGAAGCGAAACTTTGTTGTAAAACTTTTGACAAGTGGCTATTACAAAATAAATAATAGCTCGTATAATAATAGTCGTATAATGTGAGAGCCTCGACAATTCAATAAGATTATAAACTTAAGATTAAGAATAGAAATACATATTTTTTTGCCCGGCCAACTTTAATGACGTTCTTTTTAATGGCTTTAAAAAATGCCATCAGTCGATTTGTAAATAAAATTGTTTCTCAGAGGCTACATAAGTGGGTAAATTCGTGTAGCCGACACAGGATAATGGTATAGATACCCACCTTTAATCTGTATTTAATAAGACAACGTTTTCAAATTTTCAGTATACGTACAACCTCAATAACCAGAAATAATAATTGCAAACTTGTTGGCAATATCAAAAGGAGTTATTTGTTATATTAAACATAACTACATACATATTTATACCGACATAAGTTTTATTTCCTAAACAAAACAAGAACACAAAAAAACTAAATGATCTTAAAGTGTATAAAACTTTTTTTGTTTAATTGAAGGGACTTGATTGCATAATAAACGCAATAACGAAAGTAGTAGTAGCATTCAATATCATCAACTCATATTTTATTATGAAATTAGATCACACTCTTCAACGTATAACATATAGCGGAGGTTGTACAACAGCATCAGTTGACATGGGACTACTGCAATCAAATCAAATTGTGGCAACCCTCCCATGCTAAACGAGTTGCCTATGTGACGCGTTGAAAATGATCAGATAAGTATGAATCATCTGAACATTCTGAAATAAAAGCCGTGGTAGAAAGTACAATGCTTACACAGTAACATAATGCAATAAATAAACTCATCTCATATTTGAAAAATTTAGCGAAAAGTTTGTCTATCCCACATTCTGAATGTTTACTTTAATGTTTTGTACTATACTTTTTAATTAGTGTAAAGCAAACTTAAATGCACTTAGTTTGGACATATTATTATCCTAGTTAAAATCCTTAACAAAACCTTAAGACGGTAAGATCTTCGGATAATCAAGGTTTGCTCGGATTATGAATTTAAATTTCTTTGTTTGGATTAGCGAAGGTTCAGACCAAAGCGTGTTATCGTCTCCTTCAAAATAACCTTCTTGGGAAGCCACACAACACTGGAGACGGTTATTCCATTCCTCATAGCAGTGCTGGAACTCATATACTGGAATAACCTTCAGCTGGTCGGTTACAGCCATTTGAATATTTTCTATGGTCACAAAATGATCCCTTGATGTGATCTTTTCAATCTCGGGACGAGAAAAAAGTCACAAGGACTCTTTGTGAACAATTGCCTGACTATCAGAAAAGCAAATCAGCATGCATTTGATCCTCGACTTGCTCATTTTTGCTTTTTTGTGTCTTGGAGGGTTTGACGTGTGCCATTTCATGCTTTGGCGCTTGGTTTCCGAGTTGTACTCAAACACCCAAATCTCATCACCAGTAATGGTGATGAGATTTGGGTGTTCCATAAAATGGGGATCATTTTCAATCGATTTCAAAAAAAAGTCAAGACAACTTTCTCTCCTGATATCCTTTTGTCTCTGCGAAAGGTTTTTTAGAATCATTTTTTGCGCAGATTATTCTCATCCCCAATTCGTTAGTCAAAATATGATGAATAGTGGTGTGATTCAAATTCTATCGATATTATTATCGACATTATTATCATTATTCTATCGACATTTTCATCGGTTCTTGAAGATGAAGGCCTTCCGCTGCGTGGTTCATCTTCAATCGACCCTCTTCCTTCTGAGAATGTCGTAAACCGCCGAAAAACCTGGGCTCTTGAAAAAACACAGTCTCCGTAAGCGTGTTGCAAAAGTATCCGTTGCGTTCTGTCCAAGTCTGAAGCAAAACCTGATAGCACACCGTTGCTAAAAATTAATGTCACTCATTTTTTGAAACGCACTAGAAAAAACCGGTTAACGAAAACAGTAAGAAACAACAAACAAATGACTGTAACAAGTTCAATCTTGTACTGACGGTGCATTACATGGTAACCTAACCATTCCAAGTCCCATATTCGCAGTGTTGCTAGATCTGGCGCTACGTTGCCAGTCTCATTACTTAGTTTACATGCCTTGTATATATAATATATACTTCGTACGAAGATCATATTCCTGGTCAAAGCGATGGACGCTTTGGTCGAATATGTTATTTTTCTTACTAGATACACAATGTTACACCTCTGTTACTCCTACACTATCTAACAATTTTAAAATGTCTGTAGTCTGTGTAGACCGCCAACACCATTTACATATGTACATGTGATTATTTATGTTGTGCTTCTTAGTACAATCAAACATAATGTCAAGTTGTGTTGAGACGTGAGAGGCAAAAATATTATTTTGTTACTCACAAGTTTCGGTTAAAAGGAAAATTAATGTTTAGAGCTAAGTTGTTAAATACGGTGCACATTTGCGAGCAGCCACTCGTTAAATCGGTCCAACTAGAAAAATTGCGTTATCATTTACATAAATGAATAATAAAATAATATTTTAATACAAATTATACCGTCGGGTGGGCGCTACTTATTGGAATAAAAACTGAAAATATGTCCCTAGGATGCAACTGAAATTCACAATGATGAACAAAATTCACAAACACTAGAATTTGTGTGCTCATGTTCGCAAATACATAATTGAAATGCAAATTTAAGCCAGCCTGTTTAAATATGATGTACAATGTTCATATTTATTGGCTCGCGGTTTCGCAGTGTACTTTATGTATTCCGTATTTTACATGTTTTTGACGGGATATCTAAATAAACGTTATAATATAATGTGGCATTATTTTAACGAGTTATTGTTTGAATTTTTTTAATGCCTTTCAAACCCAAGAGTTAATCGGAATGTCAGTTGCAACCATTAATTAAATATAAATCAGTCTCCAAAATACCGCTAGAAATTACAGTGAAAAAAATAGACCCGTAGTAGCTAATTGAAAAGAAAGAACAAAATGGTATATATTTTCATTAACATAATCCAGATACTAATTGTTTATTAGTATGTTAATAAGTACGGTAACCTTTAAAATACATAGTTAATAGAATATATATTTTCATACTTTTTGTCTTAGAATGTTTTTTTATTGATTAATTTATAGTAATCTAGCTAAAACAAGAAACATATCTTTTATATACGAAGGATATACAGGGTGTTAGAAAAGTACCTGAACAGCAGAATAACTCGTCAGGAGTGCATTTTTGGAAAAAATATTTTATATAACAGTTTTAGGATTTTTCCAAGGTCAAATTCAATGTCACCAATGGATACATTGAATTTGACCTTGAATGACAACCATAATGTAACTTTTCCCGGTCTAGTCCGGAAAATACGTTCTTCCCTGACTAGGCTGGAAAACTGTTATTTTCTCAAAGGAATACCATCCGGAAAGTAGGTATTTTTCGAACAGTTGCCGAAAAAATACTATTGTAAGATGTGAATGTGTTTCTCACACTGCGTATTTTTTTCAATGACACTACATGTGGTTACGAAATAATTTTTTTGTTGCCAAGTATATTTAAACAAATGTATTGATCGAGGGCACTCCATTCACTTTTTTCTTTACTTACTTATCAGTAAGTAAACAAAAACTTCCTTAACTTTCGCTGAGATATTTTTCCACCTAACTAGTTAAAATGATTTCTGAGGCATCGAATGGATAACTGAATTGAATTATACTATTATTCGTGTATTTTCCTGCACATGAAAGAACATTAGTAAAATCATTTATTCTCATGCGAATAGTAGGTACCTATATTTAAAATTTTTATTCCAATGAGTTTTAAATGGGAATAATAAATAAAATACGGCCCTGCATTTTTAACGCATAGCCCCGAGTTATTGTAATAATAAGCATTAAATTATTCTTCCGTGATATACCGCGTTTCTGCACAATTCTGTGCAACATTGTCGATACGAGATAAATCTAATATGCAGATTGCATGCTATACGTTTCCATTATCATTCCGAAGTAAACAAATATTTTAACAAGGTTACACTGACACAGTCGCCGCAAAATAGTGTTTTATAGGTCGAGTAACAATCGTCATTAAATTTGCCGAAGCATTAAAATCAAATTTGGGACATTAACACTATATAAACGTTCGATTCGGGTTCGATTCGAGTAATGAATTTCCATCAGTTGATTGCCGGATGCTGATAATTATTTTGTATACATACGGGTGATAAAAATATACTTTTTTATAAGACTCAAAGAAATACCGAAAACTTTATATGAACTTATATCTGTTTATTATTCTAAATTGTATATCAATAGAAAAGTGGCAGGCAGTATTGTTCTATAGTAATACGCTTAAATAACTATAGTTATTCTGTACATATATAAGTAATTTAATAAGTAATTTGAATTCGAAAATTTTCATATTTTCGCATATAACTCCGTTTCTGTGCATTTTCGGTATATAAGGTGCAATGAAGAAAAATTTTCCTTATTAATTTAGAAAATTTTAAAGCCCAACCGAAAGTCTCTAAGTGCAATTGATAACTAACAATTGGCTAATAAAGCTGAAAAAGTGCTTATTTTTAATTATTTATTTATTCGAAACGTTAAACAATTATCAGGCTGAAATTTAGTGCTATTGCATAGTGCTATGGACCAGTTTTATAGCGCGTATAGTTTTATTTGACGCGACTTCATTAATCATTTAGCGTCGCGTCAAAGAAGGTGGTCGCGTATAAAACGCTATAAAACTGGTCCATTCAATATGTTTAAAAATCTCAAAAAGTCTCAAAAACTAGAAGAGATTTGTGACCTTTTTAGCCTAAGCCGATCAAAATCGTACTGTAAATAAAGAAATGGCAGTATTGTTAATTAAGGCTTCTCGAAAAAATTCGATCGTTAATTATTTGTAAAATTGTTAACCGATCGAGCTGACATTTTCAGGGTAACTTCTAGTTACAAATAGCTACTCTTTCAAGAAATTCAGTCTGATAATTGCTTAACTTTTCGAATAAATACATAATTAAAAATAAGCACTTTTTCAGCTTTATTAGCCAATTGTTAGTTAACAATTGCACTTAGAGACTTCCGGTTGGGCTTAAAATTTTCTAAATATAATAAGGAAACATTTTCTTCATTGCACCTTATATACCGAAAATGCACAGGAACGGAGGGATATGCGAAAATATGAAAATTTTCGCATAAATTGTTTATTCAAACAATGTTTCACACGGATCCTGCTCTACGGACCCCGCTCATTGTATACTACGGGAAAAATACATGAGAATCCGTAAAAACCTGCCCGCATGTCGCAAGAATACATTTTGATGATTTTAGCTCCCTGCCTACTGGACTGTTAGTGCTGTCTCTGCCATCCCTCGGCTCAACGGTGTCGCAGCCCGACGCGAGTGCTTGGCCGGCGCTCGGCCGGAGCGGCAATAGCACCGGAGTTGGAAAGGCCTGGTTTTAAGCATAAAACATTGTATATAAAATTTTGACATTTATTTAGTTATTTATAATTAAACAATGATTAAAGTCAAAGACTAGAATATTTGTTCTAAAATATGTTTTTCTCCTCAATATTCGGCATATTCGTTATTTTTTTTTTCGTCATTAACAGTACGAGTATGTTATACAAACAATAATAGACTGTACTTGTTGAAGCGTTCACGGCTGCAGCTACAAAAAAAATGAGCACAATTTCAGGGTTTGTCTACTGGGGCCAAGGGCAAAGCATAAATTGCTGCAGTGTAGTAGCGAAAATAATATAATCTCTATGTGCGAATATGACTTTATGATATAATTTCCTACAAGGTGCACATACTATTTTTTCTGCCACCTAAAATTAGGAATAATAAGTAAAAAATACAATTAGGAAATTCGACTACGTGATATAATATATTTTTTCGGCCTACGCCGAGAATTAAATGTTCCTGTATTGTCAGCATTATCCTTACTAAACAATTGTCTAGTTGCTTAGTATCGGCAAATAGAGAAAATTGGCATTTTGCTGAGCCAAACCTTGCCAGAAAAATGTAAATTTTTGAACGATTGCAGGAAAAGTACTTTGCTCTAACACTACTTTAGAAACACACAGTGTACGCGTATATTAGCGCTGTATATCAAGTACATTGATTTGGTTGCTATCGTTACGTCTGTCAAATAAATAAAATAAGATTGACAGAAATAAACTTTATTTTCGGGTTTTCGTTTGAGGTTTATGACTTCAGGACAGTTTTTTGGAGATTTCTAAAATTTTGTTTCAGAGTTTTATAAAAAATGTAGTCTACAACACGTTTGGAACGGCATATTCCACACTACCTATACTGTACAAACTTTTCGCTCATGTGGAATATGTGCTGTTCCATAACTGAAGAATATACTAATATAAACTTTTAACTCACATCGCATCATTTAGTTTAATATGTTTTTTGTTGCTAAGTTTAGTAGGCCTTGTAAGACTGAGAGAATTTCAGATAATGCATCAAATTCAGTGAATTTCTAGAGGACCATGTGAGTATTTTGATTTCGACATTGACACCAATGCAATTGGCCACATTTACACTGACCCCAAGACTGCGGCCTATTGACTGATTGTATTACCAGCTGTATTGGCACGTAAGCTGTAAGGGGCACGGGTAGCCGAGTTAGTTAAAGCACCGTCTTTCCAGTCGCGATACCTCTGTGCGCGTTGTTCGGGTCCCGGCCGGGGAAGACGATTTTTAATTGTCTCGCTTTCTCTGTCAGGGCTTGATATGCAACCACTAATACACTAGTGTATAGGTGTGGATTCATAGATGCCAATCCAACCGCACATGCCCTACATTTGGTAATGTTCTGAGTTTTCTGGGTTTCCTCAGAACTGTAAAGCAAATGCGTTACCGAAATAATCTTAAGTCGCTCCCAGTGCGCCATGGCAAATAATAATAATAGCCACTCCTTCCCGCACAGATCCCTGAGAGGGACCTAAGGGGACGTCCATAAATTACGTGAGGTGTTCAAGGGGGAGGGGGGTCAAGCTAAATATTTCCAAATCTCACTTGGGGCTCCCCCCCAAGGTTTTTTTTTAACAAATATCACGTAATTTTTTTTCTAGTAGAAAACGGTGTAAAATTGCGTGGTTAAATAGAACAACAAATACAAGGAAGTTTAGGAGGACAAAAGGAGGTTAAGTGGAAAAGAAGGTTACGGAGGACAAAAGATGGTTAATGGGGATAAAGGCAGTTGGAGGACAAAAGGACAAAAGTGATTAAATATCACAAGAAAATTAAGGCGGACGGGATGTTAAGGAACATAAAAGGAGGTTAATAACGAAAAAATGAGGCAAAAGGAAGGTTAAGGAGGCAAAAAATGAAAAAGACCAAATATAGAGAAAATATCACATCAGAATCAGAAAAGCCAATAGGATGAAAAGAGTCAAAAAGGACAAAACAAATACCAATATTTTCAAAAACATAAAATCGTTAAAAAATGCCAGAGCTCAAAGGACCAAAGATTAAAGAGGGAAAAAGGTAAAAAAATCTGATAAATATAAAAAATAAAAAAATCAAAACGTTAGTGTTTTCCTTGTCTTATTTGCTAAGTCTAAATTCAGAGGCAAATAATTTATTAAATACAGTTATACCTAACTGCATAGAAAATGTAAAACTATACTTATTGTAACGATATGCGTTGACAAAGAAAAAACAAGTCCACAAATTGGTTGACTCGAAAATACAACAAACTGTAATAAAATTCGAGGGGCATTTGTATAATCCACAGCTCAGCTAAATTTGTAGTTTAATTGTATAAGCACGAAATAGATGGATGTTAATTTGCGTTGATATATAATCGCTGCCCCATATGTGAAATAATATATAGTGGACGTAACATTTGGCCAGCGAATTACGTAAATTAAAAAAAATAAAGTTAAATCAAAGTAAAAAAAAATTCTAGAATGAAATGGCGAAATTTCACATAATAGTGTTTGTCGTATTTGTCCGAACCCCGCAGAGCAGCACAGTAGCCCGATTGTTTAAGCGCTATCGACCAGCCGTATCGACATGCGTGACTCGACGAACGTCGCAGCGTAAAGAGCCGAGTAACAGTAGCGCACGTACAGGTCCCAACCTGCTTTGTTTACGTCTGTCTTAAATAAAAGTAATAAAACAGATTAAGTTTTTGTATTTTTTTATAATCCAACGCGTTTACAGTCAAAACACAAATTTTAAAAAATCTTACGTGAGATTAGGGGGGGAGGGGAGTTAAGGAAAACCTTACAAAATCTCACCAGGAGGGGCGGGGGAGTCAAAAAAATTCTCAAAAATTTATGGACGCCCCCTAAGGGGCCCTATAATTACTCTTCGGAGTAATTATAGGGCGAGTATTATTATTATTATTGCATTATGTGGATAGTTAGTTAATTTATAAGGTTCAACAGCCTATTCACTCATTTTTCACTAAGTTCCTCTATGGTTTGTGCCCCCCATGAGGTTTATATCATTCGACCTCCTGTTTGTGTAATCTGCATACCGGTTCGTCATTATACTATACTCCCATTTTATGCAGATATTTCCTTAGGGTACAGTATCCAATAAGTAGTCCTGCAACCTGTCTGATCTTATCCTTATTTGACCATTCATCAGTGCCAGCGTCAGCGTTTTTGACGAAGCTTTCACGAAAGTTTTGTTGTGGTGCCCTGGAATGTTTTGCCTGTGTGTACTGAACAGGTTTCGATGATCCTGTGAATTCATTTTCTTTGCTATCCTGGATCCTTTCCTTGCTAGAAGATCAACTTTTTTTATTGCTCTGAATTTCTCTGTGTTCTGGGAACCATTTGAGAAATACTCAGTTGTGTTCTGCCAGTTCCTTTAAGCAATTCGGACAATTCAAAACTAATTTTGAATAAATATTGCATGCCAGTGCCTTTATTGCTTCTTGGCTATCCTTCTACGATGTTTTACCGCAGGGACATCTCAATTACGTGAATTTCTCCTTGGAATACAGTGAATGTTAGATGTTGTAAGTTCATTAACACTGTAACCATGGTACTTGGAACTATGGTATAATTTCTCATCTCAAGAGTTTATGACCAGGTTTTTGACATTTGTGTGCCCAAGTCATATGAGTAACGGCGTCAGTGACAACAAATGATTTTTAATTGTTTATATTGTGCTATTAATATTTTAACAATAGGTTTAATCAATGAGTAATTTAATCCTGACGCATTTTTCCAGTAAGGAAATAAGTCTATACAGTCGTTCATCGTCATCGATATTATCTCTCTGTGATGAGATCTAATTAAGTTGAAATTCGGATTTGTGATTTCTGATAATGAGCAGAGAATTATAATTTTCAGATTTTAATGAGGCTTATCCTACCGTGTCCACCGGGAAAGACGCCGGTGGTTGAATAACTCAACAGCACGGTTGGACACCATGGAACACGTCTAGTCTCATTAAAGCATACTAGAGGGAGGTCTTTATCCAAATATTTCTGATTATTTCTCCATACATTTTATGACACAGTCATAATCATATCATGTTTTGTAATGGCCCTAGTAGAGTCCTAGCCAACAGTTAATTGATGTCACTGTGAAGTGGTTTTGGTTCTTAGTTTGCCAGATGGACTTAGTAAATACATGTTGAAAAATAAATTACCTATGTTATATAAAGCGTCCGCATTCGTGCGATGGGTCACATGTGATTACATCAGGGGAAGACCGTTATATCATCCCAATCTCGGGGGACTTTATATCCTCCAAGAGACATTAGTTCTCGACTCAAAAATAATAAAAACGCATACATATATTTATTCTAAAAATATTTCCATGTTCTCGGCTGAATGAAAGCCGAGTACCCTTGAATGTCCCTATATTTTTATCTGCGTGTTCTCGTACTATGTAGTATACTGTGCGAGGAGGATTTTGAACTTACCCGATTTTTTTTTGTGTTGCAGAGAGGGCGGAGCAACATGCGGCGTCTAGCCTGCAGGTCCTCGTGACAACATGAACTCGTCGCCGACGGAGAATACGTCTGACACCTTTGCTCCGCACGAGGCTACCTACACAATCGCACAAATCGTCTTCATCGGCACCATAGGTAATAAATGATGACTGCAAACAGTGTGTTGGCAGCTCGTGGTACCTATACTTCAACAAACAACTAATAGAATGAGTTGTCATAAATCACGCTCTGTAAATCAGCTAAGGTGTAGGCAGAACTGGGCAGAGTACAGGTTCAAAATACTCATGAGTATTTCACAACGAGTACCTTCAAAAAGTACTCATGATACTTGATTTCCAGTACTTGTTTTAAAAGTATTCAAAAAATAAGTACTGTTACAGAAATTTAGAGAGTACTCAATGAAAAATGACTAACGAGTACGAGTACATGACTTATTTTTTAAATGCTAAACTAGACTAAATCAGACTGAAATGAATGAATATCTGAGCAGGTAAAATATAATCAACCATAATTTATTTAACAAAATCAAGTAATAAAATAAAATAAAACAAATCCAATAACAACGAAATATAAATTTCTAATCAACAGTATAAATTCGTTTCTAAATTAATAAAGGATATAAAAACATTAAACATAATTCTTTAAAAGAACTGAGTTTTCAAAATTTGTATCATTTAAGGCATTACGCTTTGGGGAATTTATTATAGTTGCATATGAAAATAACCTCTCAACAGGTGCAGATGAAGGTAGGGGTGTATTTGTACATATAAGAATTTTTTTCATTATCTGATAATTATTCAACATAGAAAAGTTGTAGAGTACTGCCCAGCTCTGGGTATAGGTATACACGCTCATCACTCAATTAACGCATGTCCTTCCCCAATTGTTACAGAATTCAGTGGTGATATAAGAATATTTATCATACAGGGAGAATCAAATTTGTTGTTTTAGGGATAATTAAACGTGTCTCATTAGTTCAAATTTAATCACATTAACTCAGTATATTATTATTCCACTATTACAGTATTTTAAAAACAGTTTTTCAAAACTTGCGAATGATGCACGACGAATGTAATACGAGGTAGAAGGACTACATACGAGAGATATATGAGCTATCCACAGACAAACAATAACAGACTGTACTTCTCGAAGCGTTCACGACTGCAATTATAAAATAAATGAGCATAATTTTAGTCTACTACGCCCTGCAAAGCTACCTTTGGTTCACTGTACTCAATAGAATTTGAACATTTAACAACCCGGACTCTTTCATCCTCTCCCCTCTACCATATCAACTAATTACACAGGTTTACAAAAAAAAAAGTTGTCTAGATCTGGGGTCAGACCATAGGTTTATTATGTATTTTTCGATGCTGAATTCGAATCTATTTTTAGTTTTGCTTTATCACGTCAGGATTTTGATATATCCTAATCCAAAAGTGCAGAAAACATGGTTAAAGGACGAAAAAACGATAAATCTTCCTCTTTAAAATGCCGTTGAGTTTGCTCAAATATCTTTTTTTTCGCTGAGATATCGAATTTTGAAAATTCCCTGTTCATATCATATATTTCCCAATACATTTAATTAGTACGGAAACCTAATGGTCATTACTTAAATTGCAATATCTCGGCGAAAAATAACGATGTTTGAGCAAACTCAACAGCATTTTAAAGAGAAAGATTTGTACTTTAAGATCCCACACATGGTTTTCGAAGAAAAAAAATTCGTTTTTTTCGTCCTTAAACCGTGTTTTTCTTGCACTTTTAAGTTAGGATATCTCGAAATCCTGACGTGCTAGAGCAAATCTAAAAATATATTCTATTTTAGCGTCGAAAAATACAAAACAGATGTATGGTCTGACCCCAGATCCAGACAACTTTCTTTTTTAAAACCTGTGTTATTATTGTATATTACATATCTTATCGTTTGCTACTGCTTGTTATATTACACCGAACTCCAACTGTCTTTTTCTTAACCTTGAGAAATCGATGATTCATTTTATTAATTCTTGGTTGGACTATACTTCTTTAACGATTCTTGGAGATTGGATTAAATTATATATAGAAATTATGATACTTATTGGTTGCCAATTTTTACCTTGTTAGAACATAAGCTTTTTAACAGCTAAATCGGTTGGTAGCAAAAGCACACAATTCCTTAAAATGGATGTTAAAGTATTATTCTCTTGATCTGACAAATGATAATTTTTTGTCCGGCAATTAGTATCCAATACAAATAATCCTTATAGTTTGAGTTTGTGATTACGAAGCTGGGGTTGATTTTTGACGAATTAGCTCTTGGTTGTTCCCTAACCTAAAGAAAGCGTTTGAAAATACTTAATATGGCACATTTGAAACGTGACTGACTGACTTAACGAAGTAGTCATGTTCCAAAATGTTTTAAATCCCTTATTAAAAGTATAAACATTTTTTTTATTCATCCAATCTCAATTTATTAATAATGTATGTCCTAAAAACTCACAAAAGCATTATTAATTATGTTTTTGCGTGCCAGCGCCGCTGAAACAATTCTAGCATATTTGCCCGTCTGAACGCATGTTCAAAGTTAATTTTAATTCATTGGGTCAGAAACTGATTATATCGTATTGAAAAATTCATAAAACCCTCATATCATTTTTAATCGTGTCAACAAGCATTGGGGAAACAATAAGGTATTGCGAAGACACCTTGTTATTTATGTTTATGGGGCAGTGAAGACCGTTACACTCACAGAATATGTCAAAAGTGGCCAAAAAGGACATCCTTTCGAGTAGATAAAACCACTGCTTGGTCCTAAAAAGTAATTGCTTACACCATTTTATATTACACTTGATATCATGAAGTAATTTTCAGCTCAATTAGTCCATGGACTAATGAATTAAATTAAATTTGAATTTGGGTTCAGTAGAGCAAAATATGTTAGAAAGTGGTTTCCCCAAACGGACTGGTCCAATATAATTTTTCAGCGCAAGAAAATGCGTTAGTTTAAGATTTCTGCAGCGTTGATACGCAAAAAACATCGTTTTTAATGGTTTTGTAGATTTTTTGGCCATACATAAATAAATTCTGACTGGGTGGATAAAAACAATGTTTGCATTTTTATTGAACTATTTAAAATACTTTAGAACATGGCTGTTCTGTTCGAAGTTAGTTCAGTCTTGTTGTGATAGTGGAATGTGCCATATTAGAGATTTTCAGACACGTTTTTGAGGTTAGCGAGCAACCAAGAGCTAATTCGTGAAAACCAATTTCACTTTTTTTGAGTGAAAAAAAAAACGTTTTTTGTTATTTTATTTTATCCTCTTATTCATTTACGTCCAACAGAGGTTGAGCCTAATTTATTGCATTAGACGGTATTCTTTATCATCTATTTAATCTACTCGTTATCATCTATTTAATTTCATGTTTGGATTAGTTACTTATACACTAACGTTAATTAAAACCACAAATAAAATAATTCAACTACGAAAAAAAAAATTAGCTTTAATGTCAAATTTCCCATTTTTTTTTCTTGGCTGACGATAATACAATTCAATCAAATTACATTAAGGTAGAAAATTATAACAGTTAATTGAGTCTCCACAGCTGTTACAAGACTCTTGAACATTATAATGCATGAATTGAATCAAAGGATCTATGGCTTCTAAAGGCAAGCGGTTCCAAACCTGCTGCATAGTTTCTTAATTAGTTTAGAGCTGCAAGGAACTGGCGAGGCCATTGAGCAGCTATACAGGAGTAGTGATAAATTAAGATGTTCAATGATCAGTTCAGTATTTCTCTTCCAGCATACTAAAATCGTTCGACGAGCTGTGTGTGACAGGGTGTTTAGGGATTATTTATTGGAAATATTTTAAAATATGTATTAGCTAGGGTATGTATTCTTCAGTCTAATGAAGACCTTACATTTCTCAACCGCACAGTGGAAGGCGTATATGGAGGTAGTGCGATATGTGGGGAGAAATGGAGTCGTAACCAGCAAGATACTTATAACTTTCTGTACAGTTCTGCATTGCTATATTCTTCTTACTATACAGTATGCTTCAATAAATCCGCATGATTTGGGTATTTTTTTTCCTAACGGCTTTTTTTAAAATTTGACTTTAGGGATAACTTGTGAAATTATGAAAAATGACCCATTCGAACAGGATCACGTGAGATTCAGGACCTATCAATTTGACATTTCTCCAAAAAAACTGCTCAAAATGGGTCTATTTGTTCCGAATTAAAAAAACTTTTATTAAGAAAAGTTGTTTCTTTCTAAATTTTACGCCAAAGCATGCTGAATCTGAACGGAGCGTTCAGATTCGTTCAAGAATTAAAATAAAATAAAATTATTGGATTTATTAATAATGTGTAATTAATAGTAGTTTGATATCATTAGGCTATGGGTAGAAGAATGGCAGTAAGCTATTTGTAAACTTTCTCGTATTCTTTACTATTACTTCGGTGAAAATTCTTGAATTTCCTCAGTTATTTTTTGAGCAAATTGCAGCGACCTTTAGGTCTTTGAAAATAAACTTTGGACTATAAATAACCCCAGAAAAAGCAATCCAGTAGACTAAGGCGGGGGAATCGCGCAGGACATTCAGTTTCACCAATTTCATCAATTTCTTCGCCCAATTATTCCAAAATATTATTAGGAAGTTGTCCTTTTTTCCTAGAATGTAGGAGTTTATTTATTTTTACGATTCAGTACAGTTATTCAAAACCACTAAAAATTTGGGTTCGGTTAAATTTTCATCTAAAAAAATGGCCAAAAAAAATCTAAAAAAAAAACGAATGTTCAGCGTTTAGGGTGCTGCATACGAGCTTCTTACTTGTAGTGAGAATTCTTGTGCGATCAGTAACGACAGTTGACGAAGGGTTTTGATATTTTAAACAAATAAAAAACATTATTTTTTTACCAACGTTATGTCTAATATATTCAGACTTCTTCAGGGCTTAGTTATCGAATATTGAAACTTTTTTTTGTCGCAAAATTTTATAATTATTAGACTGTATCCTGTTTTTTTTTTTTAGTATTCGTTAAAGAAGTTATAAGAAAATTGCCAATATTCCACAAATGATCATTAATTTTGCAACATTAAATTGATAAAATATACTTTATGTTAATAAAACTCGCACTGCCGTTTTTTTGCCCAGGGCGTTCACAAAAAAATTTGAAATTTCAATTCTAAAACATTTGGTTGTTTTTCTGGCGGCTGTAGCCAATTTAGCGAATTAAAGCTAACAAAACCTTGTTGGAAGTAATGGAAAAAAAATTTGAAAATAAAATAAAAAAACAAATTGAATTCAATCAATCTAAAAAGAAAGTCACCCTTACTTTGAGAGCTGAATACAAATCCGTGAGAAAAGTGGTGGGTTTTGGCCAAAAAAAAATCTAAAAAAAAAAACGAATGTTCAGCGTTTAGGGGTGCTGCATACGAGCTTCTTACTTCTAGTGAGAATTCTTGTGCGATCAGTAACGACAGTTGACGAAGGGTTTTGATATTTTAAACAAATAAAAAAACATTATTTTTTTTACCAACGTTATGTCTAATATATTCAGACTTCTTCAGGGCTTAGTTATCGAATATTGAAACTTTTTTTTGTCGCAAAATTTTATAATTATTAGACTGTATCCTATTTTTTTTTAGTATTCGTTAAAGAAGTTATAAGAAAATTGCTAATATTCCACAAATGATCATTAATTTTGCAACATTAAATTGATAAAATATACTTTATGTTAATAAAACTCGCACTGCCGTTTTTTTGCCCAGGGCGTTTACAAAAAATTTGAAATTTCAATTCTAAAACATTTGGTTGTTTTTCTGGCGGCTGTAGCCAATTTAGCGAATTAAAGCTAACAAAACCTTGTTGGAAGTAATGGAAAAAAAATTTGAAAATAAAATAAAAAAACAAATTGAATTCAATCAATCTAAAAGAAAGTCACCCTTACTTTGAGAGCTGAATACAAATCCGTGAGAAAAGTGGTGGGTTCTATAAAAATGATTTTGTACATTTTTTGAACTAAAATTTTTACTTCTTTCTCCGAATATTATCTGGAATTATGATATATAGGCTATTAATTTCATTTATTAAGTCTTCTGGAATGACTTCTTGGAACATTATACCAACGACAAATTAATAGCAAATGTATGATTGATTATTCGTTTCTCAGGCAAATGTGTTATTACGTTATTTAATAATTCATCTAAATTATGAGTATTACATTTTATTACAATGCACATGAAATTGTATAGCAATGATGATAACGCTATATGCATGTCTGAAACTTACTAGATACTAGAATGTTTCTAACAAAGGCATGTCTATTAGCTAAGTTGTCTCCTGATTAAAGGTGTATACAGTGTGTTCCTAAATGAAGTAGCATAAATGACAGTAATTAATCTGGAGGTCAAAGTAAGTCGATTGAACTAAATATACCCTAGTCCAATGTTGCACCGCTGTTGAGTTACATAGTCCTAAAGATTTCCAAGCCAACATACATTTTTTTTTAATAAACAAGATGCTAAATAGTATTCTTAAAGCTTTTATTGGCATTACTTCTTTAGAAAATATCATATTTTGTATTGCCCATTGAAATTCCTTTACAGCCTGTGATATTTAAAATACATCAAATTTATCGCTTCAAATAAAGAAAACGGCAGTGGTCGAATAATTATGCATTTATTTTGAAAACCGCAGGAAACAAAAAAATGATATATGGTAATAAAATGATATATGATAAGAAAATGGATATGAAGGTAATAAAAAAGATGTAAAACAAGTTTGGAGTGAGTCGTCCATGTAGATAGGCAGTCGCACAGCTGATGCTGCATTCTGTAATATGTAGGGGGAAACGAATAACTTCCTTGAAACAAACATTTTTTTTAATGTAATATGCGTAACTATTTCTCTTTTCTCTTTTACTGTGTTATATGTTTGTCGTGAGTCCCTGTTCTTTAATTGGGTATTATCTGTAGAACAATACCGATAAATAAATAAAAAATAAATGAATGAATGAATGAATGAATGAATGAATGAATGAATGAATGAATGAATGAATGAATGAATGAATGAATGAATAAATAAATAAATAAATAAATAAATTAATTAATAAAATATCATACATGCTTTTATAAGACAACTGTAGATATTTTCCCTGCATCGCCTCAAATCTTCTCTAGTTGCGTTTGAATCCATATCTACTAAAACAAAAAAATTCTCACCATTATCGTTTCTTTCTCTTATTCCGTTTCATCACGACGACGGGTCAATAATGTTAAATTAACTGTCACAATTTCATTCCACCGCTTACTCCTCAATATAATCGTCCCCAACTTGTACGTATATTATAAAGTTTTCGTTTTAAAGTTGAAGTTTTAATGGCATTAATCTGATCTAGAACTTCCAAGTAATTATTGTTATTCGAGAACGTCGAAACCCTTGTTGAATAAATAATTAAATACATGCGGCAATGAAGTCTCCGCTGTTGGCCTAATTCTTAAGGTTTGGTTTTGAGACCTCGACTGCAAAACCAGGTCGGCAAATAAAATATATAAGTTGAGAGCGGATAGCGTTTCCCTGGCGTTAATATGTGCGTGGCAGGATTCTTTTATACCCCTTGGTTTGGGTTTATTGAGTTTCAGTAACTTTCCTTTTGGAAGTGTAAATGTGTGTCATTACGTAACATGCTGCAAGAATAAAAGTTGAGATTTTAATAAATTACGAAGATCTGGACTGAAACAATTAATGATGTTTCAGTTGGTGATAAACGGGTGATAAACGGGCGACTGAATATAGACGTAAATTACGTGGGGTAAAAGGCTGTGATTCTATTATTTGACACAAGCACACTGTTAAGAAAACGACGGTTTTCTAAATACAAGAAGCAAAAAAGGATCCAGTTGATTAAAAAGTAGACATGGTACTACATTTTAAGTGTTAAAAGATAAATGTTAAATGTTAAATGTCTCATTTCAGTTTTCTTATACGATAGGGTTATTTTATATTTTTTGTCTTTATTGTAAATTTTTGTGCATTAACACAAAAAAGTGTCATTTGCAATAGACGTTGATAGTCGGTTTAAGCCCATCATATCATAGTTTGTCCCTACCTCAAAAAGTGGTCTAAAACAGCCAATTTTGCCATTTACATATTAAGCTGAATATATATTCATAGTATAGATTAAAGAGAGATATTGTAACTGTTTTGTCATACGATACCTAGATGTCAACAGGAACCCAGAGTGAACCCCTGAGTTTGTGAACAGACGCCTCAAACCATAGCCCTGAGGTTCAATAACCCCATACCCCTCAACCAAATAACCCAATAGAACTTGAAACGACATATTTCGAATATTTTTTTGACAACTTCAAACCCAATAACTCCATATCTGAAATATCTCCATATAGCGATTATTGAGTTATTTGGTTTGATAAAAAACAGGAATAAAGATCATTAGGTTTCAGAATCATTGCTCATATATCTTCAGGCTATGAAGTTTTTGGGTTTGAGGTTTTCTGCTGAAAAACGTCCGAAATGCGCCATTTCCATTTTTATACCTATACGCAGCTATCGTCTATTGAGTTATTGGGTTCAAGGATGCGGGGTTGTGTGGTTATTTAGTCTAGCAATTCTGACTCGACTCTCATACCCTCAGACCTATCGGGTTTGAGTCTATTTGCTTACAAACTAGGGATGTTACGGAGGTGGTTTTATCGGAACCGAAGTCGGAGTCGGACTTAAATTTGGTTTATCGGAGTCGGAACCGGAATAGGAGTCGGAGTCGAAGGTGGTGGCAGAAGACAAATATGTTAAGAGAAGGCCTAAGAAAATAAAATAAAATTGTACAAACATTCAGTCAGTCTCATTTATTTCAATTAAAAAACAATAAACCTACATAAGGCGTTGAAAATAAAAATAATCATGTTTTAATAATACTTTAAATGTCAATTAAATAAAATGAATTGACTCCAAAAGTAGCAAATTATATTTAATAAACAAAAGCTTCGCTGCTTTCTTTGTCTCCATCCAATCTATTTCTTAACGGGTCATAGATTAGGCCAGCACCACTAAAAAGTTTTTCGCTTGCTCCTGAACCTGGTAGACACGACAAATATTGGCGAGCAATCGATTTAAGGGATTGAAATTTTGGATTTCCATTCACTTTCCACCACAATAAGGGATCGTCACTGATAGGAATACGTTTTTTTTTTTTTATGTACTCGTTAAGTAAAACTTTCAATATAAGAAATTTGTCCAAAACTGTATGTTCATCGAATATGGTATTATTATCATCATCATCACTACTCAACAATATATTTGATAAAATTGTTTGGACATTTGTTTGCCCCATTCCATCAACATATTATTTTTTTTCTTGAATTAGGTCTCCTGCATGTCTTCCGTCGAATGCATGGCATTTTAAAATAACTTTTAGCCTTTTAAAATTGTCAGTTACGCCGTGCGCTGTTAAACTTAACGATACATTCGAACTTGGTTCGCTCCAAATGTCTGTTGTGAATGAGATTTTCTCAAATTGTTTCAGCAAATCATTTATTTTTTTGCTAATTTTGCATATAACTCACCACCAATATAGTAATAAACTGTACAAGTCGTCGAAATCCAATACCTTCCACGAAATTGAAGGGAAGATCTTGCAAAGCAATCATTTCAGAAATCAGTCTGTCTAGTTCCATTGACTTAACATTAGAAGGACACCATTTTTGATTCTTTATCAGTTTCTTTGAGAGTAATTTGTTTTTTGACCTCTTGAAAAGGCGTTGTAGTTGAACACTGTGCAGTATTTTTCTTTTCAGTTTCTAATCTGATTAATTCTTCGTATTCAGTATCATGCACAGACTTTAAATGACCTTTTAACGAAGTAGTCGTACCTCCCTTTCGTGAATATGTCTTTTCACAAAGTTTACACTTTGCCGTATTTGCATAAACTTCAATGAAGTAGTTCCAAATAATACTTGATTTCGACTTCATTGTTTAAATAAAAAAATAATTTTATTGACACGCCGCACAAAACAAAACATCCACATTGCGTAACAACAAGACAAGTGAAAGAATAATCGACGACGAGAGAAAGCACGGAGCGGGGCGGGATTCCTCGTGCGACATGTTTGAACCTGTTCGTACACGTTGACCGCGGCCACCTCGCGCGGCCCGCCGCTATCCTTCGATCTCCGATTAAAACCTCTGATTTAAAAGCGTCGGAGCCGAAGTCGGAACCGGAGGTGTAATATCAATCGGAAGTTCCGACTTATCGGAATCGGAGTCGAAGCTTCGTATCATCCCTATTACAAACCTTCAAAATGCGTGGTTTCTAGTTTCATACATATAGATCCTGGCAATGTTAAGGACGAACTAAGAGGTGAGTTTTAAACCGACTGTGGATTCGGATTCAGTGATACAAAACATGTATTAGTATGGTGGTGTAGTCTACTGTAAATGAGAACTTTTTTGTGTGCCCGTGTGACTTGTATTCTAAAGTATGAAAATATAATGTATGCAGTATATCATTTTTCATAAAGCAATATAAACAATTTATATTTAGAGTTGAAATTTGAGGTGTGTTCCCCAAAAAATATGACGTCTTGATTGTCGCATGCTCAATCACGCCTATGACTTTCAATTAGCGGCACTAGGTTTTCTAGGTTTTATAACTTAATTACATTTATATATAATTTTGAGAGCAACAGAAAATAAAAAGTGGGCATTATTTTCGATTATTTTGTAATCCTATATTGTTATATCTAAATAGTTGTCCTGTTTAAACAACCGGATTATAAGATACTGTAGCAATATCTTTTTTGGAGTTAAAATAAATACATAATTGTCCTTGTCAACTATATTCACGACTGAATCAGTGTAGTCTCTCGAGTTGTATATATTATATAGGGTTAGCATTAAAGTTACGTCGACGTGACACATAGGTTTGCCTTAATTTACAGACGACAAGAAGCCAGTTGCGCGATTGGTTTGATTGCAGTAGTTCCTTGTCAGCTGATTATTTTTAACAACCTTCGCTGTATGCAATAGTCTGCGGGTTGCGTTTTTGAGAGCTTTATCTTAATAACAAAGCCAATTTAATTACCACGGATGAAAAATTTGAATCGTAAACTACTTCGATATATATACTTCGATATACCCTCGATATATGTACACTATTTTCTCACATCCACATTAATTCTACCACATTTTGGTAGCAGCCCCTCTCTCTCTCTCTCTCTCTCTCTCTATCTCTATCTCCCTCTCTCCCTCCCTCTCTCCCTCTCTCTCCCATTTTATTTTTATATCAGTTATAATTGGAATAACAATTCAGTATTGTCTTCTTCAAATCAATTTCCTTGGGAAGCCACACAGCGCTGGAGACGGCTCCTCCATTCCTCATAGCAGTGCTGGAACTCATATACTGGAATAGGCTTCAGTTGGTCGGTTATAGCTGTTTGAATGTTTTCTATGGTCCCAAAATGACGTTGAGGTGATTTTTCAATTTCGGGAAGAGAAAAAAACACAAGGACTCAAATCAGGCGAATAAGGAGGTTGAGGAGCCACAGGAATGTTTTTACTGACTAAAAACTTGTTTACTGAAATGGCTGTGTGAAGCAATATCCAGTTTTTCTTGATGTTTGGTCTCACACGCATGACCCATTTTCGAAGTTTTTCAAGAACCTCTCTGTAAAAGTGTTCATTTACTGTTTGGCCTGGAGGCACAATTTGATCGTTTACTTGCACATTCTTGCTTTTTGGGTCTTGGTGAGCTTGAAGTGTGCCATTCCATGCTTTGGCGCTTGGTTTTCGGGTCGGGTCGTACTCAAACACCGAAGTCTCATAGTCATCACCAGTAATGACACGTTCCATAAAATGGGGATCATTTTCAATCGATTCCAGAAAGTCAATACACATTTCTCTCCTGATGTCCTTTTGTTCCCGCGAAAGGTTTTTTGGAACCATTTTTGCGCAGATTTTTCTCATCCCCAATTCGTTTGTCAAAATCTGATGAACAGTGGTGTGATCCAAATTTAACTCTTTCCCGATCATTCTTGTAGTTAACCGACGATCTGAACGCATAAAATCCCGTATTCTATAGACATTTTCATCAGTTCTTGAAGATGAAAGTCTTCCGCTGTGTGGTTCATCTTCAATCGACTCTCTTCCTTCTTCTGAGAATGCCTTAAACCACCGAAAAACCTGGGGTCGTGAAAAACCAAAGTCTTCCTAGACGTATTGAAGTTTTGCAAAGGTATCCATTGCGCTGTGTCCAAATCTGAAGCAAAATATGATAGCATACCGTTGCTTAAAATTAATGTCACTCATTTTTAAAACGCACTAGAAAAATCGGTTTACGAAAACAGTCACAAAGAACAAATAAATGATTCTTACAAGTTCAAACTTGTGCTGAAAGTGCATGTTAACCTACTTAAGTAAAGAAATGCCTTAGTGGACTGTATACATTATCGGCAAATGAAAGGGCATTTCTACCTTAGCGAAAACAGCGTGAGATATTTTGAAATTTTAATTTCCGTATTATGATAATAATAAGCGCGCAACTGCGGCCGTGTTTGCGCCAAGGAATTTTTTCTCGGCACCGAATAAATTTCCAATTTATCCTGTCTTAGGGATCCGTGCGCAATTTAATATCTTATGAGATATCAGACTTGAATCAAGCCAAGCGGGAGTTTAAATAAATATAAACTTTGTTTCGCTTTTATTGTTGTGTTCTATTATATCACTGTTTATTTTTATTTTCGCTCCGTAGAGACCCTTTATAGTCTTTATTCCTTTGAAGTCACTATTATGTATTATAAAGAGGGGAAATTTCTGTCTCGAGCAAGCCGAACAGCGATGCCGATAGTTTCAGGAGTTTGAGTAAAGTATGAGTAAATAATGAAGGTAAAAACAATAAGACCTTATAGATTTTTATTTCTATACCGTGTTTCACTTTCCATTCATCCACCTTCATTATCTCGTGTATCTGAAAACTAAAGATTTTAATATTTGGGTGATAAACATGAACCTAAAAAACGATGGTTTTTATATAGAGCATTTTATATAAAGTAAAATACTATTTTTGTCATATGCGTCCAGTTTTACGATATACAGTGTGTCCCACTTAAGGGATAACGCCAGTCTAGAATTTTGAAAAAACCAAAAAAAAATGATGTCCATCAATTCCATCAATTCTGTATTCTCCAAAGAGAGATTTTGACTCCTAAAAGAAGAAAAAGAATATTGCAGGAATTTCTGGAAAGTGGAATATTGCTCATCTCAAAATACTCTGTAAATACTTTTTTTTATCCATGACCTTATAGAAGAAAATGAAATATGGAAGGTGTTTTCGAAAGTGGTGTTTTTTATCTATTTTAATAGTTATGTACTGTACAATATGCGGCGTTGTAGCGTTGTCATTAATATTTTTTAAGGAAAATATTGAAACTTTTTAACATAACAACGTTACCTTGTACGTCAACCCATTTATGGGGGGAGCTATTGACTTAAAATTTTCCTTTGAGAAACATTTACGATATTTTAACTCAATCAATAAAACTAATAGTCAAGTTTGCTACCCGTTTTCATTCGAACAGCTACTGAATTTTTCATAAAACTTTTCAAATCAGGTATTTTAAAATCATTTCAAATTATTTTTTATATTTAGTTTGAGTTTTAAGATTTTCAGTGAGATAAATTTCTCAAAAACAACAGAATACAATTTGAATTTATATTTTAGAATTCGTTTTTGAAGTTATATTTTAATATAAATAAGAATTATTATTAGGTCTGTTATTGCACACAATTTTCTTATATATGGTTATATTAATACTTGTGACAGACACAGTAGGTATCATTTTCACGCATTGTAAGAGTATGTATATTTTTAGGTAATATTTCACAAACGCAAAAAAATGTAGGCACGATTTAAGTAATTTCTGCGACACGTGTACGAACCCAGTCGCATGAGTAGGTATGAACTGGACCGCTGAAATTAATAACACAACTTGAAATTAATAACTATATTTCGGGATTATTGTTAATTACTGCAATAAATGCGAATATAATTTATGAACTGCTAACCTAACAGCACATAGAATCAAATAAAGTTAATTGCTTTTGTTAAAGTTACAATAAATGTTTAAATACCAATTCGGAACTATAACATTTGATTAGATATTGCCTTGGTCCAATACATGACAGGTGATTAGGCTCGTATATGACATTCAAATAGATGCAGATAGACTTTAAGGTACATATATTTGAATGTCTATTTCCTCTGCATTCTTGACAAAAATATACAAAAGGTTAGTTTACATGAGTTAGGTATTTAATACTACCCTCGTTTTCCAAAAATTTATGTATATGTTGTATTGTGTTCTCGAGAATTCACAGTCCCCTTTTCTTTGTTACTTTTGGAACTATGAATTTTTTTCCACTGGGTAACTTATTTTTTCTGAAGTTTCAGAACATGATGTTAAAAAACCAACTGAAACAAAAATGTAGCAGCTGTCTGATTAGAGCATTATTTTTTAGAGCACCCTATATTTTATTTATTTGTTGAATTCCGCTTGTTCTTCTAATTTCAACGATATATCATATTACTTTCTTCTACAGGTTTCTCAAATAATAAGCGTCGAATATGTCAAATAATATAATCGGGAATACGATGTAGGTATTATAGTAAGTTGTGGATAGTTACTCTTTGTTACCAACAACAAACACACAAATTGCTGGCTTATTAGGTGTATCTTTTAACCTAGCATTTTACTATTTGTCTAGTTCGATAAAATAAATATTTGCAACGAAAACTGTATGATATGTATTCATTAGGTTAAGTGCTAATAATCATTATTTACAGAAAATCTGATAAACAAACTAGCAGCCCATAATACGCTTTTTACGCGTTTACTGATATAAACAACAAATGAGTGAAACTAGCAATTTTTATGTTTAATTTTGTCAACAAAAGAGTACCTCACTATCCATATTTTAGGTACTATAAATTTCTAGTACTATAACGTAGGTGTACTTTATAATCAGAATCGTAGTAACCATATGTAATAATCTTGTAATCAGAAAATCCATTTAAAAATATAATATTAATTAAATAGCTGCTACATTTTTTTCATTTGTTTCTTTTTTGACAGCATATTCAGGAAAACATAAGTTACTTATGTAAAAAAAGGAAGGAGAAAGGCGTATGGCAATTATCACTAACTCACACTATACTCATTTTGTTAAAACTGGATTTAGGTTTTTAATTGGATGTTCTATTTTCACTAAATGTATTACAAAATTCGTAAAATTCAACTAGATAAGTTTACGAACAAAATTTTCGTAATGAATAATTCAGTTTTCGGTAGTATTCTTATTTAGCAACTATGTACACGGGGGTTGTTTGGTTCAAGTTCCGTACTCATCTTCCCGTCAATATCTTCCTCATGTTAAACGCTCCCAATTTGCGTGTATAATTTGCCTAACTTAATTTACAAAACAAACTCGATTAAAACTTGAGGATAAATTAGAAGTTTATAATTAGTTGCAAAAGAAGGTGCCTAGTTTGTTCTACGATGGAAAATAAATTTAGTTATTTGTTAAAAAGTTATTATCTCTACCCAAATTTAATGTATTCAATGTTTGTTATATTGTACGAAGAAATTAGTATATGATTTTATTTTCATACGTGATGAGGTAGAAGTATATACAAGGTGACCCATTAGTGCGACAATGTGGCATATCGCATTTATTTTACGAAATACAAAAAAAATGTTTTATACAAAAGTTGTAGAAGCAATAAAATACATAATATAAAACTGTTTTCAAATATACAGGAGTTCTGCGGGAGTATCATCAATTTCAAATTTTAAATAGGAGAGCCTAACAGGATAAGACTTTCTACACCTTTAAATGACCATGATGTATCTGCGAATATGTTACGCCCTTAAAGCCCCACCGTAGGCATCTTGTCAGTTAGTTGGCAACGCATTGCCAACTGACTTACAAAATGGCTGCTGTTCAAATCCGCCGAAAAAGGCGGAGTTAGTTTACTGCCTATCCATTACTATACAGATCAGTGAGGCCGGGTTGCCAGCAATGGCACCCAAAACTGATGGCCAATGACCAATGGCCGCAAGAGAAGGCCTTCTCTTCCGCTCCCCTTCCAATCCGAATTTTTTTAGCTGATAATATTTGCTATACCTAAGTTAAGACCGGCCGACCCTTTATATTGTACATCAGACGATAGTGTTTAAAAATACCTATCCGAATACATACAATTTTGTTTGTTTTTAATGCGACGTTGCGAAGTTATTACTAAAAATGTGTTATTTTCTAAAACATCTCATGACTTGTAAATCAATCGCGGTAGTCTTGATACTGACTTTAGGAAAACAAAATAATTTTATTCGTACATTGTCAATTTGACAATTTTACATGACTTACCTACATGTCGCATGCAAGAAATATAAGATTTGTGTACAGGGTGTTTTTTTTATTAATTTGACAATTTTCAAACCAAATTTTTTACTCCTTTTCAAATTGTGTTATAAAAAATTGCCTATTTCGAGGTATAGGCAGGTATATCGATGTAATACGAACTTTTTCTTAATATTTCATAATACACTTAAAATAAAGTAAAGTAGAACTAAATAAAGTAAAGTAGAAATAATTCGGAACTACGTATATGCTCTGAATTCTGAATAACTATCTGTAGAAACTTCCATATATTCCACAAATGAGCACGTACATATAATAAAACGACGTCTCAAATTTCAAGAAGGAATTGATGTCTGATTTTAAAATAAGTCACAAAAGAACAAAGCGTAAAGTTCTCCACATCAACGTACTCCTATAATTTATGCGCATATATCATTGCAACGGAATAAAAATTTTATTTTATATAGAAGAGCATTTCAGTATCTATTGTTTCTGGGGTAAGCTACGAATTTGTCATGAATCTCCGAATATCTACGAATTTGTCATACTCGATGCATATTTATTCCAAGAGGGGGGAGCGAAATGGAATCAAATGTATGCTTGTGTATCATTATTCCATGTACAAGGGTGAGATAATTTAATCGTTAAACAAGTATTGATTGTGTATAGGAAGTGAAATTACGTTATTGTTTCGACAGCGTCACGGTATGAGGGTGCTGACGGCAAAAATTAAATTTAACGGTGTTACTCTGACGAAGGATGCGTAGGAAACATTTAGTAATCATATTAGTTTTCATTACACCAGTATACAAAAAAGTGTCATTAAACCCATCACATCATAGTTTGTCCCTAACCATAGAAAATGGTTTATATTCTTCCATTTTGCCGCTTATAAGGTTAAACCTATGAATGGATGAAACTAGAAACCAATTTTGTGAGCAGAAAACCTCAAACCCAATAAGCCCATAGCCCTGAGGGTGTGAGAGTCAAAATTTTCATGCATGATAACTGGATAACTGACAAAACAGACTAGCAGAAATATTCCTCACAATTCCTCACTTTCTCGATGTATTGAATAAGCACCAGATCAACTCACTCACTTACTCACTAGAAAATGAGGTTTGAAAATTGTCAGGTTAATAAAAAAAATACCCTGTACAAAAATCTTATATTTCTTACATGCGATATGTAGGAATAAGTTTGTAAGGCAATCTACGAATAAAATTATTTTGTTACGTCAACTAAGTCAGTATTAAGTCAAGTCATGTTTTAGAAAATAGCACATTTTTAGTCATAAGTTGGCAACGCCGCATCCAAAACAAACAAATCTTGATATTTTATATTCGGATAGAGATTTTCAAGCACTATCGCCTGATGCATTAAATAAAGGGTCGGCCCGTGTTAACTTAGGTATAACGTATGGCAAATATTATCAGCTATGTGCAAGGGAAGGCGAAATGGAAGGGGAGGTGGTGTGGGATGTGCCACGTCTTGGCCGCCATTTCTGGCAACCCGGCGTTGGATCGTCGGGATCACTGATCTGTATATTAATGGATAGTCAGTAGAATAAACCCCGCCTTTTGAGGCAGGTTTGAATAGCAGCCATTTTGTAAGTTAGTTGGCAATGCGTTGCAATGTAAAAATGCGTAAGAAACTTTTAGTAATTATATTAGTTTTCATTATACATTTCTCATTGTAAAGCTGGTGGAAAGAGGAATCCAACGCACTGATCAAATTGTAATTTTTAGTATGTTTGTAGGGTTTCATACAATTAAAACAATTTAATAATCAAATTTATTTTCAACGTAACAATTGTTCAAAATGTACACCATTCACTTGTTGGCAGCATCCCAGTCTGTGGTAGGTTTCGTCCCTTAAATTATGCAACATTTGCGGTGTTATTTTTCCGATTTCCTCTCTTATCCTTTCCTGCAGATCTGCAATGTTGTTGGGTTTCTGAATGTAAATCCTACATTTAAGATGTCCCCACAAAAAGAAATCCAGTGGTGTAAGATCTGGAGATCTTGCTGGCCACTCAATATTACCTCTCCTCCCAATCCACCTACCGGGAAAAATTCTGTCCAGATACTGACGAACAATGGCAGCATAGTGTGGTGGGGCCCCATCTTGCTGAAACCATAACCTCTCGTCGGTCAAGTTAGGGTTTAAGGGGGTTTGGAAATAAATGACATAGCACTGGGATTAGTTCGTGCTGGAATAAACGCAAGTATCTTGCTTCATTAAGAGTGTCATCAAAGAAAAATGGTCCTACAATTCTATCTTGTAGTATTCCGGCCCACACATTAGTTTTCTGTGGGCGCTGAGTATGAAGTTCCCTCATCCAATGGGGGTTCTCTTCAGCCCAGTAACGACAATTTTGGCGATTTACGTGCCCATTTAATGTAAAAGTAGCCTCATCAGAGAAAACTATCCCCTCTAAAGATCACTGGTTTTGATCAATACAAGTCATCAATAAATCGCAAAATTCCACTCGTCGATCTGGATCATCTTCAAATAGCTCTTGAACAGCTTGCATTTTATATGGGCGTTTTTTCTCATATTTAAGTATTTTTAAAACTGTTTTGTGATTAAGATTATTATCAAGGGCCAGTTGACGGGCTGGAGTGATTGGATTTTCTTCTAGAGCAAGCAACAAATTCAACTTCGTGTCGTCATCAACAACAGCCTGCCTCTTACTCGGTACTTTCCTGACATGACCCATATTTCGATATTGTGCCTCAATTTTACTAATGGTACCTTGATTTAGTGGTGGCAAGTCAGGATGCGTTTCTCGAAACAAGCGAACAACTTCGCATTGAGTTCGCGCCCTATCACCATATCCAATCATCATCAAAATTTCGATTTTTAGTGATTCAGTTAAATAAGACATTTTCACCAATTTGAAATAACACTTCGTTTCAAACTCTGAATACAGCCTACAAACTAAATTACTCTTTGCGGCCGTGTAAAAACACTAGCAAAAAATAACAAATATCAGTTGTGGCAAAAAATTGCTTGGAATTTTTTGTGGGGACATATGAAAAGTAAGGTTTACATTCCAAAACTAAACAACATACATTTTGAGTACGAAATTGTTGCGTTAAAAATAAATTAAACTATAAAATTACGTTTTAATTGTATGCAACCCTACAAACATACTAAAAATTAAATTTGATCAGTGCGTTGGATTCCTATTTCCACCAGCTTTACAATGAGGGGTCACAAGCCATAGGGTTGCATTTGAAAAAATCATGTCGAGGGTGGTTTCAGCCACCCCTGAAGGGCAGTATACAAAAAGCAGTGTCATTTTCAATAGACTACACCACCATATTTAGCTAGCTGTGTTTTGGGTTGCTGAATGCGCAGTTGGTTTAAACCCATCACATCATAGTTTGTCCATAACCATAGAAAATTGTTTAATTTTTTCCATTTTGCCGCTTATAAGGTTAAACTGAGACAATAGTCCCAGGGTATGAAACTAGAAACCAAGTAACTCGGGTTCGTGAGCAGACAACCTGAAACCCAATAAGCCCATAGCCCTGAGGGTGTGGCAGTTAAAATCCTCATGCATGATAACTGGGTAACTTACCAAATAGAAGTATAGAAAATTAGTTCCATTTCCTCACTTTCTCGATGTGTTGAATAAGCACTGGAACAATTCACTCCCTCCATTTTATAATGTGGAGTATGTAACGTGATAATTTGATACTGTGATATCAAATTCGACTAGATTAAAATTTAATAAGAGTCTTATCTACAAGACTAAACAATTTTTATATTCATATCGAGATCGTTTCCAAGATGTTCTGGGGGTGCGCCAGATTTTTGTTGAAAGTGTTTGAAAAAAGTTTGAAGTTTTTTTTGTTACTGTAGCCTTTCATTTCGGTCTAGTAATAATCCCCTAAAATCTGATGTGGGTCCCATGCTTCCTTACGAAAATCCGAGAATGGTCCACACATGCCCACCATGGTCCACGATGGTATTACAGGTCCTCACTTATGTGATTGAGGGTTATTAGGTTTGTAGAAATGTGTTTCTACAAACTGCTAAAAAATCTCCGAGATACGCCATTTCCATTTCTATACAAGCTACCGGGCTATGGGGTTCAAAAGTAGGAAAAGTATGAGGTTATGGGATCTAAGGATTCTGACTCTCAGACCTTCAGGACTCATGGTTAGTGAGTTTGAGGCTATCTGCTCACAAACCTCCGAGATCTGTGGTTTCTAGTTTCATGCATACAGACTCCTAGGCTCTAGACTATTGGGTTATTGGGTTTTGAGGTTGCTGGGTTATAGGGTTGTGAGGTGCACTTTGGATTTATGTTCACACTTAAATTTTAGACCATTTTCTGAGGTTAGGGATGAACTATGACTTGATGAGTTTAAACCGACTGCGGACTGGGAATCAGCGACCCAAAAAACATATGGTACGGTAGTGTAGTCTACTGTAAATGACTTTTTGTGTGCATGTCTGGCTTATTTCCTGCTACATTTATAGTTTTAGTAATACATATTACTAAAATTATAAATGCAAGAAATAAGTCAGACATTCACTTGGGGAAAATGGTTGTAGAGAAAAAAAGAAAAAAGGAAATTTAAGCTCCAGGTTTCTAGTTTTTTGGACCTTGAGATTAATTTTTTTTGCGTCAGCAGTTTTTGAGTAATCATAAGAAAACCACTGAATAACGCTTAATTATTAATTACTGCTTGTATTTTATAAGGTCCACGGACTTCAATACATTTTTTTTCGATAATTCAATTATAAAGTTCTTTTAGGTTTAATTTTACCTATTTTCGAGCCCTATACTAAAAGGGTTAATTTTCTAGTTCTAATTCTAATTCTAAGTTTGTGCATTAGTTAAAAAAAACTGTTTTTTTTGTTGTAAATTTGAACTCGGTACTGAAGAACTGAATAACTCAGTAAAAATTCAGGATTTGTGGAATGAAATACAGCGATCCATTGATACCCCCCAATGGATCGCTTAATTAATCAACTTGTTCTAATTAATTTTTAAATTGACATTTAAAACTTAAAGGCAGTTACAGCGGTCAAAATATGTATATCAGACAAATTTTTTTTGATGATTGTGAAGCATCGTGGATTTGTTAATTTTTTTTTGTTTAATAATTAACGTTTTTTTTTTTTATAATGATAATATGGATCATTGTTAAGAAAAACTTTTTTTAAATAAAAAAAAATAAAAAAAAGTCGCAGCGCTTTGAAACTATCAGGGTTTCTTTGAAGTACTTTAATGGGAGCTTTCCCGCTTTTTTCGCTGAAAAAAAGAGGTTTTTTTTGGTTGTTTTTTTCCGAAAATATAAAACGGATTGAGACAATTTTTTCTTTAATTGAAAGATAGAGTTATGGAGGTTACATTTATTTGTTTATTTATTTTTTTAACCAAAGTGGCGGCCGTTGGTCCTTGTTCCAATGTAGCTCCTTCAGGCGGGCATGTCTCATGTAAATGAGAATTTTCTACGACGCTATTCATCTGAAATCAAAAAATGAAACATTTTTAAAAAATATGGGGTTGTTGTTAGTGTTTATCATAGGGTTTTTTTGAAATTCAAATTCTACGCGGTTTGGTGCAACTGTAAAAAAAAAGTACGATTTTCAATTTAAATTCTACCTTTAAGTTGTTATCAAAAATCGAATTTTTGTAATATCAAATATCTTATGTTGATCACTATTGGCATCATTTGTGAACATTTTAAAAGCAAAATCATAAAAATCGGTTAATTAGTGCTCGAGAAAATTCTCATTCCAATTTCAAAAACGTTGCTTTGAGAAAAACGGGTTTGAAGTTTTTTTTTACTTTTTTTTTCATATAACTATGAAATTTTTTTAAATTTAATTTCATAAAATTCAATTTCATATCAATTCGCCTATTTGAACTGACCATCAAAGGATGAATTTAGTAAATTTTCAATTTTAATGATCAATTTTTTTGAAACTTTGGGAATCCGTTCTCCATGATGTCCCGATCAAAGGTGTCAATTGACACAAAGTCCAATAATGGACAGTTTTCGAGTAATTGGACGCTTGCAGTCCACGCGTGAGTGAGGCATTATTTGGAGATAAATGTCCGCTTCCGCTATTTGATATATCTCAAAACACACACACACACACACACACGCACACGCACACGACACATCTTTATTTTTCTCTACGTTCATTATTTCCCGAGTAATTGATTACCAAAGTCAAACATGAATGTTTTGCTTTGAACGCCGATAAAGCAGCGGAAAATCATCATACACTCAAAAACAGTCAAAAAGAGTGCTAAATTATATAAAAAAAGCTTTATGCTTAAATTATCGAAGAAAATGTATTGAAGTCCGTAGACCTTTTAAAAGACAAGCAAAATTTTCAAAAAAAATCTATTCGGTTTTCTTATGATTAATCAAAAACTGCTGACGATAAAAAATGTAGACTCAAGATCCAAAAATTATAAACTTGGAGCCTCATTTTTTTTCTCTACAACCATTTTCCCCAAGTTCTAGCTCTTTGAAGATCATCTCAAAATTTGGATTTTTTTTATATCCCATAATTTCTGCGCCTAGTGTATAATTAAATATTCTGTATTTAACCAAATACGTTGGAATTGAATATACATGATTGAATGTATTACCGATTTTAGTAATATGCACCCAGTATATTGAATTTTAATTTATTATTTCTCAAGTGTTTGAACTGAATGCTAGACAACATAATATACCATGGATGTGATTTGTAATGTTCAATCATTTTAATACCGTCTAGTCCAAGAAGTGTCAGTTGGGGGTTGCAAATGAGTCGGTATACAGTAATAATAATAATAATATAATCAGTGGACAGTCGAGACTATAAAGGTATTAAAATAGATACGGTTTGCTTATTTTTGAAATTTAACAGGAACTTACTGAGTGAAACTAGTCCTTTAGATACAAGGAAGGGAACTTTGAGGATACATATTTAAATAAAATTGAATTAATGAGATGTTTACTCATATATATAAGTTTATTATGTAACGGATTTCTACGATACCATTGAATATCTCAACTACCTATTGTGCAAGAACATGTTGTTCGTACGTAATGAGTAACTGATTCCTAATACTTAGTAATTACTTCATATCATTATTTGTTTATTAGATTAAGCAGTGCAAACGCTGCTTTGGATTAAGAAGGTACAGTCTTCAAGAATGTAATTTATTATAGTCTTCATAAATTTTTTGCTTTCTTTTCAATTATTGTTCTACTAGTAGTTAATATTTCTCTTTTTCAGCTGCAATCTTGTCAGTCATCACCGTAGTTGGGAATATCATGGTGATGATATCGTTCAAGATCGACAAGCAACTGCAGACGATCAGCAACTACTTCCTGTTCTCGCTCGCCGTGGCCGACTTCGCCATAGGACTGATATCCATGCCCCTCTTCACCATATCCACGCTCCTCGGCTACTGGCCCTTGGGGCCGCTCATCTGTGACACCTGGCTGGCCCTCGACTACCTCGCCAGCAACGCCTCCGTACTGAACCTCCTTATCATCAGCTTCGATCGCTACTTCTCGGTTACGAGGCCGCTCACGTATCGCGCCAAACGCACAACCAACAGGGCCGCCATCATGATCGCGTAAGTACCACGAAAACTGCTAATATGTTATATACTAGCTTTGTTCCAACTGCACTTATGAACTCTTCCAAAACTATCAATTAAGTCAATCGTCAGTCATGTTTGCTGGTATACGTAGGTAGGGACATGTTACACGCCAAACTAGCTAATAGTAGCCAAAATTAGTTTATTCGAACAATTATGGGCGAAATCATTTTGTCCTAGTCCGAACTCAAAGCTGCGAAATATGCTTTTTAATTACTTAAAAAAAATTATTTTTTTAAGTATTTAAAGCTGTATGATACTCAATAAAGTATCTAAAATTTCTGAATTCATTTAATATACTTTTAATCTGGTACCATTAAAAGGTAAAAGGAGAGACAATAAACAATAAGTAATTAATTAAATCGTCTGTATATTATATTCACTTGGTTATTAGACGTTTCTAGGGTACATTAAAAGTTGTCGACAGACGCCGTTTATAGTTGTATCTAAAGTCAAATATATTTATCTAAGTTTTATTGGTTATTTTAAAATTGTATAAAAGTGTTAATAGGCTAGCCACTGAGTAATTTTTTTTAATTCATTAGCGAATAAAACTTTAAATTACTGTTGTTTTTTACTGCTGCGTTTACTTTATACTGTTGTTATGTATATTAATGTTATTTTAATATATCAAAATTGGATAAAACCTATTAATGATAGGTGGTACAATTTTATCATATTTCATTGGCCAGTGGTATTTATAAATGTAGTACATGTTAATAATCTTTTTACTGGAGCTGAAAAAGGCAGTGGCGTATTATTTATACTTGCAATGTATTTATTTGACATTTGCCAGTCGCTGTTTGAGTCATGAAAGTACTGTAAAACTTCAATTTGCTTTCTTTATTCGTTATGAACAAAAAAAAAAGGTCAACATCCTCAAATTCAGAAAAAGTATTTTTCACATTTATTTCTCTTGATTTTCCACAAATAACGTTCAAATTTTAACAGACTTTCTAAGTATTTCAGATACTTTCTAAGTATTTCAGATACGTTCTAAGTATTTCAGATACTTTCTAAGTAAATAGGATATTTTTAAGTATCTTATATAGATATTTTCAGACTAACTAAGATACTTTTTTTAAGAAACAAAATACAAGATACTTTCACAAAGTATCTGAAACGTATATTTTTTTCTTAAGTTACTCTCAGTGCGTGTGTGTGTGTGTGTGTGTGTGTGTGTGTGCGTGCGTGCGTGCGTGGGTGCGTGCGTGCGTGGGTGCGTGCGTGTGTGTGTATTATGTCATCACGGCACTGGAAAAAAACCAACTGGCCAGCTACACTTCATTGTTCTCTCCCAATTGTCAAAATTTAACCCATGATTTAGTAAAGTACTATATATATATATATAGTATACATCGTACTTCTTGTACGTACAATCCTATTTATGGCTTCAATACTTGGCAACACCTTAATGCTTTTGCATGAATAGACCGAATAAAATTATGAATTATTATTTGATTATAGTTATACAGTAAGATGGGCATATGTATATGTAATATTCTTTTGTTATTTAATGTATAAATAGGGTATTTTGTTCTTATTTTCCGTTTTGTTGTGGTGTGTAATTTTTTTAAAAAACGCCACAATTTATTAATTTAATTATTTTTTGAATATTATATTTTAAATAATTTAATTATTAATTAATTAATTTTTGAATTTGTTTCCCTTTTTTTATTGTTTAGTCATATTAATACTAGTTTATTTTATTTTTTTTATATCCATATGTGTTTAAAAAGAATGTACATAATAAATAAGGGTGATCATCAGGACCATCACAAGAATACTTAAACCTAAATTATCATAATTTATTCTAAAAGCAGTGTAATTTTTTGTAACACCAATTGATTTGGATGGATTGAAAATAATTTTTATCTATTTCAATTAAGGCTATATTTGAGCATCGCTCTTAATAATATAATTGTAAACAAATTTGAGAATGGTTATGTCTGACATTAATATTTGTTGTACGTTGACCGGAAGTGATAAGTTGTTATTTATTAGATTTCTATACAGTTCGCTGATATATATGTTTTTTTCTTGACATTCTAAGGTGATATGTTGTATATCTCCTAATTTACCACATACACACAAATTATTTTGTTGTAAACCAATTCGATGTTTATGTGAAGGATAAAGTGCATATGAAGTTCGCAGAATGCTAATTACTTTTACAAAAGATTTGTTAGTTTGCTTGTTGAACCAAGGAACTCCAGTAATATTCGGTTGTATTCCATTATAAAATTGGCCAGTTATGGTTTCAATGTATAGATTTTGCCAGTGTTGTTTAGACTTTCTTAACAACTGCGAAGCAATCCGTCTTTGGAATCTTACAATTAAGAATGGAATTATTCACTTCAAATGCTACTGGTCTACATATTCACTGTGTGCCAAATTATAGTTTATTATACTTTTATATTTTTAAGAAAGTTTCAAGCTGACGCTTCTTTTCACTTTTGAGTTACTGGGATTTGAGATTTTACAATCAGCGGGGGCGTCAATCACGACCTTGGGAACAACTTTGAGCGTGACCTTCAAGGTCATTAGACGCAGCCTTTGTTCGTGGCTGTATGAATGACCTTGACGGAGACCATCAAAGTCCTTTCAAGGACAATATGTTTTTTTTTTCGTTAAAGCTCGTACTTTTCATTACAAAAAGAAAACTGAGTCATTTGAAACGATTATACATTATCTTCTCTATAGTGGTATATAGGTATTTTTTTCATATGAAGAAAAAAAAACATTGAGATGAAAGCATTTACAGGAGTAGAAAATGTAATACAAAAAGCGATAAACCTACATATAAGGGTAATCGGTTTCTCTAAGTTCCTGATAATAAGTTAATCGGTGGAATGGATACGGTAGAAAGTAAAAACGAAGCAGGACGCAGTGTCAGTGTGGTTGAGAAATAAACCAATATGCAATAATCAAGAAAATGAGACTATTTTTTTTTTGTTTTGGGTGAGCCAAACTGGTTTGTTCGGCACGAACTACATCTAAAAGGCCAAAGTAATTTAAACCAGGACAAACCATGTAGTTTATGGTTATAACATGTATAACCTTTCTATTTTGGATTAAGCCAAACTAACTCATCCTCTAATAATTGGGATAAACTAATTCAACCTAGTAATAACTAAGTTACATTACAATGGAATATGACCAGTAACAAAATATATAACTGGATTAATACTTCATAATAGTCTGCAAACTTTCATAATGTGGTGTTGGAACGAACCTGATGTCTGAAGTTATTGCAACAACTCCAAGAGCCTCTTTTTCAAAACAAAATAGTCGTTGATGTATTTTCAAAAGTCCTACCAAAAATCCCAGTTTCCCAATATGTAATAAAACGTATTGAGAATAAATATTGAGAATAAATATTGCCACATCATATATTTCTATCGATTTGTTTTCTTTGTTGCGGTACATAATTAAGAAATTAACAGCACTTTAAAGTAACACGCAGTTTACAGAGTAGTTTCGCATTGCCTTCGTTTAAGGTAAAAACGGAATTCCCACAAAAAAAATTAATAACCTTACCATAAAAAAAGAAGCAAAAATATTAAAATTTCAGAAATGATTCACAATATTCAAGGAAATTCAAAATTGAACTTAACGGCTTTACCGTCATAGTGTACTTTTAGGAAGGGCATATGGTAGTTGCTGACTTTGTCGGACCTATCAGAATATGTCCAGTCTCCTCTAATCACACTAGAGTGCGATACATCCTAGGTATCAACACTGTAGCTCTCTTCGTCTCACTGATGAGATCTAATAAGATCTAAATCCAGACCTGTCACTTCTAAATGGTGAATGATGAGCGGGAAATCATTCTCTATTCATTTTAAGAAATTCGTTATTATAATGGCCTTGGACTCCTGAATTAACAGAGACTACCTCAATTAAATTCCAACTATGGATAATCCCACACAAAAATCCTTTGAAAACGTATATTTTTGTCGACGAGAGATTTCCCCTGAATTGAAGACGAATCAGTGTCGAAACTATGTCACCCTATTTTTTATCACGTAGTGAAAGCTACAACCTCCCCTAACGGAGAAGTTCAGAAAGTGATTCGATAACTTAATGGATAATAATTTAAGCTAGTATATCATAGTGGTACATCAGCTGTCTTAAAGCGAAATGCTTGTCTCGAGTTATCGAATACATTATGTCGGCAATCTGGAAACACGTAGATGGATTTCACGTTAACCTACCGATGATGGACAGTTTGTTCGTGCATTATTGAACTCGAAATGCATGTCTCGATATGGAATTCGATTTAAATCACTGAAAATTTCATTGTATTAAAACATATTTTATTGTTTGTTTATTTATTTATTTATCCACAATCGTTTCATAACGTAGGTTTATTTACTTTCATTTGAATTATGTAAAGTGATATTTTATCCACTAGTGAATTAAAGTAAATTTATTCTATTAGTGATATAAAGCAATTTTACTTTATTAAAGTGAAAATGATGAACAAAAATAAAACAAATTTATTCAATTATTTAATAAAGTTAACATTTACATTTATACCGATGCCGAAGTCCTTTGATTTCGGCATTGATGAAAGGAATTTCTTTTTTATATACAGGGCGTTTATAAATGTAGTAGCATAAATGACCCAAGTGAATATGGAGGTCAAATTAAGTCAATTGAACTAAATATACCTTAGTCAAATGTTGCACCTTCATGAAACGGTTAGGACTCTGTACCTCAACAGGGGTGTGACATTGGACTAAGATATGTTTAGTTCAATCGACTTACTTTGACCTCCAGATTCACTGGCATAATTTATGCTACTTCATTTACAAACACCCTTTATAGTCCTGTATAGTCACCCTTTACTTCAATACATTTTTCATAACGGTGAATTAGACCTTCTAGTCCCTTAAAAAAAATATTATTCTTTATTATAAAAATGATCCAAAACACATTGTCAGTTGAAAATTTTCGCAACTTCGCTCGGGACTAGATCTGGACTATACGGTGGATGGTTCAAAGCCGAAGTCGCATTCTCGAACAGCTGGCTGGCAAAGAGTAGCGACATGAATGGATGCATTATCGTGCGAAACCTGTCGCCTCATGTCTTTTTCCTCGGAATTTTTCATTAATTACACGACGCAATTACTTCATTAAGTTGTCATAATATTGAGCACTTAAATTGGTACTACGCTCTTTAAATCAATTAATAGAATATCTGTGGAAACCCAAAAAATGGTGGCCTCATTGACTTGGCACGTGGATCTCCTTCCAAAGTTTTTCATCCCTAATGAAACAATTTCACCCAATACTTTACGGTGGAAAATGATAGCAAAGAATCGAAATACACTGTATCCATTTGCCTTCTTATATCAGTGGGCTAATCCCTTCCTTAGTTAAAAATTTGATGACGGGTCAATATTCCAATTTCGACATGTTCAATCTTATCGTGATTTCATGACTACGATTTCCGATGCTGATATTTCTGAACAATTGAAATTGCATATGTATTCGTCAACATTGTCGTCAACAGAGTTTAATAACGGAACGTTTCCGTCCATCGTGCTGCTTGATTTGTTATAATATGTTCACTTTTGTTTTCCAAAAAAAGTTCTTCTTATGCAATGACCGCTTGTAAGATTTCGCATTTGAAAGTTCGAAAATGAAGCTTTTGAAACTGTTGATTCCAGCAGACATAGGTATAGGCAGATATAGGCAAATGTATTTTACTTTATACAGATCTCCATAGTAGTTACCTACATAAAATCCTTCCTTGATAATTCCTCTGTTGTCTAAATAGATTTCCTAATTGTTGATGGGTTTTATCGAAGATAGTAGGTTCTGTAAAGTTGATAAAAAAAATGTGTACATAGAATAAGAAGCTTACCTGTAGCACCACGTCATGTTGAAAGGCAAACTCTACAATTCGAGCTTTTTTTTCGTTAAAGGTACTACAACGCTGAGATTGACTGCACATATAGAGACATCCAAAAAAAACGTCATCAACTCTGGCTATGAAGTTTTGATATGTAAATAAGGTTATAAATTCGATTAAGAATAGAAATACGTCTTTTTTTTCTCGGCCAACTTTGATGACGTTTTTTTTGGATGTCTCTATATTTGGGATATGGCTGTAGGCCTACAATCAACATTTTGTAGTGCAATACGAGGCGATTTCAAAAATTATCGTATTTTTTAAACGTATTTTTTTGGATCCTAACAGTTTAATGTAAACATTATTCCAACATTTTTCACTTTCAAGTGTTTGCCTCCTATTTTTTCAAATATGTTCCTGTTTTTTCCAAATCTGAAGTTCAACTACGCTAGATTATTTTTGCGGTGCTAATAAATTCGGTAACAATATTTGTTTATTAACGTTTTATCTCTATTTGTATAACAAAAAAAGTTGAAAAACTGCAGCAATTACAATTTGTACGGTTACGGAATCTACTTAAATGTGTGGCTCGGTTCCCGCTGCGGCCCTTGTTTGCAGCGGGAAATCTATCTATCTCAAGTATTTTGGGTATCGATTCGTGGTACATAATAAATGTTTTACGGCGGTTTAGAGATCGGCCCGGACGTGTTAAAATTCAGAGACCCGAAACTCGCAATACGTGTCTACGTAATAAAAGCACAAGGTGAAGTGGTAAACCATAAACTATACCACATAAGTAGGTACTTTGCGTGTTTCTGCACATCGCTAACTCCAGAAATGATACATTTTTGGCACTCATGTAACCGAATACATATGTATATCGATTTCAAATAAACATATGTGACGATGTCAAGTTAGCACTAACCAATATATTAACCAATATAATGCCATTATTAGCCAACATGTATTAACTAAGAGTTATAATTTTTCGACAAAATGAATACTGGACACGCAGCAAAAATGAATTCTCGGTGTCCACGAACAACTTCACAAGCGTTTTCTATTTGCTCTCTTAGTTTTTCCACGTTATTCACTTCTCCATTACGATAAACTAAGTATTTTATATAAGTAAAATAAGAAAAAAATCAAAAGTAGTTAGGTCCGGAGAGGGTGCAGACCAAGGAACAGGTCATTACTTCTTATCCATCTATTGGAAAACATATCGAATCTATTTTTTTATTCATTTGATAGTAACTCCATTATTTTACAACCTTTAGAGAAACGATTTTTTTGTGGAAAAAGGGCTATTAAAATAAATGCCTAAACATTGAAAACAACCTGTATCTTTGATTATCGCATTTCTATCAATAAGTTGTTACGAGTAAACGAAAATAACACAGGCCGACCAATCTGACTCATAATCGCTCCATCACGTCAGGTTTTCCTAACGTCAAGATATCCTAATCTAAATGTACGAAAAAGACGGTTTTTCACTATATTTGAGGTTATGCTACATCACGAGGTAATTTTTTCCAACACAAAACTTATAAATATATTTAAAAGTACTACTCTTTCCATTCAAAATTCCGTTTGAATCGTTCGGATATCATCGTTCTCTCTAAGAAATCGACTGTTGAAATACATATTATGTATATTAAGGTCAGTCAGGTACACCTGAGCAGATATCATGGAATAGACGGAGTACGAAAATTTTAGTAGAAACGAAAAAATATAAGAGAAATGGCGACTGTCGGAAGTGGGCGAAGCCGGAGACGAGATTTGCTAACCAACTTACAAGATGGCTGCTGTTCAAATTCGCCGAAAAAGGCGGAGTTGGGACTAACCAATAAGTTTATCGCCCATTATAACGTTTAAGAATGTTATATATTCTGTCTTTGTTTACATTTCTTCTCACTTATACTCACTATGTTACTATCTGTCAATATCACAAAGGGCACTCTGTATGTTTAGCCAAAGAGTCAAAATTGCCTCATTTATTCCGGCCGCAAGTACCCGAAATATTGCTTTAATTATTTCAAAAATTTGCCATCGCCATTTTTCATTCTATAATATGATGAAAACAAATATTAGGTACTGCTTATCAAATGAAGCAATATTGAGCAAGAAATTATTCAAATGTACCTAATTAAAAAATAGGTTGCCGCGACCCAATCCGCCACAACCACCTTACATGGAAGCCACCCCATTTATACAAGATCCATACAGAATTTGACACTTTTTTGTCATTCGATGTGAAATTTCCGAATCCGGGACGCCTAACTCGAAATTCCGTAGGCATATTTCAAGAATAATTTCGACAATTATAAATAGACAGTCTAACGAGACGTCGAAACACAAAAAATCAGGAATCGGATGCGAATCATTAGAAGTGTGTCGGTAGAGCGCGAACGGGCGTGTCGACGACCTCTTCTTAAGTAGGACCATCGATCCGATTGGGCCTTTATAAAAAACATATAATAATTAGGGTCCGGAAAATGTGCTACAACGCAGGGTCGGCATTATAGAACTCTATGATAATTAAAGTATAAACGGTATTTTTAAGCACCTTGTAAATTATGTACGCGTGTATTTCTTGTCACTGCACGTACGCCACTGATCGTGCCCGGTAACACGCACTGGACTCTCCCGAGGTGGGATCGAGGGAAGCCTATATGCAATTTATTCATACAGCGTAGCGAGCGTTCCGTTGTTCGTTTTGTAGTAGCCCGACGCGCGATGGACGAACGCTAGAACGCCGAGTTGACTGAAGAAGATGATTGAAAATTACGACGATTTTACAATAGACGGCTCACATATTTTACGTATTCCTTACAATTGTCGATGTACCGGGTGACCACGAGATTACTACCCAGGCTCTAGCTGAGGCACGAAAAAAGATATCGATTTAAAATTTTGGGAATGTATATCATTGAATTGGATACAAAATTTAGTTATAAAAACGATCATCACTTCCTGTTTGACCGGAAATGCCCTAAACTTTGTTATTTTATATGGAACACCCTGTATATTATATATTTTTTCAGTTCTACTGAAAAAACTAAGACTAAAACATATATCATGTGCTATACCTATCTTTGACAGTTTCCGAGAAAATCGCGTTTAAAGATGTCAAATTTGTCATTTATAAAATTCTTTTGAAAGAAAACAAGTGAAGATAGGGACAAACTCATATGATATTTTTAACTTATTTTAGTAGCACTAAAGCCTGATATCATTAAAATTTCACACTTCCGGCTAAACCGGAAAATACCGAAAGTCATCTTTAGTAGCAATTTACTGCAATCATTTTAATGTAATGCCCTATAACTAATTAGAAATTCGAATTCTACAAACAATTTCGAATCATTCTTATGTACACTTCCCTATATCCAAAGTTCATAGTTTTTGTGATATAATATTTTATTAAAAAAAAAACATAAGAAGATAATAAATTTAAAAAAATGCAACATCATCCATAAATTAAATGTTCAAATTGTCCACCATTCATTTGATGACATAAATGATCCTGGTTTTTAATTCCCTTAACACATTTTCCATTTGAGCAGAAGTAATATTGTTCACCGCTCTTGTAATCCGGTCGCGAAGATCTTGTAAATCAGTAGGCTGTGTTCTGTACACTGCTTCTTCAATGTGACCCCAATAGAAAAAATCTAAGGGAGTGATATCGCAGAACCTAGCTGGCCATCTATACGTACGTACCTATCCAACGATCCTCAAACGTTTAATTTAAATGATCCCTAACCCTTCGAGAATTATGGGCTGGGGCTCCGTCCTGCTGGTAATAAATGTGGAAATATTCATTTATTGATAAATGTTCGAGAAAGTCAGATATTTCATTGTTTAAAAACTGTAAATACTGGTCTGCTGTTAGTGGATTTTCAAAGAAAATTGGTCCAACGATGCGCGTTCCAATTACTCCCATCCACACATTAACACCAAATCTCTCCAGGAAAGCTCCTTGTCTAAATAAGTGAGGATTTTCTCTTGCGCAATATCTCGAATTATTTCTATTGAACATACCCAAATTCGTGAAGCATGATGCGTCAGAGAATTGTATAAACCGGCTTTGGGCGTTACTGCACCATAAACCAATTACAAAACTCCAGCCTCCGTTGGTGATCGGCTTCATAAAGATGGTGGTGTACCTGGTACTTAAATGATTTAAATTTGTACTTTTTTAAAATCTTTCTGACGCTTTCCCGTCCAATTCCAACATTGGCAGCAATTTGCCTAACTGAAGTAGTTGGATCTACCTCAATACACGCCAGAGTATTAATCTCCGCCTCTTCACTAACAATAAACTCGTTAGGTTCTTCTTTAATTATTTCGGTTTTTAAGTGACGCTCAAGCCAAGGGAAATATTTATCATGTGGTTGTGTACGATCTGGATATCGTTGCCCGTATAAAGCTTTTGCTTCCCTGCGATTTTTTCTCGCTTCTCCATACACCAGCAGCATGTCGATTTGATGTTCGCGAGTAAAAAGTGGCATTTCAAATAAAAAAGAGAAGTAATAACACTACCATCAAACGTAAACAGTAAGAATTAATTGTCAAATTAAGCAACAATGAAGAAAATGACGTTTAAAAACAAAAGCCTGTGATAACGCCTACCTATATTAAAATTCCTAGGCACCTCTGATATATGCATTGACTGATTCTATCGTTTTCCATTTATGCATCGTTCATACCTATGACATTCTGACAATAAACATTTAATATCTCAAAAACTACATAAGTAAAAAGTGTACATAAGAATAATTCGAAATTGTTTGTAGAATTCGAATTTCCAATTAGTTATAGGGCATTGCATTTTTAAAATCATTGCAGTAAATTGCTACTAAAGATGACTTCTGTTTTTTTCCGGTTGAGCCGGAAGTGCGAAATTTTAATGATGTCAAGCTTTAGTGCTTCTAAAATAAGTTAAAGATATCATATGAGTTTGTCCCTATCTTCACTTGTTTTCTTTCAAAAGAATTTTATAAATGACACATTTGACATCTTTAAACGCGATTTTCTCTGAAACTGTCAAAGATAGGTATAGAACATAATACGTGTTTTAGTCTTAGTTTTTTCAGTAGAGTTAAAAAAATATATAATACACAGGGTGTTCCATATAAAATAACAAAGTTTAGGGCATTTCCGGTCAAACAGGATGTGATGAGTCATTTTTATAACTAAATTTTGCATCCCATTCAATAATATACATTCCCCAAAATTTGAAAGCGATATATTTTTTCGTGCCTCAGCTAGAGCCTGGTAGTAACCTCGTGGTCACCCGGTATAGTTAAAATTAAGGTTTGCCGCAATAAAGACAGACGGCGTTTCTATTTTAAATACTGGTGATCTCATTGGTTGTCTAATTTCACAGAGGTCGCGAATTATGCTATAAATTATGTGACAACCCTTTAAATATATTAGAGAATATGTAATTAAGATATCTTATTTTAAATATTCGCCATAAACCTGAAATTACTCGTCGTCCCAGCAGCCGTTTTATACATCACTTTATAGCGAGTTTTATGTGGAATAAAAGCTGAATTATTACCACACACATTTTCCGAGATAAAAAGTATTATTTTGTTAACCGTAAACATCGAGTGTTTCGTCTGTCGCAACAATAAAAATGTGTTCCTCTGCTAATAATAGTTATGCCTGCAGATGCTTTGGGGCAAATGTGTTATCACCGAACATCATTTTCACTTACATTCGGTAAAGCCCTGCGGCGATGGATATTGTACAGCGTTCGCCAGGGTCGTAACAAACCCACGAAGTGACTATATGCGTATGTGTATAGTTAGTTGAGGATTTGTTTTTAATTTTTGAAAGCAATGAAAAGGCAGGCATCGATAATGTTCATAAAATAAAATGATATACTCTCTTTTGTCATCACTTTAAAGTAACAATGAAAACAGTGTGTTCACGAAAGTTGGCATCACATAGAAATAGTTATTTACATTATTAGTGTGGTATGGGCGGTATGGGGAACAAGACGACGTCGTAGATTGAATTGGAGTAATCAAACGAATATAGTAAAAAAGCTTTACCACACGTGTAATGTAGGCATATCCTGTCATTGTTCACATTTTTGACACGATATGTTAAAAACATATGAACATTATTATCGCACTATTAATGTAATGAGTTCGCATTACGATTCTAATGATGTACAATATCATAACAGAAAAAAAAAATGAAATCATCTCGTAAAAAAGGAAGTGCTAAAAATAATTTAACTTTTACATATTGTTTTAATGGGACATACTTTATCATCATCATCATCCTTTATCAAAACAAATGAACCCTGAATTTATCAAGGGTCAGAATTTTGGAATAATAATAAATCAAACTAAAGATTATATTGAGGCCAGTATTCCATATAAATACTATTGCAAAATATTAATTTTTTCATTTCTTATAAATAATTGAGTTTTACTGCAGTCCTTTATAAAAATTGTTTTTATAAATTAATAAAAATACTCTTAACAATCTCAGTCTCGAGTTAATGATTAATTTTGTTTTCAATAAATAACACATCAGACTAAATAACGTAAATTGTTGTTTTTTTAATATTTCATTTTGCGTGAAACAAAATTTGTTTATTAAGCAAATTAAAAATTAACAAACTTCTGCGCCTCTATGATAATTCTTGAAAATGAAAACTTGCATTGTGTATATTAAACATTAAAATAATGAAAAAAAAGTTGGTAGTTCGATGTAATTTGTTTACAAAGATTTATTTTCTTCGAGTGCGCGCGCTCCGTTCAGCATGCTTTGAATTTGTTTTAATGCGCATAGTGAAGGTTTGAACAGGCTCATTTTCCGCATGTTTTTTCACATATTCGTCATGATTTTTGTTTAGTCTTTGAATATCACATCATTTAAAATGTTGTTGCATCATTTCCGAGATTATTTATTAAACCACAAAATTTGATCTAATTTATATTATTTTAAAAGTGATTAGAAATTGTTTGATATAAAATGCCGTGTCCAAACCGACATTGTAATCCTTTAGGGAAAAAAAGTTCTCGTGTTTATAAAAATTTAGTGTGTTAGTGCTGGTTGGGATAAAAAAATAGTGAATTCCTCGGTCAATATGCTTATTGATCGTGCAAAACCGATTTGTACAAGGTCAATCTAATCGTTAGAGGGAAAATTGCCAGATGTTTCATGTGATTCAACTAGTTTCGTCGGAAAATTACAGTGATTCTAATGGCAATGTGAATATCGATCCAAACTCTGAAGATAATGTGAATACCGATCTGAATTCGTTTGTGATTCTGTCGATAGATCATTAGAAATCAATGATGTTAATCAAGTACTTGAAAGGTTTGGTGAATCTCCAGTGAAAAAACGTCTCACTAAACTGCTAAACAGTGAAAAAAAAAACAATTTACATTTTTTACCAATATTCATTACCCCTTCAGAAGAGTTGTTTTTATAAAAAATAATTTCGAATATACAGATTGAGTCGAGTCTACTTCCCTGAATAAAAAAATTGAATGTTTTCTCAGATTCGTATGGAAATCTTACCTTCTGATGTTTAAGGGGTGGCTCCACCCTTGACGATGGGAGTTATTTTTTCATAAATATCGGTAGAAAGTAATTTTTTTCAATTTCTTACGATTCAAAAGACCTAAATATTTTTTTTTCAGATTTTTAAAAAAAATTTCAATTTTTTTATACTAAGGGGATGATTTCACCCCCTTAAGGGTGAATTTTTGACCATCACAAGTTTTCGTCAATCATATAAACACATCACGTTAATTTTTTTAACATTAACTCAATACAAAAATTTAATGAACTTTGTTTTTAGTTTAATTGCCTGGGACAGAGAAACATTGTTAATGGGGCGTTCGTTTCATTTTAGCAAGTTGACAGTATACCCCAAAATTCGTAAAGTTTGATCCAAAGGTATGGCAAAAATTTCAAAATATATTTTGGATTTAATGCGTTTTGATTGATTGGCTCTTGGATTTAAAACGGTTTGTTTGAGTCAACTTAGGATTTACAACGCTTTGTAAAAATGAAATATTTATTTTCATGAAACAATGTTATAAACAATGCAAAAAACTCAAAAACTAAAAACTGAAGCAAAGTAACTGGAAATATTAACCTAAGCATGAGTCAATTTAGAATTTAGAACAAATTGTTTAAACGAAATATTTATTCTCAGAAATATTGTATAAACCATGAAAAAAAAAACAAACACCGAAGCAAAGTAACTGAAAATACTATCCTAAGCTAGTTATCTATAATGGTATTGTGGATTTACTACGTTTTGATCAATTAAAGATTTCAAGTTGGATTTAATGCGTTTTGTTCAATCGGTGACATTTTGAACTGGATTTTACGTTGGATATAATGCGATTTCCTCAAATCTGAGCGCGGCATTGGATTTAAATCATACTTTAGATGCAGATCCTGTGCTTAACTCATTTTCGCTTAAAAATGGATTTAATACGTTTTGAACGCTTGCTCCTCAAATATGCTTATCTCGAATTAAAAATGAAATATCTTTTGGAAACAGGTTTCCTAATCACATTCAACGCAATCTGTAGGGTTAGGTTATGTTCCCCTCCTCCTTAGGTTATATCTCTACATAGAAATTAATTTATAAGAAAAAGTACAGTACAACTAGAACATATTTGCCCGCAAATTGTGCAGAACGTAAGTAGCACGAGGTAGTACGATCACACCCGAGAGATTTAAGAGATACCCACAAACAAACAATAACAGACAGTACTTCTCAAAACGGCCACGGCTGCAGCTACAAAAGAAATTAGCACAATTTCAGGTTTTGTCTACCGCAGCCAAAAGCAAAGTTACTGTTGCTGCACTGTACCAAAATGTTAATGCTCATTGTTTGTTGACGAAAAGGAAATGCAGCATAAATATTTAGGGTTGTTCCTACTGGCCTGGCTTACTCGTAGCCTATGTGTCCCTCCACGAAATCAGATGTTTGCAAATACGTTTTGCCGCCTATAATAATTAAACATACATAAAACTTGAATGCTGTTAGTGCATTGCTTGAAGTAATATTCAACCTTCTTTTTACTGAATCCTAAAATATCATACATCTACCTCGATAAACTATTATCTGAGTGAGAAATCAGAATTTTCGAGTTAGGAATCTTCCTTAGTAAAAACACTTATGTATGACTAACTACATATAAACGACAGCTCTTTGAGTCTAAGCATTAACGCTAGTGATACTTAAATTGGATTCATGGTGTTACCAAATTTCACTTTACAGATTGCCATCATAAAGGGATGACAACGGTAGATAACAATTTGCTCAGCTATTATATTCAGCTCAGTTATTATATTTGCTCAGCAACTATATGCGAACGTGAATATACCTATAGTAATCCGAAGAGTTAAATCTTCGACTTTGAGTCATCGTTTGTCCGACGTTTGTCCGTGTCCGACAACGAGTTGACTTTGTCCTCGTTAAAGTCGGAAAACCCTCATACTTAGACCTAGGGAGGTATGAAGGTTTCCCCCCTAGGTCGGTGGACTCGCCAGCGATCGGAACAGGATCCCTAACGTGCGGGTTTCTTTATATATCCATGGCTTTTCTTTTGAGCGTTTATTTCGCGATTTGACCTTGAAATTACTTTGATCCTAACGTGCTGCGGTTAAACAAACACCGGATTTGGATTCAGCGACCCCAGAAACATAAAGATATATGGGTGTATTCCCTTTTAAGCCTTTATTTCGCTATTTCACCTTGAAATGACCTTGATCCTGACGTGCTACGGTTAAACGGACACCTGATTTGGATTCAGCGTCAAAAAATACAGGGAAAAACTATGTTCTTATCCACAGTCAAAAAAAAATAATTTTTTTGTGCTGTGTAATTAGTAAAGTTAACTAAACGTTGTTTTATACGACTGTAAACTAATTTTGATCCATATTTTGTCAGGTGGGCTCGGTAAATACGTGCTGGAAAGGGGGATTATCTGGTGATGTGACGTTTTACAAATCGGCGTTTGGTTAGCACTCCAGTAATATATGTTGCGAGTATTTTCTCCAAAACAACATAGAACACCTGCATAGGCTGCAGTCTGCTTTTTGTCAGCTGATGTTTCATTAACATTCTATATTACCACGGATTAAAGTACCTACAACAGATTTGTCCTATGTTCTTATTCACTAACACACATCTATGTCACAAAAATATATCTACACTGATAACCCTTGTAAAAAAATCTCATATTGGTGACGCATAGTGACGTCAAAGTTTAAAATGCATAGTATGATGAGTAGGGTGCGGATAGTGTGCTACAACGCAGGGTCGGACTCATAATCCGTCATGTCATTAAGGGAAGGACAAGACAGAAGTAAATGCGTTAATAATATGCATACCTAGCGCTTGTGTCATTCAGAAACCCCGACTGTCTTCATTGCTTGAGCGTTCGTTGCCACAACCAGTAGTCTTTCTGCATTGTTCTCGTTAAAAGTGAGCGATTTGGCCTGTACATATGGTTGTAGAAGGAAAATGATCGTTCCACATCTACTGAAGTTAATAGTGCAAATTAAAAATATTTAGTTCACATGGACGACACACCACGCACATTATTTTCATGAATTTCGCACAGTTATTTGCATCTCTAACAGTTGTTACTAACATCAGTACATGATTATTTTTTACTTTTATTTTATCTATAGAAGAGAATGCACGTGTTACTACTATTTCTATACTTTTAGCCGATGACTGTAAAACCCGTTTACTAGCTATCAATATCGAGGGCGAATTATCTGAAACAGCTAAAATTCATATCAGAACATTAACGAATTATTACCTCAAAAATCTGTTGTTACGTCCATTGTCAGCCACAGAAATTTATTGCGTCTGTTTTCTTTCACATTTCCAATGACACGTTCATATGTCTTTTATAAATATGTTTTACTCAATATATGGCTACTAGGCAATGGAAAATCGGATACATACTTGGCAAAAAAAACGTCTAAAGTAAACATTGTCGACCATGATCCACGAAAGACGCGGATCCTGCCTAAACATTATGCAGAAATCAAACAAAAATTCCTTTTTTTCTAACAGTACCAGTAATATTTTGATGCTTATTCGAATCTAAATGTCTTTCACACTCTCGGTGTCTACGAAATACGTATTGACGATTGCAAGGAATACATAATAAATATGTAAACCGTCTACTGTAAATAGTCTATTCACAAATGGTAACAACTGTGCCATTATTGTAAAAATCCAGAAAAAATTAGATAATATGTAAATACACTACACGAACTCTAAAAGAAATCTGTACACGGTTCAAAATACGTATATACATACGTTTATTAATGAATCCCTCATGACACATAAAATTATTATAACTCGGTGTTCTACAGTTCGTCCAGAGCTAATTTAAATTTAAAACACTAAATTTCGACAACGAAATGCACGCTACGTTATACGGGTAAATTGCATATGGACTTTCTCGAACCCGCCACGAGCGAGTCCCGGCGCGTGTTACCTGACACGGTCAGTAGCGTATATATGCATGGACAAGAAATACAGGTGTGCATAATTTACAAGGCGCTTAAAAAAACGGTTTATACTTTAATTATCATACAGTTGTATAGTGCCGACCCTGCGTTGTAGCACACTTTCCGAACCCTAATGACGTTTAATTTAACGATACAAAAAAGTCGAAACCGATGACTGCGTGGGGGTATGTAAAAATGTCTAAATGAAATGGGAAATTGTCTTATTGAAATGTTGATTACCCAAGCAAGAGACTCAAACTGATTTAAGGTAATTCTCGATATATGCCGGATATAGACACAATTGACAATGTGTACTGTACTTCTTTATTCGCGAATTCGTTAACTAGACGCCCTCTCGCGGCCGAAAGATCAACTTGTTACAGACGAGTAACAAGTTTGTTTACATTAATTTGTCGGCGTGTCTTTGTATGTATTTTTGGATGAAAATAGTTGTTTTTCTTAAATTTACTGTTTAATTCGTAATAAAATAATATCGGCGACAGATCTGTGAATATCACTAGGCAGTGCAAAATACAAATTGTTGTATTAAAAAGTGGAATGAAGGAAAAAGTTGTCTGTGACTATGGTCAGTTGACAAGGGTTTAAATTCGGCCGTTAACTGGAATATTTTGAAATTGTGTAATTTTTGTACTATACTTAAAGCGAAAATATTATGCCTAAAAAAACCATATAACACAAATTGCTGTGTGTACAATTGTCATAGCAGAAAAAATGTTGACAGAACAGTTCATTTTCACCTATTTTGGAAATTGGCTGAGTATTTAATATTAACTTAACTTAAGTTATACTTTAAATACTAAAACTAAACAAAATCACCACAAATTAACTATCGCCCCGATCGCCCGTACGTAAACGTAACAAATCGGTAAACAGCTGATTGTTACTCGTCTGATCGCAACGCCACCATATACTCCGTGGTAATTTTAGTTCCCAATACTCGGTTAAGCCCTAAGTTTGTGTTGGTTTGTTGGCATTTGGTCCCCTAGACAACAGCTCCATAGGTTATCATCAGTCTTATGATGGCAGTATAAATCCACATAGCCACTTTTGGTTTCATGCTCCAGGGTTTTCCTTTGGTTGTGCGGCACTACTCATCAGAGATATAACCTTCTTGATTTTCAAACAAAATTTGCACGGTGTAAAGTTAAGACAGATGTGAATGTGTACACATAGTTTTTATTGAATTAGCAAATTCCAGCCATGTGGTAAAAGCGGATATTTTTTGCAGGTGCGCCTGGGGGGATAAGCCTTCTGCTGTGGCCGCCTTGGATCTACAGCTGGCCGTACATCGAGGGCCAGCGCACCGTGCCCGACAACGAATGCTACATCCAGTTCATCGAGACGAACCACTACATCACCTTCGGCACTGCGATCGCCGCCTTCTACGTGCCGGTCACGGTGATGATCATCCTGTACTGGAGGATCTGGCGGGAGACGGAGAAAAGGCAGAAGGACCTGCCTAACCTGCAGGCTGGCAAGAAGGACAGTAGTAAAAGGAGTAATTCCAGGTGAGAGGGTGTAAAAAGTGGAGTATCAGATTTATCTGTAAACCTGTGGATGTGTTGCAGGTGGGTTGCTTGGAGGGTTTTGGGTAGAGAGTAGTCTATAATTCCCAACATGTTCCAATTACTTTCCAGGTAATAGATCCGAGATATACTTCACAGGTCTAAAATTTACTTTATACCTCTGATATTTCGATAGCAACCATAGTCTAAGATCCAAACACGTGATTACTGTCTTCATAAAGAAATATAATGGGATTACCCTAATTTATTTATATATAAAATTATGAAACATCTGTACAAACATCAAAACATACAATTTTTATGGATAAAAGCACATGCCAATATTCCAGAAAATATTAAAGTCGACCAAATTGCAAAGAAAGCAAATGCACATAACAGCTCACATATACCACATCTTGTTATAACTGACTTTATAGCCTTTTTTAAAAATCATCAAAAGGAGAAATGGAAAGAACAGTGGCAACGCCATGGCGATATATCAAATACTTTTTATCACACATATTATAGTTATGCGAATAAAACTGAATCACGGAAGATTTCCTTCCCACCTACATAAAATCGGCGTACGAGATAATCCTAATTGTATATGTGGCGAAACTGGAAACATCTATCACTACATCTTTAACTGTCCGTTAACTAAACAGAGTACAGATACACTTTTATGTTATCTACATGAAAGAGGTTTTAACTCTCCGATATGACTCCCGTATATACTCAGTATAGGTGATGAAGATATTATGCAACACATCGTAAATTTTTTCAAGGCAATCAAAATAGAGATTTAATAATGTACCTAATCTTCCTCAAATTTATCACAACCTTTGTATTTACCCTTCTGTTTGTTCTAAACCTATCTTACCCGTGGTCAAGTGTTGTATGTCTAGAAAACTACAATGCCCTGACAGATCCCTGGGCGAGAAGCGGGTGACCTTGTCTATTCCCACACTATTTTATATCCTTCCTTAAACCAATAATATAATTCGTGGCTAATACACTTAACGTGTGAGGTCAATAATCAGAGAAAAAAAAAATATAATGGGACGTGTCGGGAATTAAAGCTCTCGTAAATATTTACTCAAAGAGTCAAGGGTACCTTATTTATTCCGACCTCAAGTACCCGTAAAGGAAATATTTCTTAAATTACCTCAGTTTTTTTTAATTTTTCTGCCGAACCGATATCGTCATTCGAACAAAAAAGTTAAGAGGAATTGAAATTATCTCGACCAACTGCACAGCCACCAGCCGCGTCCTTTTGTTAGTGCGTAGGGACTTTTTTTAGAGGAATTGAACGAAGAATACGAAAATGTTTGCATTGCAAAAATGCATTCGCATTTCGTCGGACTGCATCGCTTTTTTCATAGCGGCACTTAAAACGAGGCTGTCGAAACGCCCATTCACGTTCTGCCGACAGATTTGTACTGATTATATTTTTCCGCTGTTATACTAATGCTAGACGGTAGTTGGCAGCATTTGCGCCGAAGGTGCGAACCTGCATAGTGTTTAATGCAGATTCTCACCTTCTGACAATGACACGTATCAATTTGACACACTATTATTTATAGTGTAGCTCTCATTGAATGCTACAACTATTAAGTATTGCATTCTGTGCTTCTCTCTTTCTCATGTACCTTATATGTCCTTATCTTGATTGATCGCTGATGTTGGGTATACTATTGGTAACTTTGACGATTCTAATAAATTGACATTAATATTGTCATTAAAAAAGTGTAATAGTATTATGTACTGTAGTAAGTAATTAGACTATAGCAAAAATGTAGAAATTAGAAAATAATTTGCATGGTTCGCATTTGACAACGTAAATCAACGAAAATGGTGTCCTGAACCATCAGGCAACTAAAATTGGAAATTGAAATATAGTTAAACATATTTTATGAATTCCAACGTTTTGATGGAATTGTTGACTGTATATCAACTTGATAAATATATTAGATCGTATGGAAATTTCAATAAATTATAGGAAATAATGGAAAAAATGTGAATGTTTTGCTCGTGTATATCGCTTTATACGTTAGCAAATGAAAAAAAGATGTGTTTTTTAATGTATGCTATCATTTAAAATTTATCTAACACCTACACAGACGCTAAAATGCTAAATGTTAATGTGTTAAACATATTTCTAACTTCATAAATGTTTTAAGAAACATCTTACTTTAAAGTTTCATAAATTAACATTCATAAATGAGGTATGAGGAAAAGTAGCGACTAAGTTTCCATAATAAATTAAATACATCTCATTTATATAAACAATTGTGTAAATCTTTATTAAAGAATGATTATTTATTTAAGTTGTAAATAATACTCCTCATAGTTTTCTCATTTTTCCCAAATTCACTGAGTATCTTTTTTTCAAAACTAAAAATATTTATTATTAATTTCAGTCACTTTGCATTGATTATTTGCATTTTTTACATTATTTATATTCTAAATATGTTTTTTTAACAGTGGAGTTATTTTATTTTTTTTTTATTTTCCGAATCAAAGTATTCATCTTCACAAAATAAAAAAGAAAATAGTAGAGAATTTCATAAAAATAACACCAAAACGTAAATATTTTTGGCTAATTAGGGATTAAAACAATAGACGATATATTTCGATAAAGGCGACTTGCGAATAGATTGCCATATAATACCCAAATGTAGTGTTTAAGACATTAAGTAGATCAGTGATCACTAATTGTAAGTATATATTTTCACAAGTAACAATACTTTCTCGATTTCTCGTAGCTAGCAGTCTTCTTTGTAGCTTTCAAAATACTGTCAATTTTTCACATAAGCGTTTTATTAATACATCAGTAACAATGCAAGCAAATAACGTTTCCATATAAAGATGATAGATGGGTATTGAGATTATCCAGCACAATCTTAAGTGGTTACGAATATTATAAACGAAAAAAAGAATTACTCACTTTGTCTAGACGTTGGTCTAAAAAATCAGTTATCGTCATTTTTTCTGTTTATCGCGCGTACTCCCGTATCATACATTTTCAAATCATAATCACCGTTTGCTGTGTTAATACAGGAATCATACCGAGTGATTCTCATACCTGGCACACACCCATAACCTATTTGTTTATTACACAGAAATGTGCATTTATTGCCATTGTCATTTTTTAATTCTTTTACATTTAACCGGATATGGCCCCCAACTTCCGAATTTTTAATGGCACTTAAGAAACTTCCAATTCGTGTTTCGGAGTATATCGATACTCCATTTTCACTACCACCGCACTTCCAATAACGTCATTTTTGGACACATTATTTCCATTTACTCCATTGAGAAAATAATCTCAATTACAATGTCACCGATCTAGATTTGATTTGGAGTAAACTCGAGCCACTTCGGAAGACTATTAATTCAGACTATCCAATTTGCTCATTTCTGTTATAACTAATGCCCGGATCTCTACCGTACGTCCAGGAACGGACTAACAAATAATTCCTACGAAATGATAACTAGGGTCCGGAATGTGTGCTACACCGCAGAGTCGACACTGTACAACTAAATATAACTAAAGTGTAAACCGTATTTTTTAAGCGCGTTGTAAATTATGTACGCGTGTATTTTTGCTCGTGAATACGTACGCCGCTTACCGTGTCTGGTTCGAGGAAAGGCTATATGTAATTTAACGCCGAGTTTAAAATAAATATATGAATCGTGAGTGGTTAACTAATAAACGTGTGTACATACGTATTTTGCACCGTGTACGTATTTCTTTTAGAGTTCATGTATTGTATTTACATATTATCTGCTTTTGTGTGCAATTTTGCTGCAATAATGGCACAGCCGTTACCATTTGTGAATAATCCTGGAGTGGGTACTGGATCCTTCGGCGTAGAAACAAAAAACTGGACGTTTTCCACGAAACACCGAACAAATATACTTTTCTCTGAGAAAATTATAGTAGTTCGGTATTTCGTGGAAAACGTCCAGTTTTTTTTTTCATTTGTGAATAAACTGAAAAAAATGATTAAAAACTACGAGGATTTTAAAAGAGATGGATAGTATATTGTATGCAATTCTTGCAATCGTCGATATATAATTCGTAGACGTCGAGAGTGTGAAAGATATTTAGATTCGAATATTCATCAACAAAATATTACTGCTACTGTTAGAAAAAATGGAATTTTGGTTTGATTCGTGCGTAATGTTTTGCGCATGTAGCTTTTCTGGAACGTGGTTTACAATATTCACTTTAGATGTTTTTTTTGCCAAATAGATATATGATTTTCCATTGCCTAGTAGCCATACATATTTACAGAGGACATATCAACGTGGCATGGAAATTTCAAACAATACATACGCAGTAAATTTCTGTGGCTGACAGTGGATGAAACAACAGAATTTTGCGGTAATAAGGTCGTTAATGTTCTGATACCAATTTTAGGTGTTTTAAAGGGGTTTTGCAAACGCGAGCAAAAGCGAGCATTGTCCTATGTAGATGTAAAAAATAATAATATACTGATGTTAGTGACAACAAACAACTGTTAATGATAACTATGTGAAATTCGTGAAAATTATGTGCGTGGTGTGTCGTCCTCTGTCCATGTGAACAATTTTGAATTGCACCTTTAACTTCAGTAGATGTGGAACGATGTACAACCATATATACAGGCCAAATCGCTCACGTTTAACGAGAAGAAATGCATAAAGACTATGGTTGTGGCAACGTACGCTCAAACAATGAAGACAGTCGGTGTTTCTGAATGACACAAGCTATGTACATTTTTAAAAGATGTACGTTATTAAAACACTTTTACTCCTGTATTTTTGGTATCTCATATATCCTTCCATCAATGCGTTGTAGCACACTTTCCGTTCCCTAATGAAGACAAATTATTGATATTTTTAAAATCATACGACAGTTATGTTAGTTATAGTGTAGAAGTTGTATGCGATCCCATAAACAAGTGTATTTAGATATCTGAGGTAAGACATTGCTAACTATTTCTGAGTTCTTTGATATGCGAGCGGCGCGCGGCGTTCATATATTTACTTCATGTATAATTGGGTTTAGTTATCACTGCATTTTTGAATTCAATACATGCCAAAAATTACGGAAATACCTAAACCAATTTTGATTGTGTAATAAAATTGGCAAGTTTATTTACGCTGCTTGAGAGAGCTATTGATCTATTGATGATTATCGAGTATTTGATGTTCGATTGCATTTTTTTTTAGAGCTACTTAAGGTAGATACTTATAATAAACAGGTAATAAAAGATTCAGTTTGAAAAATCTTATAAACCATAGTGTTCTTATTAAAAAAAAAAATGAGTAGGTAATTTCAATTCACAATATTGAAACGCTAAAAAAAATAAAACTGTTAACAAAAACCAGATAACATAATGTTTCGTTCTTCTAACGTCTACTTGACTGAAAAATTGGACAGTCCGCTATGCCTCGTTTAGCTCGATAATATTTTCAATATTCGTAATATGCACATCGCACCGCGTACACAAGTTATGGCCTACGGCAGAATACCTGGGGAATCTAATACTGTAATTAATTAACAGTTACACAGACTTTAGTGCCGTTCTATAATTCACGTTTTATCTGCGCCCAGCGAGGCTTAATTACTCATTTTATAAATCCAATACACGACCCCGCCCGAGTAATTCTGTTATGTACACATTGTATCTGTGTACATGTACAATGTAGTTAGTGTACCTATGTGCACAATTAATCACTTGTTTCAATACCGTTTAAACGAAATTCGACATCGAAAACGAAGTATTTTTTAGATCGATTAATATACGACAAAATATTCCAGTAAGGTATCCGGTTGATTCGAGAGTATTAAGCCTTGCTAATATGTTCAAATGAGGAGATACTTTTCAAAACGCAGTTTTTGAATTAATGTTATTTTTGCAGGAAACAATAATTTCTGCTGACATATTATTAAACAGATACAAATTTGAACTTTGAACAAAACTAAAATTAAAACTATATGAATTAAATTGTGAAAGAGTGCGAATATATTTTTATAAGTTTACCGAGTTATTCAAAAAAATAAAATGAAAAAAATACGTTTTGAAGTGGATACACCAAAATACTGCATTTTGACGCGAAAAGTATAAAATACTACACGTATTATTTATTATAAGTTTATTATACTAAAATACTTATTGTTTAGAGTTTTTTTAAACAAGGTATACCAATCTTCCCTAAATTAGAAATATGTCGCTTAACAAAATAAAACATTAATTTCTATCAAAACATAGTAGATATAATTTTAAACCCTGAATCTATCTTCTTCAGTACGCTGACAAAAAATTTCCTCTTCCTCATATTCTTCTACGGTAATACTTTCTCCGTTATCAATAAAGTCCTTATACCAACTTAATTTATCAATTTCCCCTCAAGTCCATCTGCTTATTGTTTTCATTTTTTCCATAGCACTTTTGCAGAATATTGTCAACATCTTTTAACATTTTCGATTTCACAGTATTTCTATATTCTAATATCTCACTTAGAACTTTGCACAGTATGTTAAAGTCATGAATAAAATCAGCTGATACACAATACTGCATTTCGAATCGAACAGTTATTCACAAAAACGGCGTTTTGATTTGGACGGTAAACTTCGACGCCCCATTCATTCGGTAAATACTGATACTTGAATTGGTTCGAGTATTTTATTCAATTCAGAACATTTACGAGTATATGTCGCCATCTGTTGCTTAGTAGCCCAAATTTTAGAAAAACTGCGTTTTGAAGAGTAGCTCCTCAAATATGATTATTTATTTTATAAACAAGATGAATTTGATATAGAATGTAAGCGCCATCCGACTCTATAACTTGTCGCAAACGACTTGGTAGATTGCGGATACCACGTTCCCAGCACTCACGCAGTTGTGAAGCGAACATTGTGTATGACTATTATTTGTAGAAGGTGACGATCGTCAAATGATTTATTTATTAAATGTTTGCTGATGGCACAGAAAAAATGATAGTCAGTGGGGGGAAAGATCTAGTGAATACGGTGGATGGGGCAGAACATCAAAACCTAACTGCAGGAATTCAAGGCGTGTGTGTTTTGCTATATGGGGACGCGCATTATCGTGCAGTAATATAACGTTGTCCTGAAGCGGTCGCAGAAGATCGAGCTGGGCGGCCAAATTGTGGAGTTGAACACAATAGATAACAGAGGGGACGGTGGTATTGTTCTCCAAGAGTTCCCAGTGATACACGCCGCGAAGGTCCCACTAAACTGACATCACCTTTCTCGGATGGACGTCAGGATGGACGTACCGATTGTGCTGGAGCATTTACGTCTACCCACTGACGCTTACATCTGTGATCTACTTAAAGCACCTGCTTTTCATCCCCGGTAACAAGATTGTTCAACCAGTCAAAACGACGACTGCGAGAGAGAAGTTGTGTGAAAATGTGACTCCGATGCTGGCGATCGGCTTCGCTTAATAAACATGATATCCACTTGGACATATTTTGGATTATGCCTAGCGTTTCGAGTCCACATACTACCGTGGCTTGGCTACAACCAAGCTCTCGTGCTAAATCTCGTGTGGTTCCATATGGGTTTGCTTTGACAATCGTACTCAAACGCTCGATATCCAGTTGAGGTGGTCTACCAGATCGTAGTTTATCGTCGATGGTGTAATCGCCAGATTAGAAGCGCGCGAACCATCTTTTGCATGTTGCAAAAAAATGAGTTGTCGCCATACGCGGCCACTAGATTTCTGTGTACTTCGGTTGTATTATGGCCTAAACGAACTTCATATAATAAATCATATCGAATCTCACATTAGGATTCGCCCCTTTTCACATGGCATATTATAGTTCTGCTCTGAAATTTAATAATGTAACGCACGCTTTATATAACTTGTACTCTCCAGACCTGTAGAAACTGTAGAAAATTTCAAGCAGATCGAGGGAATGTCCTGTCAACCAAATATATTTTCACTATAAATTTATTGTAACAATGCACATTTGACGAAAAAGCAGCACAGCAAAATTTTAGTTAATAATACAAGATCCGGCAAGTCTGAAATAATGCCTACATTTTTTTAAAAGTAATCATTTGTTTTGCAGAAAACATTTTGAAACAAAAGCTGTGACTTATATTTTTGCATGACTTGGCGATCTTTATTTTTTACTTCTATTATTTTGCAACAGTGAAACCACGTTTGTTTAAACATCACTTTGTGATTTAAATCCCACTCTTAAAAGCCCACTCTTCTCACTCTTCTGCATACGACTATGTAAAACTTTAATGAGATCAAAAAACCACTAATGCCAGAAAATTCGTTTTTTTTTCGCAGTTTGGGTAATTCTTAACTCTTAAACTTTTTCTCCAACTCTGGACCAATTGATAGACTGTGTGAAACAACTTTAAAGTTATACAGTCCGATAAGGTATAAAACATTTTAAATATTGATGCTAAAAGTGTGTTTTCTAATGGGGGCGTTCAAGTATTACGTAACGAAATTTGGGGGGAGGGGGGTCTTGTAAAACGTTACGATGCGTTATAGGGGCGGGAGGGAGGTTCGAACAATGCGTTACGTAAAATTGTTTGTTTTATTTAAATAAAAAACTAGGAAATTAAAATCCAAGTTGGCAACCCTTTTCGTTTATGTTTTACGGGGAATCCCTCGATTGTATCAGTTTCTAATTGCATTGCCAGATGTTAAAATAAATATGTTATTTTATTTTAAGAGTTTATTAGTAAAAAAAAGCTAAAATAGGAGAATGCATGAGAAAAACAATGGTGGATGAAGCCAAAACTGTATGTAAGGACAGGGCCAAGTCAGGAAAACGGCGTGATTAAATGTAAGATTAATAGGAAAAGTTTATTAGGACAAATTTGAGCCCATTTTAACATATTTTAAACTTAAGCAAATGTTTATTTCATTATGTGTGATTGTTTATTAAATAACAATATGAATAAATAAAATAAACAACATAAGTCAGTTGGGGTAAGTGCGTTTTTTGGGGTAAGTGCGACCATTTGTATTTATTTACAAAGACTGACATATATGTTCGTCAGGGACTTATTTTATAACAGTTTTGATCTGGTCTAAAAGTCTATCAAAATTTGAACATAACCTACTTGTTTGAACTTGCGAGCGACTAGATAGGTCAAATTATGAACACTTATAATTTTGAAATTTTTGCTCCTAAAATAATTCTGTTAGGATAGATCTAATTGAATAACATTAGAGCTTAGATTAATTGTGTTACTAACGTCATTTTATCTACTGATTCTTATTTAACAAGGTGGACCCACTTACCCCTCAAAAAAGTAGGAAGGTGTAAGTGCGTCCACTATAGATCCCACTTACCCCAAGTTAGGCGATATGATTTTTACAGAAAATTGTTGTTGTCTGTTGTTACAGAAAATGATATTGTAATGGTCTTACCAACTCCAACAATTGGCAGACGTGGGGAAATATCATTCCAATTATCATTTAGTGGTTATAATGTCGAGTAGGAACTTCTATTTATTTAAATAACTTGTTTATAAAATAATATTCAAATCACTGTTTTTAATTCACTCTAATATTCTTGTTTACGAGTTTATAACATTTGTTTGAATAAACATGTTTTAGACCTGTAAAGACCATTTCTTTTGGAACTGTTCAAGAAAGACGATCTTACCCCGAAATAAACTAAACGTACATACATTACATTTTAATACGAGAAAACGCACTTGCCACTGACTTGTAGGCAATTATACATGCTTATAAGAAAAAAAATAAGACTGATTACTTACGCATGTATTGTAACTTGGTTGTTACGTAACATTTAGGGAGGGGAGGTACAGAAAAACGTTACGGCGCGTTACATGGGGGGGGGGGGGGGGCAGGGAGGGTCAAAAAAATCTTCAAAAATATTCTTAATGAAATTCAAAAATTCTAAATGATGTTTATCATGTGACCACCTCTCGTCGATACTGAAATATTTGGCATTTTTGGTACGTTTAGAGTAAACCAAGTGAAGGAATTTCCCAAAGTTGTTTCAGCTCCCGTAAAATCCAAGATCTACTCGCCCTATTAACGCGCATGCTGCCCTTTCTCTGCTAGTCCATGCACTGACAGTACCTAAGAGTAAATTAGGAAGTAGTTAGTATTCACTTCAAGTCCCATGTTACCAGACATTATCATTAGTCTGTATTTAATTTCTAACTGGTAAACCACTCTTTGTTATTATTGAAAGGTTTATTTGCAATATTAATTTATTCCCCCATTACCAGAACGTAATATAATTCAATTTATGATTTGATGGCCTACGTAGCGGTGTTGATAAAACTTTCCGGTTACGGGATCCCGTCGAACATATTCTGAAAGGAAATTGAAATGAGATGGGGGACTCGGGGCCTATGATTGACTGAGGAAAAGTTTAAGCATACGGGGCAATATCTATGTAAATTAATTTAATGAAAGTTAATTCAGACAAAATCGGAAGTGAAGTTTTTCAAATGCAAATTGATGCAATGTTGAGGTTCACTCAGATGCAGCAAAAATATATCTGGAATTTATTCAGATTATTATCCAGTTTAATAATGACTAGAGCGATGCGTGAAGTACCGGGTGTTTCCACTATGAATAGACCCCCCCTAATTTTTTTATTTGGCTTTAATGTTGAATACAAAAATTATAGCGTTCAATGTTAAGTTTTTTACGATATAATTTGCATGTATATATGTAGGTGTTGCAGAAAAGCGCGATAAATAAATATGTGTTTTTTTTCTTATGGAACACGCTGTAATTATATCCTTAAATAATTGGACTCGTCTCCCTGATTACGAATATATGTAGTTCATTATACGTATTTTAAAAATCTAAGCAAAAATATGCATATTTCAATTTTACGTGTAGTATGCAATGGATTCAAGAATGCGCTTGCAATTATTCGGATATATCACAAAATTTAAAGAAATAATAATATTTTCTTACTTTTTACTCTAACCTGGTATTATGTAACATTGAAAATCAGGTTTAACTGTGAAACTGCAAAAAAATGCATAATTCTGGCAAAAAAAAGTTTATCAAAAAGCATAAAATTTGACAATTATATACAACAAAATTAAAAAAAGTACATATTGGTATTCTAATTTCTTGAAATTCTGAAAATAGCGACCATAGAGGCGGAATGCTTTTTTTATTCAGGGCTTTGACCACCCAAAGTGGATTTGTATTAATTTATTGTTTCAATACCGTTTTGTATAATTTCTTTTAATAATACAACATTGTTGTGTTCTTTTAGATATATATTATTTTTCAAATAACAATATAAAAAGGTATTCTTAATTGAATTCTTATTCAGCCAATTTTGTCAAATTGACAATAATCTTGCGAGGTATCCGAACAATTGCAAGCGCATTCTTGAATCCATGGCATACACGTAAAGTTGAAATAGGCGTTTTTTGCTTAGGTTTTTAAAATAAGTATAATCAACTATACCTATAATATATATTCGTAATCAGGGAGACGATCTCAATTATTTAGTAACATAATATACAGGGTGTTCCATAAGAAAAAAAAATATATTTTTATTTATTACGTTTTTCTGCAACACCCTATATACATGAAAACTATATCATAAAAAAACTTAACATTATACCCTACAACTTTTGTATATAATATTGTTTTATATAAAGCCAAATAAAACAGTTAAAGAGTCCATTTATAGTGAAACACCCGGTACTTATGAGTAATTTGTGACATTGCAGTCATGAGTGCCGAGAGATGTAGGTACATACTTCCTAAATATACATTCATCTAAATACCTCTGTTTCTTCAGATAAACTTCTAACATTACTTTCGTGAATTATATAATCTCATATGTGGTTTATGAAGTTAATAGCTAGAAAACAAAACAGGGACGAAAATAAGTCCTAACTGAAGTATAGAATAAGACAGATGTAACTGGTACACCTACCAGGCACGTCCCATTCAGCAGATGAGTCAGTGATTATGTGGTGGGGCATTTATTTATTTATTCACATTTGTTGGCAATTGTACCTTTCTGTTGTACCCTCCCTATTTCAATGGGAACCGAGCTTCCGTACCGCGGAAGTCAAGGGCAGTTCACAAGGAGCAGTCCACTCTACTAATTTGTGTAACGTGGCAGTACCGTTTGCGTCTGTCTCACTTAATGGACGTCTCTCTTCAAATTTCGGGAGTAAAATTCATGACACGTGGTATACTTGTTAAAAATCGGTGTTTGCCACTCATATTTAGACACAAAATGAATTGGGTAATGTAGTGCCGGTTTTGCATGCACCAAACGAAATGCACTCCTCAATTTAGTCGTGAGTTTTTGGCTTATATATCGAAATGTTCAGACCTTGTTACGTCATCTGAAAATGGCATACATTTAAGTTGTTTTGGTTTGCCGGTGATGATTCGGCTTGGTTTGGTTCCCAGTGCAGCTGCTCAAGTTTAAATTACCCTCAAACCTCTTGGCTTGTTGTGTCGCCAGCTGTACTGCATTATACGAGTAGGTTGGTTGCCTTATAAGTTTCAACAGCCTATCCACTAAGTTTTCGCTTGGGAATGTCTCTCTGTGGTTTGTGGCTTTCATGGGGTTGTATCTCCAGCATTCTAACTCTTCACAGTCGAAAATGATATGAGAGGCCATTTATTCCCCATTGTACATATAATACACATCATCCATCATTATATAGGTAGGGGAACGGGGGGAATCGGAGTCAATTAAAAAAGACAGCCCTAAAATGAACAAACAATAAAATTATTTTGCAAATGTTTTTATGTTACCTTGAAGTATAGAGCGTTTACTTTTTATTTCTAACCATAAAAATGAGCAAAATCAGCAATTATATCAAAAGAAAAAGAAAAGAAAAATTCCGTTCTGGCATCCATTACCCACCATATGAAGGTAATGAGGAGAGTCAATCCTAAATTTTAAGCAAAACATAACACTAAGATCAAACAACATTCTTTTGACTACAAGCAAGAGCCACCTATATAATTTGATTCCAATACACAATGCATGAACCCACACTCTCCACAACTGCATCTGTACCACAATGTTATATACTTTCCAGTGTCGTTGCGTAGGGAACACAAGAAAAAATTAACATAATCATTGTTTGCATTAGATGATGAGTGCGAATAAAAGTATTTCATAACATTATTTATTAATAGATTAGCATGTAATAAGTAAGAAGGAATAATAAATGGAAACTGATATACGAGTAGATAATAGTTTTTATATGCTTACAGCGAAAGAAGTTCTTCAGCATCTTCAAGTTAGTACACAAACTTATGAAACGACATAAGATTTTTTAAAAGCAACTATCTTGCCAATCGCATTCTTACTGCGTATAAGGCTTTGTCTTTTCAAATAAAGTTAGGACAAGTAAAGTAAACAAAATTTTACCGCAAAGAGAAATACTTAAGTAGCTCTCATTACCCACTGGCTCTAATTGCTCCCCGTTCTCTTACATTCAACCATCTTATGTTGATATTTCGTTAGGGTACACTGTCTAGTAAGTAGTCTGTAATCCATCTGATTTGATTTCTATTGAATCTGGCCAGAGTTTCTGATGATGCATTCACCAAATAAATACTGTGGTTTTACCTTGGAATGTTTTGCAAGTGAATTTTTTGGTATTTTAACCCTACTTGCCACTTGATGGTCATACTGTGGACTTTAAAGTCTTATGAAACAATGGCCAATTTGTTAAAATCAGGAACACAATTGGAACGTTTGTGGCGATCAAAGTAATTGGTTTATTAAAGAGTTTGCAATGCGATACAAAAATATTCTTATTTTTATGTTTATGAGATAGCAAAGTCAGCATTATATTACCTGCCTCATTTAAATAGTGAGGTCAATTAGAAATGAATGTATTCTTGGAAAAATTAATGTGAAGAACAATCGCACAGTTTTCTCCCCTTCACATTAAGCCTCCCCGGCAGTCAAACGTCAAATGATGATCAAGCAATTGGGAAATAAAAAAATGAGAACAATTGAGGTTAATTAGTACAAAATGGGTCTTTAATAATAATCCATAATCGCCTCATGTCCTGATTTTTTGAAGAACATGAGTGATGAGTATGGCGAATGTTTTCATGACGACTTAAAACAGTTTGAACAGCGATACCAGAGACTTTGGTACTGTTTGATAGTGTTAAGAGAAATTGACTCGAAATCCAAAACCAGGAATAGAGCGCAATTTGTTTTGTGGAAAAACCTAATTATTTGTCGTAAATGGGAATTTGATGATATTTTATTACGAAATAAATGTGAAACAAATATTGAAACAAAAACTCGAAATAGGCAACATCCAATTCAAATGTCAGATTTAGATTGCGGAAGTAATACAATCAACTACAAATTATTTTTCTGTTTATTGTTGATATTTATGGTACTTTACTCTTCATTAGTTTTATATTTTTAGTATTTTTAATGTAACTCTCTGTATATTAAATCGAAAAATTACAATTTTTCCGAGCGTTTCAAGGCAAGCAAACATTATTTGTGTATTTTAAAAATCTGATTTTATCGAATAATAATCAATAAATCTGAATTTAGTGACCTCAACAACAATCGAATAACTTTTTTGTCGTTGGGAAAACAAAGTAGTGTAATTTGTCAGTGTAAACAACTTTGAGATGGACACCTTTCAACAAAAATTTAAAATGTTTCAATGTGGCATGTAAATTTCATTAAAACGAAATCACCTTCCTTGCATAAAATCAAGACTATTAACAATTAACATAGTTTCAGTAACTTCCTATTTCTCTGTCTATACTCTGACTCGGGATTATCGCTTTAGAATGAATTAGAGACAATTACTTGTAAAGAGCAACTAAACTTACAGTTTCAAAGTGCCGTAAAGCTTTGAAATTTACTCTTTAATGCACAACTTTCACGTAGCATAAAATATGGCAGACTGCTGACTTTATATCGTTTAAGAAAATATTACTAGCACATGCAGCATTTATCTATTGAACGTCTGCTCGAAGTTTATCCAGTGCAAACGGGCGGTTTACTGTTAAACCCTTTTAAAAGCTTTATGTCTGCCGTGACATATTTTGCAAAAAATAGTAAGCGAGTATGCGGGCACATGCCTCGCAGCATATTCAGAGCTTCAGTTCCGGAGCTTTTAGCTGAATTAAGGTTGGGTTTATCTTATTTTTGGACGGTTTGCAACCAAACGATTTCTAATGAGCGATTTTAACGATATTACTTTTAGCTACTGGTTGCTGATCTTGAAGAAACAGCATTCCTAGTGCCAGATGGCAATGACAAAGTTATCCCTCTCAGGGAATAGATATTTGCTTGCGACTCTTTATAGAACGTGAATTTATCGAATTACTCAACACTAATGGAAACCAACTGAAATGGTTAAGTTGTGGATATGTACCTACATACGTAAACACTTCATACATATGACACAAAAATACCTCATCTAAAACATCATGGATTAAGGTCAATGGATCAGGGTACCTTTGACTCTAGCAAATGTGTTCGTCAGTCTATTTTACTCTATTGCTCTTGGTTATCTAGGCCAAGCAGCAATAATTTACATTCTGATAATGAAAATATTAAAATTGTTTTAGTTATGATCTTGCTTTGGGAGGATAGAAGTATAATAAATTACGTGTTACGTAAAAAGTCAACATATAGCAGCAAAGTAATTTAATAATATAATTCATTGTCTTATGATAAGACAAATAATCGTATTTACATTTTCCGTTTCTTCATTTCACGTGAAGAAGTTACATTACTTGTGATTTCCAGAATATCAACTCGATACTAGATTAATTAAAAATATTGCAATATTCATATCAATATTTGTGGCACCAATAATGACAGCTTTACTGTAATAAAACAAATGCATTTGTATATCTATTAAATGTATTTGTATTGTTGAATGTATTTTACATTCTGTGCTAAATGTTTAAAACATAATTGTCTCGCCTTTAAGTTTCTTCATTTTCTATTTCTACATGCGTCAGGAACAAATTTTGTAATCGTATTTTATGTTTATCTGATTGCATGTTTACCCTCAATATATTTGTTGAACGTTAAAATAAAGAGTCTAACCCGATACTTGACTAGCCATTACTCTTTTATTACTTTTTGACTATTTTTTGAAACTGCCTTGTTTTTCCTAAGAGTTATTCATGGATAGATAACGGACACATGTCACCAAATATTTTTTAAATATATGTTAATAAAAGTTTCGTCCCATGATGATTGTTACTCAAATAAATTAGGTATCTTCGTTCAGTTCAGTGGAAGTGTTTTTCTAGTACCGGAAGTGCGATAAGTTCTAAGATGAAATATGAAATTAAAATGCTTCTTAACAGATGTGTTATTTAAGAAATAACAGCAATATAAATACTAGGTAATATATCACTTATAAACCATTTTTCCTAGGTTATCTCATTGTATGAACGGAAAGTTGGAAACAAGAAACGAGAAACCTGAATAAAAAAACGGAATAACTTTTCCCCTTGATATATTGAGTTCAATAATGGGGTAAATGGAGACACTACGTCAACATTGTAACCCAAGTTTTCATTTATTTAGGTCTTCGTTTCACCGCACGTATTTAATAAACTCTTGACGACTACTTTCTCAGTTAACGTATTGACACGTTTTTAGAATATGCTCAAAGAAAAATAATTGTCTCTAAGTGATGGAATGCCGTTACACTTCTACTTTATTTTCAACAAAACTCCTGTTTGTTACAATGGATATTTTTGTTCGGTTTTTGATCAGTAGTCGGAATTTCTCTGGGCACCATACACATAAAAATCTAGACCATATGAATCACAATTATACTGTAGGAGAATATGTACATAATACATGAAAAATTCAGATAATCATGACATTTTTGTCAACTCTACCAGGCAGCACAATCACACGCTGCGTTAGTTACAAATTCAGTAAACAAATAAAAACGTGTTTCACAAGTTGACATTTTTTATAACACTACTCGATGCAAAACAATTTATGACAAACCAGAACATAACGTGATAGGTGAACACATTTTTGTCAAATGTTCTTTTGTAATAAAAATTACCATTCAACATCTAGCGAATTCAGTATTTTGCAAATTCAGTTAAGGGATTTTTAGGTACGGAATTGTAAACATCCCTTAGTCGTGTCAAACCCGATTTTTTCCTGTAAAGAGTTTCCAACCTCTTTTAGTGAGTCCAGTTAGGAAGATTACGTGCAAGTTAGTAAACCTGTTATCATCTTCCTCAAGATACCTAAGACGCGACCAAACGACAAAACTAAGAAGTCTAGTAATGGCTAATTATGCGAACATTTTAGATAATGGGCAAGAGGGAAGGGCAAATGTAGTCCAACACAATATCGACAATGACGACCCCGACCTATCCGACAAACAACAAGAAGGTTGTCACTGACCAAACGCGAGAAAGCCGACAAAATCGTGCAGGGCATGGAGAAAGATGGAGTCATTGAACCATCTAATAGTACGTGGGCTTCAACAATAGTATTAGTGAAAAAGAAAGATTACTCAACCAGATTTTGTGGATTACCGTCAACTGAACAAGGTGAAAGAGAAAGACAGATAACCATTGCTTAGTATCGAATACATATTAGATACTTTATCAGGATCAAAAATTTTCGCAACCTCGGATTTGTTTTATGTAATGGATTTTGGATTATGTTATGCTCCTGCGACCTTCGAGCTGCTGATTCGAGTGTTCGAAAGTTAAAAGTTCGAGTGTTAAAAGGACTTGCTCTTGGAATGCTTGTCTTGTATATCTTGATGACGTTACCGTGGTTGGAAAATTTTTTGAGGATGACATGAAAAACCTAGAGGGGGTCTTTCGATGTTTAGGAAACTCTAGCCTAAAGCTTATTCCGAAGAAATGTCGTCTATTCCAGAAGAAGTAAAATATCTGGGTTGTTTGTAGTCAAGAAGTGACAGTGGATGACCAGAAGAGTAGCCCAGCACGAGAATGGCCAGTACTTTTCAATAAGCACGATATATACGAAGTTTACTTGATCTATGCACTTACTATCGTCGATGTATGCCAGGATTTGCTAATATTGCTAAGCCACTGACCCGACGTACGGAAGGAGAAAGACGATTCTGGTGGCACGACGAATGTGCAGATTCCAACAATTAAAGGAGGCGTTTGTAGAATGATAATAAATCCGTTCACTGTTATTCGTCGTTATGAATCACAGATCCGGATTTCGACATTATTATGTCTCATCAATATGACATGTCTGACGACGAACAACAATGAGCGTCGATACGTTGGGTCTCATTTAGGCATACTAGAGGGCAGACCATTTATGTCACCGCTGCTTTCTCAATTTATGTTACTCAATGGGTCACAAAAGAAATGACGAGTTGAACTGGAAACAAAGTTGATACATTGTTTAATTTAGTTGTAATTCGGTTGGTTCTCAATTACACATGTTAATTCTACTTTAACTAAAATATCGAACACACATTGCATTAAATATATTCTAAAATTGTAAAACCTTCAGATAATGTAACATTTTTTAAGTTTTTGCACTAAACTGATGAGAATGGAAAGTTATACAAGCAAATAATGTATTATTGATTTTACCATTAATTATAACTTCAATCTTCAATGGAAGACACTGCCGCATTTGTTTAAATTAAATAGCAAATCTAGCGTGCGGTTACCTCATTTCTTACCATTTTGCCAATTTAATGCTAATGTAGGCGTTATTGCCCTTTTAGCACTTTATGCTGGCAGAGATTATGAAATCCACTTTACAAAGTAAAGGGAGTACGAACTTTTCGTTCCGTTGCACTCCGAGTTACGATTTGTGTGCGCGTTCTATGAATCAACCAAGATTATTCAGCGAAAAATGAATCACAAAGAGCACTTTATAATGTCTTTTTGCGAGAGTAAATAGTACATAAAAAATATCTCTGTTTAAACGGTCGTTATACATAATAGCCTTTTTAAAATACAGAGAACGGTGACTATTTTGGCCAGTTGATTGTATTGCTTAATATAATTAGCTTTTAGTTGGTTAAATTGGTTTGTTAAACGTCTTTTTAAAAACGTACATGTGATTTCAATTGATTTTTATTACAAGGCAATATGTATTTAAAACAAAATAATTATTTAAAATAAGCATATATTGTCCATTTCTTGTAACACATGTGCAAAAGAATAAAATTGGTAATGAAAACCGATGCAGTTTTAAAATTGTATAATATACAGGGTGGTTTGTATTAGGGCTTGTAGAAATAACTGATTTTTTGAAAATCTGGACTTAAACTAATAGGTCCATGGCGGACTTGATGAAAATATTTTCAAGATGGCGGCATTTCTGATTATACCGGAAGTCGGCATCAACTTCCTTATTTCAAACGAAAGAATACCTTTTTTATCGCATATTAGATTCAACACGTTATTTTAGGTAGATTTATATGAGATTTCCCAATATCTATCTTTTACCGTTTTTGAGTTATTTCCGGTTTTATTACATTTAGTTCATTAGCACTATAGCATTTGAATCTATCTGTAGTGGTTATTTTAGAAAATTAAGAATCGATGTTAGCACTGGCATTAGTAAAACCTTAAAGCTACGAAACAATGCTTTTATTATTTCCCAATTATGTACAGGGTGTTTAAAATAGAACTACCATTTAGACCAACTTCAAAACATCCAAACTTTTTTTTTAAATACTGTGCGCCATATTTTACTTCACATTTTAATATGGAATTAAAATCTGCATCGATCTATATTAGCATTTCCTATAACTGAATAAATTAATAACTATAACTATAATAACTACAAAATAACTATAACTATATTTAATAGTTTTTTAGTTATTTAGCGTTTTTTTAATTCGCTTTTCATAACTTTTAATAAATCTTTTGACGTTTCAATAGTATGATGAAATGATTAGTATGATGATAGTACAATGTGTGTCATCTTCATGTCAATCTAGTATAGTGTGCTTTCTGTGTTCGTCAACATGACAAATTAAAAATATTCAAATACGAATATTAATTTATTATACGCTTAAGATGCTTGGAACAAAACGGCAGTGACACTATGACTGTGAATTTTTTTCTATACATTACAGTGTCTATTATTTAAAACGTTAAATTATAATTTAAAAATTAAACAAGTTTTTCGTTATAGGTTATAATTCTTACGCATTTATGTGTTTCATAGATATCAATAGGTAAATTTTATTTTACTAATTCACAGAATATACAATATGAGTAGGTGTGGTTATGATTAACAATAATTTATTGTATAGTAGGTTCTGTGACATAATGTTAGGTCACCATGTTCGAGAGATGCCACTTTCGAGATGTGATTTTCCCACTGGTATGATAACCCACTTTTGTTAAGATAAAATGAAGCTATCGGTATTTTTTATTAATAACGATTGAAAATAAAGGGAATATGAAAAACATAATACTTATTAGCATTAATAGTAACATTATCCTCATTAACATTATCATTTCCATGACATCCTAATGAAAAATGAAACGATTTGTTATAAAGTTATAAGCAAATTAATAAAAAACACTAAATAACTTAATAACTAGTAAATATAGGTATACGGAATGGTAATAGAGATGGAGTAAGAATTTAATTGTGCATTAAAATGTAAAATAAAATATGGAGCATCGTATTTTAAAAAAAATGAGTTTGGATGGTTTAAAGTTGGGCTAACTGGTTCAATTTTATTCAACCTACACATAATTGGGAAATAATAAAAGTATTGCTGCATAGTGCAGTGCAGTGTTAACACCGATACTTTATTTTTTAAATGAGCAAATAAGCAAACTTGATTTTCTAGCACCTAATGAACAAAATTTCGAAAAACGAAAATTACTCAAAATCGGTAAAATATAGGTATAAGGAAATCTCATGAAAATATACCTAAAATAACGTGTAGAATAAGGAAATCTAAAATAAAAAAGGTACTATTCTATTTAAAATAAGGAAGTTGATGCCAACTTCCGGTATAACCGAAAATGCAGCCATGTTGAAAATATTTTCATCAAGTCCGAAATAGGCCTATTAGCTGGTCAGTCATTTCTACAGTCAAAACGCAGTCATTTCTACAAGTCCCAATACTTTTAACGAATGGTTTCGATCAATCACCCTATATATAAAATATGTTCTTAAAGGAAATATGGAACAAAAAAAGTGACAAAATACAGGGTGTCCCATTGAAAAAAAAAGTGACAAAAAAATCATTTAAAATTATCATAAAGGTTTTTTTTTTCGTAAGAAGGATAAATAAAAACAAAATATAAAACTACATTGTTTTGCATCTAATTTTTATGTGTGGTGGTGGTACTTACGATAAGGATATATTAAATACACATATTTCATTTCCCAAGCTAAATGTTGTAAATGCAATAAAAAAGTGAATGTGTACCATAAAATGTTATTTTAATAGTCCGGATACAATTTTCTCTTCAAAATGGAACAATAAAAAATATATGAATGATAAATGGCTAAATAACTACAAAATATATTTTCATCTGCGAATATGTCAAATACTACTCTACATGTATGCATACAGAATAATATTTCCACTTCTCAGATTAATCAAAATGACACAGCTGTTAAAAATGTTGGTTGATAGAAATCTATAGGGTTTGTAAGGAAAGTAATGTCAGTTGAGTTTTTATTGGTTCTATGTGTACAAATCTTTAGAAACTTTCCAAATACATTCCTCCTGCGTCCACACATCGGTTCCAGCGGGTCTTCCACGCATCAAAAGCCGCACGGTAGTCATTTTCCGGAATCGCCTTTAAAGCGTCGGTGCAAGCCTTCTGAATGTTTTTCACCGACCCAAAATGCTGTCCTTTCATTGGGGTTTTGAGGCGCGGAAACAGAAAAAAGTCTGGGAGGCCACATCGGGGCTGTAGGGAGGCTGGGGAACAACGGTGATGCCTGCCTTGACGAGGTAATCGGCCACGAGGAAGCAGGTGTGCGAAGGCGCATTGTTGTGGTGAAGCTTCCAGGATTTTGAGATGTCTGGGCGGACGCGATTCACCCTGAGTTTCAGCCGCTTCAGCACCTCGACGTAAACCTTTCCGGTTACGGTTGTCCCTTGCGGAACGAACTCATGATGGACCAATCCCCGGCAATAAAAAAAGACAATCATCATTGTCTTGATCTTTGATCTGGACATCCCGGCCTTCTTGGGGCGGGGGAGTTCGACGTGTGCCATTCCGCACTTTGTCTCTTCGTCTCCGGATCGTATTCAAAGATCCAACTTTCGTCCCCGGTAATGACGTCATCAAGGAAAGCGGGGTTGTGTTCGCAGGTGTCCAAAAGTTCTTGGCAGGTTTCGACGCGCCTCGCTTTTTGATCGTCCGTTAGCACTTTTGGCATGAGCTTCGCGCACACCTTCCTCATTCCTAAAGACTCCGACACAATTTCGTGAGCAATGGTTTTCGTAATGTCTAATGTTTCGGAAATTACACGGACACTTAGACGACGGTCAGTGTTTAACAAGTCACGCACACGTTTCACATTGTTGTCTGAACTGGAGATTGATGGCCGTCCAGCGCGGTTCTCGTCGTTGACATCTTCCCGACCTTCTGCGAAGGCCTTGTGTCACCGGAAAATTTGCCTGTCCGAAAGACAATCGACGCCGAAAGCCTTCTGCAACATTGGAATGGTTTCCGCAGCACTCTTCTCCAGTTTTACACAAAACTTGATCGCCATCCGTTGCTCAAGCGAACGTTGCGTTTTTTCTTGCACCGGGTCACTGTAACGACTCTCAAAGAACGAGTGATGCGACCGCTACAACGACCGGTAGCCAACTGACGCTTGTTGGATCTCCTTGCCAGATCCCCCCACCACAATCCCAGCACGTAAAGCGCGGGCTGGCGCGTACAGTCTCGGGAAAAAAAATTCACTGACATTACTTTCCGGACAAACCCTGTATGTATTTTAGGTCACACTGTTTTTCATGAAAAGATGCTTACTAACTGGATAAATAACATCTACACAGGTGCTTAAAAACAGGAGGACATTAAAAGGAGTCTTCGTCTAGAAAAGAGTTGGTAAAAGCAGCTTTTATTGGTATGCAAATGCTATTTTTTCTCGCACGTAACCTCACAGCCTTTACGGTACATCTCACCTTACGATATTGAAATTCTTTATGACGATAAAAATGATCTGTATTGATGATAGTTTAGTCCCTGTTTTCACAAAATGGTGTACATTTAATGTAGAATATAGCGTTCAATATAATTGATACCTACGCCCAAACTGCATTCTTTTATATCTTCTGAATGCTTCATCTTAAATATACATTTCACAGGTCTGTAGGTAGCATATAAACAAAAAAAAAAATTTTTAGAAAATATACGATATACGCCACTTTGTGAAAACAGGGACGATTTGTAGTTTTTAATTTGAGACAAATTTTAATTTCAAATTTAAAACATAATTTAAAAACAGAAACATTTATTTAATCAGTAATCGACTGTAGAAGTGGAATATGATTAGGTATACTGTATTGAAATGGAAATGAAGTCAATCGTTATCGAATTGAAGTAGTTCGACAAAACGCTCGGAGAGATTTATTTATTTTTATCTCGCAGTATTCTTTATGATCAAATATCATAATTGTAACAGTTTTTTTTAATGATGACCCTCTCTTTTCCAAACATATATATCGTCGTTGATTTGGCAAAGGGGCGTAAGTGCCATTTTAGTAATTTGTCAGAAATGATGTTTAAAGAAAAGTGATCATGCATAAAACGCATTATTGCAGTAAGTGTGTATGATATTCTGTTGTTAATTACGTTTTGTTATAACTAGTTGTGTATATCTTTAGGCATTAATGATACATTTCGGAAAATAGGCGTCCATCACATTAAAAAAGGACTTTGTAAGACATACGCCTTTTTGTTAGATTTTATGTTTTTTATTCAAGGCACTTACGCCCAACCTGAATGATACTAATACACTGCATATATTTACTATATTTTAAAATTTTACCTTTTTAGGGCCCATTTCATAATGGTTTTCCTGTGGACGTTAAATTAATGTGACATTAGAATATAGTTTTCGTCAATTTCTGTTGAGTATCATAATGTGACATAAATTATTTTTTATTAATTATTAATTAATTTTATTTTTTTTTATTATTTTTATTAATAATTTTATAAATTATTTATTGTCCACATTAACACCATTATGAAATTGACCCTTAATGAATTAAATCGAGGAAATTAAATGTCTATTTTTAAGTAGAATTTATTTGAAAAGAAGAACTACAATATTATGTATTAATAGAAATCAAGCAAACAGCAAAATTAACTACTTAACTATTTACTAATTATTAATTTTTTAATCATGAGGAAGATCCTTAAAAAATTGTTGAAAAATTCTATTTCTCACAACGGGTGTAGGTCCTGTGCACAGGTAAACAAGATCTTTATATTTGTCCGCTGATAGTTTAATTGCAGCATTATTCAGTTTCGGTATTGGTTGAGTCGTAATTACAAGGGCATTTCTCTTTAAAGACAACGTATCATATTTGTCAGCAAGGTGACTACTCTTTACAGAAATGTGCGTAACATCATCTTTGCTAACCATTACTTCCTTAACTTTGGTCCAGTCAATGTCTACCCCTGAATCTAACTTTCTCACTGATCGGAGACGAATAAGGATTTTCGCCCTTTTGCTAGATTTTTATTTGGTTTATATGTCGCTTACGGCTTTAGATAGTTTCATATTACACAGAAACGTTATGCAATGGAGTTACGCCCGTTTGCCAGATCATAGGTAGACACATGTAGATTACATTGGCGATTTAAAGTGGAATTTGGCAATTTTGTCGCTTACGCCCCTTTGCTAGATGAGCGACGATATGTACATACTATTTTCTAACAGCATCTTTTCTGAATCAAGATTTATCCAAATTGAAAAAAAATCGTCTAATATTTCTATATAAATGAAATTGTTTAATTAGTAAGTATAGACGAAGTGAATAGAAGAAAATGTATTATTTCCATTATAGCAATCTCAATTTAATAAATAAAAAATAAAAATTAATAATTAATAATAGTTTTCAAATTAATAATTAATAATAGTTTTCAAAAAATTCCCGAGACACGTCAACTTTTAAATGTATTTACCTACATTTTGCAAATAATATGAAAAATATAGCCCTTCATGGGTGGCTGAAACCACCCTCGACATGATTTTTTTCAAATGCAACCCTATGGCTTGTGACCCCTCATTGTAAAGCTGGTGGAAAGAGGAATCCAACGCACTGATCAAATTTTAATTTTTAGTATGTTTGTAGGGTTTCATACAATTAAAACAATTTAATAATCAAATTTATTTTCAACGTAACAATTGTTCAAAATGTACACCATTCACTTGTTGGCAGCATCCCAGTCTGTGGTAGGTTCGTCCCTTAAATTATGCAACATTTGCGGTGTTATTCTTCCGATTTCCTCTCTTATCCTTTCCTGCAGATCTGCTATGTTGTTGGGTTTCTGAATGTAAATCCTACATTTATGATGTCCCCACAAAAAGAAATCCAGTGGTGTAAGATCTGGAGATCTTGCTGGCCACTCAATATTACCTCTCCTCCCAATCCACCTACCGGGAAAAATTCTGTCCAGATACTGACGAACAATGTCAGCATAGTGTGGTGGGGCCCCATCTTGCTGAAACCATAACCTCTCGTCGGTCAAGTTAGGGTTTAAGGGGTTTGGAAATAAATGACATAGCACTGGGATTGGTTCGTGCTGGAATAAACGCAAGTATCTTGCTTCATTAAGAGTGTCATCAAAGAAAAATGGTCCTACAATTCTATCTTGTATTATTCCGGCCCACACATTAGTTTTCTGTGGGCGCTGAGTATGAAGTTCCCTCATCCAATGGGGGTTCTCTTCAGCCCAGTAACGACAATTTTGGCGGTTTACGTGCCCATTTAATGTCAAAGTAGCCTCGTCAGAGAAAACTATCCACTCTAAAGATAACTGGTTTTGATCAATACAAGTCATCAATAAATCGCAAAATTCCACTCGTCGATCTGGATCATCTTCAAGTAGCTCTTAAACAGCTTGCATTTTATATGGGCGTTTTTTCTCATATTTAAGTATTTTTAAAACTGTTTTGTGATTAAGATTACTATCACGGGCCAGTTGACGGGCTGGAGTGATTGGATTTTCTTCTAGAGCAAGCAACAAATTCAACTTCGTGTCGTCATCAACAACAGCCTGCCTCTTACTCGGTACTTTCCTGACATTACCCATCTCTCGATATTGTGCCTCAATTTTACTAATGGTACCTTGATTTAGTGGTGGCAAGTCAGGATGCGTTTCTCGAAACAAGCGAACAACTTCGCATTGAGTTCGCGCCCTATCACCATATCCAATCATCATCAAAATTTCGATTTTTAGTGATTCAGTTAAATAAGACATTTTCACCAATTTGAAATAACACTTCGTTTCAAACTCTGAATACAGCCTACAAACTAAATTACTCTTTGCGGCCGTGTAAAAACACTAGCAAAAAATAACAAATATCAGTTGTGGCAAAAAATTGCTTGGAATTTTTTGTGGGGACATATGAAAAGTAAGGTTTACATTCCAAAACTAAACAACACACATTTTGAGTACGAAATTGTTGCGTTAAAAATAAATTAAACTATAAAATTACGTTTTAATTGTATGCAACCCTACAAACATACTAAAAATTAAATTTGATCAGTGCGTTGGATTCCTCTTTCCACCAGCTTTACAATGAGGGGTCACAAGCCATAGGGTTGCATTTGAAAAAATTATGTCGAGGGTGCTTTCAGCCACCCCTGAAGGGCAATATTTTTCACATTACTTGCAAAATGTAGGTAAATACATTTAAAAGTTGAAGTGTCTCGGGAATTTTTTTGAAAAATCATTCACCACCCCGCTAGCGAATATATTCCAGTTAAAGTCTCCACCGTGTATACAATATAAATCGATCCCTTATAATAAATTGTGTCCCAGATTTAACACACCAACATTGGCGACACTGAGAATGAAAAGATTTCTATTCAAATGTTTTTATGTATTTTGAAAAAAATCTACAATCAGTTTCTTTGTTCGATGATTTAAGTCATTACTGGATATTCATCTGACAGTGTTTTTTTTTTGTATTATTTTTAATTAGTAATTTTACTTACAGACTTATTTAAGATATTTTTTAATAAACATATATCATACTTTGCCGTGGCCATACTGTATTATTTTCCCAAACAGTAAGTATTAAGAAGAGAATTATTAGAATTAAAGATACAGAATAAAAAACATTAATTAAGCATAACTTTTTCAAAATATTTCTGCCTATAGTTAGTATTCTTTCTATCTCTTATAACTGAGATCCCAAAGCTGCTGTGTTGAATCTAGAACACATTGTGTACCTATCACTTTTACTTCAACTCAACTGAAGTTTACATCTTAACTATATAATATATCTCCGTAATTCATTCGATGGAGAACAATCAATTTAATTAAACTTGCGATTGGACCAGGATCACACACTCGGACGCCGCGCCGTACCAATAAAATACGAGTAAATAATTTGTTGTAATTCGTAAAGATACTACACCCTACGCTTGATTGTAATGTAGGATTAGTGACCTGTTTCCTCGTAATTGTAGTTGAGCAGTAGTTGTAGTTGTAATTGAGCAGGAACAAAATATCCACTAAAATGGTCCTATATATTCCACTTACAACTATAACTAATTTTATCGTAAAATAAACTGTGGTTTTCGATTTAAACTTTCGTGTTACGAAAAGTAAAATACATATACCTAAATGGTACCGAAACTTACTTTAGCGTATTCGAATTTAAATTACTTTAGGTGGTATACAGTGAGGAGCTAAAGTTTGGAATAAAATTAAAAACTCAGGTTTTATTAATATTTGAACGAAATTCGACACGTCAATTTTTTTCAACGAGTTTTTCAAGAAATTGTGAAAATATACTGGGCGTTTAGTTTCATGTATAGCTGTCAATATTAGTTTTTTAAATGGATCACCCTGTACCGTTTTATATTTTTGAGCAAATCTTTGAGAGACAAACATATTTTCAAAAATATAACATTTGTTACCTGTTACTTTCGTAGCTATCGAGATAACAGCTGTTGAACTGGGAAATGTATCTAACTAGTATCAGTAACAGAAACCATATAACATGGTGAAAGCAGTAAGTGATACATTAATAGTTTTCAAAATATATAACAAATAAAAATACACTTAAATTAAATGGTCGATATGCTCTCCAAACACTTCCTGAGCTACAGCCACACTATATTCAAATTCGCTTAAATGGAATCCTGCTTTAGGAGGCTCAATAAATCGATTTTTTTATTGCTTAAATCTATTCTTAATGTATCTAAGAATATGTATCTAGTTATAGAGGCTAATTTACAATATTTTTATAGATACAGCACTAAACGCTGTGGTGTGTCGAGCCGGTATACGGGCGGGCAGTTGGAGCTTGGAGCGCGCGCTCCTTCTCGCGGTCGAATAACTCCAAACTATACCGTATGTATAAAGCCGACATTGGCCTGTTATGAAAAAGGACAAACAGAAGTGAGACGACAGATAAGAAGCAATCGCACACACATCGAAGGTAGTGAGGGAATAAGACCGGTCCTCTCAACGGTACACTTTAAAGTGCGTTTTCTCGAGTTCTTGTTTTTATGATTTTTCTAAACTGGCGGGCGAGATCGCAAGAAAACTAGATGTTCAATCAACACAAACCAAGGCTTTTAGCTTCAGTTTTGCATTCTCTTCTATTTGAACTAAAAAATTGTACGAAAAAAATTTTAAACAATTTTTTAAGCAACCTGAGAAAGATTTTAAATTTCACAATTTTTTGGGTTTTTCTTAGTTCATCTAGAAGAAAGACACATGAAAATTAAAATTTTCTTAGTTTTTTTTTGTCAGACGAAAATTACGAGCTTCATCTTTCCCGCCGATTGGAGACTGCAATTACAAGGTGTTGCACAAATGTGCATACAAATCGGCTCCGTTTAAATATTTTTCTCTCGAAAAATTTTTGTTTAATGGTCAAATATGCAATAAAATAATCTGAAAAGTTCGTTAGACTTGCTTATTTTTTTCTGTCCTAAAAAAATTCCCACAAAAACGCTTTTTTTAAGCCTTCTAAAGCAGGATACTCCCCCTAATACATTTCTAATAATTGAGATGTGATTTCCCAAATTTCATTTTAATTCGGGGTTCATAATTCTCGTTTCTAAATTTTCAATGTTAGGTGGTTGTGTGATATAGACTTTGCTTTTTAAATAGCCCCATAAAAATAGTCACACATATTGAAATCCGGAGGACGAACCGGCCATTCTATGGTCCCAAAGTGATTAATCTACGTTTTAATAACACTTACTACTAGCTTTTAACTGACACTTATAAGATAATTAGAGTGTAATGTCAAACAGACTTTTACATCAGACAATTGACGATCGGACTTCGGACAGGTGACAAATGTTATATTTTTAAAATTGTCTGTCAAAGGCCTGATCAAAAATATAAAACGATATAGGGTATTCCATTTAAAAAAAAATTAACTTGACAGCGGCACATGAAACTCGAACGCCCTGTATACTTTCAATATTTCTTGAGAAACTCTAAACTGAAAATAAAAATTGACGTGTCGAAGCATTTCGGTCATATATGAATAAAACCTGAGTTTTTAATTTTATTCCAAACTTTAGCCCTATACACTTTATAAAGTTTGAATAAGAAAAGAGAAAATTATTTGCTTACTATGATTGTTCAGACATTATTAGTCAGAAATATTTCTGTGAACATGTGAAAATATGGATTTATGGATACCTTTTTATCGAAACAGTATCGGCTACTATAATTTTTGATATGTTCTAATAAACAATATTAAAACAAAGTACTAGTATTGTTTAATTTTTAATTCAAAAACGTGAAGAGACCTAGGAATATAAATATTCCTAGTTTAAAAAAAAGGTATATTTTGAATTCAAAATCGTGAAGAGCCCTAGAAATATTACAATATTCCTAAAATCTAACAGTATCTAAAAAAGGTATTAGCATCGTTTAATTTTTAACGGTATTGATTAAGTTACTAAAACTGCGTCACACTAAATTTCAGTAAATTAGTTTCACAGAGTTATACTTACAATTAGTGAACACAAATCATGGGACAAGAAATTAAAAAAAACATCCCAGGTTTCTGTAAATACTACAAATTGTTGCTACTAATTTCCTCTATGTGCAGACGATATTCGCATATTAAATCAGCATATGCAATCAGAGAAGATCGTCTTAATTTAAGTAGTCGTCATAAAAATTACGCAGTATCAGTAGATTTTAGTAGAAATTCACTTTTTTCTCAGTCTTCCACAACAGTGAAGTTGCATTTGTTGAAGCATTATCGATAAAAATATTTTGGTTTCGAAAATTTCGAAAAAGTCGAAAAAAGATTCTAATTACAATAGCTGAAAACATTATTGTACCTCAGTCTTGATATGTTTTCGGAAACTGAGATTTTTTTAATCATTACATTAAAAATGAAACCTATTTGCCAATAACTAATTGGATCTTTTAACGAACTGCATAGTACGTAAATTGGTTAAACACAAATTTAAATTTATAAACATCATTATGTAGTAATCGCATTTGTTTTTGGAAGGACTGTGCACTTTTGCAGTAGGTATTTTAATATAATTTGATTAAGTATAAGTTCATCGTGAATATTCATTGTATAGACATCCATAAAAAAACGTCATCAACTCTGGCTATGAACGAGAGAGATGGAAATAGCGGTCATGTCTAAGCTTTTCGGTTATGTCAAACCTTTGACAAGTGATTGTCACAATTTGTAAAATAAACAGAGGCATATGATGTGACAGTCCTGACAAGTACATGCCAACTTTGATGACGTTTTTTTTTTGGATGTATTTTATCAGGAGTGTAATTTTTACTATGATGAGCCATTCAAATAAAAACCGTCATCTGGATATGAAAGAGAGAGATGAAAATAGCGGTTATGTCGAAGCTCGAAGCGAAACTTTGTTGTTGTCGAACTTTTGGCAAATGGCTGTCACAATTGTAAAATAAATAAGAGCTGTCACATAATGTGACAGCTCTTTTTTTAGACAGTTTTTTTTTAGTTTTTAGGCTTTTCAAAAGTCAAACTTTTGAATATACGGAAATATAATTTTCAAATTTTGAAAAGATAAGGAAATATTCCCGAATGCTTTTAAAACGTTAATGAAGTTAGTAAGTAATTCCCCATTGATTTTAAAGAACGTAGGTGTTCCAGGCCAGTTTCGTCAAGCATACCTTTTTATAAGTATAAAGCAAAATTGTAACAAATTTTAGTGATCAAATCATCACTTAGGCGTACGGATCATAGGTGTAGAACACGAAAGTAACTAGTATCTTTTCGAAGGTTGCCGTAGTTGATTATGAAATTATATCGCACTATTCAACAGATTACGTATAGCGGAAATTGAATAACAACACCAGTTATCACGAGACTACTGCAATAAATACGAATTGAGGCGACCTCCATCACATGCTACCCGAATTTCTTGTGTTGCGTCGATATATGCCAATATCAATGTATCCCATTTCCAAATTATGATAAAATTTAATTATGAAGTGAATTGTATTACCACATGAAAAACATTTGAGGCCCGATAACACAGGCCTGCGATAATTTTCCCCTTAGAAAACTAATTAGCAATTTGGGTAGGTATTAGGTACTAAGCTACGAAAAAAAATAATAAAAAAAACCCCATCATGTAAATTTTCTGAGAAAATTACTTTTTTCATTTTTCTTAGTATTACCGCGTATTACTAGCGTTAACTTCCAAATTCTTTGATAATAGTGCATGCTAATAGTACTGATGACATTTAAATATTCATCTACCCTCATTAGTCATTGTTTGTCGTGGTTAAAATTATATTACGATTCAAGTGTATACACTACTGTGGTACGATATTTTTGTGACTTTTGTGTGATAATAAATAAGACAAATGGCTTCTCCCAAATGTGTTAATTCTCCAGATAACTTCTGTCACATATGTGGATGTTATGTAATACGGAAACAACTACAAAATATTTCTAAATCTATCGAAGAATTGTATGAAAAGTATTTTAATATCAAGATAAAAAAACAATACAAGAAATGGGTGACACATAAAATGTGTTCAACTTGTGTTCGTGAATTACTTAAATGGTCACGACGAGAAAAACATTCTTTTATTTTGAAAACTCCAATGGCTTGGATGGAACCGCAAAATCATACAGACGATTGTTACTTTTGCTGGACAAACACAAAAGGCTTTAATGCTAAAAATAAAAAAAGAGATAGCGTATCCTAGTGTTCGTTCTGTGATTTTACCTACATATCAAGATCGTGATGACCAAGAGTTATATTGTGCTGCCGGGACGTCATCATCACTATCTCAAGAGGCTGTAGAAGATACTTCAGATTCTGATGATGAGTATGACCAGTGGCGAAGCGTACGGGTAGACAAGGTAGACATTGTCTACCCAAAATTATTTCCCTTTTTTGAATAAAAATATTGATGTATTTTCATTTTCCAATTATTGTATTCAAATTAATTTCCTGATGTCGACCGACCGAAATTACATAATATTATATTATATCATGTTATTTCAATGTCCTGTTATCTGTTCTCTTAATTCTCTAAATCCTCAGTAACTAATCTAGTCCGACGCGACAATAAGTAATAGCCGGGTAAACATTTCCGAATTTGTCTATCCTATTTGCCAGCGGCAGGCGATTGCACGTAGCACACCGCGGTGGCATATCCGCGGAAATTGGGCCGATATGCAGGCATAAACGACAAAACATCATTTGTCTACTGTAGTCGACGAGCTAAGTATTGCGCTGCTGTCCCGTCTGTATACGGCGGAATTGGACGTATGCGAATACGCGAATGCATGTGGTCAACTGCAATACTCCGCTCCTCCGCTCACCGCGCACCCATTTGAGTTTGTAGCTTATTCTTATTATATTATATTTTAATTTTCTATTTATTCTGGGTTGTGTTTAAAATTGGTCATTGCTTTAATTGTTTCGTTGTGCGTTGTGTAATAAATAATAAATATTGAAAATAGGTAATAAAATGACAAATATAGAAGATCCTATCGTTTACATTAAAGAACATGGTTTTTCTTCGCTATCTCTAGAAGAAAAGTTGAATTTAAAAAATTCCCAAAAGCGACCTGACTTGAATATATCGCAAAAATACAGAAAAACCGTTCGTAAATTCCAAATATGTTGATATGAATCTTTTACCTGGTTGACTGGAAGTGTAAACGCGAATACAGTTTTCCTTATGTTCTTTTTGGTGGAGAGGAAGTCTGGGCAAAATATTATGTGAATATTATAAAAAAATTTTTGGACGAAACAAATAATTTTGGACGAACTGAAAAATACTGATTTTGTTTCTGTTCAAGCAGACGAATCAACAGATGTTTTATGTCGAGCGCAATTTAGCATAATTCTAAGGTACATTTACAGTACATTTACAGTAATAAAACTGCAGTTGGACTTTACTTTAGATACTTTCACACAATATAACTAAGACGTTTGTCCAATTTTTATTCTTTATTCCCAATGTCTACCCAAGAAAACATCTCACGCTTCGCCACTGACTATGACAAAGGTAACGGAACACCTCAACCATTTTCTCAATGTAAATTAAATGATTTGGTGAGAGATCTCAATCTTCCAAAAGATGCCGCGGAATTACTCGGCTCAAGATTAAAAGAAAAAAACTTGCTGGACCCTACAACGAGATTTTATTGATATAGAAATAGAGAAAAATATTTTCTTCCATATTTTGCACAAGAAGGAAATTTAGTTTAGTGTTGTGAGGTACCTGGCTTATTCAAGATGTTTAATGTAGAACACAATCCAAATGATTGGAGACTTTTTATAGATTCTTCGAAACGAAGTCTTAGTGCAGTATTACTGCATAATGGTAACAAACATGCTTCTTTGCCGGTCGGTCATTCCATTCCTAACAAAAATAAAGTACTCGGATCATGGTTGGACTATATGCGGCGATCTAAGAATATTGAATACGCTTCTGGGCTAACAAGGAAGGTATACAAAATATCCCTGCTTCCTTTGTGAATGGGATAGCAGAAATAGAGCCCAACATTGGATCAAAAAAGATTGGCCACAAAGAGCATCCCGCAGAGAACAGAGGCCCTGGAACTAAAAATCTTGTAAAAGAGGCGCTAGTTGATCGCTCAAAAAATTTTTGCTACCTCCACTTCACATTAAATTAGGTATTATGAAGCAATTTGTAAAGGCACTATCTAAACACGGTCCTTGTTTCAAGTACCTATATGATAAATTTAAGCATTTATCTGATGCAAAGATCAAGGAAGGCATTTTTGTTGACCCTGAGATAAGAAAGTTAATGCAAGACCCTAACTTTGAAAAAAATATGAATAAAACCGAAGAGAACGCTTGGAATTCATTTAAAGAGGTAGTAAAACATTTTTTAGGAAACAAAAAAAGCGAAGATTATGAAAATATAGTTAATATGTGTTCAGCAATTTCCATAAACTGGGTTGCAATATGAGTATAAAGTTATATTTTCTGCATTCCATTATTGACTTATTTCCTGAGAATCTTGGTGCCGTAAGTGAGGAACAAGGTGAGCGCACAAGGAAGGTGGGACGCAAACATGCTGGCAGACTACTGCTGGAAGTTGAAGAGAAATGAACCGGATAGAAAGCATAAAAGAAAAAGATTGAACAGGAGTTTTGAAGGAAGTAGGAAAATATACCATAAGTCTTTTTGATTCAGTTAGTCTCTTTAGCGTTATATTTAACTAATACTGTTGATATTTTAAGTAAAAATTTAATTTTAAATTCATTGATTTTTGTTTTTTCATGAAAATTGTTAAACAATTCTAAAATATAAAAGGTGATTCAATTTGGATTTCCACATAAAAGGTATTAAAAAGAACACGGAGAAGTTGAAAAATATAAACAATATTTATTTTCCCTTTGAGGTTAGTTCATTACAATTATGAATGAAAGATGATATCATGTAAATGACCTCCGCGGTTCACGTGGCATGACGTAATCGGTTTTTGAAAATTTTCGACAACTCTGCGGCACAAATCAGGTTCTATGCCGGCTATTTCGCGTCTGATCTCCTGTTTCAGATCTGCAATGGTGTTCGGTTTATTCTTGTACACTCTGCTTTTCAGATACCAACAAAGAAAAAAATCTGCGGGGGTTAAATCACATGAGCGCGGCGGCCAATTGATGTCGCCGTTACGTGAAATAATGCGACCTGGAAACTTGCCGCGCAGTAATTGTATTGTTTCTCCTGCTGTGTGGCAGGTGGCACCGTTCTGTTGAAACCAGAGATCTTCGATATCCATAACTTCCAACTGGTCCCAGAAAAGTCTGTTATTATGTTCCGATAGCGAACGCCAGTAATCGTAACAGGGTTCTCCGCATGATCCTCGAAAAAAAAAATGGGCCAATTACGCCTCCGGACCAAAAAGCACACCAAACAGTCACCTTTTGAGGATGCATTGCCGTTTGAACAATCTCTCTTGGATTTTCCACTTCCCAAATGCGGCAATTGTGCTTGTTTACGAAGCCACCAACGTGAAAATGTGCCTCATCGCTAAAGATGATTTTCATTCCAAAATTTACACCTTGTTTTCGTATCCATTCTGCAAACACACGGCGCTGTTGATGGTCTCGAGGCTTCAATCCTGTGTTTTTTTTTGGAGTTTGTATGGGTGTAACTGCAAATATTTTGTTAAAATTCGCTGTGTAGTGGAATACGTAAGGCCCACTTGCTGCAATCGATAACGAATCGATGTGTTTGGATTTTCGGTCACACTTTCGCGAACAATGGCAATATTTTGTTCCGAACGACCTCTACGAGCATGCCGAGGCGTTTTGATGTTAGCTACGGATCCAGTTTGCTCGAATTTTTTGAACACATTCCAAATTGTCTTCTCAGAAGGTTGATTTTGCGCGCCAAAATATTCAGGTAAAGCACGAAATGCACGTTTCCTACATCGGCCATTTTCATAATAGGCTTGGAGAATTTTAACACGTTGTTCGGTCGTATATTGCTCCATGACTATTTTTGTTTATGTTTCTAGTTTACAAATCTGACGTTACCGTTGACAAATACAGTGGCGTATCAAAAATATTTTAGATTGTAATGTGGAAACTCAATTTGAATCACCCTTTATATGTCATCAATAAAAATAAATCTCGATGTGCTAGAAAAAAAAAAAACAAAAGCTGTATTTCAATTTAACATACATTAAAAAAAACATAATTATTGGAAGGAGTTTTCCCCTTAAAGTTAAACTTCGCAGGCCTGTGTAATTTATTTTATAATATCTTCGTCACTTTCTTTTTGATATAAACATTAACGGCCACTTTAACTTTCTTTGAATGTATGTAAGCAACCCTACTGAATTTTTTGTCACGTTATGAATAGAGAATGAGTTAGTATTGTTGGTTAATAGTAGTTTGAGTCCCTTAGATGTTCAATGTTAGCGAACGCCACCAGAACAAACCCCCTAATCATTAAGTTAATTATGTGCATACAGTGTATTCGTGTGCAGTGATGAAGCGAACAACGCCTGTTCGACCGTCGACCTGGAGGAGTGGCGGAGGCCCCGGTCCGAGTCGTCCACAGGAGCGGACACGGACTCCGTGTACATGCACGGTGCCGTCTGCGTCGACCATCACAAGAGGAAGAGGCCGGTAAGTTTGCTTTTCAGACCGTTTTGTTTAGTCCAATCAATAGGGAAATTTTCTGTCGCAAATTGTAAACAGCAAACAAAAAATATGGGCATATAGAGCTTGCGATTTCAAAAAAGATAGCGTTATTTGCCACAGCAAATTCAATGGCGAACATGTGCAAAAAAATTCGCAAAAGTGAAAAAAACGGTTTTTTGCATAAAAAAAAACTCCTACCGGAAAAAGTTAAATGATAAAGTTGTAGTTATGAAAAATATCTTTCAAATAAGCTTTGGATCATAAATATCGGTTCATAAGTTTCCGAGAAAAATCGAAACAACCATCGGAAATGACATTTTTTGTTTTTGTTATAAAAATTCGAATTATTTATTAAAACGAAATTTTGCCGAAAAACATTTTTTTTTGTAAGAATTATAAAAACTATTTTTTTGGGAGTTGTTTAGCTGTTTTTCGAAAAAAAAGGTGTTTTCGTAAATCGGCTCTCCTTGCTCAAGGAATGGTCGTACAGAGGCAATCGAAAGCTTATTTTGTTTGTGAGGACTTATACTACCACTATGTTTACCAATTATATCGATTGTATATATTTTTAATGTGAAAAAATGCATTTAAAAATGATGCAAAATTTCCGGACCGGTTTTTTTGATATCTTTCTCATTTTTCATGGCATCAGATTTGCAGTGGCACCATAGAATAGTGCTCTTCAAAACACGCATTTTGAAAAAAAATGTTTTTTCTACGACTTCAGGGAGCCAATTACAAGCAGAGATATTGATGATTTTGTACGCGCAATCGATTTTGAACGCGCGATTACTAGTCGCGTCAATGAATACATAAAACAGACAATCTTCGGAAGTCCTCAAGAACAGCTCCGATTTTATTGATTTTTTTTTAAAAACTGTTTTTTTATATTATTTAAAATCAGAAACCTTTTGGAGCGGGGACGGAATTATTTATATTGTTTAAACAATATATATGATATTTTTGTAGAAAAACTATTTTTTTTTTTACAATATCATCCATTACTAACTTGGAAAAAAGAGATATTTATGTAATTTTTTTTTATATTGCTATTGTAAATAGTTTTAAATTATATGTCAATATATTAATGAATGTTATAAACAATTTTTTCTATGTAATAATGACATTTGGTCCACAATTAATTTGTGGACCAAAATATGAAATTTTTATTAACTGTATGAAATTATTTTATATACAAAAAAAAGTAAATTTAATTTTCATTTATATTTCGCATCTTCTTCAAGTGGTGGGTGGTTATTGCAGTCATTTCCACTTCAAACAATACAGGCTGGTGACCAATGAAGACCATTTGTTCTGCAGACACACGCTGAACCGCATCCTGTTTTGCAAGAGCAAAATATGATTTTTAAAACGTTGTTAGGTGCTTATTGTGCCATATATGGAACATAATGTCATAGTGGAACAAAACGTTTTAGCCCCTATCTTTGGAATGTATTGCTAAGATAAGATAAGCATTTTGTCTGTTTGTTTATCGTTAAGATAAACCTTAAGATATATGGTGAAAGTCATTGATAATAACAGAGGATCACAACAGTTTTTCCAATGCGCGGAAGTACAGACCCGGTCTACCCGATGTTTATGGGGTCACCGAACACGAATCAGACCTCAGATTTCCTCGTTTACCGCTAGTTTTTTTCTAACCTCAAGAAACACGTTTTAAACGGTTACACAGGTACAAAAGCACAGAGCCGGAGAAAACCATCCCCCTTCTACGTTTTTCAACGCGCTGAATCGAAATCTGAGGTCAGGATATATTTACAATTAGTTTTTCCCTAAACCCATAGACCCGAAATCCCATCGTTCTGAAATTCCGAAATTTCATTACCTCAATCTCAAACCCATTAATCTCAAAATCTCACAACAGTCTGCACGCATTCGGTTACATAGCCATGGAAGTCTGCCCATCCAGGATCACGAGGTTACGGAAGTCGGCCAGCTCTGGGTTACCTGGTTATGAACGTCTACTTATTTCGAGTATAAAGTTCCGAGGTTATATGGTTTAAGATTTCTGAAATTGAAGGTCATGATTGAATCATATTCATGCTTATTCAACATTTGCTGCGTTCTAACAGTTGCAGAACACATGTTTAGGGTTTTTTGAGGTTAAGTTTTTTAAGGTTATGGGGTTTTGAGTATGTGTGTCGTAGGGTTGAAGGTTTCTGAAGCTTAGGGTTGTTGTTAGATGATCCCCGCGGCCTTACAGTTAGAAGCTCGTCAAGTATATGACATGGTTTCTGAGTTAATGTTTTTTCATAAGGATTTTTTGTTTTTTTGGGGAAGAACTGACAGTCGTAAATGTATCCTGACCTCAGAATTTGATTCAGTGCGTTGAAAAACGTAGAGGGGGAATGGTTCTCTGGCTTTGTGTGCTTGTGTAACCAAAGCTGACGATGTCCATTTTGTTTTTTGGTGTTAGAAAAAAAAAACTAGCGGTAAACGAGTCTGATTAGTATACAGCAACCCCAGAACCTAAATATGGACTGGGTCTGTACTTCCGCACAATGGAAAAACTTTTGTGGTTCTGTGTAATTAGTTGTTATGATAAAATAGAAATTAAACACTACAGTACAGCCAGAGTTCTTTGCCCGTGAATGATGCATAACTAACATACTACAACCATACTCCAGAGATATAAGAGATACCCACAAATAAACAATAATAGACTGTACCTACTTCTCGAAGAGTTCATGGCTGCAGCTATAAAAGAAATGAGCTCAAGGTTTTATCTCCTCTGTTAAAAATTGGCTGGTGTGGATGATTTTTTTGGAATATATTTCCAAGAGAAGATTAGCATTTTGTCTGTTTATTTATCGTTAAGATAAACTTGGTATGGTAAGGTACGGTGAGAGGTCTAGTCATCTATTTATTATTTTGATCTTTAGAAACCTCTGGACCTCTTGCCTTATTATCAACCCTTTTTACTCGACGGTACCTTGTGCTTATTCATTTTCTTCTTTCATCTTATTATATTTCATTCATTGGGCATCTTTTAAGCGTTAACCGCGCGGTTAAGTATTATTTTTAGCCGGTCGAGCTACGCAGCCCAGATAAAAAGATTATTTATAAACAACAACGGCGTATTCATTATCCGTCCATTGGTATTCCGCAACACCTACGTCTCACGCTCTCGGCCTTCTCGGTTCCCGTCCGATGGTCATTCCGGCCCTGAATAAATCCAATAAAACACGCCCCAACAACCATTACTAGATTGTCTCTGGGAACAGCAGTTAATCTTTAAATGGCGTTGAAACGTTTTCCGTTTCTCGCAACTGATTCGGCTCGAGCGCGCGGCGCGGTGTCTTATATATATTTTATTATAATGGAATTTATCGGTCTTAGCATCGTGGGCGGTGTGGGCGGCACGGAAAAATATTAATTACGGCGCGGCGGAGGCATGATCGGAAAACTCCCGAATGATATTTAGGCGGTATATTTTTATTGACTTCCGGATTAACTAAAACCAATATTGATGATTATTAAGGCATATTTAGCAATTTTGTTCGTGTAGGAGGAACGTCGACTAGATTTATTGCTACCACATCCACGTAGCGGAGTGAAACCAGAATGTATAGTAGGGGAGAGGGAGGCACAATGATACAATTTTTGTCGTGATTATGATTTTGTCCAAGACAAAATACTTGTCGCCATCTTCTTATTTTAGGCTTACAGGCTATGTATTTGTCTTTCATATGATACTCTATTTAAAGGAAAAGTAAAAACAAGTTTGGAGTTTTTGCAACTTTTTTTAATGTCTACATTTGCATCAAACTACCTCTCTGGTGGGGTAAATTGATACAGTGCAGGCGAACATTGATACACATACAATACACTAGAGAAAAAAGTAATATTGTAGTGCAATATTTACTGAATTATAAGATTAGGAACTGTTGGAAAATCAAAAGATCTATTTTGGCGAAGTGTACCACCAGCAGCAATGGATTTGGGCAGTTTGAATACGACATCTCCTTGAAACACTAAACTGATGTCCTGAACGTTAGGAAAAACAAAGGTCTTATGTCGGTTTTTCTTTTCCGTAAAAAATTGACCTCTATTTCATGATCATTATAAATCGTGACAATTTGTCCAACAAAGTGTACGGCTGTTTTCCTTGTTAAAAACTTGACAACAAAATCGCCTACATTTAATTCATCATCACACAACAATGGTAGTTCTTCATCACTGACATCGTCAATTGAATCAGATAAGCTTATTTCCACTTCACTGTCACTTTCGGATGAACTTGGAACATTTCGGACCGTTTTTTTAATATTAAATTTCACCTACTTGGTTACTTGCTTAAATTTTTTTCATATTTCTTTTCTTAGCGATGTCCTCTAATCGTGCTTTTTCTGGTGTTGTGGTGTAAATACGAGACGTTCTCGCCTCTGCCTAGTTGTTTGTATAACTTGTATATTTAGAGTGATATATTCTTATTTGGTTTCCGCCCGCAGCTTCTTCGTGCCTAGATTCATCTGAAACCTCTGGATTATCATTTTTATGATTTTTTCTATGCTTTTCGATTCTATGTTGAAGTGTAGAGGGTTTTAAACCATGATCAGCAGCTGAAACTCTAATTGATTTGTGATTTTTAATAACATCGGTTATTGCAGTCTTTATAGCTCCTTCGTCAATGAATGCTCTTTGTGATAAGTACGTACCATTTTCATTAACCTGAAACAAGTAACATGTCCGCGTATAACTTACTGAACCGTGTTTATACGAATAAAATAGTACATTTGTAAATTGCAGAGGTACACTGTAGAGGCACTTTGATACACTGCATCAATGTACCTCTCATACATATGTATCAATGTGCCCCAAATGCACTCTGACAGAAATAATCACAAGTGACATATTTAACCTTACAGTGCATATACTTGGTTGCAAACAATGTTTAAATAATACTTACGTTTAGGAATGGTGACACAAGCAGCACTCTATTGCTACCACGTTGGTAAAAACATACACATGTAAAAAGGCATTAAAAATTACTTTCTCGCGCCAAAATAAACTAAACACATGTAATTTTACTCTCACTCGTTTCTCCGTTACTAAATTTTTATGACAAGTAGCCTACACTAGTGCCATCTTTGAGGTAGTAGGTTGAAATACATGGACTTCTTCTGCCGCGAAATTTTAAATGCGTATCAATGAGCCTCGTGTATCAATGTACCTTTCTCTCCCCTATCGGTTCCCAGTGGTCCCAAACGTCTGAAAATCTGGCCACAAATCGAAATATTCAGTCGAATAGTTTTTTTTCCTGAGTAATTTTGAATGTGGATTTGATAAAGAACGTGCCGAGAGGGTCCTGACCTGTTTTACTTAAGGGGTAACATTACTCTAGCGGTCGAAAAAACGCTGCTCAATTTTGATAATTGATTGTGGGAGAATGAGAAGAGGAATAGGATTTATTTTTGAAGGGTTAATTAAACATGTGTATTGAACTAAAAAAAAATGTCTGTTGCTATTTTCATACGAAATGGCGGCGATATAGCATATCTTTATCAAAACGCCCCCCACGAGCGGACAAAGTTCTCGAAAAGTTTTAGACCTGGAAAAAAAAAACAAAAATTTTCTTAATTTACATATTATTGGCTAGAGAAGTATAGTCCTTCTAATTTTAATTGAAAATGATAAATACGCCTGGGGAACAAAAAAAGCGGTGCAACTTTATGATTCCATGGGCGTGCATATATCTTTTATAAATTCGAAAATTGTGAAATAATTTTTTTCATTCAAATCAATATAGGAGATTAAAATTAGCCTGCATACAAAACTCTTAATATTTGTAATATAATTTGCTGTAAATAATGCTCATTTAGCCAGACAATCTCAAAAAATTGTCTGTGTTAATATACCTAGCTGAAATACACGTCACTGGCGTCTTAAACAAGTTGAGTGCCTAAAGTCGTAAATCATTTTAACGACGTCGTAAATATTTTATGGCACAGTGGACCGAAGAAGTATTAGCAATGTATTAAATGCGAAGTAGTCTAATAGTCTCGTTGACCGGTGTTACCGCCAGTGGTTTACTCTGTACCACCAGCCGCCTGAGTCGCCGTTGCCGGCTCTTCAAAATTTTCTTAAGTATAGTAATATATATAAAGTTTTTTAAATATTTCCAAACTAGCTTACTAAGAACGTCACAAACTACCAGTTTACTGAAGTATGAAGTATACTTGTATAGTGATCAATTTTAGAAAATATATCTGACAACCTTGCTTTTATCTACCTATTTTCAATTTAGAATGGAAATAAACTACGTAGGTATTTTTTTAAAATTGATTTTTGTCGAAACTGTGCACTAACGAAAAAAAATCGATTTTCGCCCTAAAAATTCAGTAGTAAATTGTTTATAAAAAAAACGCATTCTATCAAAAAACGGTTACGTACTTTTAAGGAGAATATAATTGATAAGCTACTGTTAAAATTTCAAATCGATCGATGGAACGGTCTTTGAGCAATGTGTCTGCCCAGTTCGAAAAAAGTCATTTTGAGATAATGAAGTTTAGGTAAAGTTTAAAATAATTTACACATACATGTGTATTATGGTATTTGCGCACCCTGGTGGAGTTGTGAGAAACCCGAAAGACCTTTTACTCTATTGGTATTAGCGCCACTTATTATTTTGAAAGATTAAAGCAATATAAAAACAACAAATCTGACGAATACAGCCGCATCGCGCTCGACGCGCGCTCAGAGGTGCTGCGGCAAAATGAAGAATCAAACCTCTTAATTTTTTGTTTTCGTTGTAAGACCAATTGCATTTGATATTTATGATCCTAAAATACATTTGAAGCCAAAAACAAAAAAAAAACGATTTTTAAAATCCTAGAGTGGTGTTACCCCTTAAGCGACGCTCTGTAGAATGAGGAAGTTACCCATCTCACATACCATAGAACACACTTTTAATTTTCGAATACAATTGTTTTATTAGTATCCTACATTCAAAAAAGCAACACTTATTTTCTGCAAATAACCGATAATTGTGAATAGTGTTTTATTTGTTTTTTTTTTTTTTATAACATCTTTTTCTATAAAGTAAAGTATCACATTGTTTTACCTACATATAGTCCAGTACAAGTTGGTCTATTCCATATATTTATGTTATTGATTTTATTTTCAACTGAAGCTATAACAAAAACTGGAATCTTCTTATCTTGTTGTCACAATAAAAGAAGGCATGTGTTTTCATATGAAAAATACTGGAGGAATAAGTGTTTCTTCATATTTTATTATAGAGGATTTAAATTTGACCTAAAATTTAAATTATTTTAATTTTGTATTTAAAAAAAGATGATACATTAAAATCTCGCTGACATGAAGAGTCATTAATGTGAATAAAATAGGTGACCCCCTCAATAACGTGAACATCCATTATATAAACGGAAATTATGTTTTTAATTTTTGTTTGTTTAATTCAAATACAAGCAGATACAAGAGAAAATGTGTTGAAAATATGTCCCACCTTTTAATTCAAATGTTTGTTTATAGTGTTTTCATATGAAGTGGATTCCTTGAGGTTTGTTTAATAAGTTTTCACAAAAAAAAAAATTTTATTTATGCAAGAAATACATTGCAATTAGCCCCAAAATGTTGTCAGAAATTGCTACTTTTTAAGATATTTATTGAAAAGCGATTAAAAGGTTAGGTATTTTCAATTGCGGGACAGCTACGCTTTCAGTAATAATTAGAGTAGGTATAAAAAGTGAGGTAGTTCAGTTCCAAGTTTCAGTTCCATATATTCGTAGTTCTCCTCATACGTTTCTAGTTCACTCATAGGGAATCACCCTGTATGAATATTCATCTTTTTGAGGGTCAGTCTAATATTATTGCATAGATAATGGATATTATTGCATAGGTAATGTTCTGAGTTTTCTGGGTTTCCTCAGAACTGTAAAGCAAATGCCTTACCGAAATAATCTTAAGTCGCTCCCAGTACGCCATGGCAAATAATAATAATAGCCACCCCTTCCCCGCACAGATCCCTGAGAGGACCTTTGGGGTTACTCTTCGGAGTAATTATAGGGTGAGTATTATTATTATTATTATTATTATTATAGATAAGGCGGTTGCCTTAAGTAGTGGTTTTTGAAATATCACTAATTCGAAACTATTAATTATTGCAATAGCAACATTGATTTTATTTTTGAGGTTATGCTTTTTTATTGTACGTTATTTAGAAAAAAAGTGGGTAAGTCATATGGAGTGGGTTCTTTGAGGTTTGTATAATAAGTTTTCATAAAAATGTGCTTACTATTTATGAAACAAATGCATTGCAAGTAACCCCAAAATGTTGTCAGAAATTGCTACTTTATAAGATATTTATTGAAAAGCGATTCAAAAGTTGTTTCCAACTGGGGGATTGCTACGATTAAAGTATAAAAAGTGAGGTAGTTCAGTTCCGAATGTCAGTTCCATATTATTTCTAGTTCTCCCAATCCGTTTACTAGTCCACTCATAGTGAATCACCCCGTATTGATCTTCATGTTTTTGAGGGTTAGTCCAAACGATGTGGAATTATTGCATAGATAAGGTTGTTGCCTTAAGTAGTGGTTTTTGAAATGTCACTAATTCGAAACAATTAATTATTGCAATAGTAACATTGATTTTATTTTTGGGGTTATGCTTTTTTATTGTTCATTATTTAGAATGAAAATGGATAAGAGTATTTGATTTTTCATTTGGTTTTAAGCTAAAATTAGTTGATGCAAAGGTCGCATAACAACTCGAGAAATATCTACGTTGTTGAATGTTTATGTTTATGGAGGAATATTGTGCCTGTTTTTTCGTATATCTAGTATTTCTATTTATCGTAAAAAAATTCAATTGTATGTTGATGGCATTATTAATATGTAGAGGTGCCTTATAAGGTTATTTAAAAATATGACGAATGCGCCAGTGATATGCAAATTCTGCACTTGATTTTATAATTATCAAGAAAACACTCTTTTCTCTTAGTAGAGGAATAGTAAATTCTCCTTCGTTCATCAACACATTATTACATTTTATAATAAATTTTACTCCTTTACTTGTATCAATTTAAGTAAAATTTGGGAGATTAATGTAGGTAACGTTTTTCTTTCCTTAGAGTTTATTTAAGTTTATTAACAAGGATTTTTAGTCTAGTTTAGATATACTGTGCTCGCCTAAAGTATGGAACAAAATCAGTAAATGTGAAACAAAAAATGTTTGGAAAAAATCCTCGAACAGGTCGATTTTGTTTAATAAAAACACACATTTTTGTGGGAACGTCTATTTTCAGATGTCATTTGTTTTTGAGTAAGGACGTCATCAACTTATTTTTCAAATGGCAACCCCCCATTTTTTTAATTTAATTTGAGAGACCCTTTCATTGTCGATTTAACGGTATAAAAATGCTGCTACCTTACATAACAAAATTTTTGAGTAAATGACAATTGAATGTTACAAAAGGAAAAATATATTTTTTCACATAAATAAACGAAAATTTCTGAAAAAACTGACCACAAATAAAACATAGCAAAAAAGTACCTTGCTAAACAAAAAAATTCATGGTTTTTATTGTCAGTTAATCAGAAGATTTGTCATTAAATTGTGCGAAAAGTAAATGTAACTTGTTAGTATTTATAAAAATCCCAATTTTAATATGGCACATTTAACTGTGACACAAAGAATCGAAATTTTGATTTTCATCGGATGTGGAAATTAGACCATAACTCAGCAGGAGGTATGCAGTTTATTTAATGCAAAATATCCAGATAACCCTATCACCCAATCCACAGTTAGTAAGATTGAGTCCAAATTTAGAGAAACTGGTGATGTTAAAGATCTACCAACATCAGGACGTCCAAAAAATTACCAAAGATTAAAAAAATGTCATTGCGTTAAGTATGGAAAAGAACCCTCAGAGTACCTCTACACTAGTTGCCTTAGAAAATGAAGTTAGTCAGACGACAGTTCTACGTATCCTGAGGAAAGAAAACTATCATCCCTACAAATTTCAGCTTGTGCAAGAACTCAACGAAGACAACCCCGACCGGCAACTGCAATTCTGTGAAACTATGATCAATCTTTGTCAAACAAATCCAAATTAACACCAGCAAATACTTTTTTCCGATGAAGCCACGTTTTGTCTAAACGGCACAGTGAACCGTCAAAATTGCAGGTATTAGAGTCGGACGAATCCTCATTGGATCATCGAAGCACATACTCAACATCTGCAGAAATTAAATGTGTGGGCCGGAATACTCGCAAACAGAATAATAGGGCATTTCTTCTTTGAAGAAACTCTCACAGGAGAAAGATATCTGGAGTTCTTGCAAAATGATCTAGTTCCAGCGCTTGCAGTAATTTTCCCAAACGAGAATGATCCTGACATTCCAGATAACACACTCTGGTTTCAACAAGACGGAGCACCCCTGCATTATGCGCTCTCAGTTCGTGAATATTTACACGTCATCTTTTCTCAGAGGTAGATTGGCAGACGAAGACCGATAGAATGGCCCGCGAGATCCCCAGATCTGACACCACTTGATTATTTTTTATGGAGTTATCTAAAATCAAAAGTTTACTGCAGAAGACCACACCATTTAGCCGAACTACGAGATCGCATTAGAGATGAAATGGGATGCATTACCCCGGAAGTCATTCAGAATGTACAAGAAGAATTTGTACACAGGCTTGCATATTGCCAAGAAGTTGATAGACGGCATTTCGAACACTCAATTTAAAATTGTATTTGCATATTAAAGACATTTTCGTTTATTTATTGTGAAAAATATATTTTTTCATTTTGTAACATTCAATTGTCATTTACTCAAAAATTTTGTTATGTAAGGTGGCAAAATTTTTATACCGTTAAATCGACAATGAAAGGGTCTCTCAAATTAAATTAAAAAAAATGGGGGGTTGCCATTTGAAAAATAAGTTGATGACGTCATTACTCAAAAACAAATGACATCTGAAAATAGACGTTCCCACAAAAATGTGTGTTTTTATTAAACAAAATCGACCTGTTCGAGGATTTTTTCCAAACATTTTTTGTTTCACATTTACTGAATTTATTCCATACGTTAGGCGCGCACTGTATATAAATGAATCTGTATTTATATACATACGATACTACTTGAGACGGCGAAAGGACTTTAAAAAGTAAGTTAAAAGCCATCCGAGTATAGAGCGATGAACTAAGGTGGTGTGTCGACCCACATTTTTTAAGACGAAAACGATTGCGACGAAAAATACGAGACGCGTGTTTTTCTTTGCTTATATGTGTAAACTATCTACTTCGCATGTACATGTACATTAGGGTGATTCAAAAAAAAAATTTTTTTTTAAATTTATTTGCAAACAGGCTTAAAAGTTCCGTTTTGGTGTAAAAATACGCCAGTTAAAATTTGAGCCCTTAATATCAATATTAAGATAGTCCGCATCGCACTTTTCTATTTTCCATAAGAATAACATGGGAACATTTTTTTTGGCACCTTCTGATTTTTATTGCTAGCTAATAGTGTACTATATGGAAAAATTTTGAAACAAAATATACGGATGCAATTATTTTCCTCAATACGTAAAACCCAACAGAATATCTCTTATAATGGAAAGTACAGAAATAACTCTCATGTGCATTAAGGAAGAACACATGCGATTTTTTATTAAAATGTTAATTTTGATTTAGATAGATAATAAAAGTAAGGATTTTTATGACTGGTTAGTGGTTAGTATCTATGATGGCAATGATACAGCAAGTATCATCGCTATTTTTTTTAAGGGGTTATACTACCCAGCAACATTTTTTCCATTTTTTTTATATCCATAGGTACTTTATCGAAGTACACACGATTTTTGCGATTGATATATTTAGATTTGCAATAAACAATTTAAGGTCGATTTTCTAAGAAAAAAATAAAATCGATGTAAATTTGCGAATTTAAAAAAAAATCTTGGGTACTTCCAAGGAAAAACTAATGTATGTTAGTGCTAATGTAAGATTTTTTTTATTTCTAAGTGGTGTACGAAGACTGCTACAATGTACGCCAATTTCCTCCTCCAGAAAAATCAAAATTTCATTTCCATCCATTACATAGGTAAAAAAAATCCCAAAAAAAGACTCATTTTTCAGTGCTCCTGGGTAGTATAACCCTTTAATAAGTTATTTATTTTTGTAATAAGGCCATATAGTCGATTTACGAAAGGTTAAATAAATAAAGTCAATGCGCATATGCCCCTATTCAATTTTTTTTCTGTAAAATAATAAACCTCTTTAGCTATCATACGTATACAGACAGCAGCAAAAGTACTGCACAAATTCATTACAACCGAAAGAAATCACAAGTAACCCGAAACAGGTCAAATAATCACAAAAATGCATAGGTATTTTGAGTGCCCTATCACCGTTCGAATATGAACTGTTTTGGAGAGATGATTTTGATACATATAGTATTACTTAAATCGTCTACATATTTTTACCATATTGCGTTAGAAAATTTTAGAGAAAATTCGAAACGAAAATTATGACAACACAAATTTTATTACAATGCATGTTCAATAGTTTGACGTTTTTCAATATCTCTAAGTATATTGCTTAACACTCTGTAGTTAGACAAAAATATAAAATTGCAGCTCTGTAGTTTAACACGTAGTTCAAAATATTAGTTTTATTTAGTGTTTTATTTCTTCTACAAGACATTTCAATCACAAATAATTTGTATTATACGTTTAACAAAAATAATTACTGCAATTATCGTTGATAATTAGTATCTGAAGTTGTGTTGAAAATTATTATGCACTTAATCCAGTTGTTCGCCATCCAGTAATTCGATGTTAGCTTGATTTGTATGGTGTCTAATTATTGAGCTTACACCTATTACCAAAAAATTACTGTAACATTAAAATAAAATACAAGATCATGCCAATTTGTTCAAAAATTGCCATCCATCGACTTCTTCACTATATTGCCTATAGTGAAGTGAACCCCTTGGACTTTTTCTTTGGGGATATTTGAAGGCAAAAGTTTATACCATCATACCACAAAATTTAGAGGATTTAAATACCACACTACGATACGAAATTAGACAAATTACGGAAGTCATTCCCAATGTTACTTATTGTTAGTGAAAGACTTGCCTGTTGCTAAGAAGGCAATGATTGGCAATTTGAGAACCACTTGATCTTGCATTTTGCTTACAATTTTTAGTAGTTATAGAATTTGGGTGTCATAATTTCCATTTGGAAAATTCTCTAATGCAAGGTGGCAAAGGTTTATGCAATCGTTTTAAAGACAATAGATTTACCAAAAACAACACCAAAAATAGGTGGCTGCCATTTGAAAAAATAGAGAATGTGCTATGGAGAGGTGATATGGCAGTCAAAATATGCATTTTTGTAATCAAAATTTGGCCTGTTTCATTTTTTTTTTTTTTTACATAAACTTGCTGCTTTCGGTTTTACTGTATTTTTCAATACCTACTTTTGCCGTTCTCTGTAAATGTATACTCCTAATATACGGAACTACTCTGTCTTTGAGTAGTCTCTACTCATGAATAAACTGCCCGTCAAAATTGGCACTTTTTAGATCTCCTCTTTCTATATATGGACTTGGGCTCATGAACCCTCGACTGGGCTAGCACTTACGAGGCGGACCACCTCAGCAACACCTTTTTCCACTAATTTTACGAGAGGGGGCATGTTTGGGTGGCCTATCTCGTAGGCGGTAACCCAGTCGAGGATTCATGTTTACTGTTCACTACAGGCTACTAAAAATTAAAAACCGCAAGTCCCTAACTCGAATAGAACGCAAATGGCGCTAATCTAAAAAGTGTTACTCTAATTTTGACGAGCAGTTCATTTTACCGGATAAAGTTAATAGATTATTCAAGACCTGGCTCCGAATCACAGGCAAGCTCCATCTTATTATGCCGTAAACGACTAATTCATCAGCTGATAACTAAACCTAAGACCGAAATAAATTATTCATATCACCGTAACCCTCGTGCTTCATCCACTTCGCAGTTGCAGTCGGCGATGTAGGAAATTAAATGTGCATCGCCTCTTTCGTCTTATTTCACAAGGCCAAGGAAACGTAATAGGTAATAAAAGTTTTATAGAATCTATTCACGTCTGACTGAGAGCGCTGTAATTAGATCTGAAATTTCTCTTATTCCCGTTTCAATCGTCTCATTCATTTTTGTCATTTCATAATGAGACTTGCCATTATAATTTTCTAACGTAGAATTGAAAAGGCAATGACTGATGGCGAGAGCAATTGTGCTGGATTCAGCATGGAAAACGGTTTGGAGTAGCCATACTGAGCGAAGAACTGAACAAATATTTTAAGGATATATTCAAATATAGGGTGAGGCAAATGTACGCATCGGGAAAAGTCAGTATTACTTAAAATTTAACCCATTTAGGGTCAGTCATTGAAATAAACGAAAAATATATATAAAAAAGGGTTGTCAGAAAAAATGGTGTTACGTTTACGCATTGACCGAAAGCATGAACTTTCGGTCAATGTTAATGATATATATATATACACACCAATGCAATGTAAAAAAACATTGCATTGACACATGCATATAAATAGTTTTTCTATGGTATACCCGATATGATATATCTTGTTTGAGTTTTGGTAACTATAATCTGAAACAGGCCATCATTCTCGTAGTTTTTGTCTAACTTCGTTAGGGGATTCAGCTGCGTGAAACCCTGTAGCTCCAGTTCTGACTTTAAAAAGTCGTACTGCTATAAATGATTTAAAATCTATCTGCGATATTACACTATCATTAGGGTGCTTCATTTGAAACGAACATTTTCTTTTTTTCGCTGACACATGAAAATTTGGTTCCTCATATCGAAAAAAAAAATCCCTCAAAGTTTGAGCCCTTAATTTTAATTTTAAGTACTTCCTCTCGATCGATGAATTTTTCCCATTTATGTAAATAACATGTAAATCATTGGTATATATTTTTAAATTATTATAGCTCAGTTCGGTTTTATGACTTCTCATTGCGATCGGTCGCAACCTGTAGTGTATTAGAGACTATTTAAAAGTGACTATTAATATTTTCTGTAACTTGAACCGTCTCGTCGGTGTCGGCCTCGAAAGCCCAATTTCCACGAAAATTGTCATATTTTCTTCATCAGCGTAACGGCTGATAATTTCTAATATTTCCAAAGATTATTTGAAGCTCCATCCATTTCGTCTGTATCGACACATCAAATTCTCAAAGCGGGCAAACCTCTAAGATACAGTTATGCTCATGATTTATTAACCAAGGTTATATCCAACAAGATTGAGCTCCTGGAGATACTACTAGGGAAACAATTAATTATATAGGCGAATTTTTCGAAGATCGTATAATTACTTTGAACATGCGATATCGAAGGCCTTCAGTAATGCATAGTCAATAAAATTGAAAAAATTAATAGCACACCGTGGATACTGCAGCACTTTATTGACTCTTAAGTGTATATTAATATGGACGGTTGTCAGTTTCTTTAACACTTTCTCTGTTTGTTTTTAATATTATCAATATTTTTTCCAAAATATAGTTTCTTTTTAATAAAGTATCTTATTACTAGAGATCGTCGAGCGCGGAGTATAACAGGACCGTAATCAGTTAACGAATGAAAATATTAATATGTTTACGTAAATTATGTAACAACATAATACCTACTATTTTTACCAAATAGTACGGTTAAGTCAAGAATAAAATATCTATATAAATTAAGATAACACGTAACAATGGCAACATTTACTCGATAAACGTCAGTGTTGAGACAAGGTTCCCATGGCAGGTTGGCGGTGGTTAAAACATATGATTATGTGCTTTTCTAAGTGTTCTGGAGTGAAATGGTTTATAAATGGTGGACGTTTATCACTTAATATTAACTTGTGCATGGAAAAGGACCGTTCAACGTCTACTGTTGACAATGGACAGTAGAGAAATTGTTGGGGCATGAACTATATAATAATATATTTTCATACTCCTGATATGTACCAACTAAAACTTATGTTTAAAACTTAAACATATGTTTTCCAAAATGAAATATCCTGGTTTTTGTTAACACGCTTTGCATGTTTTCTTTTATTGTATTACTGACTGGGCGTATATTATTGGCGTCGTATAAATTTTTTTGCACATCACTCATTATTTCAAATTGTTCCTGTAGGGAGAGGGGAGACTCCATGTGGCGCGTATTGATGTCACTACATTGCTGTAAACCCGATCGACATATGCAAGCCTTAACGTACTTTCATGAGGAATTTTTCGGTCCATATACTTTTCTTAAAAATTACGTAACTTGGGATTCTCTAGTTTGTTTAATGGAATATTGCTTGCAACAAAGGCTTCTGTAAGTCATAGAAAAATATTCAATTTCAAATTCAAACAATTTTCAGATGTCTTGTTACTTTAGTTTTATCTGAAGAATTTATAATGCGTTTACACACAGTACAGAAAAGATAATAATATTTAATAATGTACTATGATGCAACATAGTTTCTGTGACCATATTAACATTTTCATTCGTAAACTGACTACGGGCCTGTTACACTCCGCGCTCGCACCAACTCTACTTATTTATCTTTTTTATATACCCGGTAAAGGTACCCGTCACATAATGTGACATCCTTGATTATTCAATAAAGTTAATGTTAAGCGTAGAAATACGTCCTTTGCTCGGCCAACAATTTTTTTTAATGGCTCGTTATAAAATTTCTTTTGAAGTTGTCCGGGACTTCTGGTATCCGGCCCACCAAAGTGAGTTTTTAAAAACTTTGTGAGTTTGACATATGTTTATTTTCTCAAATTTATATAAAAATATGAAATACTGGCCCCAATATGCATATATCAAAATACATCGAATTAAAACAGAGTGAAAAAAATATCTGTTTTTAAATGGAACAAACTATTTTTTTTTCTACTTTTAGATTCTCCAATAACAGTCAATAACTATAATTTATATAATAATTATAATTTATCATTTAATTAAATGGTAAAAATGCATGCCAGTTAATTTCTGGGTAGTAACCAGGACTACATATATTGAAATTTATCTTTAAATAAACTTTAAATTTAAGATAAACCTTTGACTAAATACTCAAGAGAAATCAAATCAAGATATCTTGTTGGCCACTCTATATGCATTAGCACACATACCTGTTAGGAGAATTAGTACCTAAATTATTGAATGTTTTCAATCAGTCACATACTATCCGCGAATAATATGGTGTTGCTGTTGCACCATCCCATTGCAACCATACCAAATCACTAACTTCGTTCTTTTTAACTTAAACGTACCATTATTTAACGAAGTAACCAGTAACACTTACAGTAATTGTTTTATTGTTTGAAAGTGTTGACATGATGGTGACAACAAAATGAGTTGCATTTAAAGTATAAATTTTGCGATGATTAATGTTTCTAATCACCAAACAAATCATGTTAAATATACATTTTTGGAACTGTCTATTAAAAAAATAAATATAAGAGAAAAATAGAATATAATATAAATATAGAGAAAAGAGTATAAGGTTCCGTGGGAAAAAATGGCGCCATATACAAACAATATGTGCCAAGTTCTGTTATATTTTGGTATTAGATTTTGAATTATTCTTGTTATAAGTACTGATTATTTTGACATTTTGCTATTATCGTGTTTAATTTCCAAATTCCCTTCTAACAAAGGAAGAAATCTATGAATCATAGTCTTAGGTATATGAATCTCAGAACTAGATCTATGATTTTCGTGTTTCCTCTCATTTATCTTTTATGGATAACTTATTGTTAAATAAAATTCTATTATTTGCAGAAAATATCGGAATACTCATCACATACTTGCTTATCCGAATACATTTATCAAAAGTAGTGTGGTAGAGTTTCTACTATTCGTAATATTCTGTAACACCTTGTTATTCCCAACGTTTATTCCAATAATTCCGACATTATCTAGAGACATCGCCGTCACGGCAAAGGTAATCACGGTAAAGGAATCCTCTTTTATTTAGTTTCCGATTAGATTTTATTACGTCGGAAGAGGAAAGAAGATATTACGGGATTTTATAGGAAATTCACTTTCGATAATATTCTTAACTGGAAATTCGTAATGATGTTTTAATAAATATTTATGGGGGAAAACACCGGAAAGATATTCCCTTCAGATCTCTTTCTTCATATTTTCTTTAAAAAAAAGTATTCGATTTAAGGAGAAATGTAGCATGAAATAACGACTAACTCCCAAGATACTGAAGAAGTGATGTGTTAACAAAAGCCTTTTGCTGTAGAAAAACGAATTATTTTGTGTTCATTCTTTCAATACGGGCTCATGAAAAAAAGAACTGGTTAGGAAAATCCCCAAAGCATTCATTGAAATTATGATTCCCTTTCCATTGGTAAAAATATATTGGTAATACATGCACATTAGGAAATAAGTTGTTTGCTGGATAACACCACCATATCCACATGTTTGTGAGGTAGCTGAATCTAAATTCGCCGTTTCTTAAATCTCATCACGTTAACTCATAAATTTAACAAAAAAAAAAATGCGTAAAATTCACGAAAACGGCCCTAAAGTAATCAATTGTCTACAGATTTTAGACGGCGGTATTCAGTGTTCAGGTACTTTCGCTATTTTTAAATGCTTTTTTAGGTTGCAACATACGGTGCTGTTGTAAAGTTTAGAATAAATGCAACATCTCTATTCCGCAAAGTTGTTTTTCATTTAAGCAATTTTTTATGAAATGCGTTTTTAGATCGTCATCGGTCATTTTTTTTAAATTGATTAATTTTCTTACTTTGTGGGTTCAACAGTTTTCTACAGCCGTATAAGAATTTTAGATTTCTAAATGATTTCTTAATTATATGATTAACGTGATGTGTAAAATTAAGGTTTTGGTCAACTTACAGCCCTAGATTCCTCACATGATCTACTATTGATAAATTCGTGTCACCTGTCGCTATCTTGATATATTCGGAAGCAACCCGTCGATTACTTTTAGAACCGAATAATAAAACAGCAGACTTGGTTGGGTTAATTAGCAGGCAATGCTTTTGAGATATAGCCACTAAGTTGTTGACGTCATCATTTATCACCTGTAGAGCCTGATCTAATTCATGATTTTTAAATGAGAAATATAACTGTGTATCATCGGCATAGCAGTGAGAAGAACAAAATTTTATGCTGTCTTTCACAAAGGATGTGTATATGGAAAAAAGAAGAGGCCTAAAACCGATCCTTGTGGGACACCACATTGTATATGCAAAGGTTCAGACATAATATTACCGATTTTAACTATTTGCTGGCGATCTCGGAGATAATTGGAAAATAATGTGCTAGCACTATGTCCCACTCCTATGAAATGTAAAATTCCCAGCAAAATATCATAATTAATACTATAAAATGCTTTTGTGTAATCAAGTAACACCAATATGGTAGACTTGCCTGCGTCAGTAGCAGTTAATATATCATCACTCACCTTTAAAAGAGCAGTAGTACATTCAAAATTTTTTTCTAAAACCAGATTGTGTCTCTGGCATTATTTTGAAAGCATTTAAATGATTTACTAATTGATTTTCAATAATTTTTTTGAAAATTTTGGAAAGCACACTCAATACACTTGTGAAAGTACACTAATGACAAAATAAAAGTTATTTCCCTGAAGAAAAAAACATAAAGAACGAAAGCACTATAGAAATAATAAATTAATTTATTAAAAAGTAAATAATAAGATACTGGAAGAGAAATTTAATTTTTACCGTAGAAACAAATACACACATGAACACATAATATATCCACTTAATTAATAAAAAAAAAAACGAACGTTTTCCACGAAACACCGAACTACTATACTTTTCTCGACGCGCGTTTTGCCAACTAAATTGGCATCCTGAAGATGTAGTAGTTCGGTGTTTCGTGTAAACCGTCCAGTTTTTTGTTTCTATGTCGAAGGTTCAAGTACCTACTCCAAAAACACTTAATTAATACCCGAAACACATTTTTACTATCAACACGTGCGTTTCTCCAACCATCAGATCAACTGATCTCAAAACTGACGGTTTTAATCACGTCGTGACGGCCATGGTTGTGAAGCACGCGTTGTGTTTCGATTTAAGTGTTCAAATGTGGGTTTAAATAATAAGATTATATATTTATTACTAACTAAACTCTCCCAGTATACTTGAAGAACTACTGAAGTTCATGAAGAAAGAAATGTATCAGATTCAATTGATCTGATGTCATTAGTTACATATTTTTTTTAAGTTACTCGAATGGTTGTTGGTCTGTTCAAAAAGATGTTGCTTTTCAAAAATTGAATATTTACAATAAAAAAATAAAAAAATAAAAATACATAATTAAAATGTAGTCCGTAACGTAAGGTTTGAAATTATCTGGCCATTCGGTGGTTCCCCTTCAAACATTGTATTTAAAGGAATCCCGAACAGTCAGTGTAAAATAGTAAAAAATGGTACAAAATTTCATAATTTGAGTAAAGGTCTGTTGGTTCGTCTCTAAAAAATAGGTAGATAGTAACACGAGTAAAAACTTTCTCGTGCTCTTTTTTTTTGTTAAATGTATTCCATTTTGTGAATAGTTAATTAGAATAATTATTATTTTTTGATAAATAATGATTACATATAGGGCGGGGTTAGTTACCTTCACGGCATCGATCCCTGGCACGTGTTAATTGGATCAGACATATTTTAGAGGTCCAATAAAGTCGGCAACTAACAAATGTCCTTCCCAAACCACTCTCTAACTATAAAATCGCTAAGCCCGTATCAAGTGAGAAAGATTTCTCGTTCGTCGTCATTCGCCACCAAAACCACAGATCTGAATTTCGATCTTATTAGATCACATCAGTGTGACATGCTTTACTGGCCTGGATACAACCCATATGCTTCTTCTATCTAATGAGATCGACTACTAAGATCGTTCCAATTCGACTCGTCGCGTCGATGTAATAAGATAGACATCTGGCTCTGTGGCTTTTGATGAACGGAAAACGATGAACGAGGAGTCCTTCTCGTTTTAGATGAATGTATATGTGTGTGTTATTGTATATATGTTTGTTATTGTAGCATTTGTTTAACAAATAGCTTGTAAATATACGATGATTTTAAAGTCTAATATCTGGAAAATTTTCTTTTTCAACGTACTACTTTTTTTGCATCCTGTATTTAGAAAATTATTCTCTTTTCAAATCCATTGAAAAAAATAGGGTTGTCATTAAAAAAATAACCCAAGTCGTCATAGCTCGAAAGAAGCAGATCTCGAAATGGCATTTATTGAAATACTAAATAGAGATGTCTAAATTGGAATTTACAAACTCTACGACCTCACTGTATACATACGTATGTAGGTACATATGCTAGTTAGGTGACATTTCTCAATTTAAAAAAAGAATGTCTTCGTTTTTAAGTCATTTTTTGACTAAATAATAATGAATTTTGACTAAACGAATTATATTATAAAGATACGAATAATTGGTGTTAAATCAAAATTCAAATGTCCAGAACTTTAACAGATCTCGAAATTTTGAAAAAGAGTAAACAAAATAAAAAAGACAAGAAGAAATGAGGGTTCCGGTCTAGATTATGGGAAACACAGTTTTGACAATTTTAGTTTATTTAGGCTAATTAGGAGGTGCTGAACACCATGCAGTTGGTCCCGTGTTACGACGACGCTTCGTTTTAGAGATACGTAGAAAAGGGATATTTCGGGTTTTTAGGCTACGGAGCGCGCAAAACTTGTTTTTGCGGGGCAAAGCACACCTCAACATAACCTAATCCATTGACGTAACTTAACCTAACCTAACCTAATGTAAAATTATTTAATTAAGTGGATAAGATTTCTTAACGATGTTAAGAAAATCTTGAAAAGGATCAATCCATTCTTTGTCGAGAGCACGGCGCCAAAGGAATTCGACTAAATAGTCGGCAAAGTATTCTTTAGGAACACTGTTTGGTGCGGCAAAAAAGTCCTTCGCAACTCTCCACTGGGCTTCTATGCGTTGCGTATGAACTCCGTCTCTCCCAACGAATTGGTAGCATCTGTCCTTGTCCGAGTGATTAATTGTTTCCTGAATAAAGCCAAGCTCCTCAATTCCACAATACGCTATCCAGCAATCGGTGTGTATAATGGACCCTGTTGCATATATTATTACACTACAAAGAACAGATACTACACTTTGATCTTACCTGGCGCCACGTGTTTTGTAACGAGAGTCCATAAAGTTTCTTTATCACGTTTGTTGTCCTTACAAACCTCCAAACGAATATCGTTAGAGCCCTCCGCTATAAAGCCAATCTCCAAGTGACCTTCCACTACGCGTCCTTTGTTTTTACGCTTCCCAAATTTTGATTCATCAATTTGCACAATAATATCTTTTCCACCGATTTGCCCATCGCCGTGCTGTTGATGAGTAAATTGCCCAGACACCAATTCTCGGCAAAAATTAAACCAATCAGATGTGGTTTGGCGTCCGATCTTCTCCTTAGCTCTTGGATCACGGCAATTATGAATGATTTCATCATAAGATTCACCATGGGCCCAACCATAGCAAAGCCTCAAAATTTTAGATATTACACTACAAAGAACAGATATTACCCGTGATCTTACCTGATTGCAAAATGGTGTCCATTCGGCATTGGTACAGCGAAAACTTCCCCAACCGTGTTCTTCTTCCAAAAACAATATTTTTCGACACTGAGAGCAATTTTTCTCAGTAGGGAAAAGTTTCTCTCTCGTGCAAAACTCAATGGCCTCGCCTTCATTATGTGGCAAATTTAGCCAATTATACATCGTGATACGTGACATGTTTGTAAAAAAATGTGACACCTGTGACAATATGTCAAACCAAAATGAATTATGTCGTATTGTCAGTCTACTATGATTGCGGTATCCTTTTGCATTGAAAACATATTTTGCCATAATATACTTAACATGGAGTTTTGAAAATTCCATAACTTTTGAACCCTCAACTTGAAAGTTGATCAATATTTTTCCAAATTATTAATCCAATTAATCAAATTCCAAAAACAATCTTTTTCGACACTGAGAGCAATTTTTCTCGGCAGGGAAAATCCTCTCTCGGGCAAAACTCTATGGCCTGGCTCTTATTATGTGGCAAATTTAGCCAATTATACACCGTGAAACGTGACATGTTCATACAGAAGTGGACCACGTTGCAGATATTATACTACACGTGGGTTAAAAACCGGTTTTCCCAAATTTTAACTTTTGACCCCGAAAAACGCGCCCCCTATGTATCTCGAAAACGAAGCGTCGTCGTAATACGGGACCAACTGCATAGTGTTCAGCACCATTTAATTAGTCTAGAAAACTAAAAATTTTGTCAAAACCGTGTTTCCTATAATCTAGACTTGTGCCGAAATGAGTACTTGTACGGATATTGCCGTCATCCATTGTACATTTTGCTTGAAAACCATATAGCCTACGTCAACCTTATTACAAACTTCTCAACTTTTCCATTATTGTAGCAAAGGATGCTATAATAGGATTTGCGATGAGTTTGACCCGTATGTCGTAGAGACTTCTTTTCAAACGGAATGGCTGCAACAGATATCGCTATAGATATGATACAAAAATATGGGATAAATAGGTAGATACGAAACAAAATGATTCAATAAAATTCTGTGCTGGCTTTGTATTGTTACATTCGTGAATAAAACCATGCAATATATCGACAAACTCTTGTTCATGTTCATAATTACGAATTGAACTATATATGGTGTTTTCTCTTTAATTTGTGAACAACTGTAAATTTATAACGTTTTCACGTCGCTCATTAAATTTATGTATTTTATTTTTAACCTCTTCAACGCTAAAATATTCATACGCATATTTCTGTTTTCACCGAATCTATTCGCATTTACGTACCAACTGTTTTCATTGAGGAAAGTCGTAATAGTATTTTGTATTTTAATGGGGGGAGATAAAACTTTAAAAACTTACACTATCACTTAGTTAGTAAATCCTATCTATTAGTTTTCTATTAGTTTTTCGATATTTATCAATGTTTAGGGGAGCACCTCTGCAGAGTTTTCGTTCTTTTTGTTAAGCAAAATAATATCATACAAAATAATATTGTGACATTTGTAAAAGTGACATTTGTGACAGCTGACATTTATTAAGTTTTATCGTTTACATATTTAGTCTATTTAGTTTATACAGTAGCTATTAGTAAAGAATTGTATGGAATGACATATTAAATATTCTAGATGTCAAACGAATTTTCTAGAACATGTAAAATTTATAAACACTGGTGTTGTTGCTAGGATAGAGTAAGGATAGAGTTGTGATTGGAATGTTATACAGTTAATATCGACGAGTTGTAGAGTGTAAATAAACGTGTTTGAATTAAAGAAGCGAGTTATTTAGAGAGAAATTCGTAACATTTTGGTGAGAATATGAAAGAATTCGAAGAAGAGAAAAGTTATATGGTGAACACGAGATTGACAAAATACGACGTAGAAACAACAGCAATGGATGTGAGTGAAATATTAAAATTTTTGCAACAAGGGCGACAGGAGGATCGTGAAGAGGCAGAAAGACGAGAGGAAAAGCGACGGCAAGAGGACGAAAAGCGGCGAGAGGAGGACGGACGACGACGACAGGAGGACCGTGAGGAGACAGAAAGGCGAGAGGAAAAGCGACAAGAAGACGAACGACGGCGACAGGAGGACCGTGAGGAGGCAAAACGGCGACGACAAGAGGATCGTGAGGAGGCAGAACGACGACGACAAGAGGACTGTGAAGAGGCAGAGAGGCGACATCAGGAAATTTGTCAGTCTCAAAAAGTAATAAACTCTAGGTTTAATGAATTTTCCGGAAGAATTGATGGTGTAGAACAACACATTGACCGAATTGAAAAGGATTTCAAAATAATAAAGAAGAAATCCAGAGAAAATTAGAAGAGACCAAATGGCAAGTACAACGAGAAATACTAGAAAAAGATAGAAGGACTGGGCCACCAATTACATCGTGCGTCGATAACCGATTTAGGAGATGGTTCGATTTCGCCAGGTACTCCCTTGCAAAACTGAATCCCTATGCATGCCGAAAGGTCAGTACAAAAACTGCTTAAGCCTCCTACGTACGATGGACGGTCATCATGGTCTATGTATCGCAGACAGTTTGAGGCTGCCGCAAAAGCGAACGGATGGACTTCACAAGAAATGGCTACTTCGCTTGTCATATATCTCAGAGGTCAGGCTCTAGAAATTTTACAGAGCATCCCGGAGGTGCAGCAAAACGATTACGACAGGATTGTAGGAGCATTAGAAATAAGGTATGGACACAAATACCTCCGCCAAGTTTACCAGTCCCAAATCAAAAGTAGGCAGCAAAGAAGCAATGAGTCCCTTCAAGAATACGAAGCTGACATTGAACGACTTGTCCATTTCGCATTCCCTCAAGTACCTAAAGAATTTCTCGAACAAATTGGCATCCAGACTTTTATTGATGGACTAGTAGGCACCGAAATGCAGCAAGCTTTGCGGCACACCATGATTAGTGATGCACTCGTAGCTGCTTTGGAATTTAAAGCAGCTAAAGAAGCATCGAGGAGCTACAAATCCAGAGTAAGGCAAGTTAAATTCGATGAATGCCAATCACTTCAGGAAACCGTAGAGAAAATAATGAGAGAATTAAACGAAACCAAACAGTCGAACTCACCACAAAAGGAAACCAGGCGCTGCTACAACTGTGGAAAAATTGGGCACCTACAGCGTTTTTGCATGGCTAGGTCAAGGTCCCAGTCAAGAACGAACTCACCAGATCGACAGTCAGATTCGAGATCAAGATCAAGAAGTCCAGACAAAAGAAACTGGAGAGAAGATAATGGGACGTCGAAGACTTCACAGCATATGACTAGTCGTTCCCCAACCCCAGACCGAAGACCTAGTTCCAGATCACCAGCGAAAATTCGGGAAACGACAATTATACGATGCTAGGGGGCGCATGTCGACTACTTATACTCAATGCCCCAAGATTTCTGTCTCAAAAATAAGTAGCGACGAACGAAGCCTGATAGTCCATGGATACTTAGACGATAGATGGTGTTCCTTTGTCATTGACACCGGTGCTACAAGAACTATTCTGCGGCCTGACATTCTGCCAAAATCATCAAAGGAATTATCCAGACATGTGAAATTGGAAACAGCTACTGGAGAATTGATTCCTGTACATGGCGAGCTAAATGTAAAAATTCAACTGGGTTCGAAAATCATGTATCACCTTTTAACAGCCGATATCAGAGACGACTGCATATTAGGACTAGACATATTGAGTAAACATGGTTTTGTCATGAATGTTAAAAACAAAACTATACAAATTCAAAATGAAGAAATTGTTATGGCCCCCAAACTTCAAGACTACAATAAATCAAGAAGGATCATAGTTGATGAGGACATCCAAATTCCCAAAGGATCAGAGAACATCATCATTGCAAAATTGGATGGAAATGGTCTGAGTACCGGAATAGTCGAGGCGAGCGAAAGGAACGATGGCTTATTGGTTGCAAGAAGCCTAGTACAAATGAATAACCAAATTCCAGTAAGGATTGCCAACATATCAGACCAGAAGATTATTCTTAAGAAGAATAAAGTAATAGGACTTTGTGAACCAGTCGAAAGGGTAGTTAAATGCGAGGAAGTCAGCCAAGCTCACGAATCCTTGCAGACAGATCATCAGAATTACAGAATCCTTGCTGCCCATCTGGAACATGAAGAAGCTAGAAAAGCTAGACAGTTACTCGAAAGGTATCAAGATGTATTTGCTAATGGAAACCTCACCGGCAGAACTAGTCTGGTTCAACATCGTATAGACACCGGCAATAACCCACCGATAAAACAAGCTCCAAGAAGACTACCATTCGCTAAACAGAATGAACCGGAATGATCGATAAAATGCTGAAAGAAGGTGTCATCGAGGAATCATCGAGACCATGGTCTTCACCCGTTGTTTTAGTTACGAAGAAAGATGGCACAACCAGATTCTGCGTGGACTATCGGAAGCTGAACAATGTGACTAGGAAAGACAGTTATCCTCTACCTCGAATCGACGACACCCTGAACACACTTTCAGTGTCAAAATGGTTTTCGACATTGGACTTGAAGAGTGGATATTGTCAAGTCGAACTTCATCCCGATGATAAAGAGAAAACAGCATTCTCTGCTGGTACCCGACTTTATCAATTTAAAGTTATGCCATTTGGTCTTTGTAATGCACCGGCCACTTTCGAGAGACTGATGGAGTTAGTACTCAGAGGAATGACGTGGAAAACTTACTTGGTATACCTTGATGACGGCATTGTAATGGGGAAGTCATTTGATGAACTTTTGATCTTAAAAATTTGGAGGGTATCTTTGGTAGATTCAGAAATGCCAACTTACAGTTAAATCCAAAGAAATGTTCCCTATTCCAAAAACAAGTAGAATTTCTCGGACACATAGTATCCGCCGAAGGAATTCAAACTGACCCCGGGAAGATATCTGCAATCAAAGAATGGCCCCGACCCAGAGGTAAACATCAAGTAAGGAGTTTTCTTGGACTGTGTACCTACTACAGGAAATTTGTAAAGGATTTCGGAAAAATTTACCTACTAAGCCATTACATCGGCTCACAGAAAATAATGTTTCTTTCGATTGGACTCAAGACTGCCGGCAAGCTTTCACAGAACTGAAGAAGCGCCTAACTACAGCACCAATTTTAGCATACCCTAAACAAAATGGAATGTTTATTTTGGACTGCGATGCCTCCCAACATGGAATTGGGTCAGTCGTATCCCAGGTTCAAGACGAAGAAGAAAAAGTTATCGCATATTTCAGCAAGACACTAGGCAAAGCGGAAAGAAATTACTGTGTTACAAGGAAAGAATTACTGGCCATCATCAAATCGTTGGAGCATTTTCACAGTTACCTTTATGGAAGACACCTTTTAATTAGGACATATCATAACGCCCTGCAGTGGATTATGAATTTTAAGAACCCGGAAGGACAAGTTGCTAGATGGATGGAGAGACTACAACAGTATAATTTCAAAATAATGCACCGGAGCGGAAAAACCCATAGTAATGCAGACACATTATCGAGAAGACCTTGCTTAGAACAGGAATGTCGCTACTGCCAGAAGATCGAGACTAAAGAATCTTCATATGAGACCGGCAAAGAACTGTTAATGGCAACAACAATACAGGTTGAAGATGAATGGTCCTCGGAGGAATTAAAGAAGAGCCAGAAGAAAGACAGTGACCTCAAATTAATCCGGAACTGGGTAAAGAATGGAGTTCGACCAACTTGGCAGGAAGTTTCCAGATATGGTACGACTATAAAGGGATACTGGGCTCAATGGAGTTCCCTTTGTCTTCGCGATGGCCTACTGCATCGGAAGTGGGAGAGCCCCGATGGAGTATCCGCAGTCTACCAGTTGGTCTTGCTTAAAGCAAGAATCCACCAAGTGCTAGAAGAGCTTCACAGCAGCCCATCCGGAGGACATTTTGGAGTAACCAGGACTTTGGCTCGAGTAAAGGACCAATTTTATTGGGTAAACTGTCGCCGAGACGTAGAAGAATGGTGTAAGAAATGTGATTTGTGCTCTGCCAAAAATGGAGCAAACACAAGAAGCCGTGGTAAAATGGTGCAGTACTTATCCGGAGCACCGTTCGAGAGGGTAGCAGTGGACATTCTTGGACCATTACCTGTAACCGACCGTGGCAGCAAGTACTTGATGGTGGTAATGGATTATTTCTCGAAATGGCCCGAAGCAGTACCCCTCCCCAATCAAGAGACAGAAACAGTAGCCGAAGCGTTCATCGAGAATGTCATAGCTAGACATGGAGTACCCCTCGAGCTGCATTCCGATCAAGTAAGAAACTTCGAATCAGAGCTGTGGCAAGAAGTGATGATAATACTGGGCGTTAAGAAAACCCGAACTACTGCGCTTCATCCCCAGTCAAACGGCATGGTTGAACGCCACAACAGGACCATATGCAACTACCTGTCTAAATTCCCAGCATGAATCAACCACCTACACTCCATCTATGCTGACCTCTGGAAGAGAGATGAAGCTGCCTACTGACCTCATGCTTGGCCGTCCACTAGAAGAAACTCAGGAACGATCTTTACCAGAATTTGTGAAAGACTTGCGAGAGAGAATGGACCGAGTCCACGAATTTGCCAGGGAGAAGCTGAAAATGCAGAGTGACAAAATAAAACAGCGTCTCGACACTACATCAACAGAGACTGCATTTGACCCTGGTGAGACAGTATGGTTGTACGCCCCAAAAAGGATGAAAGGGAGAAGTCCAAAACTCCAGAAGAATTGGGAAGGCCCGTACACCATCATAAAGAAAATCAACGACCTGGTCTACCGCATCCAGCTTTCTCCAAGAACCAAGCCAAAGGTGGCCCATCTGGAGAGACTTACAAGATATACAGGAATGATCCACCCGATTGGTTTGTCGTCGAAGATCCACCGCCTAGGACTAAAGACAGTGTTATTCGGGACGAATAACCTTAAAGAGGGAGCAATGTGACATTCGTAAAAGTGACATTTGTGACAGCCGACATTTATTAAGTTTTATAGTTTACATATTTAGTCTATTTAGTTTATACACTAGCTATTAGTAAAGAGTTGTATGGAATGACATATTAAATATTCTAGATGTCAAACATGTAAAAAGGTTCTAGAACATGTAAAATTTATAAATACTGGTGTTGTTACTAGGATAGAGTTAGTTCTGATTGGAATGTTATACAGTTAATATCGACGAGTTGTAGAGTGTAAATAAACGTGTTTGAATTGAAGAAGCGAGTTATTTAGAGAGAAATTCGTAACAATATTGAACGTGTTTTTGTAATATGTATGTTATGCACAGTATAATTTTCTTTTGTTAAACGAATATTTATGTAGGCACGTATGAGTACAAGAATATTCCCTAAGACGATGTTGCTTGAAATGAGTTTCTTCTGGATGACGATTTACCCGAGATACTTCACTAGATCAAATGGAATATGAAATGAAACTTTGATGACGTTTTTTTTTTTGGATGTCTATATTATGCGATTGTATTTGATGATCTGAATTTGTATTTTTTTTTGTTTAATTTTAAGTCGGTCTGAGTAAAAAGGCATCAAATTGGTTTTTATCAGAATTTTTTTCCAAACTTCCAGATTTTAGTTATAAATCAAGAGTTCTTTGGCTGAATTGAACAATATCAAAATATTCTATCTTTGTTAGAAGAATATAAAAAAAACAATTTTAATCAAAACTGTAAATTTATGAGCAATATTTAACGACAAGGTCATTTAACTCGTTTTTTTCAAAAAGGCCATACTTCTAGTAAATTATTATAAATCTCTCAAAATTCTTCTTTGTAATTATACTAAACTTAATATTATAGAAACTGTAAATCTTCAAAGAAAAAGGTCAAAACCGCTGAAAAAAAACACGAATTTTATGTCTGTAGGTCCTAAACTACTCACAGAAGAACCTCACTGTTATAGTTTTTTTAAAACCTGTTTTTGCCCAAAAATATAATAATATACAGGGTATTCTATTTGAAAAATATATAATGTATTTTCTTGAATGCACCCTGTTTAAACAGTTGTTATATTAAAAAAAAATTAGGGGCAACCCTGCATGTTTTATTTTAAACGTTTTTTATATTTGATACATTAATAGAGATAATGTCTCAGTCAAAATATAACGAAAAACCCTGTACAGTATAATATACATACGTAATATACACTTATGTAGAGTTAATCTAACCTAGTATTTCAATGGACGTTATTAACCGGTAACGTGTAGTCTTTTATAAAATGTAAGGAACACTTTTTTTTAGGTAACTTCTTTCACCTTTAAAGCGATTTTGAATGCTTTCAGTTGATCAACATTTTCACCCTACAAAGCGTTTGATGGCTTCAATTTTTTTTTATAGATTAAGATATTCATTTTTACAATATTATTACTTTTTTTTAATACAATTGAAGGTAAATTTTCTCCTCCCCGCCCTTTTTTACCTGCCCTATATCGCTTAAGTTTGTAATTTCTACCTTATAAAAGCGGTACATTGTTTTGTTTGCATGAGACTATAATTACAAACATATATTTTATAGGTATTTGATATTATTATTTAATATAATTCAATGTAAATTCCCCTCACCGCCTTTTTTTACCCCACCTCTTATGCTTTTCTATTAGATTTTTTTGAAAAAATACATTGCTTTAACTGCACGTGGCTGTAATTATAAATAAATTTATTTTCATGGCGGTGATTTCGATGAAAAATTTAGATAGCGGCTCAGAAATATTCATGAATCATTTTTTCGTATTAGATCCTGTAAATTTATCAATACTTCAAATCTAAATAAATGAACATCTAAAAGTAAATTTACAATTATTTATACAAAACAATTTTTCTATTGAGCTTATTAAGAGAAATTTTGAAATTAGATTCTCAAGACGTTTCAACATCTCTTACGTCAGATATTCGACTAAGTGGTCCTCATTTTCCCAGTAAAATTCAATCTGAAAACAATGATAAAAAGTTATCACGTCAATATAATTTATGTAAGGCATAAATTACATTGACGTGTTCAATAAGAGAAGCCGATCAATATACGAGTGTAAAGTATGTAGTAAAACTCTATGTATTGAACCCTGCTTTGAAATTGTCACACTAAAATTTTTTTATAAATAATAAATAAAAAACAAAAAAAAGAAAGAAAAAAACAAAAAACAAAAAAAAAACAAACAAAAGAAGCTTAACTCTGCCACAGTCGGTCCCAAGCCCGTGTTCAAAAGAGGAGGGTATTTCAAAATCGTTCATGCGAGGCAAAGGGGTAGTTTTACCCTATTATAAGGGTTGTTTTTGTATTCATTATTTCCTTGACGTCAGATTTGGATTCAGCGTCGAAAAACACATCGAAAACTAATATTTTTCTGGAATTTGAAATTTTTTAACACGGGCTCTTCCCTTCCGGGCCGGAAAGTCAATATATTGGCTCACCCCGTGATCGACACTGCCTATGATCAATGAATGATAAAAGATACTTTTTATACAAGTTTTCTGAGGGCGATATGCCCCCTGAAATTCCGGCCCTCTAAAGGTTAATAAAATAAAAGAGAATTAAGTAGAGGTCACTGATTTCACAGTCAGTGTAGAACAATAGAAAAATGTTTTACTATGCTCTAATACGTTGAGAACGCATGTCTCAAGGAATGCTGAAACCGACATTCAATCTCTCAGCTGCAAATGAAAATCAAGAACACACTTCATTCGTAGAGAAAAAGCGCAGAAGTACACGTAAAACTGTAAAATCTTAGTTTCAGAGGGGACTGTTGCAAGTAGACTTAGGCACTTCTAGCTATCTCATAAATAAGAAACTTGCGTGTCCGCTTTGAAAGAGTATATTGGAACAGTGATTCAAGCAACCCTCTCATGCACACTTTTCCGATACTTATGGATGGCGCATGCATTAGAAGTGTTCAACGGAGGGAGCTAAATTTTATTTTCCCGGCTATACTGTTATAGAAATGGAAATCTCTGATTTTCATATTTCCACCTTTAACGTGACGTTTGTAGTAATCTGGATATTGTGTGGAATGAATATATATATATACAGTGCCTAGCAAAAGTACCTAGTAAATTGAATGTTGAGGTTGTTATTAATTTTTAAGCAAAATCCTGAAAAATGTCGATTTTTGATTTTGGATCAAAACATTTTGATGTAACAATGTTGTTTGTTGTGACAAACAACATTCCACTTCTTTACAACATTTTTAAATAGGGGCTTATGCACTTCATTCGAAAGGGATGTATGTCGTTAATGCAATATTTTGTATGCTTCCTTTATTATTAACCAATTTAATTATTCTTTCTTTATAAAACGGTTATAACATTGCTCGACCTAATAGGTAGCTGTCCGGAATACCTGGCAATTTTTTTTATAATAACATTTTCCTTATTATCCGTATTAATTAAATATTTCTTTTTTTCTATTTTTCTATTAATAAATATTGAAAAAAAAGAAAACTTTTAAAAACTCCATTGATTGATAATAGTGAAATCATAAAAAATTTTACTGATGAATAAATAATTAAATTCCTTAATTTAAATTAAATTAATTTTCTTTTGAATGAGGTCAAAAGCCAAATCGCTTTAATGAAAAGTACATTGTTATTTCAACAAATTTTTGATTCACAGAAACAAAAATCAACTTATTCCAAGATTAATAATATCAAATAATATGAATTTATTTGCTACTTTTGCCGGGCACTGTATAAATTATACATATCCCATTATATAAGAAAATAAATTTGGAAGATATTTCTTAGTAAACACATATGGCAAACACATAATAGCAATTTCTCATGAGTATCTTTTTCCACTTCACTTCAGTGAATTCTGCATTCTCTGTTATTTGAGCTGTGATATAGCTCAAATCTGTCATCACACACATCACACAAATCAAAGAGCTCTGTGATTTGAGCTGTTGAATTATTTATTCAAATCAACAACAAATAATCTACATAGGTAGGATTAGAGTTCTTATACACCAAGCGGACTTTTTCTTATGATTCTTATTCTAATTGAAATGCCTCTTGAATATTATAGGAAATGATAATTTCGATATGCTTCAACAGAAAAAATTTTGGGAAATTTGTGATTTTCTTCATTTGTTCTAGAAACTCGTGAACTATTCCTAGTAGAGAAAATTTCAAGAGAGAAAAAAGTTTTGTTATTAAATGTACACAAGGTGTGTTAGGTTAGAAATTGTTTAAATATACACAAGGTGTGTTGCAAAAATAGCAATAATGGAAACACAATTTTAGGAAAACAAAGTTTTTTCATGATTTTTTTGACCACTTAGGTTACACATATGACCTTCAGAACGTAGCTCAGAAAACTTTCTGATATGATGAAACAAACTTTCTAAAGTAATCATAAAAGCCTTGAAGAAACTGTTTTTTATGTATGAAAAAGTTTTCAAACTTCCAAACCTATTTTGAAAATTTAAAATCATTCGTTAGGAGAGATTAGGGTATTTTTTTTAAGTTATAAATATAATGACACTGAATGCGCATCGTTCTCGTCAACTCGTCAATTTTGTTTTGAAGCGGCATGGCTGCGTCAAATTTAATGGGTTATATCTCGAAAACCAGTGACCGATTTTTTTTATGGCGCTATCCGACTACTTTTAATCTATGTTCTTTAGATGTCATTTGATCGAAAATTCGCATAGTTAAATTGTTTATAAGTTTGTTTGTTTATTGATTATTTTTAATATGAATGAATGAATATGAATATGAAAATGCACACAGAAAGAAATTAAATACAAAGATAAAATAAACAATTACAGAGCTCACCTAAGAAAAAAAACTTGAGGGTGAGTTAAAAATAATTAATAAAATGTGTAACATAGTAATACTAGTTAATTCCTTAAATAAAATAAAATAATAGTACATCTACTAAAATTAATATAATACAACTAATATAGAGAGAACTAACACAAAATGTATACGTAAATAAAATGAAGCACATATATGTAATATAGTATATTAACAAACGGACGTATAATAACAAAGTTAAAATTTATAAAATTTGCAACACACATATTGTAGAAAAATTTATATGCGACACAGTTTACATACAGATAGTTAAAAGATAAAATGATATAAGGCAATGGTTCTACAGGTAAGTAGTTTTGATTAAATAAATAAGTTGTAGATACTTGTTCTTCCTACTTGATATAAGTGCTGTTTTATTTCATATTTGAATTTTGTTGGATTTTTTATTGATCTGATTATTATTGATCTTTTGTAATACGGCAATGTCATTTAAACATGTTTTATTGGCGGCATGATAAATTATTATTTTAAGTTGTTTCGGTTCTAGAAAAGTCTTTATGTTTTTGATTTTAGATAAAACATATCTTAATTTTTTTAAGGTATTCAATATGCGAGTCCCATCTTATGTGTTTATCAACAACTACTACTAGATAAGTAACCGTTTCTTTTTGTTGTATAACAAATTCTTCACTATTGGTTTTAGTTTTTCAGGTCTGTAAAGTCTGGTAAGCTATTTGAGTACGAACAGAAACACAGGCACACTGTTTTGTTTCTGTTGATGATAAGTAAATTATGTGAGTACCAGTTAACGACTTTCTCCATGTCTGTTTCTACTATTTGTTTTAGATTTATCCAGGACTTATCTTGATAATATATAGCGGTATCATCTACAAATGCTATAACCACTCCATGTGTGTTTACTTCAAACAAATCGTTTAAATAAATATTAAATAGGAGTGGTCCCAAAACCGTCCCTTGTTACTCCACATGTGACTTCTTTAAAATTACTAGTACAGCCGTTAATACGGACACATTGCTGTCTCCCGTCAAGGTAAGTTTTGAACAGTTTCTCACATACCCCTCTAATCCCCAGCCTATTTAATTTGTCCAAGAGGAGTGAGTGCGACACTGTGTCAAATGCTTTTTGTATGTCAACAAAAATACATAAACTCTTACATCTCTTATCTAGGTTTTTATAGATGTTTTGTGTTAGTAGGCTGATTGTGTCTTGTGTGCTTTTCCCTTCTTTAAATCCAAATTGTTGTTCCGATATTAGCGAATTATTTGTAAGGTATTGTGTTAATCTGCTTTTAATTATTTTTTCAACTATTTTTGATATGTTTGTAAAATTACGCAATATCATTTTGTAAAATTTTTTAACATTTCGTTTGATGTACCATCAATGCCACTTGCTTTTTTCATTTTCAGAGTATGTATTTGCTTTTTCACTTCATTCACATCAGTAGGTCGCATAAATAATGTTTTGTGATATCCAGGTATTGTCTTACTTTGGTCCAGGTTTGTATGTGTTTGTATGTTAGAAATTAACTTTTCTCCGATTTCTGTGAAATAAGAATTAAATTCATTTGAGATTTCAGTGTCATTATCAGTTACTTCTCCATTTATTTTCCTAATTCTATCTATTTCTTTGTATTCTCTCTTTTTACCATTTGTTGCTTAGTTTATCACATTCCATATATGTTTGGAATCCCCAGTACCACTAGAATTGTCTATTTGCCTCTTATAGAAATTTGCTTTTGCAGTTTTAATTAAGTTGGTTACTCTTAATTTGGTTTCCGTATCTCTTGGTTGGTTTCTGTATCTCTTATATTCTTGTCCTATTTTCTGAATTTTTTAGAAACGCTTTTTTTCATTTCATTTTTTTTATTTAATGAGTTCACTTATTATTCATTGATCACCAAACCTTGGTTGATCCATTCATTTCTTTTCCTTTGTTTGTTGTTGAGTTTTGTTGTCGTGGTACACCGTTCGATTTCCCGTTTCAGGTTATCTACAAAATATTGAGCTGCTAGTTCTGTATTCTGTAGTTGATATAAACTTTCCCAATTTATTTCAGATACTGCTTGCTTCAATTTATCCATATGTATATACGTTTTATATTGTATTTGGGTCGCAAGCGGGTTGCTTCTTCTTTTTGGAAAAACTAATTGCATTGCTATTGTAAAATGGTCGGTTATATCCGTTTTTATTATAAATGGTAACACAAAGTTTAATTCATCTTTAGAGTTTAAGAATATATGGTTTATACAGGTACCTGTTTGATTATGTGGTCTTGTAATATCATTTATAGTTGACAGAAAAGCATTTTCAGCCAATATGTTTAGATAATCTTTTGTGTAGTCATATGTATAAATTGCAAATATTTTAATTTTTTTACCCGTATGATTCAAACTTAGCTCTATCACTCTTAATCCAGTTAGATTAATTATGTTGTATGTTAATTTAATATTACTTTTTATATAGATTACGGTTCCATCCGATTTATTAATGTCTCCGTTGTATCCTGATATTTTATATATGTCGAGGTTTTCTATTTTCCACGTTTCTGTCAAGACAATGCAATCCATATCAGTATTTAATTGATGTAGAAAAATTTTAAATTCATTTAAAGGACCCCGCACAGAACAAGTGGGTGAGGGGGACAGTCAAATGGACTGAAAATTTAGTATGTTGTACTTCATGACATCCTGATCAAAAGTCCTCATGGACAGAACGCCTGAAAATCAATACTTTTTGAGATACGAAGTTGCAAAGGACTGAAATATTGCAGCACCTGCAAAAGGCATGCTTGAGTGTATTATATCGTACAAGGAGTTGTTTAACACTATTATTTTACAACATTGATATTTATGAAGACATTTTCACTCGATCATTAAATTCACTCGAGAATGACCTTGAAATATGACTTAAAGGCGAAAATCAAGTATTTTTTTTATCGATACTTCTTATATTTTGATGACACATTGTAAAATTGATATTTGGTTTATTTATAGATATGACTTGGTCCAGCTCGAGGGGGTATGTATGTTTAAAATAGGTATGTTTTAGTAGGTGGCAGTTGAAACCCTTGTAAATTTGGATCCATTTATAAGGACAGTGAACAGGGATACTTTTCTTATGTCGAGGGGCTGGTCACAACAAAGACGACAAGACAGGTAGGCCACGGATTGGAAAACACTTGCAACAAAGTAAGGGATTATATATTGCTGTTTTAACTATTATTATTACTATTTTTATTATTTTAATAATCTTAGATGGAATAAATTAGTTATATATCTAAGAGCGTTTTTCATTATTCTTGTCTACCGACTTTAGTAGTTGATCGGAGATCTATTGTTGTTGCGGCAGTTCTACCCCTTTTTTGTTTGTCAATTTGTTTTTGAGAAGGTGCTCTGGTATCTCTTTTCGAATTTGTTGTTTTTGGTGATTGAAATTCTTCCGTGTCAGTAAACTCCATTTCAATCTGTTTGGCTCTGGCTATAGGAGTGGGGGTCGAGGGTGCACTGTTGGCAGACTGAATGTTGTTTTCAAGCTCCGGGTTCGATATTTTTTGAAGTAAGTGGTTCTAACTGGTCTAACGTAAATACTTCATTGTTAACCCAAAGTTTATTATTTTTTATTTGTGCTTTATAGCATTGCTGTCGTACTTTATTGAGATGAGACCGTAGTATTTTCTGAGTTATCTGATCCTCTTTGCATAAATCGCTATTTATATAAATTTTTGTACCTTTCAGTTTTCTGATTGATGCAAACATTTGTTTCTTTTTAACACTGCTCATGGGGGAATTGGATACACTTTCCTGGTGCTGCTTACTGAATTGTGTTTAATTGTTTACTATTGTTTCAAAAACTTGCTTATAAGAGCATATCTTGCAAAAAGATTACCCTACGAAAAAAAAAAAACGTGTGACGCATATGTTGCGTCGTGAGCACTGGGCTTAGAATTAATAAAAAAAAAAAGGCTAGACGTCTTCCACGAAACATCGAACTACTACACTTTTCTCGACGCGCGTTTCGCCAACCAAGTTGGCATCTTCAGGAGAAGATTAAAACTAAATTCTAGCCTACACACTTGCACTATTTATACCAAATTTGTTGCCACGGTTCACTGAACCGTAACTGTCTTAAGTACATTACTTAAGTCAGTGACTTAATACACTTGCACTATTTATACCAAATTTGTTGCCACGGTTCACTGAACCGTAACTGTCTTTGTTTATCAGAGCAAACAGTGGACTGGTGGGTATCGGACCCATTTATGTATATCCTATGGTTGTTGTCAAAAGCGTGTTGGGCAACACAAGATTTTTCTGTTCTGCCATATTTCAAATAAGCCATGTGTTCTTTAAATCTAGTCAATATAGCTCTTTTTGTTTTCCCAATATACTTTTGATCACAATCTTTACAACTTATTTCGTATATTCCTGACTTTTCGTTATTGTCGATTTTGTCTTTAGGGTTACCCAAAAGTTACAGACGCTTTTGGGTAATCCCTGTGTGCGTCGTGAGCACCGCTATACAAATGCGCATGACGTCAGGGTGTCGGCATGAGCAGCGTACGTGTAAGGAACGAGATGAATTAAATTTTTATTGGTGAATCGTTTTTTTTTTGTTTATCTTATAAATATCGTTTATATGCTCCTTCGCTAAGTTAATTCCAAGACATTATTTGTTATCTGTTTTTGTTTATTTTGTATATCTATTAATCTCGAGTTATTGTCGACTCTTTGGAAATTTGATCTTTAATGGTTTGAATGTCTTTTTTCAGTTCGTCAGTCTGTTCCTTGAGCGCTTTTAATATCTTTGAGTACAACTCATCAGAATTTGTCATATTTAATATTAATCTGTTGTAGAATATTAAGTTGTTGTATTAAAGTGTTGTAGACTTGGCAACTCCGTTAATTCAGTATTATTTACTAGTTGCTGATTACCTTTTATCTACGGTGCTGAATTTGCGGTTGCTAGTTTATAAATACTTGTTTTTTGGACTGGTTTGTTTCTCCAATTGTTTAGGGACACACTACAACACTTTTTAAAATTTATTGTTCGGAAAATTTTGAATAATTCGGTCGACTATAACTGACTATTTTGGCACTTTAATCTCGAACGTTGCCAGATGTACTCAAAACAATATTTAAAAAATTCCCAAATTACCATTCCCAATTACCATTTAACCATATAAATAATTTTAACATTTAGTCAGTATGGCAGCTTTTCCTGATATGATGACTTTCCTGAAACTGAACTATCACTAGTGTAAACAAAATTCGGAGTAACAAAGCCACGTCGCGTCCTTAGTACAAATACACAAATACGGAAACAATTTGTACTTAAATATTGCACGAAACGCAACTTAAAAGGAGTAGTGAAACGTACTGACCAAGGAATGAGATCGGTCAGGTCACAGCAGTCCCTCAATCTCATCTCGCTTTAATATGCATAGCTATCTGTCTCTTTTGCATACCATGCTGCGCATTAGCTATTGTTACAATAAGGTAGTAATATTGAAAGCTTTTAAGCACTTTTGACCACTTTTAAGCACCACCTATGACAACTTAGGAGCCATACTAAATCGCGTTAAATATGAACAGTATGAGTGGGAAATTTGTGGAGATTTAAAAGTGATGGGTATATTGCTAGGATTGCAAGGTTGTTTTACAAAAATTGCTGTTTTTTTGTGTCTATGGGATAGTAGAGCAACAAAAGAACATTGCAATAAAAAAAGATTGGCCTCATATAACTTCTTTTGAACCTGGTTCTTCAAACATAAAATATGCCCCCCTTGTTAATCCACAAAAGATGATTCTTCCGCCTCTACATATTAAGCTTTGATTAAAGAAAAACGTAAAAGCCATGGACAAAGAAGATGATGGTTTCAAGTACCTGAAAGAAATATTTCCACAATTAAGTGATGCAAAACTAAAAGAAGGCATATTTATTGGACCTACCTCAAATAAGGAAGCTTCTAGATGATTTGCATTTTCAAGAAAAAATTAAATGAAAAGGAACTGGCAGCTTGGAAGTGTTTTGTAAGTGTAGTGAGAGGATTTCTGGGCAACTGGAAAGATGAAAATTATAAAAACCTCATAGATGATCTCTTGAATGCCTTTGAAATACTAGGGTGTCGCATGTCTTTAAAAATGCATTTTTTTGCACTCACATTTGGATTTTTTTCGGAAAATTTGGGCGCAATAAGCGACGAACAAGGAGAAAGATTCCACCAGGATATCAGGGCGATGGAAACAAGATACCTGGGTCGCTGGGGCCCATCAATGTTAGGCGACTATTGCTGCTTTTTAAAAAGAGATGATGCTACAGAACACAAGAGGAAAAAGTGAAAGTTTCTGTCGTTGTACTGTTGTTGTATATGCCATATCATGTAATATATTTTTATTCACATAATCCTCTGTAATATCTATACATTTTTGATTAAATTTGACACATTTCACATCTGTTTATATTAAATAAATATTAAATTGTGAAAATACGTTTTTTCATTTTTTTCCACCACCTGCCTCCTGTAACAAAAAAACTGTACGTGCTACTGTAATAAGCTTATCATTTTCGGATTTAGGACGACGAAATACTTCGTATACACCTATTTTTGTCAATGTTATTTCACAAAAGTTTAAATTTGTCGATCTGTGAATCAGACACGTCGACATTATTTAAGGAGGCGAATTACTCTCGGACCACTATTTATTTTTACTTCTGGCGTTATTGTCTGGAAATTTAATAAACCTCCTCCGTAATTGCGAGTAAATGTGGCGCTGGGAGCAAAGGTGCCCGGAATTTTCCAGGCATCAATCCGGAACTCCTGACGCCCGTAACGCAGGAGCGAGATGCCTGGCGCAGGGACGTTAGTTTACAATAATTCCGAGACTCTGACAATTACACTGACGTTTATTGTATAAAGCCGTATTATCTGGCGGAGTGTTTCGGACGAATGTAGCGAGCATATATCAGGCGGAAGCTGTCACACTATCGACTGCAATGTAAATATAAGGCCGTTGTTATTTATTGTGCCAGTAAAGCGGGATGTACAGCGTTTACTGCTAATAGATAATTAAGCGCATCTAAATGAAGTTCTCTTCGTAATTAGTCTGATAATTCGCGAGCATTTGGTATTATTTCGTGTCACCTTGAGTGACTTTATATTCGTTTTAACGATGGTGACTAATATGCACATTTTCAAGAACCTCAGTATGTATTCTATTTCCATTCTAAATTGAAAATAGGTATAAAAGAGCAAGGTTGTCAGATATATTTTCTAAAATTGCTAAGCTCACTATACAAGTATACTTCATACTTCAGTAAACTGTTAGTTCGTGACGTTCTTAGAAAGCTAGTTTGGAAATATTTAAAAAAAAATACATAGATATAAATTTATTAGTTAGCATTAATATAAGGCGTTTAAAATTGCTGGAAAAAATAATTATAAATCCAAACAACTTTATGTATATTACTATACTTAAGAAAATTTTGAAGAACCGGCAACGGCGGCTCAGGCGGCTGGCGGCACAGAGTAAACCACTGGCGGTAACACCGGTCAACGAGACTATTAGACAACTTTGCATTTAATACATTGCTAATACTTCTTCGGTCCACTGTGCCATAAAATTTTTACGACGTCGTTAAAATGATTTACGACATTTGGAATTCTGACTTGTTTAAGACGCCAGTGACGTGTATCTCAGCTAGGTTTATTAAAACAGACAATTTTTTGAGATTGTCTGGCTAAATGAGCATTATTTACAGCAAATTATATTACAAAATATTAAGAGTTTTGTATGCAGGCAAATTTTAATCTATATTGATTTGAATGAAAAAAAAATTTAAAAATAGAAGGACTATACTAGAGATAGCACTAAACTGTAAAAGTCAGGGCCGCGCTCACCACTTACTGCATCACTGTGAAAAATACAAAAAGTTAAAAAACACTACTTGGCAACACTAAAACGTGTCCGTGTCACAGACGTTATTTATATTTTTACTGTTGATCATACTCCCTTTTGCACATTTGGTACAAATTTTGGCGGATATACAATGTCCTAGGTAAATTTCATTGTGCTAGTAACAATTTGTAACAGTTTTTAAAATTTGAGAACTTTTTGTTTTGGCGACAACCTGTAAGTGAAGAGGGCAAAGAGGGATACTGATGTGACTTATTTTAAATAAGCACTTGCTTATTTTAAATAAGCATTAAATAACAGGTCAAATTATTTTGATTCATAATTTGAAAAGTGGTGCAATACATCTACTTTCCCCTATTATTTCAAAAATCTGAAGAAGAAAGTACGACACATGTATCATTGTAGTCAGAAGAATAAACGTATTCGATAAATAAAAAAAAAAATAGGGGTTTCATTACAAAAAAAAAAAACAAATGTCACATTTTTGTTTCAATTGTATTTTGATATTATGTATTCAGCATATTCAGAAACTTCAGTTAAGTAGGTAAACCCCTGTATTTTTTTCTGTAACTAAAAATGACGGGGAAGAGGAGTGAAAATTCTCACAAATCCTCCCTGTACATAAATTAACTCATTTCTGAGCGTTCTTGTTTAGAAGAACATTTAATTTAAAAATTGTTTAAAAATTATATTAATATAAGAATAATGGTTGGGATAGCAACAATGAAGAAAAAAGTCACAAAAATGATGTCTCCATAATTTTAAACAATAATCGTCGAGTTTTGATATCTCGACGAATTACTTCAGATATGGCGAATTTGATTAGTGACTCTAGTTACATAAGCTTACAAAATTATATATATATATATATATATATATATATATATATATATATATATATATATATATATATATATATATATATGTAGGTTAAGTTAGATACAGAAATAAGGAAGTGAATCATACAAATTAGTTGATATTAAAAACGAACCTGGTAGCAAAAATTTCGTAGCAAATTAGGTTTTAGAGCAATTTTAGATGATTATGATCATGGTTTTTTTTGAAACAGTTTTTTAACACCTGTTGTAAACCTTTTGTGGCACTTTTCTATGGCTTGGAACCTCTAAATAATTAAAATTGGATTTTGAACTAGATCTAATATGTACTTTATAGATCTAATATTATGTATATTATGTACATATAAACCATTTGAGTATAGTATTTAATCCAATGCACACTCTCTTTTTAATCGCACAATTTTATTTTGTTTATTTTTATTTTGTTTCAGTTTATTTTGGAGATGTTTTCATTCATTTGGTAGGTATCAATAAGTCAACTATTTATTTTTTTTGGCTTTATTTTTTTTTGTACGTAATATGATTTGTTTTGTGTATTATTTTCAACATTTCCCCACACCCCCTGGCTTTGCTTTGTGTCCCGATATATAATTTATGAAAACATTTTATTTGCTTCAAGCACACTAATCTTCTATGAGTGCCTTCAGCGGACAGGCGAATATAAATCGCAATAAGGCAACATAGAAAACCCAGAAAAGTAATAATATATACAACAAAGCTGTTTTGTATCGTAGTACCACAGTAATGAAGTAATGTTTTGACATTCATATATGTTAATATCAGTATCATAGTTATGTAGTTTGGAACAGCCAAATGGAATAAATTCAATAGCTCCATTATTATGCATTTTTTTAGAAAATTCTGAGACACGTCAATTTCTAATTCTAAAATGACATCTTGCGACGTAAAAATTTCATCCCTAAATTCAACCCCCTTCAGGTGACAGCTACAACCTCTAAATTTTCAAACTGGAAGTAGGGGCTTGTGAGAGGTGATCGTGCAAACCATTCTACAGAACCACGTCTCCCTATCCAGCGATTGGGAAAGATTGTGTGGAGATATTGCCGGACATTGAATTCGTAATGTGCTGGTGCACCATCCTCCTGGAACCATATTGCATTACCTGGAAGTTGTGGGTTTCCTTCAGCTGGATATAAGTTTTCCATAGTCGGTACAATATTATTTTGGAGCAGCGCCAAATAAGTTTCTCCATTCAAATTGCCGTCAATGAAGAAGGGACCAATGATATTTTCTCCAATTATTCCTGCCCAAACATTAACTTTCTCAGGATTTTGCGTGTGTTGTTCCCTCATCCAGTGAGGATTTTCTCTCGACTAGTAACGACAGTTTTGGCGATTAACGTGGCCGTGAAGTGTAAATGTAGATTAAAACATTTTCTAATATAAAACATTTTCTATTTGTAAAGTATTGTCATCTATCATTTGGATCAGTTGTTCACAAAAGAGAATTCGTCTATCAAAATCGTCTTCCGCAAGCTCATTAGTTGGTACCAGTTTATATGGGTGCATCTGATTTTCTGTATTTATTAGTACTTATTAAAGTACGTATTAGTACGTATTATTAGTACATATTTATAAATTGTACGTATTAGAAATTTTTTATCTTATAGTAGGGAATATCGGCAATTACAGACATTTATTTTTTTGTTATTATTAACATTTCAGAACCTAAAATTGACAAATAGTGTTACTTATAAAAGTTTTATTTTAATGTAACGAATTTCCTACGCTGGAGAAACGTATCTTTTTTTTCTTGTTAATTTATGCAATAAAATTTAAAACCATAGCAGTTTTGAATAGAGAATGAAAATATCTTTCAAATGAAGTATCATAAGCCCCACTTCCAATTTGAAAATTTAGGGGTTGTAGCTGTCACCTGAAGGGGATTGAATTTAGGGATGACATTTTTACGTCGCAATATGTTATTTTAGAATTAGAAATTGACGTGTCTCAGGATTTTCTAAAAAAATGCATAATAAAGGAGCTACTGAATGTATTCCATTTGGCTGTTCCATACTGTATTTATATGAATATTATACTTTAACTGAAATTACACTTTCATAAAATTCATATCCTGAACATAAAAAGGAATACTTCTTCTCATGAAAAATCATAAAATATTTTCTTCTCGACCCTGAATAACGGTTGTCTCCCTTTGTGGCACTGATTGTACCAAAACAGCAATCTCGCATAAACAACAGTAACAAAATACTTTTATCAAGCCGAAAAAATTGTAAAACTGTAATAACAGCAAAGCAAAACTAATTGTAATTTAATTGACGTAACATTTGCTTGAAGTAAATGTCTACTTGGACTGTTAACTACTGTATGTGGACTATGTTAACTGTGTGAGAAATGAAAAAATAATAGATGAAGACATACATATGTAAATTTAACCACATCATCTAATATGTATGTAAATATAATGCTGGTGAAAAAGTAATGTCGTTTTTTTTTTCGTTACTGTATCTATATTTGAACGATAGCAACGGTGTTTTTGTACATCAAACGCATTACCTTGTTTGTAACAATTACTGTGTTTGTAAGGAATTACATATGAGTCATTATCTTTCAATAACAATTATCTGTGATTCATGATCACGAGTACCACTTTAAACTTAAGACAACTGTTGCAATGCCCAATATCTGTGAGGTCTTGGAGACAGTTCTTGACCGAAGTTGTCTACGACAGTGAAGTTATTTACTATTTGACTCAATACTTCGCTTTGAAAGACCAGAACATTTAGCGGAAATGAATTGTTACCCCAAAGATCGATAACAGTTGTGGAAAAAGTAATTGATATAGCAACTAGTAATTGCCCATCTTGGTAATAGCGTTTATGAAGTCATGTAGGGAGTCTAGGCAGCTCAAGGAATGGTCAACCAGGCACCTGAAGGTGTAGCCACATCTCCTCCAGCATCACCACAAATTAACATAATATTAAAAATTAGATAACATCACCGGTGTTTGACATCAAATTAAGTTTGTCTACAAATAAGTCAACAATCGGAAGGAATAAAAATGTCATTAACTAATCATCTTAAATTTATTATACTTATAGTTTTTGGAGTAATGACTCCTACCTCAAAATTGTATTATAATTAAAATATTAATAAACGATAATTGAAATAAAAGAACAGTCTAAAACAAAAGATATACAAATAAAAATGATAGTACAAACGGGAATGAATTGGAAATGGTCAGAGTAGGACGATAACCAGTCAATTACTGGTACTATATGCCTGTGGATTGTAGCGGACTGGGAGGCAGTAACCCATTCTTTAATTACATCTTTAATCATTACCTTCGCGATAGTGCTTCTTTTGATAAACAAAAACATTTGTCTAGAATATACGATAGTGAAGCCAAAGTTTCGAAATAGAGAAAGCAATATTTCGGGCATTTGCGGCCAGTACAATTGAGGCACACCTAGCTCTTTGGTCAAACATACATAGGTACATGAGTTTTTAATTTCCGACACATCGCATTCTATTATACTACGAGGACAAAAATCGTGGTCGGATCTCGTACTATTACTATAATTCATTAGAGGATAAAATTTTACATAGTTCAAATTAAAGTAAATACACAGAAAAAAATATAGGTACCTATAGATATATAACATAGCTTTGGCCACAACAAACCTACGCTATGTTTGGTTATGTAAAATTGCGTGAAATATGTAATTCCTTCTTAGAAAATATATAATGCAAAAATATGTTCTAAGTTGTCTAATTCAGTACATAGTAAGATGTGTTGATTATCACATAACTTAATACTGTATTTATTTATACCCTGATTTTTACATTCTAATTTTATCCTGGAGTGGGTACTGGAAGTGGGTACTCAGTTTTTTAGTGGGTACTCATTCAGTGGGTGTGGATAATTTTTTAGTTTATGTTTTTACATATATGTCCTTCTATGTAAAGCTACTTTATGAAGCGATTGTGGTTAAATTAAATCAATACAAATTAATATATTTGTTTTTAAAAGAAAATGTTCCTAATTAAGTCCTAAGGCGAGTGAGACAAATATTTCAGCCTTCCCTTTGTAGTCTTTTAATATTCGTAACAATTAATATAACGTTTCTGGAAAGTGGACGTCCACTGGTGGCGTTATCTTGGCTCTTGGGATTCTTATATTACTAAGGTGGTAAGCTATTTATTGCCAGTAACATATTTTATGACGAGTTTGTGTTTAATTTTTTTTTTTTTGGTAATATGCGTTTACAATAAAATTGAAAAAAAAAAACGACATTACTTTTGCGCCAAGATGATAGTAGGAGTGTCTACCTCTAACTTGCGATACAAATCCATCCCTCTTGTTCAGATAATCCTAATAAGCGAGAGAAGGGGAGGCTGGCTGTCGAGCGTCTGGAGGATACGAGCGTGGTGCATCGCGTGGTGGCACTCGGGACGGGAGGACAGCGACACGGAAGAGGAGAGCCCCAGCGAGCAGGGCCAGGGCTGCATCACCCCCGTCTCCCTGGACACCCCCTGCAGAGTTCGGTATCGAGGTGCACTTCGCTCAACGTAATCAGGTAAGGCGGTGAAATACGGCCTTTCTGCGGGCCGCGTACTCCCGGGCAATCGCGAGAGAGTCAAATCGAAATTCGCACGGATACACTTACACGCAAATTTATTCCTTGTTTGCATCGGAGTTCGATCTCGTTGCGAATCCTTTATTTTTACCGGATATACTTACACGGATAGTGTATGAAGATTGCGAGATAGGTAATAGGTTCGATCGATACAAGCGGTTGATTAAAAAATTACTCGTAAAATTTGCGTTTTATAAACTGCTCGTCAAAATTAACGTAACACTTTTTAGATGAGTGCCATTTTCGTTCTGTTTGAGCTAGAGGCTTGCAGTTTGAAAATTACTGTAGCCTATAGGTTGTTTTTAATACCCCGAAGTCGCTACACTGTGACTTAAACGGTTCGCCGTCCACACCCCAACAACCAACCCCATGTCGAAATTTGAATTCGCAAGATTTTGACGGTAACTTCAGGGTCCTACAAGATGGACTAAGGAGGACGCTGTCGGGTAAAAACCCTATTCTGACACACATTACGACCTCCCCAACAAGTCCTGAGCGTTTGATCGCTGCTCCACCTTTTCAACCCATTTCCAGCCCCCGTGATTCATCCCTCTGCAGTTATGCTGGGTTTAACATGCTCTGACCACTGGTTGGCGGTTTCATTGATCCAGATGCTGCTAAAATCAATTTATCTGGGGTGTCACAACCAATTTTCACCCGCAGACCATTCAAACATCCCTCCAAACCATCGCTTCACCTATCCCCCAGCCACCCCTTTTGGTTCCACCACTGTTGGAGACTACGTGGGCAGTCGTTTGGTCTCTAATTCATGTTCTAGTATCACATCAAGTATCTCGAAGTTGACTGGACTCACTGAGGACCGTCTATTGAGCGCGAAAAGTAAAATTCCACTTCCCAATCTACCCCTTGCAAATTTGCTACGTTGAGGGGATGTAAGCAGGTATCTACACGTGGGGTGACTTAGAAAGAGTTCCTGAGTAAGCCTGAATCTATTCCGGCTCAGTCCGAGTAATTCGTCTCTTTCAAATCCTTCTTTGCGTCCCAACACCCTCTTTTTTTAACACCCTGTAAAAAAATTTTGAGTGGGCGAAAATTTTTAAATGAGAGGTCGTTGGATAGGTGCAACCTTTCCTTACACTTGTGCGAATCGATATTAGTAAAATCCATGAGAGAGATGCTCGGTGAACGTGACAAGTCTTCCTTGCAGCTTGGGCAAGCGAACGCCCGACTTTCCCAGCGCCTGGAAGGTAGGCCACCCCTGACAACACCTGTCCAGTGTCACGGCAAAGAGGGTGACGGAAGGGTCGGTTTTGCACAAATTGGGCCAGCGAAATTCGATCTTTTTCAGCTTTTAGTTGTGCTTTAGGAATTTGTTGATGGAGGAAACGTTGTTTAACAGTACAGAAAAACCTTTCGGTTAGAGAGTTCAAATGCAAGACGGAACAAATATTTTAATGAATTGAAAACTTCAAAAGAGTATTTGTCAAACTCCAAAAAATGGACAGGTGACACTCGTGACACTGTACAGGTGTTGTTAGGGGTGCCAATTGTCCAGGCGTTGGAAAAGTCGGACGTTCGCTTGCCCAAGCTGCAAGGAATACTTGTCGCGCTCAACGAGCATCTCTCTCACGGATTTCATGACTATCGATTCGCACAAGTGTAAGGGAAAGTTGCACCTACCCAACTACCTTTCATTTAAGAATTTCATTCGCCTACTCAAAATTTTTTTACAGGGTGTTGGAAGAACAAAAAGAGTGCTGGAACACAAAAAAGGATTTGAAAGAGACGAACTACTCGGAGTGGGCCGAAAGAGGTTCAGGCGTACTGAGGAACTTTTTCTAAGTCACCCCACGTGTAGAGACCTGCTTACATACCATCAATGTAGCAAATTTGCAAGGGGTAGTTTGGGGATGGAATTTTACGTTTGGCGCTCAATCGACGGTCCTCAGTGAGTCCAGTAAACTTCAAGATACTTCATGTGATACTAGGACATGAATTAGAGACCAAACGACTGCCCACGTAGCCTCCAACAGTGGTGGAACCAGTGGGCGTGGCTGGGGGGGGGGTAGGTGTAGCGATGGTCTGGAGGGATTGTTGTGACACCCCAGACAAATTGATTTTAGCAGCATTTGGATCAATGCAATCGCCAAATCACGGGGGCTGGAAATTGGTTGAAAGGGTGGGGCAGCGACCAAATGCTCAGGACTAGTTGGGAAGGTCGTAATGTGTGCCAGACTGGTGTTTCCCCCGACAGCTACCTTCTTAGTCTATCTTGTAGGACTCTGAAGTTGCCTTCAAAGTCTATCGAAATGGGAGTTGGTTTTTGGAGTGTGGACGATATTCTTACCTTGATCAACTAGCTCCATTGGTTAACTTTTTAAGGGGTAACACCACTCAAGGATTTTCGAAAAATCTTTTTTTTTTGTATTTGGCTTAAAATGTACTTTAGGATCATAAAAATCATATGCAATTGGTCCTATAACGAAAAAATAAATAAAAAGTTCGAATCTCGATTTTGCCGCAGTACCTCTGAGAAAGCGTCGAGCGCGATGCGACTGTGTTCATCGAATCTGTTGCTTTTATACTATATTAATCTTTCAAAATAATAGCTGGCTCTATTACCAACAGAGTAAAAGGTCTTTTGGGTTCCACAGAAGTCCACCAAGGTGCACAAATGCCGTAATACACATGTATGTGTAAACTATTTTAAACATTTAAACATCATTATCTCAAATTGACTTTTTTCGAACTGGGCGTACACATTGCTCAAAGACCGTTCCATCGATCGATTTGAAATTTTAATAGTAGCTTATCAATTATATTCTCCATAAAATTACGTAGCCGTTTTTTTGATAGAATGTATTTTTTTATAAACAATGTACTGCTGAATTTATAGGGCTAAAATCGATTTTTTTAGTGCACAGTTAAAAATCAATTTTAAAAAAAATCCCTAGGTACTTCTCTAGCCAATAATATGTAAATTAAGAAAATTTTTGTTTTTTTGTTCCAGGTCTAAAACTTTTCGAGAAATTTGTCCACCCGTGGAGGGCTTTTTTGATAAAGGTGTTTTTAAAGATACGCTGTATCGCCGCTACATACGCTTGTGTATGAAAATAGCAATAGAAATTTTGTTTTTTATAGTTCATTCATGTTTAATTAACCCCTCAAAAAGAAATCCTATTCTTCTTCTCATTCTCCCACAATGGGTTATCAAAATTGGGCCTTTTTCGACCGCTAGAGTGGTATTACCCCTTAAAGCATAAAATAATCAACAGAACAAGCATCCTAGAGTCACAGGAAATAGTTCTAACTTTTGTAATTAATTATGAACTCATAAATTATAGAATAGCTCATAGGAACATTTACAAAAATATTTTTTTTTATTTTTATACGTTTATTTTTTTTATGTGTTTACTCTATATATACTAAAAAAAAAACCGACGTTTTCCACGAAACACCGAACTACTACACTTTTCTCGACGCGCGTTTCGCCAACCAAGTTGGCATCTTCAGGAGAAGATTAAAACTAAATTCTAGCCTACACACTTGCATTATTTATACCAAATTTGTTGCCACGGTTCACTGAACCGTAACTGTCTTTGTTTATCAGAGCAAACAGTGGACTGGTTAGGTATCGGACCATTGTCCTTATTCATACTATTGTTACACTTAATGATTTCTAAACTTTCAAACGCATCCAACTGTCTACTGTTTGTTACATTTCTAATTAATTTTAAATTTTTTATGTCTATCCTATGGTTGTTGTCAAAAGCGTGTTGGGCAACACAAGATTTTTCTGCCATATTTCAAATGAGCCATGTGTTCTTTAAATCTAGTCAATATAGATCTTTTTTGTTTGCCCAATATACTTTTGATCACAATCTTTACAACTTATTTCGTATATTCCTGACTTTTCGTTATTGTCGATTTTGTCTTTGGGGTTACCCAAAAGCGTCTGTAGTTTATTTTTGGAATTATAAACCAAATTGATATTAATATTTTTAAAAATTTTATATAGTCCGCGGGTGAATTTAGGTTCATATGGTAACGAAGCAAATTTCGAATTGTCAGTATCTCTACGAAAAGTCGTGGAATTGTACAGGGTTCTCTTAAATGTGTGCTTCCTTATTAACTTATCTATTAAATGGACTGAGTAACCATTACCCTTAGCTATATTCTTAATTAATTGTTTCTCATATTCAAACCTCTCTTTACTGAGGGAGAAATTTAACAAACGGTGAATTAGAAAATTAAAACTTGCCATTTTATGTTGAAAATGGTGATGTGAATCGTTGGGAATATATCTAAGAGTAGCGGTTTCTTTTCTATATACATCAAACTCACTAATTGCTTTTGTATCAAATACCGCGAAGATGTCGTCCACATACCTGAACCAAACTCTAGGGAAATACTCGAATTTATCTTTTACTTCTGTCTCAAATTTACTCATAAAAAGATTTGCAATGAAAGGTGACAAGGAGTTACCCATTGCCGTTCCCTCATGTTGTTGAAAATATTCACCATTATACTGAAAACAATTTTGATTCATACAAATACTAGTAAGCCGAATGTATTCCTTAATAATTTTTTCGTCTAAACCATTTAATTCGAGTAATTCCCTGAGGTAGTCCAAAGTTTGCGGGATTGGAACACTTGGAAACAATGAGCATACATCAAACGAGACCAAAACACCTTCTTGCAATTGGATATGTTTGATATTGTCATTGAATTCACTAGAATTTTTAAATGAAAAACTTGTTTGTGCAATAGGCAAATTTTCGAACTCGTTGGTTAACTATTTTGACAAATTAAAGTTGGGAATCCTATCGCTGAGACAATTGGTCTTACAGATTTTCCTGATTTATGTATTTTCGGTAAACAATACAATTTAGGTATTACTGGATTTGACAATTGTAATTTTTGTCTCAGTGAAGGAGTAATAAGGTTGTTACATTCTTTTTTCTTTTAAAGATTTTTTTAACTTCCGTTGTCATTTTTGGCAACGGAATATATTTTTATATATACTACTATGCAACTAGAAACATTAACATAAAAGAAAAATAAAAAAATAGATTCAACAAATTAAACAAATAAAAGAAATATATTATAAAAATGCTGAAGAAATTTCAGAATAATGAAGAATTTTCCCTAATGAGCTGTACTTTATTTGTGATATGTAGTTTCCGAAGTATTTTTGTCCACTAAACACGAATCCTGTATCAGAATTACACCATATATCTTCAGTCTTCAGCAAAGAGCTTACTTTGCTGAAGATTTTTCATGCCTTTTCTGAAGATTCTTCAGCATTTTGCTGAAGATTGAAGTTTGATGGGGCAATTCTGACTGATGAGCAATTCGCTGATTCCATTGTCATTAACATATTTTCCAAAATCCAATTGTGTTACTCATCACCCTCCCATGGTTAACTAGTAAGTCATTCACCCTAGGGAGTTATTTCTTTTGTGATTCAATCGTGGTAATAAAGAATCCGTAAAAACAATCATATCTTCCGTAGGTCAATTATCAATAATTTTCTATTACTCGTCAACTCGCGAAAATTTAACTGTGTTTAGCACAACTGAAGGGAATAGAGCATTTGCTTTCCCGAAAGTGACGTGGATTCGTCGTAGTTATTGACAGTTAATCCACTTAGTTCTGTGCACAACTATCCCCGATCTGTCCTAATTAAAATACTAAGAATTGCAAAATAAACCGTTTTATCATACTAATATTCAATGTTCCTTATTACAAGGCGCCATTCAGTAGTATTTAAAGTTAAAAATTTGGAAATAGTATGGAAGGGAAGTATGTCATTGATATGCACATTTTATATAAAAAATAATTGAATATTAATTTCGGTGTTTCCGGAAATTAACCCAGATCAAGAAATTGTAATGGAGCCCTATATATTTTTTACACAGTTGGATAGAGATTAAAATTCCCTTTCCAATGACATATCACAAGTTGCATTTGTTTTCAGGATGGCGGCGTGATAAGGTATTTTTCGCAGATTCAATATGGCGGCATTATGATGTAACCGATGAAGCTTCTGCCAAAAAAACAGTTACAACGTAGTTGTAAATAGTTTGAGGTCTTGTACTGGTTTTTTGCTGAAATAAAAAAAAAATATTTTTCACGAAATGTAGGTTCTAAAAATATTTCGAAATGGCGTATTTTTTTTCTTAACTTCATTGTTAAAAAAAACATTCGCTTGTACCTACCTTTTATCGTTTGTATCTATCATATATGTTTTTATCTAAAACGATAAGTGAATACGTATTGTATTAGGCATCTTTCGTTAGGCCATTAGACACATTTTAATTTTAGCATTTAATAAATTTCGAAGTATTTTTAAAATCATTTTTTTAATTTCGGCAAAAAAAACAGTACAAAACCTCAAACTGTTTTTTGTTTTAACTATTTCTTTGACAGAAGCTTCAGCGGTTACGTCATAATGTCGCCATATTGAATTTACGAAAAATACCTTGGCACGCCGCCGTCTTTAAAACAAATGCAACTAGTGTTATGTCATCGAAAAGGGAATTTTAAGCTCTATCCTGTGTATAATATACAAAAAATATACATGGTTCCATTAAAATATCTTGATTTGGGTTCGTTTCCGGGAAACCGGAATTGATATTCAGTTGTTGTTTTTTTTTATGAAAAAAATGTGCGTCTCAATGACTTACCCCATATGGCGTGAAAACGTGAAAAAGTGTATCCACAATAGTCATCTTAACATGCTATCATTGTTTTCATTTCAGGGACCCATACATGACGAGTCTGTCGGCGCAGCGCGACCATGCGCATCCCCAGGTCAGTATGACGCCCACGAGGCTGGCGCCCAGGGACGCCCGCAACCTACCCACCGGAAACCGCCTGGCGGGCAGGTCGGTGTCCAGCGACAGCGTCTACACGATCCTCATCCGGCTGCCCGGCGAGCCAGCCGACGGCGCCAACTGCAACGAGGCGCCCTCCATTAAGATGATCCCCGAGGTGTCCCCCAGGAACCACACGGACGGCGGCGGTGGCGACTTCTCTCACAATCAGAACCAGAGCAACCACCTAAACAGGAGGCCCTCTGCCATGCCCGACATCCGGATACCCCTGAACGCGAAGATCATCCCCAAGCAGCTGGCCGGCAAGACGTTGCTCGCCAACGCCACCAAGAACCAAGGCAAGAAGAAGAAGAAGACGCAAGAGAAGAAGGCCGACAAGAAAGCGGCCAAGACGCTGTCGGCGATCCTGCTGACCTTCATCATCACCTGGACGCCCTACAACATCCTGGTGCTGCTCAAGCCGGTGACGTCAACGAGCGCCCGCATCCCGCCCCAGGTGTGGGACTTCTTCTACTACCTGTGCTACATCAACTCGACGATCAACCCGATGTGCTACGCCCTGTGCAACGCCAGTTTCAGGCGAACGTACCTGCGCATCCTGCAGTGCAAATGGCACAACAGGAACCGCGCCGCCATGAACCGCGGCTTTTACAATTAGCAGCGCCGCGGGGCGGAAGTGGGGATGGACTTGCGGATGCACTTTGGCCCCTGAAAGGTTCGCTTCCTAGCCCAGTAAAATTCGTTTTAAAAAAGACCCAACCCTTGCATTAAATACTTCAGTCGACATGTGACGTCGAAGTGGCTGAGGGGCATGCCCTGAATACCAGTATAACTCCGGCAATCGCGCGTACACATGTACACCTCGCAAACTATACGTTTTTTTGGGAAAATGGCTATTATTAAGCTTGGCGTAAACGAGACGCGCCATAGAGGCATACGCCATCAAGTAAAGTAACTAGTAGCTTTCCAAACGTTTGTCATAGTTTATTATGAAATTAAAATATATCACACTATTCAACATATTATATACAAGTATAGCGGAGGTTGTATAACAGTACCAGCTATCACGGGACTACTGAAATAAATACGAATTGAGGCGACCGCCGTCACATGCTACGCGAGTTGCCTATGTGTTACAAAAATTACACATTTTGTAATTTTTTGTACCTTATAAATATTGAATATATGAATATTGAAACCACGCTTAATGTTGAAGCTACCTGTGTCGTGTTTTCTGAAGCTACTTGTGCAATTTTTGAATAGTAAAAGAAGTGCCACTTGAAGAAGGGGTTTTTCTCTGGGTTTGTTCTCCTAGGATCTCTTTTGCCACCTTTTTTTTTTTGAGATGTCGATGTGTCTGTCGACAACGGTGTCAAACTCTTCACCCACCATGGCGCTTCACTACGAGAAATACTAGAAGATCCGCTCCAACGTCGTCAAGAATGGATATGGATGAATGTGGAAGTACAATGACCAGTATACTGTTTTGAGTGAGGCAAATTTAAAAAAGTTGAAAACATTTTGGGTTTACTGACAAAGGTATTTATGGGCTACTTTATGCACATTCTTTGCCTAACGCCCATAATGTAATTGGTATCGACGCACAATATCAATCGAACATTTTCTTGAAATGTTTGCTCATGTGTTAGGAATTAAATCAATTAAATCAATAAAATTAAATCAATATTGTTCATAGAAAAATTCCACACATACAAGGTTCTGGGAAATTTCAAGCTCTGCGAAAATATTCAAGGGTATATCAAATATAGACGGGACTTTTTTTATTGTAACTTAAGTTTACATTACTCGTATTTACAAAAACATTATTTTTCCACATAATCTCCTGCCCTAGAAATGCATTTTTCCTAACGGAATTGGAGCACAAAGCATTTCTTTCAGGGGTCCAAAAAGATGTCTGGAGGGATAATAAGGGATAAGAGGAGGTCTGGAGTGTAGGGCGAATGTTTCAATGTTTCCCGGCCTAATTTGTCTAATTTTTGCCACTTATTGTTTACTGAATAAAGCCTGTCGTTGTCGTGAAGAAAAATGACATTTTTATGCATGATTAATGAATAATATAAACATAAAAAAAAATCATCAAAAAACGTATTTCTATTCTTAATCGAATTTATAACTTTATTTAGTTGTCAAACTGTCACATTATGTGACAGCAATTTGTTTATTGTACAAATTGTGACAATCACTTTTCAAAAGTTTGACATAACCGAAAAGCTTAGACATGACCTTTGGATGACTTTTGGATGTCTATATTATTACGATCTTCTAGATGCCGCAAAATTATCATTTCGAAGGAATAGAAAGACGCAATCGGTCAAAAAGGTAAGTCTTCTTCACGACAATGCCTGGCCTCATTTAGCAAACAATACGTGGCAAAAATTATTCGGATTAGCCTGGGAAACGTTGGAACATATTCTCTACAACCTAGACTTGTCACCTTATACCTTTCATATTTTTGGACCACTGAAAGAAAAGCTTGTAGACCAGCGTTTCGGCGACTTCCAAACGGAGAGGGAGTTTGTGCTCCAATGGCTACTTGAACGTCCGAAGAGTTATATAGTATATAAGAGAAAAATAGTATATTCTTGTAAACATTGTAAAATAAAGTTATAATTAAAAAAAAATAGTCCCGTTTATATTTGATACACCGTCGTAAGGGTGAAATGGCCGTAAAAATGCACCCAACAGTGAAAATTCTTAGAAAACTCGATTTTACCAGTTCTGTATTTGTCGCATTGAAAATCTGTTTAAACTAAACTTTTAGGGAATAATCTTTTTTTTCAAACTACGTACTGTTTGCAAAATATCCACTGTTTTTGTTTCTTTCAAAATGGCTGTTCCCTGCAAAATGACGCGATGACGTTTCACCAGATTTATACTCGGGGAATACCTCTCAACTACCCCAACGTCGTAAGGCGACTGATGCACAGCCGACTTTAAACAAGCCACGAAGTAAATGTGGCAACGCCGCGCCACAGTTATCTTGGGGTCCGGCAGCGACGATTTCAGCGCGCCTTTTTTTTTAGTTTTTTTCTATTTATGTAAAAAGTTCTCATTATTTTTGCATGACATTTTTACTGCAGATAGGCACGATCAGAAGCTACAATTTAAGCTAAAGCAGAAGTTTCTGCGACCATTAGAACCCTTGTAATTCGATTTCAAAAAATGGGCATTTTTCATCGGTTTTTATTTTTTTGTGCAAAAACTTCTGAACCGATTTTTGATAAAAAAAAACTAATTTTTTTCGCCTTTTCAAGCGCTACAACATGCTATTTTTTTTTTACGAAAAAAATTATATTATTTTTCGTCCCTTAATCCGCAAAAAAACGGTTTTCGGCACTTTTATCGATTTTTTTTTACTAAGGTTCCTACATACCGATTTTATCCAAATTTCTTTTCATTTCTCCTATCCGAGTACTTGTATTATGGACAACATCCCACCAATTTTTAATAATCTCCAAAAAAATCAACAGTATCATTATAACTAAAATCTTTGATGGTTGCTATTGTTGAATGATGAAAAACGTTAATTATTACGAGATTATTAAAAATTGGTGGGATGTTGTCCTTAATACAATCGGATAGGAGAAATGAAAATAAATTTGGATAAAATCGGTATGTAGGAAGGAACCTTAGTTAAAAAAATCGATAAAAGTGCCGAAAACCGGTTTTTTTGCGGATTAAGGGACGAAAAATTAATTTTTTTGTAAAACAAAAAATAGCATGTTGTAGCGCTTGAAAAAAACGAAAAAAATTTGTTTTTGGTGATCGAATCGAATTACAAGGGTTCTAAGGTCGCAGAAACTTCTGCTTTAGCTTAAATTGTAGCTTCTGATCGTGCCTATCTGCAGTAAAAATGTCATGCAAAAATAATTAGAACTTTTTACATAAATCGAAAAAAACTAAAAAAACAGGCGCGCTGAAATCGTCGCTGCCGGACTCCAATGTAGCTGTGGCGCGGCGTTGCCTCATTTACTTCGTGGCTTGTTTAAAGTCGGGTTTAAAGTCGGCTGTGACTGATGTATTTAATCCAAGGGTATTGCAGGGTCGCAGTGCATTTTTACTAGACTATCCGGCGTACTCGTTCCGCCGAAAAGGGATTCGGAGACCGCACGAGGTACCCCGTCGCCGCCGCCGCTGCCCGCGCTCGTAACGCATCACAACCAAAATGAAAATAAAAACAATGGACATGGATCCTCTGCGGACTAAACTCATGTTCATGAACCCTTTCTAGATGTTTTTATATTTGTAAATGTATTATCGCTCAAACCGTGTTCTAAAATCGTGTATGTCCGAAGGACTGAGGAATATGGTAGGTTAAATAAGATACAAAAAAGTATTTATACATAATATAGAGGCTGTGTGTTAGATTTAGTACTATTTGTTCGTGGTAAGACCAATCTATGGACACTTAAAATAGGTAAATGGACGCGCAGACGGCAGTCTTCCACATTCCCGACCTTGCAGAACTGACAAATGAAGCTGGCAGGACCAGGATTTGTCAGGTTAATAATTGTATTATTGTACTCTGTTTACATGCGGACCGTTGGTCTAGGATATTAGAGCATTCGAGCATAACTGACTTCGCTATATTGCAGAGAATTTAAACGCAACGTATTTACCACTATCCACTCAGGGTGTCGTTTCTCTCAACAGAATTGATAAAAACATTAATAGCTTTTGGGCACTGATATCAACGAATTATCTTACGCTGAATTGATGATAAATAACAAGTTGCAAAAGTTTGGACACTTACTCCAAACATACAAATTCTTTAATAGAGTAGTCATCCAAACAACATCCAAATAAATATTTTCTGTTAACCCATTAACGCCTGAAATTACATATTTCACATACGCAGCTTTAGAGTAATGTAACTCTGCGATATTGTTGCAGAATTTTGCAGAAATTCATTTACGACTATGTTTGAGGATGTCTACTCGATTTTTATAATCTTAGTCCATGCAAATCCATTTTCCCTGGAAAATTTTGGAAATTTATTTTTTTTTGACTTTTTTTGAAAAATGGCTGTAAACGATCTCCAAAAAAGTTTTAATTGCCCTCTTCTGGATTTATAATGAAAAAAACCGTCAGCAAAGTTTGCGAAAAAATTTTCAATGCGATTTAGATGCTAATAACATGATATGAAGAAATTTGCAATAAAAAAAACTTTTCGAGTTTGAAAGTAAGCAATATAGTTGGACAGTTTAAAGACAAGACACTACATATATATACGAGTATATACAAGACTCTCAAATGCAAAAGACACTAATTCCTTTAAAAATAAAAAAATGGGTTTCCTTTGGTATTCAAGGCTTGTGTATCCAAGTATCCTTAAAATGGAGTTTTCATTTTCAATGGGCAGACAAAATCATATACTGTATATGTTATACCCTAAACATAAATCATTAACAATCACAAACTTAGAAACAATTTAATATAGTATAGGTATATTTTTATTTTTCTATGCATTCCAAATGTAATATATATGAAGACCTGTGTCAAAAAAAATGTCAAACATAAAATTCGCCAAATACCATTCTAGAAGATAATTGTTGAGTCATATCAAATATATATCATATAAAAGTGTTACATTCCAGAGTTTTGCATTTAAGAGTTTGACTAGTCCGAATGATCCTAGACCACGAGTTCTCAACTTGAACCAATTAGCTAGTTAATCCGTTATATTATGTACTTCTCCTATTAAGGGGCCAGTATCTCCAACAAATGAACCAACCTACTTCTATATAGTCAAAAACTCTAGTATATATTCGTTCGTAGGATGCGCATAACTCATTTATCATGCAATAAATATGGATTGGAAAAATTGAATAGTACATATTTACAGATGATCGGTTACAGAACTATCAGCTATTTTCTCTTCAATCAAATGCTTCATTATGGTTAGGTTATGACATGTTGGTCATAACCTAGATACGAATCTATTCTGCTTTTTGTGATTTCATTTCAGAATTGACTATATTTTTAAAACAGTCTTTCAGTAAGGAGAAAAGGCATTAAATACGCACCAATAATAATTTTTTGTTGGATAGATTTTTTGTTTCCAAAAAATTAATTGTTGGCTTTTTTGTAATACTACTTAAATTACATATTCTTTCAATGAATTAAATGAAGCATATTAAAAATTTGTTAACTATTGCATATACTCTTATAAACAGTCTGTACATTACAATTAGAGTTGTTCCATTAACGCCGGCATTTCATAATATTTTTGGATGCAAATCTCCTCAGCCGTGCAGCCAGATTTATTGTCCCTTACTGCCCATTTCAGGCATATTTTAACCTTTCATGAAGCAAACCCATTAGTGCTAGTTGGCCGTATATTACTGCTATTAGCGTGGCTTATTTTAACGTTCCAGGATACGACCTCTGTTCACTAACCTTGGCAAAAATTGCATGCCATGTTGATCCAGAGAATTCCTCAGGGAACGTAGACCTTTAATTTTTACTTAGCCAGAAGGAATGCGCATATAAAAAAATTGCACTTGTGGTAATTGTAAATTATAATCCTTTTCCAAAATAATTTCAAAAAATAAATGATCTATACACTTGGGTACAGAAAATTAAACTTATTTTCTTTATTGTAAACTCTTTTTGATATTGTCATTTATTACCTCACAAATATTAGCACTGTACAATGGCACTTAGAAATCAGAATTTTTCTACCATTTATAGTAGTTTCCAGATTCTGTGAAACTAATATTAAAAGTACATAAGGAAGATTTTTATTTGTTTGGGAAATATTATTATCTTAAATTTATTATTCTATTTCTATATGAATAATTCAAGAAATCTATTCTTGAGAGACCATTTCTTTTTTGTTAACTACAAAGTAATGCAACAAACATAAGTTGCCTTGTCTTTACTCATTCGATTATGTTTACTTATTTCCATTGTTCATGTCTTTTATGTTATAGTTAACATTAATTTATGTTATAGTCAAACATAAGAAAATGAGAATAAGATCCTTCATATCTAAATAAATATCAAAATGATCCTACGTATTGATCAAAACTCAAGGCACAAACTAAACCCAGGTAATACAAGACACGTCATGTTTGGAGTACATCATTCAAATGAAAAAGTCATTGTGTATATCCATATAATTGTATTAAATTTATCATAATGTATCATTTTTAATGATAGATATTGTGCCTGTGCTCCACTCATGTACACTCCATTGTACGAACAAAGGCTCTTGTATTATTGTTCGCCAGTGAAATGCCTCCACGTTTGGTTCATTTGTTGTACGTCTGGCCAACCGGGAACTTTGTATCGCCTCGATGTATAGCGGTTCTGTTTAGAAGCAATAATAATCAACGTGTGAATACAATAACTTTTCAGTGTTGTAATTAAATAAAAGGTGCCAAGTATAGCAACGATTAGTTGACTATAAAATTTTACACGAGACAATCTTAAGATAAATGAAGTATACAATGTGTTGTAAAATGGATTTCGATAGGTATTCAGGTTTTCCTTTTTTCTCCTATATATTTTTCTATGATAAAAACTAACAAACAGTGTTATTAACAGTATTATTTAGTCACATACAAATTTAATTGTAGTTTTAACATTGTCTTCGGTTTTAGCAGATCAAAATATGTTAATAAAAAAACATAAGACAAACAAAGGTTGTAAATAATAAACTTAAATGCTCGGATTGAACTGCTAATTTTTATTTTTACATTTTATTTTTACATTTTTATTACATTAAGTAAGTTCAAATCAAGGAAAACAGGTTATATTAGGTAAAAGGGGATTAGATTAAGAACATTTCCATTTCTCTAAATTTGATTCACATAAACGTAAATTATGTAACTTGTCAATAACCGAAAAAAGATTGCTTTGTAATTACATAAAATGGCATTGTTTTGTAAAGCACAATACAAGTACACACAGAATGGCTTTGCCCGCGAATTGCACACAACGAGTGTACGATCTAGAACGACCATACACGAAAGATATTACTCATGTGTTATATGTACCAGCGATATGTACAATCGCCGACAGAAGCATTTCATGCAAGCAAAGTATAATTTATTAACAATAATAACTTCTAAAGGTTTATTCACTTCAATGACCTAATAAACTCAGAGAATATGAACAATATAATCCGCTAATCCTAGTTTACGTTTATAAAAATTTATAAAAGGTTTTCTCCTTTAAATGATACTTCTTTAAATAATTCATAAGACATTAATTCGTAAAAGTACGTATTACTGACGGTATAAAGTATGCCTTTCTGTAATAATTATTTATCTACCCTTAACCAGGGACCACGGTATGCTATACCGTCACATCAAATACAGATGAAATGCAGTTTTTGACCAAGACCATTAAATACATATAGGTTACTATTTTTTGTTACTTTCCTTTGTCTATATATGAAAATAAAAAAGTGGCTTTCTTTTTATTTTTGAGCATAGTAACAGTAGCTCTATGTCATACCGATGGTTTTAAATAGTGTACAATTTATGAACGTCTCAGGTTAATGGAAATTCTGATCAGCTGTGGATTTGAGAGGCTCGTTCGGAGTAAGGTAAAAATCCTAACCACAAATATTAGGATTAGGTAGTGACAATCATATGAATTCGATATTTGTATTTCCATATACTGCACATATATGTTCATAAGTTCAACATTTGCACTAATTTTACAATACACGTAAATAGCGTATCGCAACATATGTATATACGCAGAGATACCCACATAATTACCAGATAATTACTAATTCACCACATTGTACTTCTCGAAGCTTTCACGGCTGAAACTACAACAAATAAGCTCCAGACACAATTTCAGGTTTTGTCTAATGCGCATCCCGCGGCAAAGGGCAAAGCTACTTTTGGTGCATTGTGTCTGCATTTCGCATTTCTCTTTGACTTAATGTAAAAAGACAAAAAGTAATCTGTGTATGGTTCTTCCAGGACCCCAAGAATGTTTATCTGTCATTATAGTATTTTTCCCAACTTTTGCATTTCTTTTCAATCTGACTTCAAAATATGTGTAATATTTAAAACTCGTTCCTTATAACAACGGTTCACTTGAATGCCATTATTGCATGACAAATACTTTTCAAACACATTAATTGTTACTTTGTTACTCATCATAAAATCTAATTATTATGTAACAGGTAATCAAACGTTTTATTAGAGAAAGATATATGTCTAAATTTAGTTCTTGAAGTGCTTTTCCTGATAGTAACAGACATACCTACATATGTATGTAGATAATGATGATAAAATTTCAAAGGAGGGGATTTTAAGGAAAACTCGAATATATCTCGGTATGAAAAAAAGTACTCAGCACTTCATTTATCAAAAGAATGACTTCCCTTTGTCGCGAATAAAGCATGTACAAGTTCATCCTATATGCCCAAAGTTTTTTGAAAATAAGTGTTACCTATGTATAGTGGCTGAAATAATTTCTTTTTTTAATTTAAAGTGTCTATATAATGTCTATATAGTAATACTGTAAAATTATATAATATTTTTGTCATATATATATGGACAATTTTGACTGTTCTGTTTTGATATAATGCATATATTAAAGATAAGAGTTGCCTAAGGAATACTAACCCAAATAGAAAAATATTCTAAATTGTGTAAAAAGCGTGTTTTACGGTATTTTGGTGAAATTTTGGAAGGTTTTAAAACAAACAATTCGTTTAATGATTTTTAAGAATGTTTGGAATTTGCAACACGCGCTTGTATTAAAAGTTAATTATTTTATAGGCAACGTTTATACAAATCCATGGTCGAGTAGGTGGAAAATATAAAATATGTATATTACTTTAGAATAATTATTTTACTCAGTTCTTTCAAATATGTAATTGTGTAAATAGTTGCATCAAGTGTACTATAGGAAACGCAATGAATTACAAAATTTTGCTCAATAACTTATCATAGGTTTTTTATCTTTCCTTTTTACTGGTTTTGTAAAACACGCTTCAGAGATATTAACGTGTGCATTTAGTTTACTAATTTCAACATTAACACCACTTAAGAAAACACAACCCGAATTATAGTACACGGTGTGTCCCCGGATCGACGCACCAATAGGTGAAAACATATAAATATGTATTTCTGAATCGAAATTTCATCCTTTGGGGTTCAGCCCTGCTTCAATAGAAACTAATTTGGGGCATAATTTTAGTTTTCGAAAAATCAATTCATTTTTTTACCACTAGTAAAGTGCATTTTCTGTCAAAGCTACAGCAAAATATTATTAACTAAAGTTGTTCAGTAAAATTTCCAAAATATTTGTTTACTTTCATATATGTATCTTCTCTTTTGATGCAACATTATGGACAAAACATTAGAAACAAATATTGGAGATATTAAAATTAAAAATCACCAACAAATGTCAAAAAACGTCATTTTCATATATCCATAGCACACTTTGCACAAATTATAAATTTAATCTTGATATTTCCTACAAAATAAGTTGTGTTTTTGTTCGTCACATCTTATATCATTGTTTTTTTTTGTTTTTGTTCGATACATCGTTAATTCTTACAAATCACCTGAATATCTAATAGGTGGATGAAAATAAACCCATCTTGTTAACATTTTGCAGATCTACATATTAGACGTTTAAAAAAATATATATAAAAGATAAGAATAAACGAGACACTGGGATAATTTGCTTTAAAAAGATGTAACTTTAAAACAGAATAATTTATAAAAATATAAATAATACTTTCAGTATTAAATTTGTTTCAAATGTCTTATTAATTCTTATAAAACATCAATAGATAAGAATGACTGGTGGAAATAAACCGATGTTGTACACTTGGATAATTTATCATTCTGACAAACAACATGTACTAATAATATTCTGTTACTACTGGTAAAAATTGCTTAATGCTTAATTTTTTGGAACTAAAATGTTGCCACAAATTAGTTTCTATTGAAGCAGGGCTGAACCTCAAAAGATGAAATTTCAACTTAAAAACATTATACCTCTTCGCCTATTGGTGTGTCGATTCGACGACACACTGGATGTATATATAATAATTATATACCAGCAAAAGTGACCGTCAAAGTCACTAGAACTAGTTTATTTTTGTTTTCCGAAGTTTTTATAAAACAAGATTAGAAACGAATACAGGATGTTATTGAACTAAACATACCTTAGTCCAACCCTTGTTGAGATACAGAGTCCTAAAAATGCAAGCAACATACACTTTCAATAAGAAATCTTGAACGCGAAATTGTATTAGTTCATATTTGGTAAGGGAACTTTTGTGGTAGCAAAGGTGAAATAAACATTTAATCCTTGAGGGGTGCCACAGTTGACAATGAGCATGGCCGTTTTTCCCGAAACTTTATTATACCCACTTGTTTAAACTGCAACTTTTTATAACCTGCATATTATTATTTTTACTTATAGATACTAAAATTGTTAAACCGATTTTTCATTGTATACTCGTGTATTGACTTGAAAATCGTTGCTACTTTGTTTCTTAAAAGAGGTGCAACATTGGACTAAGGGGTTTTTATTTCATTCGACTTATTTTTACTTCTATTATTTACTGGTATTATTTTCAATAATAAATAACATTGCAGGATTTTTTTAATTTGTAAATTATTATTTATATAATAATTTATATAATAAATAAAAATTATTACTCGCATTAATGATCAGTTAAGTAATAATAAAATTGTGTGGTTTTTATTAATTTTAGAAAATATACTACTAAGCGATAATAATTAAAACTTGAATTTGAGTCCACAGATAGCGAATCCACAATTGATCCAAACAATAAGTTTACTTTATTAGATTTTAATAGTATGCGCAGAAAACATAATTAAAACATTAAATTATTAATTACCAATTGTTAATTACTTAAGTGGTGTTACCTCAAAAATGTCTCATTGACTAAGGCAGAAGCGTTACAAAATTTTATTATCACGAACTGATTTCAATAAAACTAATTTAACTATGTTGTTCCAATTGTGAGAGCTATATTTTTTTGCTCATTCGTTAGTTAAAAAATAAGGACTGTTTAACGAAGTAGATGAAGTTGCACGTAGTAAATCAAATAATAAATTATAGTTTTCCGTTTTAGGATAAATGTTGAGTGACGTGTAAAATCGAATAAATATCCAAAAACTAAGTCATAAGATATATATAGAGATAAGAGTGCAATGAATCTACCACGGTAAATGGATGCTGTGTGGTATTATAAAACTGTACTTAATCTACTAATAACTGGGTGATGTGCCATATTAATTTATAAACATGTCATTTTATTTTGTCCTGTTTTCACCTGGTGGTATTAAATTCAACCGATACAGTTTTCATTGATTTAGATAAATAAGTAGGTTTCTGTATATATACAATGAACACAAAAAATATATGATTCCAAAGTAACTAGTTCCTCGACAATACGCCACGCTATCTTGAGTGATACATATGCTCATTATGTTCAGTACACCTGACCTAATAAGTCAAATTTTTATTTTTCTATTTTTTTTTTGTGAGAGAATCTTCACAAGACAAAAGTATATAAAATAATTTCCTTACTTTTAACAAAATAGTGATTTTCGGATTTTCATAATTTCGAAAAACGCCATTTGCTAATTAAGTAAAAATAGGTTTTCACACATGCAGAAATGATTGCCATACAGTTTTTTAAAAATCATAACAAAAAATATTTAGCCGATGACGCGTTTCATAAAAATATTGTTAAGATAAAAGTTATGGGGTTTTATAAAGATCACATGCTAGTGACTTAGGCTTTGATAACGTTGGACTGAAATTTAAAAATCATTTCAATGCTATTTTATTTTTTCAAATGAAAACCTGCAAATTATCGTACTTCTAGAAAAAGGAGTAAATATGTCTAAATATTTAAGAAAACGTAAATATAATCATGGTATATAAAAATCAAATATTAGAGTTTTTATTCAACTCAGATTTTATTAAACACTCAAACTGACTCATTTCTTCCTTAATGCATGTTTTGATTCTCTTGAATTTGAAGTATTTGTCCCTCAATATTGGCACAAGCCATCAAGAGTAAGGTCAGGAGATCGAGCTGGCCAATCTATTGGCTATGGACCTATCCAATGATCACTATAAGTTATCTGTATTTAGAATGTTTCTAACAGTATGTGCATTGTAAGTAATGAGCGGGACAACCATTGTGTTGGAACCACATAATCTGCCTTTCCTCCAATGGCACGATATTTTACAGTAAAGGTAACAGCACTGAAGATTTCGTACTTCACTGTTGTTAACGTTTAACGTACCATTGTATTCGGTAAATAAAGGGTATTTTCGAATTCGAAAATACCCTTTATAAAATACTGGTAACAACAGTAATAAAATATGTAACAAAATGAATATCTGCAGATAACGGTTCAACTAACACCCCAGTGACAAAATATATCGTTTTCAGTAAATATATGACTGTAAAAACTTATTACAGACTTACTTTCCCAATTCTTCTAAAAATATCCGTTGAATTAAAAGTTAGTTTGATAAAACCTACCAGGAATACGAATAATAAATTTAAAAAAAGTTAAGTCTGAAGTATTTTTGTGTGAAATGCCTCACCTGTGAGATATTCAGAATTATCAGTATATGGTAATGGTAATCAATATAAAATAATGAGTCGCCCTGTATACACAAAACGTAAGTGAATCCTCGTAATAGTTACTTGTGGTATGAATAAGGAAGGAGACCATATCCGTATGTTCTGTATCTAATATGAGCCTTTAGAAAGTGATGTATTTAATACACCCAGGTGGCCACATGATTCCTAAAATATTCAATGTAAGGAAACCACGGGGAGAAATTAGACCCTAATGCGGTTCCTTACCAAAGTTCCTTTGTACTCCGGGGGATTTCTTAAAACAATGTAACTATTTACGCACATTAGGTACAATTTACTACAAGGTAAAACCACATGGATGAGATTTTTGTAACGTTTACCTTTCCCGACATAAAATAGTTTGTAAATGATGTTAATAAATAAAATGTTGTTTTATATACTAATATAAAAGAGAGATTTTATTAAAACTCCCATTAAATCACTAAAAAAACTTACGGGTATTATAAATATAATGTGAATAACAAAGTTGTATAAAAAATACTTGAGATAATAAAGCTAAATTAAAATATACTTCAGATCTTATTTGATGTTTTGAATGTGCTAGTTTTAAGATAGTTGTGCGAGCGTTTCCGGAGAAAGGAAGTAAAAAAAAATATCATGTATTCAAGAGCTTCGTGAAAAGTCCTCCATAAACGCTCGCCTGTAATCTATGTGCTAGAGATAATTATTAATTTATTCTTCTAGCCCTCTTATGACCTTTCTAAATTACCAAATATAATTCTATGTGAATTTATAACATCGCTTTTCAGTACCCTCAAGTGTAGAGATGAGAGTGCGTGAGTTTAACGGAGTGGTCAAACAATTTTTAAACCTAAAGTAATAGTAGATACTCATTTGAAGTTAGCATACTGCATTCACAAGGTTAGAATGGTAGATATTTCATCTAATACAATAGTCAAATCGATAAAATACTCCACCTTGCATTATTTAGGGCAAAAGATTTTTTTTCTAGGATTGTTTGGTATAAGGTGGGGAGTGTGAAATTAAGTTTTCGACCTCGAAAGCCGGGGGGAGAACTTTTGGCAGACGCAAAACCACGAAATTTTCGCGATTTTTTTTTTGGTTTTTTGCTTATATCTCCTAAACGCCGCATGCTACAGAACATTTTATATGTTTTGAAATCAAAGTAGACAAAATCCCTCTACAAAATGCATCAAAGTGGACTGGATGTGATATGGTTCGTATTCTACGGAAATTTGAACATCGACGATATTTTCCAAAATATCGTAACGTTTGTGAGCGGTAATGTTACCCATTATTGCCGAACGCGTTGTTGTTGGGAGGCAGGTGTCCTTGAGATGTTGACGTTCTTGTGTAGCTAACTGGGATTCCTAGTCCAACCAAAACGAATGTACACATGTTGAAACCAGGAGTGCCAGGTTTGTCACTCAAACCTGGCACCTTCTTTTCAACATCATCGTACAAGTATGACCCTGACTACTCGCGCCTTCTCCAGTCGTGACACGTCATTCCTTTTTGGACATGGCAAGATTGAATTATGTGACCTCCTTGAAAACAACCCTGTATCATTAACCTTTTAAGGACGGGACTGGTCGATATTTCGACCACTCAAGTATCATAATATTTTGAACGATTTTAGGGATAATTTTATGTTTTGAATATAGAAAATATAGTGTAACAATTTTAGGTAGCATATTTGACCTTGAAATAGTGATTTCAAGGTCGAATTTTTTATTTGACCTTAAATTGAATTGACCAGAAAATTGGTATACTGTAAGCAGAAAGATTTGGATAATAACTCACCACTCCTCATCCCATTCAATAAAAGCAATAATACATAATCTGTCCAATAGGTGTCGCCTTTCCTTTTTTTCATACACTCCGCTAAAACCGATTATTATGATTACATATACCAGCTATATATTCCCTACAAAATTGCTTGAAAAAGACATGGTATCGCCTATGGTAATATAACTACTTTAGGAAGCATATCTGACCTTGAAATAATCATTTCAAGATAAAAAAAAATATTCGGTATTTCGCCCTGAAAATTGGTAAGTAAACCCACGTATTTTGATTTATTCAATACGAAAGAAGTATTGCGAATGGTAGAATGCATCTTCAAGGTATTTACCTTGAATATTGATTGGGGAATAACCCAATCGATTATTTTGAATACTTTTTGGATTCCTCTCTGGTTGAAAAAAATTATAAATGAGACAAATCGATATGAAAGTCGAAATCATGAAGTTCGGCGTTCTCACCAGATAGCTTGGTCTCCTCTTACAGAAGATGAGTTTCAACGTTTTCTTGGCCTTTAAATTCTAATGGGCTATGTTCGGAAAGGCGACTTGAAATATTATTGGTCTAAAGATCCTTTGTTACATTGTTAGGTAATCAAGCACCCCAAAGTGAGAGGCAAGGGGACTCACAAAAATGAAGCACCCCAAAGGGATACAATTTTCGCCACATCCACGCTGTTGATCATGGGTCATGCTGAGAGCAAAAACTGAAATATTTCTTGCAAATGACTTTCATAATAAACGTTAGTATTTTTCTGCATCCAACGCATAAAAAAACGTACAGATATCATTTCGGACAGAAAACAACGGATTTAACCTTGAAATGCAATTTTCAAGGTCAGAGATGTCTTCTGGACATTTTTTAGTATCTTTTTCGTATTCAGCGCATCCAATTACTAATGGATGCAATTATTAATGCACTGTTAATTCCACAAATAAAATTTTTAACATGGGACTTTCCGTCCCAGACGGGACTGGTCGAAATTTCGACCAACAAATTTGTCGGGCACTTGACGTGACAGATTCTTCGATTTTATGTACAAATATCGTGTAAAAAAAATCCAATTTCAACGTAAAAAATCCCCGTCCTTAAAAGGTTAAGGGGACCTACATTAGGGGGTCAAAAAAATCGATTTGCTTAAATTGAAAGTATATCATCTGTAGAATATGCTCCCAAAGTTTCGAAACAGTCGAAATATAATATATAGTGCGCGTGCTCCGAAGCGTCGGTAGAACGAAGCCGAATCAAGACGAAACAATCCGAAACAATTGCAAAGGAATTAACTGTTTGAAAAAGAGGAGGGACTTTCTTATGGAGCAGGGATAGCAGACTGATCAAAAAGTTAAGGTAAATAAACGAAAAAAAAATTTTACCGACTATTTTTCATGTACGAAAACTTTAAACGCGTTTTTCTCGAAATGATGATTTCAAATTGGCGTGCACGATTACTCAAAAACTACTGGACGGATCGACTTTGTTTTTTTTTTTAATCAAAGCTTATTTAATTACCTTCTATTTAAACTTAAAAAATCAGTAAAAAATATTGCTAAAAAAAAGTTATTAACAAAAACACACGAAAATTTTCCACAAAAAAATCATTTTTTTTAAACAACAGTTTTTTTTAACTATTTTAATAAATTCATGATTTTTTTTAGTTCAAATAGAAGCTATACTCATAAACTTTACAAAAAAATTTTAATTTTATGATTCAGATGATTCTATGGGACGCTATCCTGCACGCCGTGGAGAAGGAATTTTCAAAGGCATCGGCATTCAATTATTAATAACATGTGAAATTTAATAAAAAAAAAAATTAAGCCTTTTGATATACATAATAAACAGTAAAAATTTCAAAACAATCCATTGTGTAGTTTCTTTGTAAAAAATTCACGAAGAAGTGCTTGATTTTGACCTCCTAATGGGCATCTACATTTTATGAGGTATCAGCATAAACAGCCCAAATCAGTAGAGCAGGAGAAGCTATTTTTATAGCATGGTATGGCGCCGGTCAGTCACAGAGCAATCACTTGACAAGACACAAGGTATTATCAATTCAACAAGACACTAACCCTTCGTTGCCGCAGAATATTTCTGCAATTTCAGTGCTAGCTGGGTAACAACTTGGACATACGTTATAACAATTAGTACACCAGTTGCAGCAGTGACTGGGGTGCCGCATATTTTTTCATTGGCACAGGACTGACACCAAGGCTGTCTTGTTTCCGTCCCCACTGAGGGGGTCCAAGTTGTTTTTCAGTCAGCACTGGACTTGTAGAAATGCTTTGCGGCAGTGGTTGTCGGCTGCATCAAGTGTCCGTGGTAGTCGTGGCAAGCTAAATTTCCCTTTTGAATCTTGATAAATTACTGATATTTTCTCAATTTGGAAAGAAATGACAAGAGGGGCCTTTTTCTCATAAAAAGGGGCCTTTTTCTCATAAATATGGTGTACCCATATTCACATAAACTAGCAGCTTTCAATTCCTATTTAGACAGGTTAATCAAAGTACCACTAAATAAAACAGATTTTCAAAAAGAACTTAACACCATCAAACAAATAGCTACAGACAACAACTACGAAACAAAATTAATAGATAAAATGCTGATTCAAAAACAAAATAAAATAATCCAACAACAAACATATACAGGCAACAACTTAAACAATTTGAATAACATGCAAACAGAAATAAACAACAACAAAAAATACATTTCTATTAGTTTTATAAACGGAGTCAGTTATAAAATAGCAAATATTTTCAAACAAAATTTCACAGTTTCGTTTCGTAGTGGTAAAACCATTAGCAAACAATTAATAAACAACAAGGACAAGTTAAATATCTTGGAACAAAAAGGGAGTATATAAACTGACATGTAACACATGTAATAAATTCTATATAGGACGTACTTACCGGAATTTCAAAACACGATGTAATGAACATGTTAGAGCTATAAGACCTGATACAGTAAACAATACACATTTTGCTGACCATTTAAGAGAGTTTAACCATGAATTTATTATAGAACAAAACTTCAAAGCACTACATCTAGCAGGAAAACGTAACTATTTAATTAATTTGGAGAGTTTAGAAATTTTAAGACATCATAGAGAATCTAACGGAAATATTTTAAATGCACAAATTGAAATCAATCATAACCCGATCTACGAAGTTTTCTTCTGAAGCGCCTCTAGTGAATAAAAATGTAACTCAATAGAATAAATTTAAATATAGATCCCTTAAGGAGAAATAGGTTAGTATATTTGTACAGTTAGGTAGTTGATCTAAATATAGATGGCACTAGCAGTATGCAAAGTTTGAAAAATTGACGTATAAAAACAAAAGATAGTTTTTTCTGACTTCCTTATTAGATATTATCAAAAGTTTTTAATATTTTAACCTACTATGATTTTCAACATGTCTGTTTGTCCATTGTCTTAAGTGAATGTTGTGTAAATGTTAATTGTTTTTAAAAATAAGAAAATCTAATTAGTAATACCACGAATACCAAATAAGAAGTGGAGTAATTTATCTGAGATAAATCAAGATAAGTAAAAAAATTTGGAAGGTGAATTAATAGAAAATTACAAAAAATCGATATACCTACCAGATGAATTTTGATACAACATCAAAAATCAAAATCAAAGTAATAATGTAAGTAAAACAAATATATTTTTTCTTGATTCTAATAACTAAGTAAACTAAAATAGGTCTTCTCATTAAAGAAATAAATAAAAAATTTTCCTCCTAATAAACAAAATAAAATGTAAAAAAATGCAATTTTTCCCAAATAACAGATAGATTACATGCACTAATTTCATATATGACTTTGTAGCCTATTGTAACTTTTGTTGCCTGAAGATGGTCATTTAGTGACCGAAACCGGTAGCAAGTCAGAAATAAAGGATTTGTGAGAAAAAGGCCCCTCTTGTCATTTCTTTCCAAATTGAAAAAATGAACTCACATTTTGCCATACTACAAAGAATACTGATATTTTGTCTTGTCAAGTGATTGCTCTGTGACCTGATCGGTGCCATACAATGCTATCAAAATAGCTACCCCTGCTCTGCTGACTTGGGTTGTTCATGCTAATGCCTCATAAAATTTAGATGCCGCCTCCTTTAATGCAGGTTTGTTTTCAAGGACACATAGTTTAGTCTTGCCACGTCCAAAAGGGACTGACATTGTGTCACAACCGGAGAAGGAAAAATAATGTAGTCAGAGTCATACAATGTACAATGATGTTGAAAAGAAGGTGCCAGGTTTGCCACTCTTTCCTGATTTCAGCATGTGTACATTCGTTTTGATTGGGCTAGAGGTCCCAGTTGACACAAGAGGGTCAACATCTCAAAGACACCGGCGTCCCAACAACAATGCGTTCGGCAATAATGGGTAACATTACCGCTCACAAACTTCACTTTACGATATTGTGGAAAATATCGTCGATGTTCAAACTTCCGTAGAATACGACCCACACGACATCAAACAACTTTGACCAATGAATTTTGTAAATAGAAATTTTGTCTACTTTAATTTCGGAATATATAAAATTTTCCCTGAAAAAACTAATATTTTGCAAGCCGTTTCTAAGATCTGCCCGGAGGCAGCCATTATTGGAAAAAAAAGTTTTCCCTAAAGATTTTTTGCCATTATAGCTTTCTACTTAGGTCTAGTAATCACCCCCTAAAATATGGTGTAGGTCCCATGCCTCCTTACGGAAATACGAGCATGTCAAATTCCAGCGGCCGGGCCGCCACTGGTACACTCAATATATTTTTTAACGGAAAGTGATATAGTGAGCTACGAAAGTCATTATGCATCAACTTTTTGAAGGTTCCTTAATTTCTGATAATCTTTGTACTACAATATTGATTTTATTTTGCTGTTAGGATCACATCTTGTGAAATTTTTCGTCTAATAAGCCCAAGTTGAAGCTGATATATTGATTGTTTGAAAAGATATCGACAAAAAAGTAAAATCTTAAATTTCCTGGACTCATGTTAAAGAGGAATCTTCAGAGTATCTATCTGACTAACCTAGCCATTTTGGAAAAATTATTGTTCCTAACCATGAAAAATTTCTACAATTGAACCGAAACATCATAAAAAATTAAAAATCTTTATTATAGTTTTATAGCAAGAAGGCATCTAAATAATCAATTTTTATTTCAATCTAAAAAGCTTGGCATTTGGTACTATTGAAAAATTGATTATTTTGATGCTTACTTACTCCGAATGTCTTGAAAATTGAAATTATATAAAAATATACAGGGTGTTCCATTTAAAAAACTAATTTAAAGTTCCTATCTCTTTCTCAGATCTAGTGGGACGTGGAAAATGTTAAGACTCCAAACTTCTAACCAGTTGCAACAGTGAAAACGTATCTCTTTCCGTTCAAAAGTTATTGAGTGTTCCCTATCTTTATTATTGCTATTATAGTTAACTAGTCATAATAATTGTTATCGATTGCCTAAGTATAATTAAATAAGAACAAAGTTAAAGAGGAATCTTCAGAGTATCTATCTGACTAACCTAGCCATTTTGGAAAAATTATTGTTCCTAACCATGAAAAATTTCTACAATTGAACCGAAACATCATAAAAAATTAAAAATCTTTATTATAGTTTTCGTAAAAATCACTGTTCATGAAATTCTAATAAAACACAGCGAGTTCTAGAGGGATATTGATTCGTTTATTTTTTAGAGTTATATGTGGCACAGGGTACAGGGGTTTTTCGAATTTTTATGATATTTTTTTTTAATTGAAAATTTTTTCATGTTTAGGAATTTTTGTCCAAAAATGACTCATTAGTCAGATAGATCCAAGAACTTTGAAAAGAACCGAATATTTTCACGTTTTTTTTTTGAAAGCATCTCAATTTTACTTTTTTAGCGATATCTTTTCACACAATCGACACATATCGCCGTCAACTTACGCATAATTCCACAAGCTATAATTCTATCAGAAATAAAAAAAAAATATTATATTACAACAATTATCAGAATTTAAGCAATCTTCTAAAAGTGTGTGTATAATGGCCAGGCTTCGGACTTTAGTGGTTTTAAACCTTGAACGACTTTTATGAATGGATTGCTTCATTCATAATTTCCAAGAGACGCGTGCGCATTGGTCCTGGGACTGAATAATTTCTGTTCATGGGATATTTGCACTGTTATGATAGACAAAGACCAAATATTATCGGCGAAGTACGCTGTGTCTTTTTTGTCAGATAATTATTATTTAAACGAAAATTGCACTATATTCAAATATATTAAGGTTTTTGAACATACACGTAATTGGTAATTTCAACCACGTATACCCAAATATTTCCATATATTTGTATGGTTATATATAATATTATATATAACCAAGTATACTCAAAACATGTTATTAAAAATAAAGGTTTACATCCGATGAACAGAGATTCATATTTACTTGACAGCCGTTCAAGGGTAAAACCACTAAAGTCCGAAGCTTGATAATAACTTTTTTTGCTGACTCTACGTGTTTTAGGTTTCCTCCGTTGAAAATAGCTAGAAATTTGGAGTCTTTACATTTTTACATAGCCAACTAGATCTGAGAAATGAGTAGGAACTTTTAATTTTTAAATGGGACACCCTGTATATTTTTCTCAAATTTTAATTTACAAGTCACTCTTAGCAAGAAGGCATCTAAATAATCAATTTTTATTTCAATCTAAAAAGCTTGGCATTTGGTACTATTGAAAAATTGATTATTTTGATGCTTACTTACTCCGAATGTCTTGAAAATTGAAATTATATAAAAATATACAGGGTGTTCCATTTAAAAAACTAATTTAAAGTTCCTATCTCTTTCTCAGATCTAGTGGGACGTGGAAAATGTTAAGACTCCAAACTTCTAACCAGTTGCAACAGTGAAAAACGTATCCCTTTCCGTTCAAAAGTTATTGAGTGTTCCCTATCTTTATTATTGCTATTATAGTTAACTAGTCATAATAATTGTTATCGATTGCCTAAGTATAATTAAATAAGAACAAAGTTCTTCTGCATATATTAGCTACAATACCCATATCGATATTTGTTGCTGAAATAATTCAGTACTTATTACCTATTCATAGTTGCTCTAGATTATTTACAGTTAGAGTAGTACTCGTAGATTATGTTTTGGTATTTACATGGCATAAGTATTTTACATGGCATCTACATAAGAAATTACAGTAAAAATTCCGCAATAAAATCCATTATGCATTACGCAATAAAAATCATTATGCCACCTTTACCGTTTGTGAAACTATCAACACATAATCTATAAACCATAATAAAATATGGTTTCAAAATATTTCAATGATACAGCCTCTGTAAATGGCAATCCTCCTTAACTTTTGAACTAGTTGAGTTCAAACTCGTTCAAATAAACTTGAAAAAAAGTGAAACAAGGCTAAGCAATGTTTTTTTCTGGAGATAAACTAACTTCATTCGAAACTCGAGTGAAGTTAGTTAAGAAGAAAGTTCATAGAGGGCGCCACAGCAAGAAAAAGTCATTTTCAGAAATATCTACAGAATTTTTTGGTAAGCATAAGAAGAGAATAAATAAAACAGGCCCACAAAAAAAAATTATTTTGACTATGGATAAGAACATAGTTTTTGCCTGTATTTTTGACGCTGAATTAAAGCCCGGTATCCGTTTAACCCTAGCACGTCAGTATCAAGGTCATTTCAAGGTCAACTAGCGAAATAAAAGCTTAAAGGGAATAAACCCATATATCTTTATGTTTCTGGGGTCGCCGAATCCAAATCCGGTGTCCGTTTAAGCATAGTACGTCAGGATCAAGGTCATTTCAAGGTCAAATCGCGAAATAAACGCTTAAAAATGGAGAAGCCATGGATATATAAAGAAACCCGCACGTTAGGGATCCTGTTCCGATCGCAGGCGAGTCCAGTCCGCCTTCCTAGGGGTGATAACCCTCATACCTCCCTAGGTCTAAGTATGAGGGTTTTACGACTTTGACGAGGACAAAGTCAACTCGTCGTCGGACACTCTACGGCATCATTCTCACACCCTAACGCCCCCCTGCAGGGCAGCACGCCTTCGCTGGCCTCGTTATTCCAGAGAATCGGAAAATGGATCATTCTACACATCCTCAATTGAGGCAGTGGTCACCATCTCCAGCATCCTCTGGGGCAGCAAGCATTCTACATGCACGCACATGCACACAATCACGCACACATGCATTTATATACGCACGCAAGTACACACTCACGCATACACGCTTTTATACACACGCGTGTATTAGCGCACAGACGCAAAAGTGTGTGTCTGGTTGAAGGAGTCTAAACACGTTTATTCAATGATTCACTCACTGATTTGCAGTAAGATGATTACTATGTAGTTAGACGATATTCAGTAGGGTGGCTACGAGAATTGGTATCAACTCATCTAAAGTACATTGATACACGGACTTACATATCTTTTACTTTAACAAATAATAGCAATACATTCACGAAACCGAAAATCCTTAACCACATTTCCCTAATACAGCCTAATGTACCTACATGATGAAAATGAGACCATTTACGGTATTCTATCATGGGTTTCAGATTTGAATTCAACAACTTCAAAAACATGATACAAACTTTTGCCTCGTTAATGCGTTTTTTAGTGATTTGACCTTGGAGTGCTCTTCGAAGTCACATAATATGGTAAGAATAACAGCAGATTCTAATTCAGCGATCCCAGAAACATAAAGATATATGGGTTTATTCCCTTTTAAGCCTTTATTTCGCTAGTAGACCTTGAAATGACCTTGATCCTGACGTGCTACGGTTAAACGGACACCGGATTTGGATTCAGCGTCAAAAAATACAGAAAAAAACCATGTTCTTATCCATAGTCAAAAAAAAAAATTGTGGGCCTGTGTAATGCAACCGACTTCGTATGTGCCATGAAGTCAATGGAGAACATTTTTAACATTTATTTTAACCGTCTCATATTTTGTTAGTTTAATTTGTATCAGTTTGTTTTTACCCCATAACCTGAAAACGGATAAACGGATTTTCAATCTCTTTATACCATTGTGTAAATTATAAAATACCATTCAAATGAGATAACATAACCTATCTTGCTATTTAAAAAAATTGCGACTATGTTCGAATTTACTAATGTAATTCACTCAAAAATTAAGAGGGAAAGTACCCCCTCCCTTCATGGACATATTGTATAATGGTGTTGTTTATAATGTATGTATCTAAAGTCAGGTATTGGACTATGCAGAATGAACATCCTGAAAAATGCTTTAAATAAATATTCATAACTGAAGTTCGAGTAATGAAAATGCAGTAAAACTATGATATCACCACAGGTCAGTGAAATATAAATAAAGACAAAGACAACTAAATATGGAAACAACCAAAAAAAAACGTCATCAACTCTGGCTATGAACGAGAGAGATGGAAATAGCGGTCATGTCTAAGCTTTTCGGTTATGTCAAACTTTTGACAAGTGACTGTCACTATTTGTAAAATAAACAATGGCTGTTATATGATGTGACAGTCTTGACAAGTAAATAAGGTTATACATTCGATTAAGAATAGAAATACGTATTTTTTTTCTCGGCCAACTTTGATGACGTTTTTTTTTGGATGTCTATATTAATAAAATGGTTGCTAAGCCATACGTAATTAACGTTTTGTTCTACTTAAGATCCCTGTACCGAAAATAACATTTTCCTCTTCAAATAGTTCTTGAGTAAAAATTACTTTAAATAACTTTAGTAGTCGACAAATAATATTTATGATAGTTGATACCATAGTACCTACATATATGTATAATATACGATGCGCGTTCAAATTAAAATCAATTTCCTACCGTAGGAAACTGACTTACGAACAAATATCAAATGCATGCTAATTCTTTATGTATTGTATCAACTTCTTTAGTAATTGAGTTGCCAGCGTCTAGTACAGTTCAAGTGTGCAAATATGAACGAGACAGAGGCATATTGAAGTATCGAACAAAGTGTTGTTATTTAATATCTTATCAAAGGAAAAGTAAAACCATCTGAAATTTGTAAAATACTTAAAAGATAGTTCGCTGAACAAGCACCATCATATACAAGTGTGTATAATTGGTGCAAGACTTTTCAAAATGGACGTACACGTGTAGTATCCCTCTAATGTTAATTAATAATAATGTTCTGGAATAGTTACGCATTCAGCAAAAAATCTTCTTTGAACGAGGAACAAGGAAGGAAGTTACGATGGCGTAATTATAATTTTTTGAACAAGCCTGTGAGAGTGTAACATGGATTACTAAACGTCAAAAAGTTATACGAATATTTATAAAAGAGTACTTTTCAGAAGCTGTATCTGCGTTGTACAATAATCAATAAAATATCATACGCTACAATATCAACATATTTTAGAATTAATTGAAAACATTCAAGACAGATAAAGTGGATTTTGTAATCAAAAGTGATGGAATAATAAGTTAATAAATACATTTTTTTTGCGGTTATTCGGACAAAATATAAGAAGGCTTTCTCAGTTTAAAGGTTATACGTTGACATAAAAAAAATGAAAATTGTAACTAAATGTTGTTGAAGGTACTTTCCTGGCAACAATTTACTTTATCATCTCCAGTTCACTTTTCTTCGTTAATGTTTCTGCGTTAATGTGCATACTCAAAATTAAACACTTTTCAATGAAAACTTATTTGAGAAGGACTACAAAACTTTGAAATGAAGTTTATACCAAATAACTTTGACAGACGTTGAAATGTGTCGATCATTCAATTTTATTTCTCACTTAAAATCTCTCAGTCTTAAATAACAACCCTAATCTACTTTGTGCGTTTTCTTAGCAAAATACAGGTATGTACGTTATACAGAGCAAAACAATGGTAAAAAATTTAAACATCTCTCTAAATATAGGATACATCGTATGGATTAGCTGTATGAGGCGGCTCTTGCGAAGGGATCTTCAGATGGTTGGTATCTTCTTCTCCTGAGTGTGAACCTACGCTAGACTGTCTCCTGATATTAGTTCTAATCTTGGCAGACTGGATTCTTTGTGCCAGTATCTGGAACGAAACAAAGCCGCTCAATTACTAAGCATATTCAACAATGTTTCTCTTATCAATTATTAATTGACCCATAGACCAAGACTAAAGTGACCAAAGACTACTGACCACAGACCAACTAGACCACAAGCCATGACAAACCGTCAAAATCAAATCGACGTCCTATCGAGACCTTGGCCATAGGCTCGTAGACAGTAGTCCATAGTCGTTTTTGCCGGGTGAACATCTCCCGTTGTTTATCAAATTTATTTTGTGTAATGCAATCTTATTTGTCTCTTTATAATAAATGTATATTTTGTGTCATTTGATACAGAGCGTTGACATCTTTTTTAGATTTTTTTTCAAAAATATGTGGAGTAGACTCACATTTTCTTTTTAAATTGCTGTCACACACAGTGGTAGAATGTATGTTTTCTATCAGAGTGGTGGGGTTTTCTATCAACAAAGTCTAGATTATGGGAAACAAGGCTTTGATAAAATTTTTGGTTTTCTAGACTAATTAAAGGGTGCTGAACACGATGCAGTTGGTGGTCCCATATTACAACGACGCTTCGTTTTCGAGATACATAGGGGGCGCGTTTTTCGGGGTCAAAGGTTAAAATTTGGGAAAACCGGTTTTTAACCCACGTGTAGTATAATATCTGCAACGTGGTCCAGTTGTTTACAAACATGTTACGTATCACGATGTATAATTGACTAAATTTGCCACATAATGAAAGCGAGGCCATTGAGTTTTGCATGAGAGAGGAACATTTCCCTGCTGAAAAAAATTGCTCTCAGTGTCGAAAAAGACCTTTTCAAGCTTTACTTAAATCATTAAGAAATCTTATCCTCTTAATTAGATTATTTTAGTTTAGGTTAGGTTAGGTTAGGTTGAAACTTTTTTTTTTTTAAATTTTAATTAGCTTTTTTAGTTTAGGTTAGGTTAGATTAAGTTACGTCAATGGGTTAGGTTATGTTGAGGCGCACTTTGCCCAGCGAAAACCAGTTTTGCACGCTCCGTGGCCTAAAAACCCGAAATATTTCTTCCCTACGTATCTCGAAAACGAAGTCGTTATAACACGGGACCAACTGCATCGTGTTCAGCACCTTCTAATTAGTCTAGATTAACTAAAATTTTGTCAAAACTGTGTTTATCATCATCTAGACTGGTACCCAAAAAACACCCACACAATGTCGCAGTGCAGATTGGAAAATATTTTTATCGAAAACTGTATCATGGAACTCATCGCGAAACTCTTCTAAACAATCTTCCATTAAATATTTCCATTCGCCTTCTACATTTAGTCCATTCAGGAAATACGATTCAAGCATAAACGTATTGTGTTCTTTTGGGAAAACATTTTGTAAAATAATTAAAACGATCTAATGACAGAAAGACGGATAACTGACAGTTGAAACTTATAGTAACAGTTGTACAAAAAGCACCCGCAACAAGAAATGATATGGTTCAAATTTACATAAACCACTTGACATTGTTTTTTTCTTTTTGAACGCATAATGCAATAATATTGTAGTCCAAATGACAATGTATCCGCTTCCGTATTTGACATATGCTTCCGTATTTGACAGTCAACAGTCAAATTGTCAACAGTCAACAATTGGTTAGCGTTTCCATTATTTAGTCCAATCCCTGTATCATACGAAAACCTATAAATACGTATAATTACACAATTTGTAAATAGAATCTAATAGCATAAAAATATTTTATTCTTTTATATTTTGAAAATAAAAATTTTATTATTCTTTGAGGTTAAATCCAATACCAGTGAAAAGTTATAAATATGTTATTCCCACTGGGCCAATTTTCTATGCTTACAGACCCCCTTATTTGTCTAACTATGCCTGGAAAATGAAATCTAGCATGGTTTCTATTTAATTACTGCCTTTGCATTTGAAGCGACAGGTATGTACATGTATGATTTATTGAACGTCATGAACGTTTAGTACATGCCGATAATATTGCTTCAAAACGGATTTTTATAGGCTCGTATACCCAGTCACGCACATTTCTATTCACGTGTTGTAAATACTTTATTTTTACTGGGTATTTTAGAAGCCTGAATTCCAGTTCCAGTTACGCTAATCCTAAGTAAATCTACTACCATGGGTATAAAAAATAATGAAAAACTTTACGGTTATGTTTGCAGGTGAGTTATAAAAAAAAGATTCAAAACGTTGAAAGGAAAATTTTGTTGGTGTAGATTTACTAAATCAATAAATAATTGTTACTTGCAAAGGACAGTAAACTAAACAATTTGGCACTATTTGTGTCAGTATGAAATTTCCATAAAAAAATGTTTAAAGAAATGTTGATGATAACAAATTATCATGCTGAACAGAATGTTTTTGTTTTTAAATGAAATAAACTCATCGTTATAATGAGGAGCAGAAGATACTCGTATACAACGTGTCACAATAAAGAATGTTAAGAAAAACAAAAAAAAATTGCTTTTCCTCACAATGCAATATTCTAGGGGTCGGTCCTGTCACATAAGGAAAAAAATGCTTAATGTTTTGATATCCTTTCGTCTTTCATAAATTTCTCTTTTTTTTCCAAATATTACTAGTTGTCTTTGAAACTATCACCGTAACGACGCCTGAGCTAATGTAATTCACAGGTAATGATTAAATGAACAGAATTGGCATCAGATATTTTTGTACTTAGGGTAAACTAAGGAGAGATGGACTAGTAGGAGAGACGGACTACTCGTGAGTTTCCGTAAAATATTGCAACAATGCATGCTTTGGTTAGCTACAATCGTGCATTTGCGTTAGTTCAGTCTGCGAGATGCGTCGCACAGTGGGCTCATTTTTTGGACAAACGATAATTTCCAAGCCTGGTATTAATGAAACTTTTTTTTAAACTATTCGTTATAAAATTGCTTTTAATTCTATCGAGCCCGAATTTTGAAATTTCGAAATTATAGATGGCTAATCCAATATGGCGGACATAAATTTTGTAAAGTAAATTAAAAAAGGCGGAAGTAAATTAAAATGTTATCAAAAGATTGTTTAAAATTATAAAAAATTGTTACTTGGGGGGGTTTTATGGTTTCTAATCTCATTTCTGATCCCAGAATTTTGCGATTCAAAAAACCAATATAGCGGATCCAATATAGCGGCCATAATATTTTTTAAATGAAATGTACATGCGCAAACTGTTAAAAATTGTTACTTAGGACTTTTAAGGTTTTCTGATCGAGAATCTGAAGTCTAAATTACGTAATATCTTAATTCAAAATGGCGAATCCAATATGGCGGTTATAATATTTTTTTTAATTAACATGTAAATGCGCAAATTGTTAAAAATTGTTACTTTGGGGTTTTAGAGATTGCTGATCATGAATCTGAAGTCCAAATTACGTAATATCGAAATTCAAGATGGCGGATCCAATATGATGTCCTTAAGTTAAAAGAGAATGACAAATCATGAAGGAAACTGTTAAAACTTGTTTTTCGGGGGTTTCGCAGTTTACTAATCTTGTTTCGGATATTGAAATAAAAAAAATAAATTTCATTAATCCCAGGCTTGGGAATTATCGTTTGTCCAAAAGATGAGCTATTTGCCCCACTGTACGTCGGTAAGGTGAAATATTTTCGCTAGCCACAAAGAATGTCTTGATCTCAAAAACAACCTGTGTATTCTAATAGCTAAACCTTTAAAGCTTTAAAGACTGTATGTCTTCTTTAAAAAGACTCAGTGAAAGAGCTGTCTCATAATGAATTCTGTAAAATGAGGGAAAGCTTCTTCTTACCTGTTGTCGCCTGATTTCAGCCTCCTCCAACTTTTCTTGTAATTTATCTAAAGTAATTGGAGTAGGCGGCGGATCTTCTAACCGCTGAAAGCGTTTAGGCGGGTGCTTTTTGATTATACTCTCCTCTGCACCATCCTCATCGAATGCAATTTCGAATGACATCCCATTAGCTGCATCAATGAGGCAAAATCAGTTGACTTGATATTTAGATAAATCAGCGTAAGTTTAGAATAAATAATATCGGAATTTCATAATTTCTCTCCTGTTAGTTTAAGAATGTATTATTTTAACAAAAATAACATCCACAGTAACCACAGAGAGGTAACAGCTGTAATAAAGGATAAAATTTGGCTTATTGTTCCTGCTTTATTTGATTGCTGTATTTATATAATATTGCTGTATTTATAATTCCTTTATTTGTAATGATAAATACAGCAATCAGATAAAGAAGGAACAATCACTACTGATAACAGCAAAACAATTAAATAACACAAAAAACTGTTCGTAAAATTCGTATAAATGAAACGCAAAGCCAGAAATGCAGAAATGAATATCTTATTTGTCAAACGTAAAAATAGCAACCAAGCAAAGGTAGGTACCTTCTGATTGGGCAAATCCCGTGCGGAATATCTGTATGCGGAATATCCACATAAGTGTGCTGGAATGATATGCATTTCAAAGTAGTTTTCAGTTATAGAATGTGTAGGTGAGTCTTAATCGGTACCCGGACGACATGGTAAACGTCAGACCATTGGGTAGTTTGCCGTGCTGTGAGGACGAAATATACGTGGCCAATGAATATCAATCAATCGTCAGTGTTGGGCACAGGAATATATTCACTATAAAAGCGGTTTTTCCCACACACATTAAAGAGTTGCCTTGATATGCAACCACGTATGCTATTATGTCCAAACGATTTATAAAGGTCGTACATGATGTTTTTAGATTTTTTTTTGTGTATTGTGTGTGTTGTGTTGAGTCGTACTGACTGGGTCAAAAAGTCGATCTTCTGATTTCTATTCACTGTCTATTTTTGTAAATTTGAGCCGAAAAATATTATCCTCAGAATCATCAGAATGGAATACCTAACCGGTTGATTTTGGAGTTCCTCAGACATTACTCGAAAAATTTGGAATTCGAAATATAGCAACCATAAAAACAGAAACAGTGTTGCTGATACTTGGCTAGACATAAAATATATACTTTGTCGAACGTTGGCTATATCATTGGTCGAAAATTTCTATCTAAAGTTTGACTTTGGTTGACACCCAACCATATGGCATGCAAATGTGAAAAGGTCACACACGCCTAACATTTTCTAAACTTGGTCGCCAATGCATCCATAACGTTGGCCCTGTCGTCTAGATACAGTGTTAGAGAAACTATGATTATATCGCTGAAAGGACACAACGAGATTACGAGCTCTGATGCTCTTGAATCGGAAAGACATTAAAATTGAATCTGAAAAAAATATATCTAACAATAGAAATATTTTTTGTATACCAATTAATTCCTCGTGTTGTATCTGGATTAATTTGAGTTGTTACCACTGCGTGCAATCACATTTACGCTTAATAACAGCATTACTGCGCATTGCCATCATCTCTGTCAACTTTGTACTATACTTTTAAGCAAAAATATAGACATCCAAAAAAAACGTCATCAAAGTTGGCCGAGAAAAAAAGACGTATTTCTATTCTTAATCGAATTTATAACCTTATTTACTTGTCAAGACTGCCACATCATATGCAGCCGTTGTTTATTTTACAAATTGTGACAGTCACTTGCCAAAAGATTGACATAACCGAAACGCTTAGACATGATCACAATTTGCATCTCTCTCGTTCATAGCTAGAGTTGATGACGTTTTTTTTTGGGTCTCTATATTTACGCAGACGCTGTACGCAATACGGCTTTTTACTTTCTTTACATTTCATGTTTCTACAGACTACTCTCTTATTTTGAAATGCATTTTGAGGTGTTTTTTGTTTCCTAATTAAAAGTGAGAGGTATCAAAACCATTTTTTATACCGCTTAAAATGAGGATATTCAAGTGCGTCATGCTCGTACATATATATAGACATGCAAAAAAAACGTCATCAACTCTGGCTATGAACGAGAGAGATGGAAATAGCGGTCATGTCTAAGCTTTTCGGTTATGTCAAACTTTTGACAAGTGACTGTCACAATTTGTAAAATAAACAATGGCTGTTATATGATGTGACAGTCTTGACAAGTAAATAAGATTATAAATTCGATCAAGAATAGACGTCTTTTTTTCTTGGCCAACTTTGATGACGTATTTTTTGGATGTCTCCATATGTATATACGAGCCTGACGCATACATATCGTCACGCCGGAAGAAAAGTGACATAACTCAAAAAATACAATTTTTGAGTTACATATTTTAAAAGAATGCAATTACCCTAGAATTTTCATTAAAAAAAAATATCATAACCTGAACGCTCTAAGTTTGATGTCAGAGTGCAGATTTGCCTCGCGAAAAAGTGGAACTGTCAAACTGACAATGAAATAATGTCACAACTTCAATTGAGATGTGTCAGATTTCAAAATCTGAAGATGGTACTCAACATGGTTTGGTAATAACCATTTTCTCTCAAAAAAGCACTATCAGAGCACAGTAATTATTAAAAATTATAATAGTCAGTATGGATTTTAAAACATGGGTGAACTTCTATTGAAATTTACTGAAAATAGCTTTTTTTAAGTTATGTCACTGTTCTTCCAGGGTGACGATATATGTATGCTTTTTAATAACTAGGCTACTCACGTGCTTTCTGTATATTATTGACTGTGGCCGATTCCAGGATTTCCGCCTGCAAATCCCTCTCCTTCGAGCGGCGGCATCCCCTTCTCCGGAATCGACACCTTCCTCACTCCGTTTCCGTTCGATAAGTCCGCCGTCGCCTTACCTCCGTCCAAGGGCTCCACCGCTAGATTCTTGGCCGCGCTACAGCCCATGCCTGCAAAATTCTCACGTTATGGAAATATACCTGGCTTATATTTGCATATATTTGCCGGGACTGACTGAATCGGACATATTGATTATTTGCGAATAAATATCAGACGTAGGTCGATAACATTCCTTCCAAGGAATTTACCTAGGTGTCTTAGGTCTTAGGGAACAAGTACCGTAGACCTTCAACTTAGAGTAGAAAATCCCATAAAAACACCACAAAGCGCCGCATCAAAAAAGGACCAGAAGACTGCCCAGCGAAGTCCGAAGCGCAAACCATATAAAAACAATGTAGCAAACTAAGGCATAACCACAGCATAACAACGGGACTTTAGAAATAGCGGTGTACTTCAGGCTTCTCGTCTCTTGGACTATTTTTTTGCATCTTAAACGTTCGTTATGGAATGCAAGAAGAGTAAATTGTGCATTGTCTAAATACATGTGCATAACATATTCTGGTTATTTCATGTTTTATGCTTATCATAAATATAGTTTTATATTTTTTTGTACAGTTTAGTTATAATCACATTACATTTATAAGTCAAATAAATGTGATACTTGCATTCTACAACTTGGAATTATTCATGTTGCTTTCTTAGTTAGGCTGCGGAAAATAATGGGTTTGATTTGATTTTTTTTTATGTCTACATTAAGTTTAAGTTCAACTATACATGAAAGTTATAATCGGTACGATGAACAGCAAAAAATATCCCAAAGTGAGACTGGAGGAGTAGAAATAAAAAACATTTTCCAGACCCCACTATACTCAATTCTCGCGTTCGTTCAACCACGTTGGCATCATCTGCAGATAATTCCATGGTGGTTGCTAAACGTGATTCAATGGTTCAACAAACCAACCACAAAGCATCATTATAAGAAAAAAGTCATCAATTAGGTATACATTGTGTACAAAAATTATCAGAACAACCAGTAGACTTTAAATAAAAAAACGTGACTCCTACAAAAGTATTTTAGGGATGAACTCAACAGCGACTTTGAATTTGACCTTGAAAGAAATTGTAAAGGTAATATGAAGGTCAACGTTCGTTTTGAAATGAGAACCCCCATTTCTGGCCACTAATTCTAAAAAACGTGAAATTTTACGTTCGAACACGATTTGATTTACGGATTAACTTAAATGGTCCGTGATAACAATGCGAACATGAACAATCCGAATACTCCGTGATAACAGTCCGAACACTCGAATCATGACACACAGTTGACACTTACAGTGACAGTTGCTCAAAAAAGCACCCGTAACAAAAAAAGACCTGCCTTCAAAGGACCCCGCACAAATCTTATAGGATTTGGTACTCGGTTAAATTGATCGAAAATGGTTCTATTTTATTGTTTAAAGGTCACTAAGAAAAAGTGTCCATGGGATAGCCTAAAAACCAATAGATTTTTAGCTGCAGATATTTTTAGTTCGGTGATCGAGACGAAAAATAAAGAAACAATCCAACAGTTCTCAGTATCTAACAATTATCTTAGCTTTAATCTATAAACATTTAAGGTCTAGGGGTATGGTTTCACTATATCCGAATATGACATTAGTTTTTTTATACAGGGTGATACCTACCAACATAACCTGATTGTTGACTGTTTTTTTCTCTGTTTTTCGCGTAAATAAGATAATAAATTAATAAGTTGTTAAATACTAGTTAATAAATAGTTCTAAATGATTAATAATAATTATTAATAATTAATAATAGTTAATAAATAAGTTAATAAATAATAGTTAAAAAATAAATAAATAAGTTAATATGTTGTTAGATACTGAGAACTGTTGGATTTTTGCTTTATTTTTCGTCTCGATCACCGAACTAAAATTATCTGTAGCTAAAAATATATTAGTTACTAGTAGGCTATGCGCCTATGGACACTTTTCTTAGTGACCTTTAAACTATAAAATAAAACCATTTTCGATCAATTTAACCGAGAACGTTATAGTGTAAAGGTCACTAAGAAAAAGTGTCCAGGAGCGCATAGCCTAAAACCAATAGATTTTTTGCTACAGATATTTTTAGTTCAGTGATCGAGACGAAAAATAAAGAAAAATCCAACAGTTCTCTGTATATAACAGCTTATTAACTTATTTATTTATTTTTTAACTATTATTTATTAACTTATTTATTAACTATTATTAATTATTAATAATTATTATTAATCATTTAGAACTATTAACTACTTTTACTTTTATTTATTATATTTATTTATTATATAATAGTAAGTACTTTTATTTATTAACTATTATTAATTATTATTATTATTATTATTATTATTATTATTACTATTTATTAATTATTATTTAACAACTTATTAATTTATTAACTTATTTACACGAAAAACAGAGAAAATATAGTCAAAAACTATATTTTAACTACCAACATACTATATATATACTATGTTGGTAGTTAGATGACTCTGTATAAAAAAACTATGTCATATTCGGATTTAGTGCACTCGAAAACATACCCCTAGGCCTTAAATGGTTATAGATTAAAGCTAGGAAAATTGTTAGATACTGAGAACTGTTGGATTGTTTCTTTATTTTTCGTCTCTATCACCGAACTAAAAATATCTGTAGCTAAAAATCATTTTCGATCAATTTAACCGAGAACCAAACCCCATAAGGTTTATGCGATGTACTTTCCATAAACCACTTGACTTTTTTTTGAATGCACGTTATTATGCCAATATCGTTAAGTTTCCATAAAAAATAAAAACAATTATTTGTATCTTGGAAAGTAATTTAAATAAACTATATAATAAGAAATTACTAGGTGTAATAATTAGTACCTATATAAGGTGTTTCAGAGGGAAATGTCCATACTTTAGATTGCCACCTTGCTGCTTCGAATCAACCATTATTGATATTTCTAAAGGCATTCATTACCGAGAAAGAAATATAAATTATTCCATAAGTATTTAGAGAATTTTTTTAAAACTAAACAATATGTAACTACTGCAAAATAAACTGCAATAAACAACGAAACAACTGCAGACAATGTTATTTTGGGATATTGCCCCTGATCAGTTATCCGCTTAAATAAGATCTGCTTACATAAGATGAAAAAGAAAGTGGAAATATGTGAAGAATGTGCAACATTAAACCATACTGAAGCTTCGTACTTCATAAAAAGCTGACTGAAGCCTCGACAGCAGTCATTGCAGTTGAAAAACAACTACGTTTTACTACTCCATAACTAACTTAACTTCTTAACTACTCCCTAATTATCTCAACTTTTACTAGTGGCCGAAATTGTAAATAATGTTCCAAGGCAAACATCCATCGCTTGAGATTCCTGAATTCAAGATTGTAGAAGTAACATTGCAACAATTTCTGACATTTATGTAAGAAATATTCAGTCATAATTTTTTTTTACTAAATAGGTACATACAATTTTTTTCTACACATATAGCAGAGGTAATTGGGATTTCTAAAAAGGCGAAGTTCACTTGCTTAAACAATTTCAAAATTGCTTGAGATAGTTAATATATCTGTTACAATGTTTCATATACTGTGTCTTAAAATCACAACACCATGCGAGTTAGTTTACTATTATATTGGTGGTTAGTTATATTACCTATATATAGTTTACTATTATATAGGTAATATTATAGTGGTAGTTAGTTATGCGATATTAAGGGTGTTTAAAGAGACGATTTAAAAAAAAATGTTAACGATTTTCTAATCGAATCCCGGTTAAACTAACATAAAGAGCAGCTTACTTATTACTATAGTAATTTTTAAAGTGTATTGTCCTGTTAATAGTGTTTAGCCTTTATCTTTATACATTTACTATATATGTATATAGACAGTGCCGCCAATGTTTATAACGTACCACCTTACATGACAACAATAACAACATTGATTGAGCCCTGATGAAGGAGAAATAAAGCTCCGAAACGTTGGCAAAAATCGAATAGTTGTTATTTACTCCTGGACCTAATCCAACCAAACCAAAAAAAAAAAAATAAAGAGCAGCACTTGAAACTCTCCGTTAACAATTTGAGGAAAAAGTTATTATTAGATTTCTGAGATGCAAAAATTCTATTTTGTTTTCAATTTTTAGCTTTAGGTAGATATTTCGAAAATGGTAAGGTTTTTTTAAAGGAATTTTGGTAGATCTACATTAGAACGATTATAATTCACAAACTGAGATCGATTTCGTTGAACTGTATTATTGGAAATATTTGGTTTATAAATTATAAACTCCATGTGAATTAAGGTATTGGTAAAAGATAGTTCAGCATAATATCTGAAAAATAAAACTATTCCTTGCTATAATATTTATGTTTCATTTATTTTCTATGAATTTTTGATAGCACTATGATATTTATTTTTACTGCACCACATAAAACAAAGGCAGACATAATCAAAGTAATTTTCTGTAGGTCGTACTTATTCAGGTCATCCAAGATGACACTGATAAGGAAATATATAATATAGATTGCAATAATACTGTAATAAATGTACTTTATTGAGACATCAGTAGTATCTTGTTTCCTTATGCCATTGAAGATAATTTAAAGAAAAGAAATATAGATAAGGTAGAATAGAGCTAGCTGAGGGTTTGATAAAAAAAATAAAAATGAATATTGCTATTGCGGTATTCTGTTACAGCTAACAGAAAAATAATATTGTAGGAACACAGAGAAATTAACATTAAAATCCAATAAATAGAGACATGAAAATGGACCCTACCTATGAAAACGCACCAGGAAAAAAGTTTTTCCTGGTGCGTTTTAAAAATGAGAGACATTAATTTTGAGCAACGGTGTGCTACCAGGTTTTGCTTCAAACTTGGACACAGCGCAACGGATACTTTTGCAAAACTTACTGCACATGCCTACGGAACAGTGTTTTTTCAAGAGCCCAGATTTTTTAGTGGTTTAAGGCATTCTCAGAAGGGGGAGAGTCGACCGAAGATGAACCACGCAGCGGAAGGCCTTCATCTTCAAGAATCACACTACTGTTTATCAGATTTTGACTAACGAATTTGGGAAGAGCAAACCATGCGCAAAAATGGTTCCAAAAAACCTTTCGCAGGAAAAAAAGGACATCAGGAGAGAAAGGTGTCTTGACTTTTTGGAAATTGATTGAAAATGATCCACATTTTATGGAACCTGTCATTACTGGTGATGAGACTTGGGTGTTTGAATACGACCCGGAAACTAAGCGCCAAAGCATGGAATGGCACACTTCAAGCTCTCCAAGACCCAAAAAAGCAAGAATGAGCAAGTCGAATATCAAATGCATGCTGATCTGCTTTTTTGATAGCCAGGGAATTGTCCACAAAGAGTTTGTACCTTCGGGCCAAGCAGTAAATCAACGCTTTTACATAGAGGTTCTTGAAGAACTTCGAAGAAGGGTCATGCGTGTGAAACCAAACATCAAGAACAACTGGATGTTGCAACACGACAATGCGCTTTGTCACACAGCCATTTTGGTAAACGAGTTTTTTTTGCTAGTAAAAACATTCCTGTGGCTCCTCAGCCTCTGTATTCGCCTGACTTGAGTCCCTGTGAATTTTTTCTCTTCCCGAGATTGAAAAATCACCTCAAAGGACATAATTTTGGGACAATAGAAAATTTTGGGGAGTCATTTTGGGACCTGTGTGGCTTCCCAAGAAAGTTATTTTGAAGGGGACAAATTGTAATTCTATTGTGAATTGTAATTTTATTCGATTAAAACAAATTAAAAAAAATCAGTCTCATTACTTAATGTACACACCTCGTATGTATGAGATACCCACAAACAAACAATAACAGACTGTACTTCTCGAAGCGTTCACGACTGCAGCTAGAAAAGAAATGAGCGCAGTTTCAGGGTTTATCTACTGCGGCCAAGGGCAAAGTAACTGTTTCATTGTTAATTACAAGGATATTAATATATCCTGTTTGTCCAGAGTTTTCGACCCTGAGGCGTTGCCGCTCGCTCTGCTATATTAGGGAAAATGGCGGAAAAATCACTTTTTCTCGAATATCTAGTGTTTGGTATGAGGTATGTGAAAAATTGTCCCATTTTCCCACTAGTCCCAAATAATAGTCCCACTCAATTTTTACAATATGGCAACGGGGGCAGCAGGGCCTCAAGGTCAAAAATTTAATTTGATGGATTTACTTACATCAGTAATGTACTTACTTACAATCTACTACTATTTGATGTACTTACTTACAATCACGTAATTAAGTACTTGACGTACTTAATTACATCAAATTTAAGAAATAATTCTAAGAACTATTTTAGGATATCCTAACAAATAATCAAAAATCAACTTTCCTTGACCTTTTGAAGGTTATGTACTGTTTTATGTCTCTATTTATTGTCCTTTCGTGCCAATTTTCGGGATGTTCTGTTTTAGATATTGGCGTTCCTCAGGGCTCAGTATTGGGTCCTGTATTATTTATTTTATATGTAAACCATTTAGAGTCTACCATGAAAGATACTTTTTTTTCTATGTATGCAGATGATGTTTCAATCATAATTTCACATCCTGATTCTACCTTATTAAATAATCAATGTAACAATATATTGAAGACCATTATTAATTTCTTTAATGAACATCAAATGCATTTAAATACTGAAAAAACTCAAATAGTACATCTTCATAACAGACAAAAAAAGTGTAATAACTTAAATCTTTTTGTTAATGATAAGACATTAAATATTGGTACTAACGCAAAATTCTTGGGTATAAATTTAGACGCAAATTTAAGTTTCAAGGAACATTGCAATTTTCTCATTGCGAAGATGTCGTCTCTTGTATTTTTATTTAAAAACATGAAATCGGTGTTAACAGAAAACCAATTAATAATTATGTATTACGGTTTGGTTGAATCGAGACTGAGATATGGCATAGAATTGTGGGGTAACTCTACCCTAGCAAGTAATATTTTTAAGCTGCAAAAACGTATTGTACGTACTATAGCAGGGACTTTAAATACATCTACGTGTGTGCCTCTATTTAAAAAATATAATATTTTAACCTTACCAAGTTTATATATTTTTTTCTCTTTGTATTTATGTTTTTGCAAATAAAAACAAATTTACATATAGCTACGATATTCACAAGAAAATCACCAGGAATATGAATATGTTTTATATACCATTTACAAAATTAGAATGTGTAAAAAAGTCACCTAATTATTTTGGTTTTAAGTTGTATAATCAGTTACCTAATGACATAAGACAATCTGATAATATTAGTAGCTTTAAGGACAAATTAAAATCGTTTTTATTATGTAAATGTTTCCAATTTATTATGTCACAATTTATTATGTAATAAATTTTATTATGTAAATTTATTATGTGAATTTTTACAATAAGAATGTCTTTTGTGTCTCTACTTTTGTATATTCTAGTTTTAAGTAATTTATTGACTATTCCTATACAATTATTGATTATTGTCAAAGAAGGAAAATAAATTTTATCTATCTATCTATCTAATTTCTCCGTGTTCCTATAATCATCTTTGTTTTTTTTTTGTTGTAACAAAATACTGCAATCGATATATTCATTTTTCATTTTTTTTTACATTACAGTATTATTACATTTCGTATTGGTGGTTTCGTATTACGATTTCGTACTGGTGGCTAGTGAAAATGCAACACACTGAAGGAGTTGAGTAACATAACTCATACTGCGTTTAAATAATGTATTACGTTAATAAAACAGCGGATTACTATTACATGCTTATCTGATAAGTTGTATTGATAATACTTAATAGGATACGTGTCCCCCATGTACTCTTGTAGCAGCTTCTAGACGCCTTGGAATCAAACAGCGTTCGACTGGTCTCTTGAGGTATAGCATTCCGGGTAGCTTGTACCCTCGTCCATAATTCCTCTGTTCCACTTCCTGATCCGGCATATGTTTGGAGTTTTTTTTCTATCACATCCCATAGATGGGGGATAAACCCGGGCAACACGAAAGCCGAGGAAGTGGTTTAACTGCATGCTTATCCAAAAACTGTGTCTCGTTTGCTGCTGTCTGTAATGTGGTCTGGCATTATCGTGTGGAAATATGGCACCTACAACGTAGTCCTGCAGATAAGGTACTACCACTGGTCGTAGCACTTTATCGATGTATCTAGCTGTTTCAGGTATTTTGAATCCGAGTAGACATGACCTGTTATTATAAACAATGGCGCCCCTTACTATAATCCCTTGTGTTGGAGCCGTATGTTACTTGGCCTCTTGAAATACGGACTCGACCGTCGTGCCGGTACAAGTAAGACCGGGATTCATCAGAGGAGAAGAGATTGTGCTATTCCTCCTTCCACAAATGCTTTTCTTGGCACCATTGGAAACGTAGACGATGGTGTTGTACAGTCAGCGGAAGTTGCAACAATTGAGGAGCTTGCTGCAAGAACAAGGCAGCTCCATTTTTCAATGCGTGACGAGGTTAGCTGCTTATAATTTCGATAAAAATTTTAGGCGTTATTTAACGCAAATTCCACACATCTCAGTGCATGGAGTATACATCCTGACATATGCTGAGCTGCGTCGAATTTGCGTTACATAACGTCTAATATTTTTATCGAAATTATAAGCAGCTAACCTCGTCACGCGTTGAAAATGGAGCTGCCTTGTTCTTGCAGCAAGCTCCTCAATTGACGTCGTGACGGAAGCCCAAAATCGAACAAGAGGCGTCTGACTGACCGTAACGATAAATGATGTTGTGTAACCATTGCCCACTATTGAGCTAATTGGGTTGCTGTTTGTGTGCAGTCCCTTAAGAGGTTACTCATCACTCTAGAAGGTCGAAAATCAAGGTAAATTTTTGGAATTTTTTTCTCAGCTACAAATAAAAATGTTGAAAAATCGTTTTGAGGGTTTATTTAGTACATATTGAAGTGCAAGAAAAATATTTTTTTTATATTAAATACAAAATGGCGGCGTGATGGTGCATGCAACGTTGATGCCTTTTTTTTTCGATCGGCCCATGACGGGAAAAAAATCCATAATCTATAGAGCGGTACACAAGATCAAGTCAAAACAATGATTTTTTACAAAATGGCGGCAGTTTGAAGAAAAAAGAAAAAAAAACACAAAAAATTCGACCGTGATTTGTTTATAACAACCGTAATTATTATTAATCAATTGTAAAAATCGTGTGTACCGCTCTAGATAATTTAGTTAAAGAGCTGGAGTTAAACTTTCAAGTCAATTGGATACAAATTTCCCAAGTTATGCTGCCCGCCAATTATAAAAACATGATTTTGAGAAAAACGCGTTTAAAGTTTCAAAAGAGCGTTGGACTAACGGCTATTACAGCCCAAAATGGCTTCTCTCATTTGAAAAAAATTTTAGTAACGTAACCTATTAGTCATTTTCAAAAGGATAACTCGATAAATTTATCGACGTAGTCCTGGACACTCCAAAATTAGTCGCAGCGAAGCGGTATTTTCGAATATTTTAGAGCGTTCGACTTGTTTCACGAATCGCGTCATAGTTCTACATTAAATCCATCAATAATTCCTCTTAGATATGATTTTTAAGATGTTTTTACGTCATGTAAAGCAAAAAAAAATTGAAAAAATTGTTTTTGAAGTGATGTAACCCCTCAATGCTGGTGACGCCGCATTGCGATCTGTAGTTCGCCTTCGCGGATCAGTATCAGGTCGTTTCACGGTAGTGTGTTCTTCACTCCACTGCCACGTACATCTGGATTTCTCAGAAACGATTAGCCGGAGATTCTTCAAATTGTAATTATGTTTTTATTCCATCATAACAAACCAAAATATGCACCTACAAAAGGTCATGACGTTATTATTGTTTATACTGGGTGTTGCAATTTCAGTTGCCACCAGTGTATATTCCCTAATTTGTATCATGTCGCACGACCTGCATAAGTAAGACATAAAGAAAATCACTTCCCAAAATTGTAATATATTTACATACATACATATGTACAAATACATAAATGAAAAAGATACGTTACCCTTGGAAAGTATCAATCGCCTAACTATCAATCGCCAAAATTATTTATTACTACACGTATTTGTTAACACGTATGTGTTTCTGATTCGTTGAAATCTTATAAAAGTTAGACCAGTTACTTTAAAAATAAAAAAAACATTCTTTGAACAATAAAGTTCAATTATAGGTCGCTGTGTTCACGTTTTAGGATTAAAGGATTAAGGAAACGTGTGGAAAAGGTAATGTGTTTTCTGGAGAATTATTTTTGCCTCCATTAAGTTAATAAACATGAAATCTATAAATAAACGCCTATGATGGAACTAAATCATATTGAATGTATTCTATTGAAGTCGGTGTGACTTCAGTTGAGGGAAGAAAAATATTGGTCTTGGTCTTGATCTAATTTGGTTACCTTTCAGAAATATTCAAGGTTGAATATGTACAATTATATTTTCATCGCTTTTAATTGCATATTTTTAAGTAAGTTTTGGTTATACAGGATACTTATGATTATGCCTATTAAATGTTGGGAGAACTAGAAATACTAATACGGAACTGAAAATTTGGATCAGGAGATTTTCGTGGTAGTTTCTAGTTTAGGATCATATATTTCTTATACATTATTGTTACCAGAATAAATTTTCCAATATTTTCTTTATGTATTATGTAGTTGTTTACAATGTGATCCTAAGAAAAACAAAAGTTAGACATCATGACTCTTAGCGTCGAATTAATAAAAGTGAAAATATCTAAAATTTAAGTACAAAAGAAACACCATTCAACTTTAATTTGATTTTTTTCTATAAAACTGGAAAAACTGAAAATTTTTCAAATGGTTTAACCAACCTCGTACATGTGACGGTTTAGAAGTTACCAATGGTCCCTTCAAAAAAGCAAACACCTAGGTATATATCCTTAAAAAGCTTTCCGCTTGAATAACTTCCACGTAAAAGCCATGTAATGATATGATCATAAAAAATGCACCTGTGCGTTTAAGCTTCACGCCATAATTAATAATATACTTCACGTAAATGGTCACAGAGGTTGTTAACATTTCAGACAATACTTTTATTGATTTTTAGATTTTTTATGGCGTTATATGTACCTACACGTAATTTGTTTTTCCTGAAAGAGCAATCCGATCGATTTTGAAGCTCCCACACTCACAACAAATGTCTGACAGCAACAATGAATGATAAATTATGTTCTCTTTTGCGGAATTTAATTACTTTTAAGGATTTGTTATAGTTGGGATGATGCAAAATACACTATCAGAAATCTATTGAGATGTTTCCAAACACATGGCCTCCATTTCTTATATAAACTTTTTTATGCTTCAAAAATGGGGTTAATGTAACGCCTTTTAACCTGCTACCCCAACTTCATCATTGTTATTGACATAAAGATATTTTTTTGCAGTACCTATCCATTTTTTTAGAGGAAGAGTGTAAAGGGCAATACAATGGAACAAGGGCCCTAGAGCACATTTTAGTGGCTGACTATTAAACCTAAGTTGAAGGTTATTATAGTAAAAACATCAAGCTAAACTTGTAAGGGAAATGTTAAAAAAAAGCGTTACCTTGTATACCGGGGGTCACACAACTACGGAAACGAAGATTATCTGGAAAATGGGTTGCCATAGAAAGAAATGTTAAGAGAAGAGTTAAATAAATAGAAGTCATTCCAACTGAGAAAATACACTTTATATAGTCAAAAGTACAAAGTACAAACATTCTACAGGTTATTAAACTTAATTTTTCAAATAAAACATCCTCTATATTTTCATTTTTCAGAAATTCTCCTTAAAATACCGAACAAATTTTGTGATCATTATACACATCTTTATCCGTTTGTGATATTTACAAAACTACTTATATTATAATGTAACATATTTATTTAAATAAGATAACTTATGAACGAGTTATAAAAATCATGCTCAAGTTGCGGACCACTTTCTGCTAAACATAATTTAATTTATACCTTCGAAAAGCTCTTAAAACTTCCGGTGTCTGCTGGCGGCAAGCACAAGTTTTCCTGTTCTCAAATCATCAATGTTAATTATTTTTTCGGCGTCCACAATTTGTTCTAAATAACCACATAGGAAGAACAGTGTGGGCCACCTGACAGGTCTTGACCAGATCATCAAATGCGTACCAGAAAATAATTTCATAATCTAGAACAAACTTTCTGACTAAAAACAATTTGCTTTTAGTTAGTCAGGTTGTAACCATTAAAACGTGAGTTCCAAAACCTCGATAACTTTTTGTCCGGGAATGGTAATGGTAATAATTAAATATACCGGGTGTTCCATTATCAAGGGGCCACAGCGAAACGACAGATTATTTGGGTAAAAATATTACGATTTAACCAAACTTAATCCAAAAGTTATTGGTAACCAAGATACGACATCAAATTTATAATTTTATTTTCGAATTCCGTAAATAACTTCTTTAAAAAACATTTTTTTACAGAATTTGGTGATTGGGGGTTTTTTTGCAGTTCAAAGTTGTGCTGCTATTCATTGATTATTGTTTTTTTTTTAAATTCTGGTTGAATATCTTTGGTTTCTGCACCTGAAACTACCTATTAACTATTTAACTTTTGACTTTTATTGTTTTTCATAAGCATTTTTCTGATCTTCAATCCTCAATGATTTCCTGTTTTAAGTACCAGAAAATAATTATTATACCATCAAATGTGCACTAGAAAATCATTTCATAATCTTAAACAAAACTATTTCAAACGATTACATTTTTCTTGTAACTAGTATTAATATTTCTGCACGTCGTAAGTTTTAAGGATTAAAACGTTGAGTTCTATCTTGGCAACTTTTTGTCCGGAAATGCTAATGCTAAGAATTATTTAAAAGCCGAAAGGAAAAACCAATCCGCATTCTATCGTATGAAAAAAAAATGGAAATATTTTGAGATCCCCAAAGAGCGGGATTTGATTTTTGGATCTAATAGAAAGCCCTTCAGAGAAATCGTGTTGCTATTTTATTACTATTTAATAAAATATTTGTTGAAAATAATTATTGCTTATAGCACCTGAAAATATGTTTAACATTTATTTTTAATTTTAACCTGTATTCCTAACTTTTGTCTCCTATTATTTCTCATTAGCGACCCGCCCCGGCTTCGCACGGGTGCACTCGGACTTTTTTGTAGACATTTTTAAGGTGTACAATACTGTGGTACATTATTTTGATCTATCTTGTAGTGTTCAGCCAGCGTTTGCAATGTAAGCGCAAAAAAATGTGTTTATTTACGACATCACATTAGAAACCTCTAAAATTATCAGTGTTTCCCTACTACATTATGCATGTATTATACAGATAAACCTTCCTCTTGAATCACTCTATCTATTAAAAAAAAACCGCATCAAAATCCGTTGCGTAGTTTTAAAGATCTAAGCATACATAGGGACAGACAGCGGGAAGCGACTTTGTTTTATACTATGTTATGATTATGATTATGATAATCACTTTTCGGATCTTTAACGATTTCTTGTTTAAAATTATGAAAACATTAAGTTTTCTATCCGGTGAACTTAATTTTAAATTTTGTTTTGTCACATTTTTCGTGGCAATCAACTTTGATATATCTACTTATGTTTGCAGAACTGCAGTTACCCGTCTGTAACTGAGTTTTCAGCATAATTTGGCACCCAATTTATACCAATATTTTTTATAATACTGTGACCTTGATTGATATGAAAATTATTGTATTCGTTAAGTTATTTTCAGTTCAGGTTTTAGATTGATTTATACGGATGTAGGTACGTCTAAAATCTACAAAATGTGGATTATCAAATATGTGCATTTTTTTTAGCTCTTGCGAAAGATATAATGCATTCTAAGACTGACAGTATTAAAACAGAATGAGTTTCTACACCGTTTTGAATAATCATTAATTTTAATAATTAATTTTAAATAAATCATTATTATTTATTAGGACAAAATAAACTATTATTGATTATATCTATATTATTTTAAGTCAAGAACTAATTTTAAGTATATTTTATATTTCTTCAAAAAGTTCTTTCTCAAAAATTTCCTGTCCACTTAATTTTGTCACTGTCAACTTAATTACGTCAACTAATATGAAATAAATGCATGAACTTTTCCCTGCATAAAAAATATGAATTCATAGAACTTATGTAACTATCGATTATTGAAGATTTTTTTACAACCTAAAATACATTATTTACAACTTCCGGTTAACCGGAAGTCGACACAACTTTCTTATTTTAAAGAAAATCAAGTATGTTTTTCAGCTTATTATATTTGCCTTAAAATTCTCTATTCACCCATTTGTCTCTTTACTGACAATTAAAATTATTGTTATTAAAAAAAGTCTAGGCGTCCATGACAAGATGTCTAAAATTTCTAAAAGGTTAGTTTGTTGTTTCTAAAAACAACTAGTAAGCCGTTATGAACTTCATATATATTTTTCAAACTCAGTTATGAGAAGAAAACTACTCATATTCATTTTTTTGTTTTCTGAGAAACTAAGATAGGAACATCGTATTTTTATTTTAATTTTACCAAATTAATGTAATGGATGGAAATTTTTAGTTTTATTTTGTGAAGTGAAGAGAATACGTGGTGTGGCTATTAAATAACAGAACAGAACTGCTACCAGCGCGCTGCGAGCGTATCGCGACAAGTTTGAACAGAACTGTATCTGGTGATACTTTCCCCACCCTGAGCTCGCTGTACAAGCCAGTGGGTCGCTCAGTTTGATTGTAACTGTCGTTTGAATTATTCTACGCATCAGTGACGCGTCGACAAATGTTAAGTGTTCAGATAGCAACGGGTTAATCTTAAGTTTCTTGTTAAATTGGGGAAAACTTTTACAGAAGCTTATGCAATGTTGTAATAAGTAACTAAATAAGTCGTCTAAGCATCCGACGGCTTGCTGAAATATTAGGAATCGACAAAGAATGTGTTCGCCATATTTTGCATGAATCGTTCAACATGCGCAAAGTTTGTGCAAGAATGGTGCCAAAACTCCTCACTCCCGAACAAAAGGAATCAAGAATGAATATTTGCGCTGACATTCTGGACAACATTGACACTGATCCAGGCTTGTTAGACACGGTGATTATTTGTGATGACAAGAATCGAAAGTGTGGAAGCGATTAAAGCAAAAGCGACGAAGGTTCTGAACCAGCTGACAGAAGCGGACTTCCAGCACTGCTTTCGACAATAGAAAAGTCGTATGGAGCGGTGTAGAGATCGCCAAGGGGCGATCACTGAAGGCGGAAAGTTGCTACTGTAATTGGTAATGAATACAAAGTGTTATGACAGCAGTTCGGTTATTTAATAGCCACACCTCGTATGCTAATTCTACGTGACAGTAGTGAACCATAGTTAGGTACTTCACAATCAGTTAAAATATATATACGATGTTCCTGTCTTCGTTTTTAAAATATTGTGGGTTGTAAATGGAGTTTTTTCTCAAAACTAAAAAAAATATTTATGAGTAGCAGGAGTGAACTGAATCTAAAGGAATATGGTGATCCTAACGGTTTAATAGTGTTTTTCAATGGCACAGCAACCTCTTTGGTCACAACCCACTGAGCTAGCTTTCAAAGATTTTGGACATCGCATCATGGGCGCCTAGAATTTAATAAAATGCATTTTAACTGGCAGTAAAAAAAAAGAAAACAAAAGCCACTCTATATAACATCTCTATACTTGATTGAGGTACAAATAATATTTTGTGGTATAAGACAAAACAAAATGTTTTTAATAAATATATTCATAAAAACTCACCTGAATATGTTGACTCTACTACTAATTGACCATAAAGTTTATTGATTGCGTGTGTTGCTTAATGAGTACTACATAATAACCATCGTACGAACTGATCTTTTATAATGCGACGATGTGTATTAGAATCTGTTATCTAGATAGTTCGCGTACTTACTAAGAAGGGTTAACTATTTCAACGAAAGCGCGGGGTTGTACATTTACCCGTACACATGCGCTTTCTAATGTTTACATCGACAATTGCGATGAAATATTGCCCGTATTGCCTATTTAATTGATTCCCCTGAAAGAAGCGTACAAACATTCGTTTTCCCTACTTTTCGGTCGGTAGGTATTGAAAGTTTACGTTCATTTTTGTCATTTGGACGTGGTAATTAATACGACCATGTCACAATCCAGAAACAAAGATTAATTTAATTAAATGAGGGAAATCAAGATAAAAATAAGGGAAGGCAAGAAAGTAATGCTAATTATTTAACGAAATCCATATATCACTTGTGATAAAATCTGCATAGTAAAAGGTACAACTTGTAAGATATAAGTGACCGTTTTTTACTTTCTACTGCATTTGAATGTATTTTAATGGAAAAATATAAATTCATGTTTCTATTAAAATTCACTCAAGCCAACTCTTAAAGAAACTGCGATTTTATAAAAACTAGGGACGAAAAGTTATTTCATGAAGTTCCAAAGATATTACACTACATTTTAACTATGATCTATATGATAACAATGATCCATATTATAACTTTTTTCGCCTCTTGATAGACGGCTGCAGTTCTCTTACAGCTGGTTTGATGTTATTTAATGAGTTTTACCTTTAAACCGACGCTATCAAGTAGAAGTTGTATGCAATGATACCAGGTCTAGGAAAATGTCTAGTTCTATGGACAATTGACTAAAATTATTTTTAATAAAAAAATTGGAAAATTCTAGTTTTTCTAATTTTATTTTCCTTGTTCAAATTATATTCCCTGTTTTCGGTAGTTACGGATGTAAAGACAAAATAATAAACAAAATTGTTAGCGGAGTTATCAAATCTATTTCTGTTCAAAATTTAGACCAAAAATTGTGAGGTATTTGAATTTTGATGTTACTGAAGATCTCAAGTAAGATCGACGAAAAACTTGTAAACCGACTGCCAATCATTGAACTTTGAAGTTATATGTTTTGATCAAAAACGTTTTTTTATATTGTTTTTCAGTTTCAGTTTAGTTTTTACATCTGTTATCAACAAAACGTTGGTTTAAACCACGTGTGTCACTTATTATGATTTGAATTTCGATTATATTTAAATTTAATAAGTCTAGGGGAATAATAGGGAAAAATTTGTAAACATTTTCAACTGCTAGCATCTGGCAACACTGGCTGAATATATTGCGTATCAGCACTCGTCGACGTTGATAAATAAATTAATAATTCTGGAAACAAGAATGTAACTGAGGTACTGCTAAATCATAAATACTTTTACCCCTAAATAGAACACAACTATTCAAACAAGAGGGCAATTCTACAATGATAAGCAAACAATTTAAATCTTGACGTTTATTTTATGTAGAAACAGAAATTTCACTGCAAGTCAGGCGACCATTCCAAAATTAATTTATTGATTGCACAACAAACTACTCATTAGAGCCTGGAGTGGGTACTGGAACCTTCGGCGTAAAAACACAAAACTGGACGTTTTTCACGAAACACCGAACTACTATACTTTTCTCGACGTACGTTTCGCCAACTAAATTGTCATCTTCAGAAGAAGATTAAAACTAAATTTTAACTTACGCACTTCCACTATTTATACTTAATTTGTTGCCACGGTTCATTGAACCGTAACAGCTGTTTTTGTTTATCAGAGCAAACAGTGGACTGGTTGGTTATTTTTTGTATTCATTAGAGTTCAGTTATTTTTAAATTTTGAAATAGTATTTTAATTATTAACTCTAGTTATATGCTATAGAAAATACTATCATAAAAATGTGCTTCGGTATGTTGAAAAACAAACATTAAAGGTTCCAACGGCAGCCTATAAAATAGTTTTTATTTTTTTTTATATCAGTGGCAAACTTATTCTTGTTCTTTATTGAGAGTATGAGTAAAACACTCAATTTGTGTTCCACAGTCTAGATGCAAACGTTTTTTTTTATATCCCTTCAATGAAACTTAACTCATTGTCAACTTGTCGAAAAACATCTTTCCAAAGTAGATCAGATTTTGACTTATATGACGATAGGTTGACTTTCAAACTCGGAAGAGTTTTGATAAAATGCTTTAAGGTCAAAACATATGGTTGTTGACGGTCTGAACTTCAAATTACATAGATCAGTCAAAATTATTGAGGGTCACCTTTTTTTTAAAAAAAAAACTAAAAACTAGGAGTCGCTTAAGAAGTGAAAAGTTGTTATGATTGTGCTGGGAACTACTGTAATAGCTCAGCTTTTTATATTTCTTTATCAAATAATACCAAACTTTTTTTACAAATAACGTACATAATCAATGAAATATTAGTTGGATAAAATCTGCTAGCATCCAGATTATACATAGATAAACTACTACGCCTGCACGTATGCAACACAAATTATAGCGTTTTGTTCCAATGCTGAATTATTGTTAGTCTATGTTTGATAACCGTACAGAGTATTTAATGTAGGCTGTACGTTTGGTTGTCTACCATTAAGAATAAATCAGCGTATATTTCAATATGGTTGTAGTTACTATTATTATGTCCAATTTCAAAAATAATGTGAAAGTTATAATTAGACAGGGAATCCACTAAATCTTAGAAACTATCTTTACTTTGCTTTTTCTGATTTTGTACCTCTGTTTTGAACTGCAGCATACCGACTATAATGGCATTATAGTAAGTATGCGCCTAATATAATTAATTACATTAGTTAAAGAATATGCAAGAAAATTATCGTGAAAGTTTTAAAATGTTGCTATTTTACGCATCTCTTTTACGACTGTTATTCTGGTTTTTTAATCTAGTTAGTCATACAGATATACATATGATACTGCTATATTGCTATATGATATATTGCTGGAGTAGATTTTCTGATAAAGCAAATTGAAAGCAAGACCCAAAAATATAAATTGTGAGATGAATTGTTAAACAACAGTTAAGCAACATTTTTGTTATTTTACTCATTACCAAAGTTATTAACAGCGTTTTCCCTTATTCGAACAGGCTTTAGTCTTCAAACTACTAAAACTTGTCCATATACTATTTTTCATAAAATAAAATAATAGTCTCACAATTACTTTCATAAGTAGTCCATTTTCGTAATTTATTTTCAAATATTCAAACGATTTCTGATTGTGATTGTGAAATATGAAATAGTTTCTTTCAAATCTACTCCAAAATGGCAAAACCATTGTGCTGCCAGACAAAATAAATAGGTATTTCTTTAATCGAATATTTTAAACAAGGAGCCATATTCAAATATTCCAGTGTTTTTAAAACAATGCGTAAAATATGTATGTATAAATAGTATAATTATTACTGAAAAAGTATTTATTTATAAATGTATAAGGTACCTATGTTTCTTAGCGTGTAGTAATGAATTTCAGCATATCAGCAAAATAATGAAAATGATATACATATTTCTTCTGAGAACTGAAATAAACAGAATTAAATATTTATGTAATATTGTATATTAAAATTAATAAAATATATAATAATACTATAATATAAACAAAAAGATTGTTTTTCATGTTAAATCATTACTTGTTTCTTTCTTCGTCTTTTCTCAACTCTCTCTTCTCAACTTCAATTACTGTAGAAAATAACTAGGTAAATGTTCTACATATTTGGACTTTAGGAATATCTAGGTACTTGCTATATAAAAAAAAGATTAAATCAGTACAGCATGATTGTGTTAATGTCGCCATAGTCTAAATATAATAAATTATTATAATTATTGTAATCAATCTCACTTTGTTGTCTGTGCTTGGGTGTTGTGTAGTGTCATGTTACTCACTCTATTTCAAGTTTTAACAGCTATATATATGAGGTTTATAAAGACGTTATAAATCACGAAATATCGATATCACGTTCTACACTATTATTTTTTTACAGATAAATTATTTCAATGTATTAGGGTGGTTGGAAAGTAAATTTTTTTTGTTAAGTAACACCGAAGCAAAAAGTGATGATAATACTGTGAATCGTGTGACAACATTTAATTGCGTTAACAAATTTAAAGATGACCATTTTGATCTTACCGTTCAACCCCATTTTGCCGTTGGCTATGAGAATGTGCGTCAATCTGTTGAAGAAAGCCCTGTCACAAGTCAACAGAAATTTTCAGCAGTTTTTATAATTTCTGATGGGCCTCCAGCAAGAAAATCCCATATTACGAGAATGTCTTCAACAGCTTGGGGTACAATTTCAGGATTAATGGTTAACATATTACTAGATCGTATTTGATCAGTAAGATCAAAATTGTCAACTGTAAGCTTTTTGCTTTTTTTTTTGCTTTTTTGCAAATGTTTTTAATTGTAGTAATATATAAATATATAAATATATATATAAATGTTTACGAATACTTTTCCGAAAACTTTCCTATCGCTCTAATACTTCGATTCACAAACATTTCTATCTGTGCATTCACAATTTTTCTTATTAGCCCTATTAGTGTATGTATACAAAAGTATAGTAGATCTTAAATTTATAGTAGATATAAAAAATCCCACAGACTCACCACAAAGTGCCGGTTCAAAAAGAGGCCCAAACAACCTCTCATGTGACACAAAAGACAATGGGATGTTAAGATTAGCAGTGTAATTTAGGCTACTCGCCTTTTGTGCTCGTTTTCTTTTTGCGCTTCTAGAGCAAACAAGAGCATTGTCTAAATACAACGAGATGCAGAAACAACTGTGCATAAGATTTTCTCATTATTTCGTTTTTTAGGCTTATAATAAATATAGTAAATTAAGTTTTGTATTTTTTTTTTGTACAGTTTAGATGTCTTCAGTAACATTTATAAGAAAAAAAAATGTGATAATTGCATTGTCTCAGTTGAAATTATGCATGTTACTTGCCCCTCACTTAGTTACGCTGCGGCTGCGTTTACTGTAAGTTTAAAGTCTAGGTGTTTCAGTTTTTTGTAGCAAGACTTTAACACCTGATAGAACTTTTAAACAAGACGTTTGTGTAAACATAGGTCTTGAAACTCGAGATACAGCATGTTCAATTTAAATTTTAAAAACAGTTTTTTTTAATATCGAAAACATTTTTCAATGTATCTATTACATTAAAAGTTGGTATACGGGAGTTTTTCAGTATGAGAAAACCTACTATGGATACCATTTAAGGCAACATAGCGCCCGATCTAGCAACACTACGGAGACGGGACTTGGAAGGGCGGTAGGTTAACATGTAATGCACTTTCAGGACAAGTTTGAACTTGTTAGTGGTGTGCTTTCAGATTTTGCCTCAGACTTGGATACAGCGCAATTTCAGTAAACGAGTTTTTAGTCCAGAAAAAATATTCCTGTGGCTCCTCAGCATCCTTATTCGCCTGACTTGAGTCCTTGTGACTTTGTTCTCTTCCCGAGATTGAAAAATCACCTCATGGGACGGAAAATTTTGGGACCATAGAAAACATTCAAACTGCTGTAACCGACCAGCTGAAGGTTATTCCGGTATATGAGTTTCAGCACTGCTATGGGGAATGGAAGAACCATCTCTAGCGCTAAAAAAAAATTAAAAAATCTTTATTTAATTTACTAGTCTTTTACTTTATTTAATAGTCTCATTATTTTATTTACACATCTCGTATACAACGCCTAAAAATGGACATGCAATATTGACGCTATTCGTCTTTGGCAACATTTTTATTGAACTGCGGCATTTATTGGAATGACACAAGTCCAGTGGCGGTGCGTGATATTTCAGTTAGCCATATCTCGAAAACGACGCATGGGACCCACTTTTTAGGTGATGACTATACACCTCTTACAGAAAGGATTTATAGTGAAAAAACCGTCAGCAAAGTTTGCGAAAAAATTTTCAAAAACACTGGAGCACTCCCTGGGTTCTCAGTAACGCTCTGTGGGATATTTGCAGTATATTTTTTTTCATAATCTAGAAACAAATATAAGGAGACGTTTTTTCGATTTGTTGCAAAATATTTTTTTTTCAAAAAGTTATGGCCATTTTAATTTTATAGGACCATTTCGTTTCCCAAAATTAAACGAAACTTCCAAACCAAAATTTGGGAAACGAAATGTTCCTATAAAATTAAAATTAAAATGGCCATAACTTTTTGAAAAAAAAAAATATTTTGCAACAAATCGAAAAACGTCTCCTTATATTTGTTTCTAGATTATGAAAAAAAAATATACTGCAAATATCCCACAGAGCGTTACTGAGAACCCAGGAGTGCTCCAGTGTTTTTGAAAATTTTTTCGTAAACTTTGCTGACGATTTTTTCACTATAAATCCTTTCTGTAAGAGGTGTATAGTCATCACCTAAAAAGTGAAGTGGGTCCCATGCGTCGTTTTCAAGACATGGCTAACTGAAATATCACGCACCGCCACTGGACACAACAGTCTTGATTTACAAAATATGGTTTTCTCTGTCATTTTAAAGGACGTTCGGGGTTCTTAGCTCCACCATATCCAATCTGCTTAATTAAGATATCATCCATGCACCAAACAATGCGAATATTGAGATGGCATTCTCGTGGCTGCACGCCTCAGCGCACTCCTGACGAGAGTGCTGTTGCTGCCCCGACTTTCGAGCGATTTAGTACATCGGATGATTTGTTGATGTCTTCGCCATTGTAGCTGTCGATATTTTTGATTAATGCCTTTCAGCGACAATATTTTAATGTATGATATTGCCAGATGTATTTCTCTTACACGAATATAAACGTTAGATACCTTGTTCTGTTCCTTGTTTCGCCAGGTTGTTCTTTTACCACGAAAAAACTGTTACGATTTATCAATGGCCGCGATTAGTTTTCTTTTATGTAGTTATTTGAAATATATTATTTTTAAATAATTAATCACCGGCTTTCAAGAACACTTTCCTGAGTATAATCGTTTCAATAGAATGTGGGTTAACATACACATATGGCAGGTCATAAATATTGTGATCATCGAATATCAATGTAAGGATTATTTTAAAACACTTGCTTGTACAGGGTGATTTATTTTGAACAGTGCTTATTTTGCACAGGCATTATCGCCATTTAAATAATCTTGCTAAATCCTGAAAAAACTCCTGAAAAAACTAAAATATCTACAACTGACAAGCTCTATAACTGACATCTTTACAATTTCCTCAAGTATACAAGAACAATTAAGAGACAACATGGAAATAAATGAACAAAGGAGTGCAAGTAGATATGTACATACCTATATATTTGCACCGAATCATTGTCATAACTTTGTACAAGGTCCGACAACAAAGTAATTAATGATTTTTTACCGCCTTTGATAATTTCGTGCCTGCTTCGCCATTTCTCCTTCCTTCGATTCTCCTCCACCAGCAGTACAAAGAGCGTTGCCAACTCAAAATGTGTCAAGGTAGGAGATTGGATTTTAAAAGTTGGTAGTTTCCAACAAATCCTAGTATGAAAAGTTGGTAGATCTACTACCTTTATTTTTCAAGTATGTTAGAGATCCTCGAGTAAAAATCTGGTATTCTGAATTTATTTTTCGACATATTTTAACTATCTTCATAAAGGAACTAATGATAAAGCAAAATTACAGGTCGTCAGTATTCAAAATAAGAATAGAAATGTCAAAAATTGAAGAACAAATCATAAGTCCATTATATCACAATATAATAATTCCTGATCATAAATATTTAAGTAATTAGTATTTTAGTAATTAGTTTAAGTAATTTAGTAATTAGTTAATTTAAGTATGCAAGCATACTTTAATTCCAGTGCAGTTTATATGTAGGTATATTACTTATAGTAATTGATTTACTTGGTCGGATATCATATTTCAATTTATGAGGCAGCTTAGGTTCGATACTTTCTGAGAACAACTTTTTTTTCAATTTTTTTAGTAAAGTAATTTTAATTAAACTTTGATAAAACTAAGTAAAATCAATCTTAAAATAGAAGAATGGAACTCATTAGATGTTTAAAAGTACCTATTAAATAAGTTCGAACCCAGAACCGTAGCTTTAAAAAAAAAGAACTGTACCATTATAACGTTATACCGGACCAGAGTTGATAAAGAATCGTGGATATTATACAAATTGAGCTTGTATTTAAGTGAGCTTGAATATTGAATTTAAATATTTATATTAATATTAACTCAAAGTTTGGTATGACCTATCAAGACGTATTTTTCGATGCTTACTATTACTACTAATTATAAGAAATACGATTAGGATGAATAAATTAGAGACAAAAACAATTAAAATAATAAATTCAAATATTCATACAATGAAATTGCTGAATATGGAGAAAAAACAGACTTCGGGCGTAAATGTTTTCAGAGTGCATGCGTTGCAGCGAAAATATATATTTTTTTTATGACTTGTTGTTATCCACCCTGCGTAGTTTTTGTCCTTTCCCACAGCGCGGAATATTTTTGATCGAATGCTTCTTTAATTTCTGAGGTGGAGAATTTTCCTCATTTTCACTCATAATTGGTCAATTTCAACACTGCCAACTCTCAATGACTAAAACCTAAGAGGTATCATAGGTTTGTCCCTAAGAGAAACCGTTTAACTCATTATTAGGGTGGTACAATGAAATAAATGTAAAAAGTTACTAAATATCCCTATAATTTATAGCTTACTGGAATCGACAATTATCGAAAATTGGTAACATCAAACGCCGCCATGATGTAAAAAGTAAATAAAATATTTTCATATACATATGTATCATAGATATATGAATATTTTGAAAGTTGCACAATAACCTGGAACACCATCTATTATCCATTACATTCACTACATACATCAATGGATAAGAAATAAAAATAAAGGTTGGTGCAATCAAAATATTAATCATTATTATCATTTTTATGCATATGATTTAAATTTTCGTAAAATTCAAAAAGTGAGTAGATTTTTGGTGCAAGGTAGTAGATTTGAGCAAGATACTAAAAGTTGGTAAATCTACCGAAAAGTAGGTAGAGTTGGTAACGCTGAGTACAAAGGACACACTTGCGCTTCAGTGTGGCACAGTTGCATGTCATGTTCAAAGAGGGTCAAAGGGGAGTGTGTTACGAGAATGGAGTCGCTTGTTTTGTGTGAAACATTGTGAAAATGCCACCACAACGTACAGCAAACCTTAGGGAGTGAAATTATCTAATGGGCACACGCTTTTCGTTGGCATAAAATGATAATTGAGGACACAATCAATAATGATGATCCGCAAAGTGGATGGCAAACATCACAAAGAGGCGACAATAGAGCCAGGATGAAGTAAATCAACACAGGACATCCCCAAAGAGTTCCAGATATGTTAAGAGCAGTGGCAGAAGCATTAAAAGAGGTGCCTTTAAACATAAGGTGTCTAGTTTGAAGTTGATCACATGGATATTACATAAAAATTTAAAAGAGAGTTTTTCTGAAAGCAGTGTAATTACTTTACTGTTTAACCTCGTATGCAAAATTGATTTAATCTGGCTTTGCTCTATATATTGATTACTAGAACATCAATTCCGGCGAGCCGCAACAGAGACGGAATAACAATCATATGTATTAGAAGAAATTATCTATCTTGATATGTTTGTGAACGGATTATTAATTGGTCTAAAAAAATAATTACATGCTTCAACAAGAGGTCACGATAACATGTTTCTATGACCTCACGGTAGTCTTTGGGGTAAATGATATTCCGTTACATTAACTGAAAAACCTCACACTAAGCGTTTCTAGAAAAATATATGAGCCGAAAACTCCTTAATCCAGCCATACTAATAATAATAATAATAATAATAATAATAATAATAATAATAATCTACTACGAGCTCATAAATCCAATTAATAGACCCAGAATACCTAAACTCAGGAATGTCAACAAAGCACGTGGCATAATATCCAGTGCCAACAGTATTCTACAACAATATTTGGATGGCACCAATGATCTACAAAAGGCACATTTGGGTCTGTATTGTGCATCAGCACTCATCCTTGAATTGAATGGACAGCAAGTATATACGCCGAACCCCAACCGAAGGAAAAAGGACAGTGATACCCCGATGTGGAGGAAGAGGCTTGAGAAAAACATCGACGAGCATAGAGCTGACGCTGATGTCCTCAACGAATTTCTAGCAGGAAACAACTCTCGAAGGGTCATGGCTAAAACACAAGCCATAGCTAGAAAGGCGCAGATAGATCTGAATAATGCAGACCATCGGCAACAACTATTGAACCTCAAAGATCTTCTAAGACAAAAGGCGAAAGCGAAGGGTGCCAGGCTACGTAGATACAACAAGCTAACAAAAAGGAAACAACAGAATGCTGCGTTCGAGAACAACCAAAAGCAGTTTTTGAGGAGCTTGGAGAAACAGGATGAAGAACAACCTGCAGAAATCGATCCAGCGCGATTCACAACATACTGGAATTCTATATGGAGTGACGCCGACACATACAACGAGAACGCGCCATGGATTGAGGAAATTGAAGCACACAACGAAGATCTCAATCAAATGGCTGTCGGAATCATTACAGAAGAGGACGTAACCGTGGCAATCAAGAGGACCAAGAACTGGAAAGCACCGGGCCCTGATGGGATTTACAATTTCTGGCTCAAGCAACTACCTGCATCTCATGGCATTCTGGCAAAGTGTTTCACGGAGGCGATCAACGATCCGCATGTCGTACCTGATTTCCTGATGACAGGCAACACGTTCATGCTTTTCAAAAAGGGTGATGCTGCACAACCGAAGAACTACAGACCCATCACGTGTCTGTCAACAATATATAAGCTCTTGACGTCTATCATAAATGAAAAAATCTATCGTCACTGCTTGGAAAACAACATCTTTGAGGAAGAACAAAAGGGATGCATCAGAGGCGCAGCGGGGTGTAAACATCAACTGACAATCGATGCTGTGGTATTGAAGCAAGCCCAAGTAAGAAGAAGAAACCTGCATATGTGTTACATCGACTACAGCAAGGCGTTCGACTCGGTACCTCACGACTGGCTACTAAAAGTCCTAGAAATTTACAAAGTCTGCCCTCGGATAAGAGCTCTTCTCCAACATCTTATGCAGTCTTGGAAAACAAACATTTGGGTCTCTGGAGGGAACACAGGCCAAGTTGACATCAAGAAGGGAATCTTCCAAGGTGATTCACTCTCGCCGGTTTGGTTCTGTTTGGCACTCAACCCATTATCAACCCTACTGAATAAGACAACAGCTGGGTACAAGATCAACGTGAGAAACCGAGCAACACTCACTCACCTGCTCTACATGGACGATCTAAAACTATTCAGTGGGTCCAAGCCAAATCTCCAGGCCCTCATTGGAACTACTAGGACCTTCAGCGACGACATCAAAATGTCCTTTGGCCTAGATAAGTGCGCCACACTGAGTATCGTGAAGGGAGCACCTCATAACAATCCAGAGGTGTATGCCGACATTCATCAACTACCACCGGAAGAACAATACCGTTACTTGGGAGTGTGTCAATATGGCAGGATCAACCACACACAATTGAAGAAGGAATTCCAAGAGAAATACAAGAGCCGTGTGACAAAGTTGTTGAATACGCTTTTATCTGGAGGCAATCTTATCAAAGCCATCAACTCGTGGGCTGTCCCAGTGCTGACATACTCTTTCGGAATCGTCAAGTGGTCCGTTACTGATCTCGATGAGCTCGACCGACTTACCAGGCGGCTTCTGACTAAATTCAGACAATTGCATACGAACTCTTCAGTAATTCGACTCTACCTGCCTCGAAGACGAGGTGGGAGAGGTCTATTGAACATCAAGAATCAGTGCCTTAACCAAGAAGCTTCCTTAAGAAGAAAAATACTAAACAACAGGGACCCGCTAATAACAACAGTAGCAAGAGAGGACGCTGGATACACGCCTTTGAGCCTGGGATGTGAACTTATTCCGGTCGACGTACCAACAGAAGAGGAGCTCTGGACCCAGTGGATGGAACATGCTTTGCAGGGACGTTTTCCGAAAATGTTACAGCCAGACCACATCGACAAAGAAAATTCGTTAAAATGGCTTACCGACGGCTATCTGTACCCCGAAACCGAAGGCTTCTTGACTGCCATTCAGGACAGGGTTATAAAAACAAGGAATTACCAGAAGCATATCCTGAGAGACGACGTCGAAGATATATGTAGGAAATGTGGATCTGCAGGCGAAACTATAGAGCACGTAATAGGAGGGTGTCCCGCGCTAGCAGAGTCAGCATATCTCGGCAGGCACAACCAACTTGCGAAGATGGTGCACCAACAACTGGCACTTAAGTATGGCCTGTTAGCGACGGCTCCGCCATACTACAAATACACCCCGGAAGCTGTGCTGGAATCGGAAGTAGCAGTGATGTACTGGGATAGGCTAATCATCACCGATCGAACAGTGGACTTCAACCGACCAGATATTGTGCTGATCAATAAGGAACAACGAAGAGGGATCATCATAGACATCGCTGTGCCACTTACCCACAACATTCAGAAGACTGAACGGGAGAAGATCGCGAAATACGGAAATCTATCAATGGAGCTGAAGCGCCTATGGAAACTGGAGAAGGTGGAGACGTACGCCCTAGTAATATCGGCAGAGGGCGTGATGACGACCAGATTCGCCAAGAACATCGCGGCATTAGGACTGTCTTATAATATTATTCGAAATGGCCAGAAGGCAGTTGTACTACAAACATGTCATATTGTAAGAAAGGTTTTGGGACAGGATGAATTTCCTCCCCTCGCCTGAGCCTAATTTCTGCTGGAGGCGGGGATGAGATATCAAGCCATCACTGTCTGCAGTAGGAATGGGTGAATGTTTCCCAGCGTTTACGCTGAGAAGTGTGACTATAAAGTCGGCGAAAAAAAAAAAATAATAATAATAATAATAATACTCACCCTATAATTACTCTGAAGAGTAACCCCTTAGGTCCTCTCAGGGACCTGTGCGGGAAGGAGTGGCTATTATTATTATTTGCCATGGCGCACTGGGAGCGACTTAAGATTATTTCGGTAACGCATTTGCTTTACAGTTCTGAGGAAACCCAGAAAACTCAGAACATTACCAAATCTAGGGCATGTGCGGTTGGATTGGCATCTATGCATCCACACCTATATACTAGTGTATTAGTGGTTGCATATCAAGCCCTGACGGAGAAAGCGAGACAATTAAAACTCGCTACCCCGGCTGGGACTTGAACAACGCGCACAGAGGTATCGCGACTGGAAAGACGGTGCTTTAACCCACTCGGCTACCCGTGCCCCAGATGTTCACTAATAAACAGATATATTGAGCAGATATACGAGGAAGTATTGCAAAATATTTACAGCGTACTGAATTTAGTTGAATATCAAGACCGTACTGAAAAAATACAAAAACACGAGTAAAAAATATGTGCTATAACATATTTTATTTAACATAACACGTTTTTTTTGCTAACTGAAAGAGATGAAGTTGAAGACAAATGAAGAAGTTAGTTTGCGCGAATTGAAAAAGTCTTGTACGGGAAGCGATCATGTTTACAAGTATGTAAATGTAAATGGTTTTGCTTCGACAGTATATTGTTCCGAAAAATTGCGGACGCGATTAGTAAATATTTTTCAACGAACATTTATGCGATTAAAATTCCAACGCAGATGTGGTTTATTCATGATGTAATTATTTAATTTTGAGTTTACCGGAGGGCATTTTTGTATTGTGTTGAATTTCCTATGAACTAATTCTTTGTAATAATAGTGACCAGAGTTCGATAATTCCCATGGTAACGTATGGCTCCTGATCTGGTGGCACAAAGCTATAAAAAGGAAGCCATAACTAAATTAGGCAAGCTGCAAAGACTTACCTGCTTAGGAATAACAGGGGCCATGCAAAATACGCCCGCTGCAGCTGTGGAAGCAATGCTGTATCTTCCGCCTCTACACATCTCTCTCCGACAGTAGCGTACAGGCTAGAAATTTACGGGTATGGAGTAACCACCACAAGACGGGGATTCCATACAGATATATTTAATAAATTAAAGCAAAACCGCATGTTAAATTTGCGATCGGACAGAATTGGCCGTCTCATTGTCTTCCACAACCTTATCGGGTAATTTTATTATACTGAATGAGGGAGAGGAAGATAAGAGACACATGACAACTCAGCGGAATGGAACCATCTGGTACGCAGATGGTACTGGAGCGGGTGCAACAAACAGAGTGGGTGGGTGCGAAATCAGCATAAACTTGAAGAACTCAGCAACCGGATTTCAGACAGAACTAACTGCAATATCCGCTTGTGTGCAGGATATGATCAGGAGGTCTTACACAAATAAGAGGAACCAGATTATCTCTGATAGCCAAACAGCACTCAAAGCCCTGGGAGCAGTAGAAATACATTCCTAGGTAGTTAAATACTTTATGGATTCCCTAATACAACTAGCGGAACATAAGTTCAGTAACACTCTCAAGTGGGTGAGAGGACACCAAGACGACGAAGGGAACGAATGAGCGGACTTTCTCGCAAAGAAAGGGACTGAGGTGCCACTGATAGGGCCCGAACCCTCCTGCGGCCTGACCTACTGGACAGCCAGGAGGGCCATAAAGGACCTATTAAGAGAAAAACATGTTTCTCACTGGGCGAAAGTCCCAGAATTGAGGCAATCACGGATGTTCATTGGCGACTCATCCTGGGACAAGTCAATAGACCTTATAAAACTGGGTAGAAACCAGCTGAGATGGATAGTAGGACTGTTTACAGGACACTGCCCACTCATGCGACATCTCACCACAATTGGGGTGAAAAATGATCCCGATTGCAAGAGGTGTGGAGAGGAGAAAGAAACCCCCTTCCACATATTATGCGAATGCCCAGCAATGACAGCTGTTAGGCACTCGAACTTTGGGGCTACAACAATAGAACCAAAAGAAGTAACAGACCCTCCACTAGAAACTGTCCTTAAATTTCTTAAGGAAACATGACTAGTGGAATGACTAGCTGCGACTAGACTAACTGTGGGGGCACAATAAGCATCGGCTTAAGTGCACAGGGCTTGCACCTATCCCATACGTAATTGTAATTGTAATCGTAATTGACCTGAGTTCGACTCTGATGCGGCTCACCCGAAAATACGCATTATTGATTACTCAATTCCCACATTGAGTATTTTGTATTTTCAGTTACCGCTTGTTTTCCTCAAAGTTCTCAGGTGACCAGCTCCGAGGAATTCCGCACCTTTCGTTCACTCTGCTTACTTTCATCATTCGATATTGAATAATAGTGACCCGACCGACGGCCGGCATCCCACCGAGGCGGTATGTGATCGCGCCCTGCGAATACCTCATCGCCGGCCCGGTCCTAATTAAAACTCCTTTAATTACAAACTGCAACTCGCAATTTCAATTTGCCACTCGCGATCCACGGACCCCGCCGCCGCGCCGCGCCGTATGAATTCCTTATTAGCGGCCGCTGAAAATGTCAGTCGGTGCTGCACACGAGGTTTAATTACTAAACCGTGAAGTGTTTCCCATATAATAAAATTGGCAAGGTGTGTCATAATCGATGATCGTAACGTAGCGCAGCGCAATTTGATTATTTTAAGATATCTTAAATATATTGCGCGTAAGACTTGAAAGTGGCTGTCACTTAGCATTCATAAAATACTACGTTATGAACCATCCTGAGTTGTCCCTCAAGGATCAAACTTAGGACCTCTACACTCCCTGTGTTCTATTAATGATTTTACAAAAAATATGAACAGCGATAATTGTTTTCAAACGACTGGCACAAGTGTGTCAAATCAGGTAACTAGGCCGGTAATCTGATTTGACCCCCTACACAACAATCCCCTAAATAACAAGGACAGTAGAGGTCCTAGATTTAATCCTTGAGGAACAACTCAAGATGGTTCACATTGAATAACATTTTACGTTTCAAACGACCTGCTCAAGAGTCACAGAGGGTCAAATCAGGTAACTAGGCCGGCCATCTGAGTTGACAACGACTTAAGAACTCGCATTACTGGTGTAATGAGGGCGACAAGGGATGAGGTGTTATAGAAGTACGGAAATTTATGGACAGATCAGAACTGCATATTAGTAATAAAGGTAGATATTTTGAAAGTTAGATGAGAATCATTTGATGCAGGTGCTTTGTCAATTTTCATGGTAACTATTAGTTTATTAAAAGTATACAATTAAGTACTAAATTACTTATTGGTTGTATTTGGGGGCGTACCAAATTAACAAATTGCAAAAAACTGAATTTAAAAGCTGAACTAGAATTTAAAAAGCAAATATGGCTGTTACAGCTACAAAACAATAAAAGGAATAAAAAGATTCTGCTAAAACATGCAAATAAAAAGTCAAATAGGTTTAAAAAAAAAATACTTTTTCTTGTGTCCAGAATTGTCATCGGAAGACATACAGGTTCCAAAAAGTACAAAAAGATTTTATTGGAAACACAAATATTAAAATTTGTAGACTAGTTTTATCTTCAGACCTGCTGCGTAAAAATTATTGAGTAACGAAATAAATAAAAGCTGTGTTTTATAGTGTTTGAAATAAAAACATAATATACTGACAATGAGTATAATTTGCATTTGAAATGTGATAAATACACGATCGAATTAACACAGGCAGGTACGTAGGGTACGTAGGGGGTGCGTAGGGAGAACGTAAGGGGAACGTAGGGAGAACGTAGGCTATTACGAGGTGTGTACATTAAGTAACGAGACAGATTTTTTTAATCTTTTTTTATTCGAATAGAATTACAATTCAGTATTGTCTCCTTCAAAATAATTTCCTTGGGAAGACACACGGCGCTGGAGACGGTTTTTCCATTCCTCATAGCAGTGCTGGAACTCATATACTGGAATACCTATCAGCTGGTCGGTTACAGCCATTTGAATGTTTTCTTTGGTCCCAAAATGACGTCCCTTGAGGCGATTTTTCAATCTTAAGAAGAAAAAAAAGTCACAAGGACTCATGTCAAGCGAATAAGGATCCACAGGAATGTTTTTACTGGCTAAAAACTCGTTTACTGAAATGGCTGTGTGAGAACGAGCATTGTTGTGATGCAGCATCCTATTTTTTTTATGTTTGGTTTCACAGGCATGGCCCTTTTTCAAAATTTCCAAGAACCTCTCTGTAAAAATGTCGATTTACTGTTTGGCCTGGAGGCACTTTGTGGACACTGGAGGCAAACACTTTGTGGACAATTCCCTGGCTATCAAAAAAGCAAATCAGAATGCATTTGATTTTCGACTTGCTCATTCTTGCTTTGTTGGGTCTTGGAGAGCTTGAAGTGTGCCATTCCATGCTTTGGCGCTTGGTTTCATATTGATTGGTTGACATGTTCCATAAAATGGGGATCATTTTCAATCGATTTCAAAAAGTCAAGACACCTTTTTCTCCTGATATCCTTTTGTTCCTGCGAAAGGTTTAGAACCATTTTTTTCGCAGATTTTCCTCATCCCCAATTCGTTAGTCAAAATCTAATGAACAGTGGTGTGATTCCAATTTAACTCTTCTCCGATCATTCTTGTCGTACATATGAACGTACAAGATCCAGTACTCTATTGACATTTTCATCGGTTCTTGAAGATGAAGGCCTTCCGCTGCGTGGTTCATCTTCAATCAACTCTCTTCCTTCTGAGAATGCCTTAAACCACCCAAAAACGTGGACTCTTAAAAAAGAACACTGTCTCTGTAGGCGTGTTGAAATCTTGCAAAAGTATCCGTTGCGCTGTGTCCAAGCCTGCAGCAAAACCTGATAGCACACCGTTGCTCAAAATTAATGTCACACACTTTTTAAAACGCACTAGAAAAAAAAACTGTTTACTAAATCAGTCACAAAGAACAAACAAATGTCACTAACAAGTTCGAACTTGTACTGAAGGTGCATTACATGTTAACCTACCACCCATCCAAGTCCCGTCTCGCAGTGTTGCTAGATCGGACGCTACGTTGTCTCGTTACACACCTCGTATTATCATCTACCAAAACATGGCTTTCAAAACTAGGTATTTGAGGATAATATCATGAACAACGCGATCGGTTACATACATAGTGGAATTCGTAGTGGAATATGGCATCCGCTAGATGTCTAGTCTTTTTTAACAGTCCTAAGTACAGCAAAACAGCAAAAAGTTTACACAGAGTATTCATTAAAAAATGGGCCATACTTCAGGAGCTTACTTGGACGAAAATAAACTAATTTAATTTAATTAGTTTATTTTTAATCACCGTATTATAATTTTGCTGACTTAAGAATTTATGGGCCTGGGAAAACATTGTTTTTATGCCATTTTTTTACAATAATTGCTTTATTTTTTGGATAATTGTTCTCAAATTTTAGGAAAGGCGTTTTTTTTGTTGGTGATAAACATGAATATCTGCTCGTTTTTACATTAAATGTACAGGACATTCTGAACGCCTGTGGCACTATATTATTCCTTTCAGTTTTTTTTTTTTTTTTTTTTTAAGATTTAAGTTGAAGGATAGAGAATTTTTGAAAAATAAGTAGCATTTAATTATTCTGATGTAGCATCGAATTTGCTTTAAAAAGGTATACTTGTTGCATGTCGCTAAAATGCGTCATTTTAGAGAAAAATGCGTCTAAAGATAGGCCTGCAAATGTATGGATTATGAAAAATCATCAAAATTAGCCGATTTTCATCACGGTCGGTCATTTCTTTCGATCGGCTCTCATTCCCATGTCATAAGTAGCTACCTTACATACGTCGAGATTCCCGCAGGCGACGGCACTTTCTTTGCGCGACCACAATTAAAAATCGGTAATTTATTTATCTCGGGCTACAAGCTCGCGGCTCCGACGCAATCGCTACCCTGTTAATTACTCAAGCCCATCACAGTTGGCGCATACCAGGATCGGGACGAGGAAGTGCGAAAACTAGTAGGCTGTGATATATTGCGCCGGGCTCTAGCATACTTGTAATAGTTATGTCACTGGAGGCACTAAAGACTCGCGTTTTGTTTACACAAACCACTGGCGCACCTGTTAGGTAACATCCCTCAGGGTGACTGTAGGTATGTAGGTACGTGAAATATTTTAAAGCAGATGTTAAAAAACATGTATATTTTCTACAACCGTTCTTAAAGAACTTCCTTTCCGCACGCTTCAGAGTTTCTAATTTTTTTTCACACTAGTGCGTAAAAATTTTTTTACGCACTTGTAAGCTAGAATTTATATAAGGATTGAGACTGCTTGCAAAAATACACAACTCAAATATATTTGGTACTTATGTCCTTTCCATTACGTATTGTATTGATTTGAACGATTCCACCAGTTCATGTACCTCGCTGATACACGTTTCAGTACGACAACTACAAGTACCAAATTAAGAATATCAACATTCAGTGTCTAAAGCAGGGACTGCTCTAGCTTTACTGACGAGTTCTAGGCCGAAACGCTTACACAATCAAAGAAGCAAACTTTGTTTCAACGACCTTATTAGATCTCATTACTGTGGTATATCTGACAACTGACCGGACTGACGACAGGTATTTGTAATTAAAATGTTCTCTCATTATTCTTAGTCGGTACTATACTGACTTCTAGATCCAGAAAATGTGGATTATCGCGACTTTTCTGCTAGATCACCATCTAACACTAAAGAACCCCGTACAAACCTTATGGAAAGTGCCTCTCGATTAAATTCGCTCAAATTGATATATGTATGTAGCATGAAAAGCAATAGTTTTTTCTGCACACACCTTCAAAGTGCTTATATTTTGAGATACATATATTTCTGTAGGAATGTCCACTAAAAACGGAACACAGGCAAATCTAAATTTCAGATTTAATTGAATCTTGGTCGGTATATAGACTGATCCAATGTAAAAAGAATGGTATTTTTTGTACCGACCCAATCGCCCGTTTTCAGAGTATAGAGAATATACTAACACTATTTGCATTAGTATTAGTATAATTCAGAAACTAAATTTGCATTAGTATAAGCATAATTCAGAAACTATAGGAGATAGTGTTGAAGAAAAAGTTAAGACTAAAGCGTTTTCTATGCTCAAAATTATGTAAATATTTTTGCAGACCATATTATTTTTTTGGGGTAATTATCTCACCCTAGTTTTCGTTAGTGAAACTTTTTAGTATACCAAAAGAATATTCATATGATGCAGATTTGAACCATGTATATTAACTATGAATTTAAAGGATTCTATTAGACTCATTATTTTAATTTTCTTCGACCTTTTTCGGTAGAAAAATTCTAATTACTGGTAAATGCAGTTTTACGTGCGGTAAGACGGAATTCCAAACTCTACAAATAACATATTCAACCAAATGAAAATTAATTCATAATTAGAACTCTCTCCGTTTGTACATATTAAAACTAATATTAAAAATTTTATTTGACTTGCTTTGCAAAGTTACCCCTTCAATCCCCCATGATATTAAAATTCTTAAAATATTTGCAGACTCTATTATATGTTGTTAAGTCCCGTCTCCCGTAGGTTAACATGTAACGCACCTTCAGTACAAGTTTGAACTTGTTAGGGTCATTTGTTTGTTCTTTGTGACTGTTTTCGTAAACCGGTTTTCTAGTGCGTTTTAAAAATGAGTGACATTTTTACTTTGAGCAACAGTGTGCTATCAAGTGCTTTAGACTTGGACACAGTACAAAGAATACTTGTACTTTTTCAAGAGCCCAGATTTTCCGGTGGTCGAACGCATTCTCAGAAGAAAGAGAGTTGATTGAAGATGAACCACGCAGCGGAAGGCCTTCATCTTCAAGAACCGATGAACATGTCAATAGAATACAGGATCTTCTGCGTTCAGATCGTCGGTTGACAACAGGAAGGATCGGGGAAGAGTTAAATGTGAATCACACCACTGTTCACCAGATTTTGACTAACGAATTGGGAATGAGAAAAATCTGCGCAAAAATGGTTCCAAAAAACCTTTCACAGGAACAAAAGGACATCAGGAGAGAAAGGTGTCTTGACTTTTTGGAATCGATTGAAAATGATCCCCATTTTATGGAATGTGTCATTACTGGAGTAGGATAATCGGTGGCGCGCGCAGTAGCGTAAACGTCCTTTGCGATAATTTTTATTCGTTGTAAATGTTATACTTAAACGAAAATTTAAAACACTTACCCTCTTAAACATCATTAACTTGAGGAAGTCGTCGATGCATTGGATTTATGGAGTATACGAAGTAGAACGCGGCACCGATTATCCTACTCTAGTCATTACTGGTGATGAGACTTGGGTGTTTGAATACGACCCGGAAACCAAGCGCCAAAGCATGGAACACACTTCAAGCTTTCCAAGACCCAAAAGAGCAAGAATGAGCAAGTCAAAGATCAAATGCATGCTGATTTGCTTTTTTGATGGTAAGGGGAATTGTCCACAAAAAGTTTGTGCCTCCCGGCCAGACAGTAAATCAACACTTTTACAGAGAGGTTCTTGAAAAACTACGAAAAAGGTGTGTGAAACCAATCAAGAACAACTGGATGTTGCATCACGACAATGCGCTTTGTTACACACCCATTTCAGTAAACGGGTTTTTAGCCAGTAAAACCATTCCTGTGGCTCCTCAGCCTCCTTATTCGCCTGACTAGAGTTCTTGTGACTTTTTTGCCCTTCACGATATTGAAGAATCACCTCAAGAGACGTCATTATGTGTCAATAGAAAACATTCAAACGGCTGTAACCGACCAGCTGAAGGCTATTCCAGAATATGAGTTCCAGCACAGCATGAGGAATGGAAGAACCGTCTCCAGCGCTGTGTGACTTCCCAAGGAAGTTATTTTGAAGGAGACAATACTGAATTGTAATTCTATTCGAATAAATTTTTTTTTAAAAAAACAATCTCATTAAATAATTCACACACTTCATATGTAACAAATTGAATGAAGTGCGCATCTTGCATCATATGTAGACCTCGTCATGGTACATAAATGTTTTAAATTTGAAGTTGATGTACAAACGCGTTCTCGAGTTATCGTGAGACTTAAAGACAGATCACATATTTAGCCAATTAAGAGTACTCTTAGTGATATTTCTACAAAAATTCAGAAGTTAAATAAGCTTAGGTGGGTGATGTTAAATTACCCACATTCACCTTAACCGATCAGCCTTTACTCTTCTTGTCACGCCAATGGTGACCAATGCAAAGAAATTACATATTTCCCACTTTAGGTTCATGTTAGGCTGATCTTTATAAATTGGATTTTAGGAACGCAAGTTAGGATCGCCGACACTTCGTGAATTACACTCGTTCATTTGTAACTTTCTTTCGGATGGATTGTGCGTGGAATGCTTATATACTTGGAGGCAATTACCCTTTAAGGAATCCTCAGCACCTTGTATATGGATTTCTTAAGTTTGTTGGAAAATGTACTGGCGAATGTTACTCGAGCATATCTAACTCTTGAACACCGCACCGCATTCCATGATCATTTTTGTTCTGGTACCAGTTCAGGATTAAAAGTTGTTGTCTAGCTTGTCCACATTTTATTTATTTGCATCTGAATCAATTTATTTTTTTGTTTATGTATTAGGGAGGTTATGTATTAGAGAGTGGGACTGAAAAATAACCATTTTTATTAATTTGCATTATAGTGGGACTTCCCACTATTATCCTTTTAACTTGAATCTTAACTTTGACTTTAACTAATGACAATGACTGCATGAGACTGAGATGACTAAAACGACAATTACATTTCATTTCCTAGAGCAAGTTAAATGACAATAAGACTTCGGACATCAGTGGTTTTTATTTCTCCAATTATAATTTCTTCAGATGTTATATTTAGGGTTCGGAATGTTTGCCGTCTCGCGTGTTGAAATGCGTTAGAATATGCAGAATGTTCTAACACCTTCCGCACTGGGATGGCGTACTACTACGCACACGTGGGTCCTGACACCTTGGCAAAATCGGTTAGTGGCGTACATATGCAGGGACAATAAATACACACGTATATAATTTACAAGGTGTTTAAAGAACACGGTCAGTAACGTATGTATGCATGGACAAGAAATACAGGTGTACATAATTTACAAGGCGCTTAAAAAATACGGTTTATACTTTCATTATCATAGAATTTTATTGTGCCAATCCTTGCGTTGTAGCACCCGTTTCCGAACCCTAGTTACACAAGTCAAAACTCGAAAATCGAATTTTTCAAAATTTTTGACAGGTGAAGATGACTTTATAAGGAAAACGGAGGCAATATAAAGATGTACCGACGTGATAAAAAAATGTTGACAAAAAAGTACAAAACGATTTAAAATAATGCGAAAGAAAAAGGTCAACATGCACAATAATTTTATTAGATAACTAAATGAACAGAAAGGAAACGTTTCAAGTTTTATTTTCAGTTTTATTTGTGGTAGGTGTTAAATAAGCTTGGAGGAATCGCCAATACAGGCGTACGCACCATAAATGTGATATAAAGTCATATGTCAGTACATAGAAGCCTTCCTCACGTTTCCCAAAGTTTATTACGAAATTATATCACACTATTCAACATAATACATACAGCGGAGGTTGTAACAATACCAGCTATCACGCAACTACTGAAATAAATACGAATTGACGCGAGCCCCATCATGTGCTACGCGAGTTGCCTATGGATTGCGTTGCCGTAACTTTAGTAATAAAATAACAAATAACGAAAATTATATGTAAACAAAAGATAAAGAATTATTTGTCACAACACTAATAAAATTGTACAAGATTTTTTCTTTTACCACAGAGTTTTAGGTTGGAAAAGTGACAGTTTACTAATACGCTTTCTTTATTTATTTAAAAAGAAGAAGTGAGACATATGATGAGTATTATTTTTACGTACAGACAGCAACATCAAAATGAGAAATGCTTTAGACGCTTCTATTAGGTATATCTAAATTAAAACTAGAGCGTTTTCAGTTTCAGTAATAATATTGGAATGTGCCGTACGAATGCGCTGGCACGGATTTATCCTACCGACCTATTTGTAAGAAATATACTCATTATATTATTACGTATAAGCATAATGTCTTACATATTTAAAAGTTTGGCAGCATTTCGAAGGTTACTGAACGAAAATAAAAAAATTGGATCTATACACTCGAATTTATTTGGATAATATACCTACTCGAATGTAGACCTGTTTACGCCAAAGAAACACGGAACATTTTAGAAGCATTATGAAAATATTTCCCTGCAACTAAAAAAGGGATGACATTCCGTTTGTTTATTCGTTTTCCAAAAAAATATGGTCTTAAAATAAAGATTTGTGACTAACGCTGAATTTCAAATTCAAATCAAAAAATTATTAATGAAATTTTGGAAATCTGTGGGAGTTAAAAATTGCATACTGGATTAACAAAGGGAGAAAATACCTTTGTGAGGGTAAAATCAAGGATCATTTTTTACAATTTGTTTAAAAAACACAAATAAATATTTTTACAAACGGGTTTTCATACATGTTAATATGGGTCTTGAAATAGAACAAAAAATATTTATCAATTATTTTTAAACAAAATGGCGGCGCAGTGATTGATAGAAAAAAACGTATTTTTTTCCTTAAAACAGGTCCTCCGCGGATGACACCACACAAGTCACAATTATCAACCTAGAACAAAAAACGAAATATATTCTGAAAGTAGATATAAAAAACAAGTCCAGTACGTAGGACTTTAAAAATTTTGATTTATTAACCAAAAAATCGATCGATAATCGACCATAAAATTTTGAAATCTCAACTAATTGAAAAAATCCTACGTAGTGGACTAGAAAATGTTGTCAAGAAGCTAGAGTTAAAATTTCAAGTCAATCGGTTCAAAACTGTAGGCGCTACGGTGTCGCCCGTCTTCAAAAACATGGTTTTGATTAAAACCCGTTAAAAGTTTAAAGTACCTACTGCAAAACCATGGAAATGTATTGTTTACCTTCAATCAGCGATGCCCGGACCATACAATTGCCCTTCCAGATCAAGGATGTCCTGTTCTTCTTCTTTCCTAGCTGATGTAGCTTCTTTTCGAGCCAATTTTGCTTGTTCGGAGGATTTTGGATATAATTTTTGGATAGTTAAGGGACCGTTTAAGCCAAAAAAAATCGATAAGAAAATTTACAAAGGTAAATTCTCCCTTAGTGTAATAGTCCCTTGTTCCTAAAAAAGAAAGTTTCAGTTGTGGAATGTGGTTGGCGGTGAGTTTACAATGTTAATTTTTGTGTCAAGTTGTGCAGTTTATTCCCATTTTTCACAACCTGGACCAAAAAATGTTTTTTTTTGTCTGTGTGAGCTGAATATTAAACAGAAGCTGTGGACACCGTAAAACATATTTTTCGGAGGACCTCTGTCGTCGTCTTGATTTTGTATTTGACTGAAAATTTTAAATATATGCCACTTTAAACTGAATTATATAACCATCCATCCAGCTCGAAGGATCAAACGACCAAAGTATTATGTTTTGAATTGAAGTTAAATGTATTATAAGATAAGCATGATGGCAAAGTGTGGGTAAGATAAGTGCTGGCTACTCAGCCGTTGATACTACTAAAGATTCAATAATAGGGAAGTACTTACTTGATCACACCCTTACGTCCTAATTATAACTTGGAAATAAAGGTCAAATGAATACAATGCTTTAGTTCATACTTTCTTTAAATAGGATTGTAATGTAGGAATAGTGACCTGTTTATATATAACTATCGTTAACTAGTGGGATGAGGTCATAAATACTTCAAAACTACTTTTCATTCAGTCGAAACGTCCATATTTTAAGTTTAAGCGAAAAAAAAATATACCTGTCTGTCGGTCTGTCTGTATGTAGTTATGTATCTACATTGGTCTATTATAAGTTATAAAAATCACTTTTTCTGAAGGTCACGAAGTTCATAAAGATCATAAAAGTCATATTAACCATAAAGGCAATATAGGTCACAGATGTGTGTCAGGTTACAAAAGTCATACATATATTTAATAAAGACTACAAAGGCCATCAAGGCCATAATGATTATATCCAAATTTAACACTTTTAAAAATACAAACTACTGTTTGTAGAGATTTAATCTGATTAATTGTGGAAAAATTAGATGTCGAAGTGTTGATTCCTTAGGCAGCATTTTTTTAGTATTGAAAATACTTCTGGGCGCGTAGTAATGGGAGTTGCCTTGCGAGCAACACGCGACCTCGACATGCGTCCTCGACATGCGACATGATCACGTGACGACCTTGCTGGGTGTCTATGTTTATGTTTAGGTTACATGTGTAGCCCTCCAATATTTTGATGAGATGACTGTTCAAGGCTTCCAAGGCCATCGTCGGATGCCCGGCCCAAGATTTGCTGATTTGCTGAAATGGCAAAACGATATCCGAGATACAGGGCGCTTATAATTCGAGTACGTTGAATAAAAAACTTCCCAGCAGTACAACGTTTAGTGAAAATATGCTTTAGTGAAAATATATACTTACATTTGTATGTATTTCTGGGCGCGTATTAATGGGAGCTGTCTTTTAAAATATTAACGCGAGCGACGACCTAGCTAATAAATGTTATTATTTATAAGTAGTATATGTTTATGTCTGGGTGACATGGTTTATTGAGTTAGAGATAATGGTTGTAAATGGGCGCTTATAATTCGAGCACGTTGAATTAAAAACTTCCCAGTACGTGTTACAGTGATCCGTCCGTTTAGTGAAAATTTGCCTGCATGAACTGATGTTGAATGTAAGGTAAACATTTGGTATTTACTGATCGTTGTTATAGGATGAGCAGGTTTGTTATTTTATTAATTTAGACTAACATATATGCAGGATGATTGATTGAGAATAAGTAATCTATAAACTGGAAGATTTAGTGTTCTGGATACGTCAAAGGAAAGGTTTGGGTATCACACCCTGTATAAATACAATGGACTATGAAATGTATAAAAGTACGTAACAAAAATAGTTTTAGGCTGACGCAACCTGCATTTGAGAAATTATGGAGAAAATAATGTTGCATTAAAGAAACGCAAATGCAATGTTTTAAGAGATGAAAAAGAAGCTACTCGTATTACGTTAAACATCAATGTACATCGTACGGATGATCAATGTAAAATCGTAAATACCATTATTATTTCATTAGCAAATTCAAGTATGGCAACTGCAGTTAATAGAACGTTGCCGTTAAAGAAAAGAAAACTCAGTAATTCCGAAAATGAACAAGAAGCTGAACTTTGTACACAAAGAAACAGCACATTGTTTTATTAGCAAGTACTAGCAGTCCACTTGTAGTTGCTGATGTTTTCTCTTGTGATCCAGTTAATAATACGTTGCCGTTGAAAACTGAAACTGACCAGCTCACGTTAAATACAAAATGTTGTCGTATGTATAGACAACGAAAAAGAAAACAAATTGTTTCAGTAACACGTGCACCTGTAACTACAGCAGCCATTAGTGAATTGCCAAAGAAAAGAACACTTAAAGTCAAACAACGTGCAATGAACGCAAAACGTTGTCGTACATACAGAGAACGTAAAAAAGTAAACAAAACCGTTTCATTTGAACATAAAATTATTTCAGCTGTTGCAGTTGTGCATAACATCTTACGAATTTTTCCTTACAGACGTCGGGGCCCTTGTAGTTCGGGGGCCCCGTATCATTGATACGGCTGATACGGCGGTAAGTACGCCCCTGCTTCTATGTGAAATTAGTTAGCATGTAAGAAGGAATATACTTCTAATTATTAAGTAATAAATGTGGAGCTCGCGCGCAAATCCCGCTAAATCCCCAAAGTCAAATTTGCGGAAAATCACAAAAAACGTATTGCACTAAATACAATTTTATTACCGTTTTACTGATTTATACTTTGTACTCTGCTGATCGTTAAGGACAATTTTTGACAATTTTCGCAGTTTGTTTAACCTTTACTTATACAAAAATAAATATATATTTTTTTTGGATTAAGCGGGTTTTGGTTCAAATATGGAAATATTTTGTATATAAAAAGAAAACTATTTCCTCAATCCTCTATTAATAAAAAAATACAGATATTTTTTTTTTATAAAATCTGCACTATACATTCACGGCGTTCTCCTCTGCCAGGCAAATCAAGACACGGTTCAGCCGTGTCATCTTCCATATTGTTGATTGGTTGACTGAGTAATAAATCATTGTACCAAGCCAAGTCCTCGTCATCCTTCCAATCGCTTCCAAAGTGCTTAGTTTATAGATTTTCCAAAGATTATTTCTTTTTTCTCTTATAAGCGGGCTTCACAGAACGACGAAGTGTTGCCGGCAACACAAGATTCCCCTGACAAGCAACACTACAGCAAAATATCGGTATTATGTGGTATTTACGCAGTTTCTTTTACAGATTCTATGGAAATATTGTATGCCAACACTAAAAATATGTACATAGGTGGGGAAATGTTGCCAGCAACACTATGTCGTTCTGTAAAGTCCGCTTAACGCGTAAAGCGTTATTTTACCTATATGGGATTGGATTTAGCACTCCGGTATGCGCCCAAGCCGTATATTTGACAGCTATTTAAAAAGATACTTAACGGGTTTTGCTCTGTATATAAAGTGTTATATTGTAGAGATCATTGAGAAGTATAGGAATCCGCAAAAAAGTAAAAAATGTCTGAAAATGGATTTAGCGGGATTTACGCGCGAACTCCACAAATGAAAACTGATGTAAATAATAGTTTTTATATATTTACACGAAATAAGTTGCATTAGTATAACTTGCGAAACTTCTGAAACTCGACATATGATTTAAAAAAAAACTACCTTGCCGATCGCGTTCTCACTGCGTATATGGCTTTGACTTTTAAATTACAGTTAGCGCAAGCTAGTTCAATTAACAAAATTTTACCACAAAGAGAGATACTTAGGTAACTCTCATTACCCACTGTCTCGCATTACCCCCCCCATTCCCCCACCGTTCTGAAAATAACTGCGTAATACTCGTATGGATTCTAAAATTATATTCTGCAATTTAAAAAAATATTGCCTCTGGATACGTTCTAATGTCTGCAAAATCAGTCGGTTTACAGGATTTCCGACCTGAATGATTTCAAATCGCTTTAAGTTGATGGTAACTATAAACAGTTTTGCTTAGAGGCAATAAATAAACGGCTGTCAGTATCGAGGCGTCTTAACAAAGTTCAATAATTCCGATTCTGTCTAAAGGAGTACATTAGGTGAATAACACTATAAAGGATGGAGCAAACACGAAATCAACCCGATTTCGATTTAAAAATATATTTTGGCGAACATCTGGATTTAAATTTTGCTTTCACATCCGCGTTTGTGTAATTGCTGATCGATTATATTCAGTTATGATACATTCGTTGTAGCCACTTGTTGAACATATAAATTTTATAACAAGGGAGGTAGTAGTGGTTTAGTAAATAATTATGGATTTATTTCTAAAATCGTAACTCATAATAGAAAAATAGGTGCATTTAAAAAGAAATCACTTTACATAGGTGTATCCATTTTTTTATTATTTAAATATCATGAGATGTACTGTTGTTGTTTATTTAAGTAATATTTGTATTCGCTTCTTTTTTAAACTGAACCGGATCTACTACAAAATTATTATAGGTATAATATATTTCGTACTACACAACATCCTATCATATTAACAACGCATCAAGCTTAACGCCTCAAACAAGAGAGACAAAGTGGTCTAATGATTAAATAAAATATTGCAGATTATTAATTATTGTAATTTTCATTAGACAAATATAAAATAAAAAAAGGAAGTGTAAACAGGTGTAATCACATTTTTCAAAATTTCCACACATAACCACATTTCAAACGTTTTCAAACGTATCGTTTGTTTGAAATTTCTTAATTTCAGCAACCAAAATGTATAGTGACTGATGAAACATTTTAAACGTCTGGTAAGAGTGAGTTATTCCAGTGATGAGAAGCAGTATTTCACAATTTTGGGAGAGGTTTTGAGCTGCTGGAAGGGGATAAATCCATTTCAGCGATAAGTGAATAGTGTGTATTTTTTTTCTTCGAAAATAGTTGCCTTAAATGTTGGATTGGACATAATTGAGTATCTATATCCAACAGAAATGCAACATTCTTAAGTTATGTTTATTTTTGATTATGTTTTTAAATATTACGTTATGCTTATTTCAACCCACTTATTTTGACGTACCTACGTATTAACTGGTATCCACATTTATTTACAGACACTCTGTATAAGAAAAATATACACTTCGAATTAATCTCTTAGTGAATCGTTTCAAATTATGAACGACATAGAGGCTTGCAATATACCATATAGTGCTACCATATCAGCAACGGCTTTCAGCCAAATTGGCTTAAAACTTAATACTTAAATAAATAGTTTTCAGCATGCTGATCACAAGTGTCAATGGGCGCATAAACCAAAACTTTTCTCGAGAGATTCTGGGTTAAAAGTCCCTATCGTTCTCTGAAGTTGGTGCATATTCGGGGTGCGTGAGTTAATTCCCGCATATCGAGTAAATGGATAGAGACGAAACTTGACCAACAGGTTTCTGGTTTTAGCGAAGGGAACATCAGTTCAATTAGAGGTAACATGACTACTTGTGGCGTCCCAAATGCCCGAAATGGCCCAAAAATCGAGAAAAAGTATTTTCTGTGTAATTTTGAATGCGGATACGTGAACCTACGTGACGCTTGGTAGAACAAGGGAGTAGCTATTATCACATACGCGAGATGTGTTTATATATGAACTTATATGCTCTGTTAAAAAAATTAACGTTTCCATATGGAGTGTGTTCTTGAGGGTTTGTATAATATGTTTTTTACAAAAAGGATCCCGCACAATTCTTATGGGAAGTGCTCCTCGGTGAAATTGGATGGATTTTTTATATTTTGCTCTCCATGGCCAACCGATCAAAAGTCTCTATGGGCTCAAAGTGTTAAAACGAATAGTTTTTCTGATACGGCCGTAAAATATATCTTCACCGTCATCATTGTTGGCGACCCAAAATTGAAATAAGAATATTTGTAGTATGTACAATAAGCATTCAATTTCCACCAAAATGCACCAAACTTGTGTTCTGAATATAATTCAATCCGCAAAAAAATTATTATATAAATAAGGCGTGGATTAAAAGTAATAATAAAAGTTAAAATGAACCATTTTATAATATTGATATTGGTCCCTATGTAACAATCAATATATACCAGATGCCTACCTAATTTTATAGTAAAATTATTAAGAAAGACAACGACGACCTGTTGGTATTTACAGAAATTGAATCATAGGGATGTTTTTTATATGAAAATGTAACCGGACATATATTCATAGGGCTTTTGAATAATTAAATAATTCCTGCATTAGAGGAAAAAGGAAATTTTCCTGATTATATATGGTTTTAGCAGGATGGAATACCACTTAGAAGTATATTACGATAGTACTGTTCGATATTGACTAAGTTAAGACTTCACTGATGAATTGGATGAACGAATTGATGAAATTGGTGAAATTGAATGTCCTGCGCGATCCTCCGACCTTACTCCACTAGATTACATCATCTGTGGTTATTTATTTCAGGTCCAAAGAGACCTAACAGGTTGTCACAGTTAGTTCAGAGTATAACTGAGGAAATTCAAAAAAGTACACCGGAATTAAAAGTGAAAGATTATAAATATACATCATTTATAGTTACATATTTTACATATAGATTAGCTTACTGTCATTCTACTACTCATAGCTTCATGACACATTAAGCTACTATTAAACCATTAATTACACACTATTAATAAATCTAATAATAAGTATGTAGACTTTATTTCAATTCTTTAGTCTTCATTAAAACAGACTTATGTGAAAAATTACAAATTTAAAAATTACGATTTCCATTTGTCTTTACCATTTAGATGCTAAGTTTTGTTCGGTTAAATGGGCTCGTCAAAGAGTATCGGGAAAATAGGCAGGGTATTCCATTAAAAAAAAAAAACAAAATTTGGTACGTCACCTTTTTTTGAAACACTCTCGTCGTTAAAATGAAAATTTCGTGTCAATATCTCTATTAACTTCAGATATATTTACGTAGTTGCCATCGCCATCACAAACCGCCATCGACTAGTCAAAACACTCAACATTCTTTGGGTGTTTCACAAATCAGAAAAACTCTTTCGGTTAAATGCAACATCCTTAATTCGCGTCTAATCAAAAAATGTTATTAGAAAAGTTGTTCAGAATGTCGAAATATGGGGGTGTACCAAAATCATTGCGATTGTCAAATGTTCGCGATTGTAACGCTGCTGGCCCAAAAGTTCGTAAAAGCCCGCAGAGTCAAAACTATTGGTATTTTCAAAAACAGTTTCTTACAAAAAACATTCGCACCATAAACCCCATCGGCCAGTCAAAACGACGTTGACTTCTTCTCGGCCTGTTTTCAACTTTTTGGGCAGCTTAATTCGTAAACATTTGACTATCGCGTCGATTTTTAGTATGTCGCCATATTTCGACATTCTGAACAAATTTTCTTAATAACTTTTTTGATTAGATGCGAATTAAGCGGTGTTGCAATTTAACCGAAACATTTTTTTCTGATTTGTGAAACACCCTGTAGAGGAATGTCGACGTCGTTTTGACTGGTCGATGGCGGTTTGTTGTGAATGTGTTTTGTAGGAAACCTTTTTTGGAAATACTAATAGTTTCGATTCTGCGGGACTGTTTCCAACTTTTTGGGACACACTGTATGTTGTAATATGATTATCAGGGTGTGCCATAACATGTTATTATTAAATGTTTATTTGGTGAACAACAATAGTCAGAAAATCGTCCAACTTCAACAATGATGACAAAAAATACATTTTGCCGTATAAAAAAAAATTATATTTAACATTTTGAGCCTATAGAGACTTTTGATGTGTTGGTAATGGAGAGTAAAATATCAAAAATTTAGACACTTTCACCGAGAAGCACTTTCCATCAGAAATGTGCGGGATTATTTGTTTATTACTAACGCGAGAAATACATTGACAAAGATAACCTCAAAACGCTATTGTTAGAAATTTCTAATTTATAAAATATTTATCGAAAAAAAAAAAAAAAAAAATAAAAAAAAAAAGGAGGGGGTTTCAAAAAAAAAAAAAAAAAAAAGGGGGGGGGGAAAAAAAAAAAAATAAAAAAAAAGCCAAGGGTTTTTTTTTTTTTAAAAAAATTAATAGGCTGGGGTGTTTTTGGTGGCGCGTATAATTCCAGCCTAAAAAAGAAATTTTAAAACATAATGTATCTTCACAAAACTTTACATCCAATGATTTTGGGTTTCTGATTACAAATGTAGTATTGAAGTTTTTTGAAAACAAAATAGCAGTATTTATTCAGCCTTGGGGTATATGGTGTAGTCTAGCGAACAGCAATTTCTTTGTACCTCTGTTACTAAACACTACAATATGCGTGTCTCTTACATGTCGAATCGTAAAAATACCTTCCCCGGCACGAAATCCGTTCCTCCGATCGGAAACTATTTCAGATGAGAGCAGAATCGACAAGCCGCCCGAATGCGTGCAGATATGCCGGCGGCTTCTTAGGATGCGACGAGCGCGAGTTCCAGGTTAGGAAATGTCCTGCCGGAAGTTGACCATATCAGCGGACAGGTACGACCTACCACCGTTCCTGGCCGGTGCCTCGCCTCCCCTCCCCCTCCCCCGCCCGTCTCGCAGATCTTATCGTTCACAATAGATCATTTTAATTAATTTATTCGCGTTCTGTACGAGCATAACGATTCCGATGCAGCATTTAATTAAGAGGAGCTCGTTCGTTTACGTTCTACAGGGTCGGGCAAAAATACCGGAACGGCTCGACTACAGCCGAATGAAATTTCAAAATGAAATTTAGCACTTTATGCCTCAGTTTTACAATTTAGAATTAAAAAATTACTTAAGCAGCGTGTAACCTTATAGTAAGGTAAGTTGGGGTAAGTGCAACACAAAATTGGTCAAGATAAAAAATAATGTACCGTAGTACATTGTAAAGAGTTTCCCGTAGTACATTGTAAAGATCAGTCTTATTTTTTTCTTACAAGCATGTATAATTGCCCACATGCTAAATAACAAACTTGGTTTAAAAATCATTCTTTCCGTACAAAACGTTTTTTTTTAAATCAGTCAGTAGTCGTGCATTTTCTTGTAAAGTGTAATGTATATACGTTTAGTTGATTTCGGGGTAAGAGCGTCGATCTTGAACCATCCCAAAAGAAATGGTCTTTACAGATCTAACATATTTATTCAAAAAAAAAATCGTAAACCTGCAGTGAGTTGAACAAAAAAATCAAGAATATATGAATGAACTAAACAGTGATTTGAATATACTTTTTAAATAAATGGAAGATCCTACTCGAAAATATAACCAACAAATGATAATTGGAACGATGTTTATCCACGTCTGCCAATTGTTGGAGTTGGTAAGATCATTACAGTATCATTTTCTATAACAACAGATATGTCATCAACACAAGGAAATTTAAACACAGTAAACACAGAGGTTTTCGTAAAAATCACTTTTTCTACGAAATTTAACTAATACTTCTTCTATTTCCAATTCTTGGCCCACATCATACTTGACGTATTTTTCCTGGAAATTTAACAAGAATTCAGTCTGCGACAGCTACGTTTGATAAATTCTTAATGATTTCTCCGACAATTTCTCTTTCTTCTTCCATTTGTTGAACTATCTCGTCTTAAATTTCCTGGTCTTATTCTTCATATTCACCTGTATCTTCATTTTCATCAGTGTATGGAATCTTATTTCGCTGTAAAGGTTTTTGTTTGAGATGGTTTTCCTTATCTTTGCTTCTATTAATTGTTTTTTAAGGCTTGTTCTTCTTTTCTCCTTTTTGTTTATTCTAATTGTCTTCTCTGTCAACGAAAAAAATTGTCGGCCGTCACTTACACCTAGTTAATAAGAATCAGTAGATAAAATGACGTTACCAACACAATTAATCTAAGCTCTAATGTTATTCAATTAGATATATCCTAACAGAATTTTTTTATTTTATGAGTAAAAATTTCAAAATTATACATTGTGTAAAGCTAGAATGTACAGTATCAATAATGGAATATAATAACACAAAAGAATAGAAATAACCTTGACAAATACCTAAATGAAAAAAATGTTGCAAATATTACTCCCCCGATAAGAGGGGTTATTAATTTTGTTTATAGAAAAATATAAAATCATTATGGTATGGAAATGATTGTTTCGTCATGGAATGAAGAAATATGGAGCAAAATTGAGATAATTTAACAATCGTGAAAACTCTTTTACCGCGATCTCTGCCACCTCGGTCTATATATCACCGAGGAAAAAGTGTTCTAACTCTTAAAACTCCGAAACCGAAACGCAACTTGTCCCTCATGCCAACTGGGTTAAAGTCCCCAGTGCTGTCGATCTGTCAGAGATTGAGAAATGTCATGAGAATAAATACAGCAATAGACTGAGCTGGCCTGTGAGACAAGTTCACATGATACAGTTTTCTAAAATTGTATTGAAATTATACTTCAGTGGACTCCTGTTTTCCAAGTCAAAAAAAGTAGTTGCGACTACTACAACAGTTTCAACAATTTTTTCTCCAAATATTTTTTTGTCCAAAATGTTTTCTTAAATAAAAAAAAAACCGTGCTGACGTCTGGGCAGCTTGGGAGTGGTATTATTTGACTCAACTCGTCGACAGGTTTTTTTTTTCAATTTTTGTTTTCAAAAATTTGTATGAAAAGAAAACAAAAAAAAATGTGTGGTCGTCTGGTGAATGCTGCCATTCGACTCAATTCGTCGTAATAGATCATGAATATACATTTATATGTATTTAGATTTATAATACATCATGAATATGTATTTAGATCCAACGAACATTTACCTACTCGGTAAATTGATCCCAAATGACGTGTATCTTGCATCAACACGATGGAACCAGAATACACAGACAGCTACTGTGCCAGAAATGTTACACTATTAACAATGTTTTTCGCGAGAGGTGAATAGGTACAAAGGGTCATATCGAATGGCCAGCCAGATCACCCATTTTGACGCCAAAATATAAAAAACTATACTGAGTGTTCCATAAAAAGAATAAGTCACATAATGACGGCATGACCTAAAATAAACGTCATAATGCACTAAATCTTTCGTTGATTTCAGTGTCGAAAACTCGAATTTGATACCGCGTCCTGTTCGGCTGTAATCGAGCCGTTGCGGAACTTTTGTCCAACTCTGTATAAACGTTCTTCGCGGCAGAGGGAAGTCTGCGATGCCCTTCTTCGATAGCGTTGCAGTTTTACCCTCAAACGGAAATGATTTTGCTTTCTGTTGCCAGCGTTATCAACGGAAGGTAAAAATTACACGGAGCAACATTTTACTTTCAAATTATTGATATCCTCCATAAGACCCACCACTACACGACAGACCGTCGATCAGCGACTATTTTGTTGGAAGACACCGCAGACCGACCGACAGTAGGTGAGAAATCGGGAGATAACTCGCTCATACAGATAGTCGATGGCTCATTTAGATAAACGGACGGGGCAATGCATCTGCAAAGATTAATGTACCTTACATTATTACTAAAACGTAGAACAAGAAGGAATATTATTTTTACGATGTTTTATTTATCCACTTACTAGTCAAAGTTTATTGAAATGAAAGTTTCATATACTATTTGATGAATTTATATCCAACACCAGATTGTAACTATTTGGTACGCTACTGACCACGCGTATTTCTCCCAGCGTCGACTAAATTGTAGTTCGTGTGCGTTAAGTCATAAGAGTGCATTTGTTCCATTTGTTACCGACTCGTCACAGACAATCGAGTCGGTGACAAAAATGGAAACAGTTCCAACTTTTAGTCGGGCCGTCTTTTTAGTCTGTCGTCTGCGGTGTCTCATTTAAACGTATACGTTGCATTCATACAGACAAAATTGTAGGTGACCAATAGTCGGTCGTCTGGGTGGGCCGTAATGTCATAAATAGAGACGTGTAATTGTGCTCATATTCAGCGTTACAATAGAGGCGGGCCCGTTAGAGAGGTTAGAATAGTTCAGCTAAAATATCTGCGTCAGAATATTTTTATGATACATTTTTCAAAATTGTTATTAATCTCTGCAGCTGTTACCAAAAAAGAGCCAAACACATTGGTTCAATCAATTTTGTAAATCCGCAAATATGTCAATTAAATCGATCGCTACAACATACCATTAATTCTAAAACAAAAAAATGTCATAAGGAAAAATTGTTTATATTCGCGTTAAAATGTCAAAGATTGAAATGTCCTGTTACAGGGGATAATTACAAGGGATCAAATGAGGTTACTGCCCCGATCATCTGATTTAACTCCCTGTAACTTTTTCTTATGGGGTTATGTTAAACACCAAGAATAATAAGGAACAGCTAAATTATGTGAACGACTTATTATTGACTAACAACGAACTTAAGAACTCGAATTATGGGTGTAATAATGGTGTAATGGGGGAAATCAGAGGTGAGATGTTTGTGAATACAAAGAGATCTTTTAATGACAGATTAGAACTGTGTATTAGCAATAATAGTAAATATTGTGGCAACAATGACATTTATATTTTGCTATTACATATACATTTTGACTATATGCGGCTATTAGGTAGGCTTAGTGGTAAGGGTGATTTTGTAGAAATTAGAATGGTTTGATAGCATTTTTGTCCTCGCGGTTTTTTAATACATTCATGAATTTTAACTATTTTATGACATGATCGAGAACACCCTCTACAGAAGCAACCAGTCTATAAAGCATATATTTTATAATTATATAAGTTTTTTTTACATAGAGTCAGGGTACTGAGAACGTTATCAGGGAACATTGTCAAAGAAAAGATATTTTGATTAGAAAACATCAGATTAATGGTTATTTTAATATTTTATTGGGCAATACTCTAAACCAAGATACAAACCGCAAAGATGTTTCTTACAGAAGTTAAGCTAGAATTCATTTTTTTTTAAACATAAGTTTTCACTCAATTCCTCCTACGTGGATACTCTATGGAGCCCAATTTAGAAAAACATCCTGATACTACTCGCGATTATCTTTTTTTGAGAACAAGGTATTGAAAATTTCGAGATCTGAGCTAAAAAAATCTCGTTAAAATTACTGCCAAAATCTTTTTAATTTCATCTGAAATTTTAAATTATTGGATGTAATGGGCGACTTATTAAACCCAAGTCTCAAAAGTAATAGTCAAAAGTAAAATGCGAAAACAAAATTTCGCTTATTATGTAACTTCATGAAATTTTTATATAGTCATATGCAGAATCTCTGATTAAAAAAAGTCTGATTAAAAAGAACGACTGCTACTTAAAAAACAAGGATGGCTGCCAACAAGAAATAAAATATGGTCACCAGAATATGCTAAAAAATAAGTCAATAACTTTTATTTGTAAAAGGTACCCACCTATAAAATAAATGGTAAAAAAACCCTGTATAAGTGGGACTTTTGCCAAACTTTATATAAGTGGAATACTATTTCTTTGTTAAAATTGTAGCATAGATCAATGGCTAAGGCTTTTTTTAAAAAAAATGGATAGAATAAAAAAAATTCTACGTGGTATAGCCTTTTTGGCGGACACTGTGTATTTCAAATTTTGCTCGCGGATTTGTACTTTTTGGCTACCATTCGATATTTCGATGATACCGCGGTGATAAATTCATTATAATTTATTACCTTAATAATTCATAAATTCATTATAATTTATTACCTTAATAAAGTTACCTTCTATTACTTATATTCGTTAGTAGGTACTCAAAACAAACACTTTTTTTAGTTATTGAGGCAAATAAGAATTTGTTTAGACTAGATCCTTTTAAATCTTTGGAAAATCTCGAATTATTTTTTTAATATACGTGTCAAAAAACTGTGCATCAGTTTCCATCATCAAGTCCGTCCGTACTGCAATCTTCTGGGAAAATAAATGTACAGTTTCCTGTTCTTCAACTTATAGCAGTATTTCAGAGATCGTAATAAATAAATACATGTCAGGCAATACACAAATAAGTCAGAAAATCTATGTTACAAGAACAATTCAAGAGCAAACTAGCATCATTAATAACTATTACGTGATATTACATATCATATTTATTAGAATTATTTCGCACACAAGTTGTGCAGTGCGCAGTGAATATATGTATTGGCTTTTAAAGACAAATATATATGCAGTACTTGCGTGATTTGTTATAATTTAAGGTCCGTAATTAACACAAACTCGATTACCGCATTTAATTGATACACATATTCAGCCTTTCTGCCTAAAAAAATTTTACTCGACATTCTTTTGCGGCCGTTTTATCCAAGCAATAAATTATATTAATGAATTAAACCGGGTGCCAGTTTTACAAGTATTTTATGTCGTGTTTTCCATTGAAAATTATTCCACATTTATGAGGTAATTAATGGTTGAAGTTCATAATTAACGTAATACGGTTACCACCATTATTAATTATTATTCATAATTAACGCGTTTTGTGTACTTGTTTCCAGATATTTAGAGAATTCGTTTTTATAAACATTACAGATTAGAATTAAAATTATGATGTAAAATTATGTGTCTTGTAACTAGAGTCGAGATATCGCGGACCCTAACAGAAGCGGAATAAGGGGAAAAGTACGTAGAGGTAGCGGTAGCTTGGCGGTTGGAACTGGAAATTCTAATATTTTCATAAAGAAGCATAATACCTGTCATCATATTTTAGGGAGTCATTATGAGATTAAAATGGAAGGCTATAATAGCAAAAAAAATTAAAACTAATCTTGAAATATAAATTCCAAAACTGTCTGCCGCACCAGAAAATCCCGGAAACGGCTAGTAAAATATTTGTGAAATATTTCACAAATCGTCAAATCGTCAAAATATCATATGATTATAAAAATTTATTATTACTAAAAACTCAGGGAACAGGGGGAACACGGCATTGTATGTGAAATGGTCTATACAAACTGTTATATATGTTATAGTTTAGATTTCCTATGTGCATACGTCCGTCGATAAGTGAAAGAAATGGTTTTCTTTCATCCGCAGCCGCGACATACTCTTCCACAAACGGGGCACATGGGAAACGCCATATTGTAAAAGAGTAACAGCATGTACCTGTTGAATAGTTATCACCTGTGCAAGCGTTGTCAATAAAGCGTTCTGTATGTTTGTATACTGTGTTGTTGGTGTATATTTTCCCTATTGTTATTGTTGTATATATAACACAAACCATGTAATTAATAATTTAAAACAAGCAATTTCAAAAACCTCTCGCACAACACAGCGAATTATTGACTGTCCGCGTCTGACATACGAGCGGCTCGATTCTCAATAAAACCAGTTTAGAATCACACTCCGTCGAGAATACTCGCGACGTGGCATTTCGTCTTGTCATGCAGCCATACAATCATGCCTCTTCGAGTTCTAATAAGTTATTAGAACTCGAAGAGGCATGGCTGTTCACATGTCTTTTTACTTTAGACTTATCTGAAGAATGTATAGTTCTTCCGCAAAAAGTATAAAATAGGTAATTTCCTCTAATATGTAAATCTCCATAAAAGTGAGGATTACTGTCAATCCATGTTTGAAATAATCTTGTCTATTTTTGCGTTCTTTTGGGATGTTCAATCCGCCCTTATCTTGTACAAGCACTCTAAGTCACAATGACACTGATACGCATAACGAAACATTCGGTATATACATATACCACTAAAATTTGAATACATACATATAACGTGAAATTAATATGAAGGATTTGACAGTATGTATATATGTTAAAGAGAAAAATTAAATGTATTAAGTCACTTAAGTAAAACTTGAAAAAAAATCCTAAAAAAGTACAAAAAAAATAATTTTAATTTTCGAAATCAATATTTCAATAAGTGACTAATACTTATATTATCAATAATAAACAAATCCACAAGGGCTAGTAAATTAGCGGTAGTGACTGATGCGTCACCAGCATCATAATGTCAACGCGTCTTTAGTTAGTGATATGCTCCCGGGAACTATAACTAGTTGTTGCTGACCTATTTAGTCCTATTTATTTAGTCCTATTTAGGGACTAAATAAATTTATACCTATTTATTTAGATTTATTTATACCTAGTTAATCCTATTTAGGGACTCTAGAGGACAGTCCTCATATGTCACCGCAATACTAAAATTGTTACATTTACGTGTGGTTGTTTTGTTTGTAGGTACATGAAAAGATGCGTAAAATATAAAGTCGAAACATTTTAAGAAGAAAATGTATGCATTATCATGTTATTTCAAATATTCCTATACTGATGGCAGCAGTTGTTGGTGGTTGCTCTTTGAGCAAAACAAAAGATGAAGTAGTTTAGTACGTTCGTATTCACTGACCTGATTATGTTATGTGTCTTTTCCACTACAGCAAGATAATTACTCAAGGAATAACGATACAGATTAAAGCTTTGAAAATAGTGTATTTATATAATGGCAATAAACTTACGCGAAACTACATAATTGCCCACAATTAAATGTTTGTTCGTGAATTATTATTAAATGCAGTTTTCTGTTGCAACGTCACTTAGCGTGAAGAATGTCCAATAATAAAATTTTATAGCGTCTCGCGGGAATGTCCCTACCTACCCGCATTGTTAATCCTTAAAATATAACGAATGTCCAGCCTATTAAAAGTTACACGGAAATTTGCCTGCATATTTTCTTCCTTCGTCGCTTTCAATGTTACACAGGTGTTAGTCTATTGTTTACGACCGTTTCATTGAGCGAATTTCTAAATAGAAACAATAATAGTTCCTATTAAAGACAATAAACACAAGGTAAGAAGGTTGAAAGTAATTCTGAGTTTTTCTCGCATACCAGGCCTAGATAATCTGTGGAAGAGCGCGATCATTGTGTTTTGCAACTTGGAGGTGTCTTGTTTCACCTCGATCCACTTTGTTTTTCTAGCCATACAGCACAGCATCTTCTGAATTTAAATTCGCATCCCTTACAGGAATTCCCTTGTTTGGAAGACCACAGCACAAATTAAATATTTTCCAAAGTGGAATTCGCGGATCTCGACACATAATCATTATACACTGTCGGAATAATTTGTCACATCGTTTACGTGTATCGTGACATGTAATACAAACGACGGTTTTACTCTTTTATTCTAGAAACTATCGATTACGAATCGAAAAAGTGCGTGGATGCGGTGTGTCTTTTTGTATTACTCGTACAAGTTAATATTACCATTGGATTTTCTTATATCTAATTTCAGTAAACCAAAGAGAAACTGAAAACATCATACTTGTTTTAAAAAAACATTATGCAGGTATGTTTCCATTTTAACCCTGTACAGAATACTAACATAAACAAATTTATACTTGACATAACATTTGGATATGACTTTCATGACATCTGTGACCGATATGACCGTTATGATCTTTAGGACTCATATGACCTTTATGAGACATATTATGACTTTTATGACCTAAATAAACTTCAAGACCTCTATAACCTTTATTATATTTATGACCTTGATAATCTGAGGGACTTTGATAGATATAATCTGCTTTGGATATGGATATTGAAATAAAAATGAGAGCACAAACTTAATTATGTGATATTTGAACTCTCGTACCTCAAGAACTGCATTCATATTTACAAAAAAAAAAAAAAAAAAATACCACCAGCCAAATGAACATACATTGAATATTATGATAAGTTTTCATGGATTTTTAATATTTTCTCTATATTTTATTCTAGATCCCCCTACGTTCTCGGCAAGGAAAAAACGTATTACCCTCATTTACCCCCCAACCCATGACAGATTAAACTCAAAATCTAATCAGCTTGAGAATTCACCATGGTACATAAGTGTTTCAAATTTTAAATTTATATCTTAACACGTTCTCGAGTGATCGTGTACAAAACAAAATAGAAAAACTTGCTTAAACTTAAATTCCTCGACGTTTCAGAACATTTTGGGCCTTTTTAGGCAGTTTTTTAAAAAGTTTTATTACAACATAGGTACCTAAATTGGATGTCCTAGCTTCATTCATTTATATGACCTTTTCCGCATACTTTTTTTATCATTTTTTTTTAGTAACTTTTTAGCAACCCTGTATGTAATGCGGTGGTAAAGTTTGGAATAAATTCGATATCTCTTTTTTGGGAAAGTTTTTACAAAAAATGCTCAGGCAGGCCGACTATCATTTTCAAAAAGATACATTTAAAAAAAATGCCATTTCGAGATCAACTCTTTTATTTGACCTATGACGTTATGCGTCATTTTTTAAATGACACTCTGTTTTTTTAGCGAGACCATTATCATTTGTGTTACCAGAACTTACCTTATTTTTTAAGAAACCAACTAATCCGTGTATACCAACATTATGATGATTTTTCACCGCCTTATTTTGCAGTTATTTTTCTGGATAATTTTAAATGACTCGTTTTAACTACTAGTAGTATTTCAAATTTCAAGTTGATATCTCAAAGCGTTCTTGAGATATCGTGCAAACAAAAAAATGTTAACAGACCACTAGACAGACATACATACATACATTTCATTTGGTTAAACTTAAAATATCGACGTTTCAGATCATTGTAGACTTAAAATTAGCAAATACAAATTTTTAAAAATGTTTTCATCGATACTATATTTCCTTTCTACTACGTGGATGTGGAAGTAAAATAAAGGTTTCTATTTAAAAAAATATGTATAGTTTATTATATATATTTATTATAGTAAAATAATTTTATTTTTTCTTTATTGATATCAGGGTAAAATTCAATTACATACTGCAAATTCCATAACATATTGCGAGTTATTACTTCGATATTTTTTATCTATCTAGTATATACGTTCCAAATTTCAAAATTGTTTTCCAAAAACTTACCATTGACACCCAGCCTACTAAATTTGTTAAATGTCACCCATATACACTCAGTTTCAAGTCTTAATTCACCCTATATTTCGTTTGAATAGTAACAAAATGTCTTTGTTATTAAACTATACTAATGATTAGTCTAATTATCCATTTTTTTCAAATAATCTGAAGCGTATTCCCACCTCTGATTTGTAACAAGGCAACATCATGTCATCTTGCGGAATATTTGTTCATTCCTCAATTGCAGCCTGTTTGAGCTCCTTGTCGTTTGTGGGAGGATTTAAAAGGCGACGATTAGATTTCGATCGAAGTAATCCCAGACCAGTGGCGGTGCGTGATATTTCAGTTAGCCATATCTTGAAAACGACGCATGGGACCCACTTCACTTTTTAGGTTATGACTATACACCTCTTACAGAAAGGATTTATAGTGAAAAAACCGTCAACAAAGTTTGCGAAAAAATTTTCAAAAACACAGGTTGTATAGTCATCAGGTAAAAAAACAGGTGTATAGTCATCACTTAAAAAGTGGGTCCCATGCGTCGTTTTCAAGATATGGCTAACTGAAATATCACGCACCGCCACTGCCAGGACATGCTCAAATGGGTTCATATCCAGAGAAAAGGCTGAACGCTCCATTCTTTCAATTTCAACCCGTCTAAGGATCTCTTGGGTAGCTCGGATTCGATGTGGGCGAGCATTGTCGTCCATAAAGATACGATTGGGATCTACCTCGGCTCTCATTGGTTGAAGGCTGAATGATGATTAATTTAACAGTCTGATTTTTAAAATGCAATGTTCTAGTCAACCACATCTTAAATTCATAACTCCACATATATATTCCATATACCTACTAAGTATTCTGTTTTACTAATTCAACTTATGAGGTATTACAATATTTTTTACAACGGTAGTGACTAGTCACTAAGCATACATACAAGTATTGGGCTAAAACAAATGTCCAATTTGTTTTTCCAACGACAGTCCCTACCTATCAGCATAAGTAAGAGCGAAATATTGGTTCCGATTTTTTTGTTGTCCGTGTTTATGTATGTAGGTATTTCCAATAATTGTTATGTCTCAAAATATTACTGTGCACAGAAACAAAACTTAAATTCTGTGATACAGTTTCATGTTACTATGTATATAAATAGGGGAAGTTTATTTAATAAAAAAAAAAACATACACCGACAATGTGACGCTAGATGCAGCATTACATAATAAGCAGAGAGATTAGTAGATGGATTTGGAATAACGAGGTCGATACTTGATCAAAATTCATATTAACAAAAATACGAAACGTTTAAGAGTTTGTGAACTTGTTAAAAACTAGACATTTATGGAATTAATTCAACAATAACATAAAAAACTGATATTTTATGAAATGATCAAACTTAAATTAATTCCTCTTTTTTGGTTTATATAGGTACCATTAGTTTTTAGTGACAAGTACACAATAATGATATTTAGTTCTTTCTTTCATTTTGTCTGCTAGGGAAAGGCTTAACATTTTAAATTAAAAATTAGTCGTAGTACACATTGTTTCGCCACTGTGGGGCGAAGCGATCGTCATATTGACGAAATAAACGTGAAAATTTAAACCATTAAAACGTTCGTTTTTTTAATTGATCGATTATCGGGAATAATATTACTTCCCAGCTTGGAATTCGCACCTTTTAACATACTGTAATGGTAATATTATACCATGATTCTTTCGTCCCACCAATAAGTGTATACACCGCATACATTTGCAAAATAACGTTCAGATTGTCATTTGAAGTCCGGCAAATTTATGTATACACCAAACAATGGGTAAATATTTTGTTTTGTCAAGCCCTTAGTTCGCTCCAATAATTATTCTGCCTATTGTTTTAATTAAAATAAGAATACGAATTAATATATTATTCCGTTTCGATTGTCAATGTGTGTAATAATTAGTTCGCGAAGGACAATAACCCAGCATTGTCAAGTGCTCGTTTAGACTGTTTTGCATTTTTTGTTCGTTTTCTTTGAGTTTGAGCCAGCCTTCGAAAGATCTCGCTTTAGGTCAGGTACCTCTACAGTCCTCGGTAGGTACTACAATGTAAAACTGTTTATTTTAAACTGGACATAGTTGCCTCGTCAACCCACAGAACTTTATTTCCTCCTTCCTTCTCATCTTTCTTTTTATCTGTCACAAATATAATTCGATACCTTACTTGTAAAATTTCCAAAGTGATAATTTTGTCCAAAATGAGATTTATGCCATTCTTACTGTAACATAGCTTTAAACTAACGATAGACGGTACGAGTAATTATGAAAAACTTGTGATTGTAAGGTAAATTTGATTAGAACACCGTACCTACAAGTCTAGCAACGTATTTGCTTTACTTGCTTAATGTCTCACTTTTTCACGGTGTCAATTATTGAAAGTGGCTAATACCCATAACTTTTTCGTTTTTAGAAATGAAATAATGAAATTTTAAGATAAAATTAGATATTACACAAACATCTACATTTATTAATATTTTAATTTTATATTCAATTCCTGTTTAATTAATTATGGTAATTATATTCTATTATCATTATGATAAAAAAAGAAACAAAAGTAATATACACCTTATTGTTATTATTATTATTTACCACTGTATGTATTGGTATAATATTGTAATATAAAATCAAAGTGCACAAAGTTTTATTTCTTTTTTTTATCTTATAATTCTTTCTTGAATACTTAAAGTAATTAAAAAAATAAGACCATATTACTGACCTTACTTAATTCTACTATCCAAAATACTTTTATCCAAAATTCTTTATTAATAATAAACCCTCTATTATATGACTTAAAAATGTAAGTTAGTTATTTAGAAAAAAAATACACGGGAATGAAAAAAACAAAAAGAAAAATTGCACAAAGTTGTCGTTTAAACTTGTTAAAAAAAATATAGGCACATTGTTAAATAAAGGAACACGGTATAACTGAGATCCATCAATAAATGTACTGCAGTCCATAATTTAAATAAGGCAGTAGGTAGCGGTACTTCTTTACTTAAATGTAAGCCACTTCCTAATCTGAAAATAGGAAAGCCACGAATTGTTATTAACATTTACTACTGTAGTACAACGTAGTACTATTCATATACATAAATCATTATACATTATAAGCAACAAGTACACCCAGTATAAATAAATAATTAAACATATCGAAATCAAGTTAATGGTTCCAACTCCTGAAAAATTACGATATGTATCTGTATACAGTAGGGTGGACCTTAATGTTTTTTTTTTTTCGTTTTTTCTCTGCTTCAGAGCTTCATTCGCTCTGACATTAGCCGCGGAAATTTCTTCGTATTACTACCAACTTCAAGAGAAGTCGAGAGAGAAGGGGTTTCGAAGAGAAGAATTGAAATTGGCGACGGTCGTAAAGTGGTCGTTTGAATAGATTCGTTCGGGAATACGCCTCGGAGCGATCCGAGCAATCTGAGCAGTTCACCCGAACACGCGTTTTTGATCCGAGCACTCCGAGGTCCCCGAAGCGCTCCGAGCGCGCGCCAAATACAAATAACCTGAAACTAATTTATTCCGTTCTTATTTGTGCAGTTTAACAAGTACATCGATTGAATTTTGTTGGATTTGACTTAATTAAGTCAATTCAATTGATTTAATTACAAAATTGTATAAATAAAAACAGTTTAGATCAATTTAATGTTTGTTTACATTCGTGTGTTTACGTCCGAATCACTTGGATCGCTTAGAGTGCTCGAATAAAAAACGCATGTTCGGGTGAACTGCTCAGATTGCTCGGGACGTTCCGAGGCGTATTCCCGAACGAATCTATTCAAACGACCACTTTACGACTGTCGCAAATTTCAATTCTTTTCTTCGAAACTACTTCTCTCTCGACTTCTCTTGAAGTTGGTAGTAATACGAAGAAATTTCCGCGGCTAATATGTTCAGAGCGGATGAAGCTACCAACTTTAAGAGAAAACCCGTATTTTTTTCGAGGATTCATTCTTCCGTTCTTTCGTTTGCTCAAGCTTGAATAACCCTTAAACTACTCGATTGTTGAGAAACAAGCACATAACATAGAGATTTGTATTACTACCCGATTATACCACGACGCAGCTCCCCAACTCCAAAATATGATGCTAACGTTACAAGTACGTGTACGAACGTCGGACACTATAGTATGTTCCAATCCAAAATTCTCTTATAATCAATGTAAAATGACTTCAAGGTAAAGGTAATATTATATTAATATGATGAATTATTCGTATGATATGGAGCATTTCATACTACCGTTAAATTATGCAAGTCGATGCAGGAGAATCTATCGTTTGAGGATTGAAAAAACAGAAAAATCGCCTTCCGCCATATACGCTCCTGAATTTTGCGTACAACTTGAAATGATCGTAACTCCGGTTCAGAGGCACTTACAGACTTCAACCGGACGTCAAATTGTAGGTTTTTACCTCTACTTTTGAATCATGATATGCTTAATACTCCTCAGAGTCAGGTACAATCACCATAATACATTAGGTATTTCGTCTTTTTTCAATTTTTTTTTTAAATTTAATTTGGTGTTTTTTCGCAATTTTTCGCTCATAATTTTTTTCACTCAACGAATAAACGAAATCTTACGATTCCAACTTGTTCCGGAGGAAAAAATACATGGAAATATATCCTTCCGACTATCAGATTTGATGATTTTCATCGTTTTTGAGCGTATCGAACGTTTTCAGATTTTTAACATGTAAATCCCATAAGAAACTTCCTGCGCTTTGCGGCACGGGAAAAGAGGTTCCGATCGAGGCAGTTTTGGTTTCCGCACAAGTTTTTAGGTACCCAGAACTGATTTTCACCCGGCCCGCTGAGAAAAAACGAAAAAAAAAATATATTAAGGTCCACCCTAGTATACAGTGTGGAACAGCCAAATGGAATAAATTCAGTAGCTCCATTATTACGATTTTTTTAGAAAATCCTGAGTAACGTCAATGTCTAATTCTAAAATGACATCTTGCGACGTAAAAATGTTATCCCTAAATTCAGCCCCCTTCAGGTGACAGCTACAACCCCTAAATTTTCAAATTGGAAGTAGGTGCTTGTGATACTTCATTTGAAAGGTCTTTTCGTTCTCTATTCAAAACTGCTATGGTTTTAAATTTTATTGCAGAAATTAACAATAAAAAAAAGTTTCTCCAGCTTAGGAAATTCGTTACATTAAAATAAAACTTCTATAAGTAACACTATTTGTCAATTTTATGGTTCTGAAATGTTAATAATAACAAAAAATAAATGTCTGTAATTGCCGACATTCCCTACTATAAGATAAAAACTTACTAATAAATACGTACAATTTTTTGCTTGACAATCGAACAACAAAAACGAGCAAGCAGCAAAAAAACAAACCTGAAGGTTTGTCTGTTTTAGGGTATGTTCTAACTCCCACTGGTGTCAATCACTGTGTATTATTTAGATATATTCGAGCTTATTTAGATAAGGTTATCTGAAATAGTTAGATAGAAAGAAGGGTGGCCAGCCGAATCGTCAGATTTGACACCCCTAAAATATTTTTTGTGCAAATACTTAAAAAGTAAAGTATACGTTACTTGGATTATGATCTGTATTATTGAAAAGCAATTCGTCAAGAAATATGACGCATATCCCCAGTAGTTCATTGTTCAAGATCTTGTGCGTCTAATTTAGAAAACTAAATTTAAATTTTGAGACTCGAGATTATCATCAACAATTTGACTAAGGCAGATTTGGCTAAATTGCATTATTTTGACCTGAGGAATCTGGTGTTGCACCATGTACCATTACTTATGACCCACCCTGTATACTAATCAACCGTCGCGTCGTAGACTTTGCTGTGTATACTGTTCTGCCACTAAATTAAATTATATAAGCACGTGGCCCTATCTTATATAACCTAATTATGCTAGCACGTGACCTATGCCTATATACTGTTTTATTTGTTTTTATTTACTTAACTAAAGATGGTACAAAAAAAACTAGCACGAAAAAAGAACAGGAAAAAATATACAGGATGCTTCACGATGCCTATTAAAGGTTTTGGGAAAACTATAAATAATACGAAGCTGAAAATTTGTGTCTGTCGATTTTCGGGGATGTTCTACAGATCTAAAATAATGGTGATTTTCTGGCACTTCTGCATATACTGGAAGTAAATACTAACCTCGTTATTTTAAATGGCAAGCTATATTTTTATGCCATATTTGATTTCTACTCATTAATCTAACGACACTTTAATAACCATTGTCTATCTCTAAAATGATTGATGTTCGAGATATTTCAATTTTAAGAAAAAAAAATGAAATTGTAAACCTGCAGAAAAACTAATAACTTTGGCAATGATACAAATTTATGATTAATTCCTTAAAGTTCTTTAAAATTATTGTCAATAATTCTAGATATACGAAAAATTTACAGGGTTCTCAAAATGGGGGGTCAGACTTGAACAATTTTGTCCTTGACAAAATTGTTCAAGTTTGATCTTGTATTTTGAGCACTCTATACATTTTGTCGTACATTCAGTATGTTTCAATTTCTACCAGTAAGCTCATTATCTCATACTTACATGGTAAAAAAAATAACCATAGCATGTTACCACACCAAAAGTTTTTTTTTTTTTTTTAATTTTAATTTTTTTCTACGGGTTTACAATTTCAATTGGTTTCGAGCTCTGTAAAAATTATGGCAAATATAATTATTATTTCACTTCAGCATATCGTTTTTGAGGATTTACAATAGATGTATCTTTAAGCAATTTTTTTTTTGTGTTTGCAAAAAGCACGGGATTAAAAAGTTTTTAATCCAATGTGGGCCACACATTAGTTAAAATCACTAGAGTTCGGAATGTTGCCGTCTCGCGTGTTAAACTACATAAGAACATTCTGCTCTTCCGGGCCAGGCTGGCGTACTATTGCACATACGCCGGTCCTAGCGCCTTGGCGGCGTACGTATGCAGGGACAAGAAATACCGGCGTATATAATGTACAAGGCGCTTAAAAAAACACGGTTTATACTTTCGTTATCATATAGTTTTATGATGCCGAGCCCTGTATTATAAGTACCTATCAAAAAGTACCCTAATTATATAATAAGTGCATATAAATATAAGTACCCTAATTATAAGTACCTATCAAAAAGCTCATTTTACTTCCAGCTGCGTCGACCAGTTCGCCCGTCATATATCGTGAATGACCACTCGGCCTTGGATCAGATAACGGGAGAGAGTTTTTTCCTGTGTATCCGCAGGTAGTTTTAGCCATTCCACTCGAATATGTGTATGTACGTGTTTTATTTATTTAATATATCTTCTATTTTGATTTATATAATTTCTTGAAATGAAATGTCTCGTCAACCGTTCACTTTAGAGATAGAGAGTGGTTATTAAAATTACTTTAAATTTATGAGTATAATTCGAATATGACATAAAAAATATAGCATGCCATTTAAAATAACGAAGTTAGTGTTCAATCGGGTATACTTGTAGGTATACCCGATCAGGTATATCGTATATACCGGGTGTAACAGGATCATAGTACACCCCCTTTTCTCCTTTAGTTTTCAAGATAATTGATTGAAATTTGGGATATCCTATATACATAATAAGCGGCACTATCTGACATACAAGTGATTTTTTTCCTCTTCCGGTTTCGCCAGAAGTGACACTAACTTCTGATTTTTAAATGGAATACCCTGTATATTATTGCATTTTTGAATTCTGCATAATTTTCTGAATCCAACGATACTAAATAAGTGACATTTCAAACGTCAATATTTTTTTACAATTATAATTTTTAATTTTCCATTTAAGTGGGCCATGACGGTTCCGATTTATTATAAATAACCCATGTAATGCTACAACAATCAAAATCCCGTCAAAAATACTAAATTGTATGATTTATGAGCAAATAAAGTTCATCAAAATTGTTTTTGGAGCAGAACTCAATTTTTTCAAATGGAACCATATTGGTACCGTAGTACCATTTATTATTACTACTAATAAGTAATTTATTCTTATGTCGTATTAATATGTGCGATAAATACAAACAAAATTACAGCTAAGAGAAATGATTTGATGAACTTTATTTGCTCATAAATCACATAATTTAGTATTTTTGACGGAATTTTTATTTTTGTAGCATTACATGGGTCATTTAGAATAAATCGGAACCGTCATGGCCCACTTAAATGAAAAATTAAAAATTATAATTGTAAAAAATATTGACGTTTGAAATGTCACTTATTTAGTATCGTTGGATTCAGAAAATTATGAAGAATTCAAAAAATGAAATAATATACAGGGTATTCCATTTAAAAATCAAAAGTTAGTGTCACTTCCGGCGAAACCGGAAGTGGAAAAAAATCACTTATATGTCAGACAGTGTCGCTTATTATGTATATAGGATATCCCAAATTTCAATTAATTATCTTGAAAACTAAAGGAAAAAGGGGGTGTACCATGATCCTGTTACACCCAGTATACCCGATCGGCAAGATCGGGTATTATGCAGAAGCCTACCAACCCACAACGTCACTTAAAAGGAGTAATGCATAATAATAAGCTTTTCGTTGATTATTCTTTGTTTTGCAGAAACTTATCAACTGATTCGAGATCCTAACATAATTTAAATAAATTACCTACCAACCTATGTATCCATTATTTAATCATATCAACCGTATGTAATACAGAAGGCTATCAACTCATTTGGTGGGTTGATGAAAGTATTGATTGAAGCGATGAAAGTATTTTTTCGGGATATTTGGTCCCATGTCAAGTATAGCCGAAAAGAAGCTTAACAACCTACAAGAAATTATTCATGTTTGCTGTGTGATGTGCTCATGTGATGCTGATATTGAAGAAGATGTTGATCGGTTCAATGTAAATGGTCTTGTCTTTGTTGATGTTGACGATGATGTTGTTTAATACTTCATAATTTGGATTTCTCAAAAATAAAAGTTCTTCCTCGTAAGTCTTATTTTTATTGATTTCAATGTATTCTTAAATTTGCAAAAAGCGTTTTTAACCCTGAAGTTTGATCCTGTACCAACGACACACCCTTGTATAGTCGCGTCTACCTCGTGAATTATGTATCACGGTAAATACCGATTTAAATAATATAATTAAAAATGTCCTTAATACCGACACGTTCAATATGACAAAGTGTATTAAAATTTTATTTGTAATATTAAGTCGCTATTACTGCATGACCGCACGAGAAATTTAATAACAATAACTAATGAATCATTTCATAAATGGCGTCGACCGAAGAATACTAACGCATCTTTAAGGGTATTTAGCATTCACCCGCGGTGCCAAGACACCATCGGCACGATTCTGCTAATCATCGATACGCACAAAGACTGAAAATTCACGTCGATAAACACCATGACACAATTATTTACTGGGAATGCATCGCATATAAAATGTTTCCACTTCCGTTTCGTAAGCTTTTCAAAATTAATGTCGCCTGGCCGCGAGGAAATAAATCAAAGCACATGATGAATACGTTATTTTGATAAATAATTTACTTCGAACCGGCTTTGACGCAGTAAATACGAGGTTGATTAATTTTTTAACTAGATTTATTAACTAACTATTTTCTGTTTGTTGCAGCGCATAAACTCAATTGAAACTGAAACGTGTATGCCTTTCTTAGTTAACTCTTGCCTGCCAAGGTAAAGCAGAATGTATATACATACCTATGTGAAAAATATCGATTATCACACAGATCGATTATCATATTTTTCGCCGAATATATAGAGGGTGCTTCTCAATGAGTGACCTATTAAACGTTTTGGGAGAACTAAAAATGATATGGAGCTGAAAATTTGAATCAGGGGGGTTTCGGGGATGCTCTACACATCTAAAATGGCGACTTTGTGGCTCTTCCGGGTATACCCGATTGAAGTTCAGTTGTTAATAATTGACACGTTGGTAGTAGGTAAATCAGTTTTTCAAAAAATAATGATAGATGTCTACTGTCTACGATGCTAATGTTAATGCGAATATTCGACACAAAGTGAAAATAAATCGAATTAAAACAAAAATGTCAAAAATTCTCTTATTTTCATATTATTCAGTCATAAACGCGGAAAGTAGAATGTTGAGTGACATGCTTTTAATCTCTTCAAAAACAGCACCGTTTATGCCCTATAGCCACAAAAAAAAAGAGTATCTCTCTATTTCATTATGCGAATTATATCTATGTTTTTTTTTTTAGTTCGATTTATTTTCTGAATCTTTGTGTAGAATTTTCACACTATCATTAGTGCCATAGATAGCAAGAGTCCTAGCTTTCCATTCTTTTTGGAAACATTAAATTACTACCAACGTGTCAAAAATTATTAGCGATAGAACGGTGTGAGAACAGTTATTCTGAATCTGAGATCATCTTTTTGATATCTTAGATACATTTCGAGACTTTTGTGTCCAGTTATCACGTATATACCTTACAATTTGCTTTTTGTAATTTGGTTGCTCTAATTAAGTTCTTTTAATTAATTATACAGCCACACAAAAAAAATGCCATGACTTTGGAACCTGAAATACATATCTTTATGTATTTTGATTTGCTGAACCCGAATCCATCATTAGAATCACGTCACAGATTTTTTTAAATCATGGAAAATGGGTAAGAGTGGGATTTAGAGGTTATTGGGTTATGGGGTTTAACAGCTTAAATTTTGGGTCTCCAGCTTCAGTCGTGTTAAGGATCTAGTATTGCTTAATAGTCTAAATGATGGCGTTTTTTTTGTGTGTGGCTGTTACTATCGTCTGGAAAAAAACCAAAAAGGATTATTTTGATATAAGTATTTTCCCTGGAGTGGGTACTGGAACCTTCGGGTAGAAACAAAAACTTGAAATCTTTCTGGAGTTCTCTCTTAAATCTGAATGCATTGTCAAAATTAATCTAGCATGTCTTGGTTTAATGGATATATGGAAAATCTACAAATATCTCGTATTTTTTTAAATTCCTCGTATTTGCTTTAATGTTTTGAATGTTGTGCTGAAAATGTCTCGAGTCAAGTCACTAAGATTGAAGGAAATGGCTTTAAAGTCACAGAAGTGTCTTAAAACTTCCGTCAATTTAGGGAAAATACGAAAGATTTCTGTATATTTTTTTTATATTTCCATATTCTATAGTTAGTGCATATATTCTCAGTCAGCAGCACACACACACGCTTTTTAGTTTTTTTTTGCTGCTGATAGAATTAGAGCTTGTGAAATGTTATATCTAATAAGCCTGGATCCGCCAGTGAAACACAGATGATGAACGTTTCATGTTACAAAATTCATTGGCCTGGTTAGAAGGTGATGTTATGAAAAGAGATTAGTTAATATGGATAATTGTCAGACCTTTAGTTAACCGTATACAGAAAATGGTAAATACGCTAATTTTGAAAATATGTATATGGGGGTTCATCGATGTAATAATCTTTTAATAGAAAATATTGACGTCAACAGGGCATTTTCGTTTATAGGTACCGGAATTTGTTGTCAACTTCGTTATTTTAAATGGAACATGGACCTCTGTTACAGTTCATCCACAAGAAAATACCATAACTAAACAAACGAATTTCGGTATTATACGAGTAGATACAGATTTAGGTGCATTAATTTTTGTAAATATGTGATAAAGAATGAAATAAACCAAACTAGTACAAATATTCAATTACATGGTTATTATCTAAGTATGTCTCTACCTTAGGAGAATTTTTTACCTAATTTTCATAAAGTGACTACACTATATTGTCAAAGATCCTCGGATCTTGCTTGATACAAAACTCTCTCATCCACCAAGATCATATCCACCACATTGCAACTAACTCATATAAGGCACTGTAACTGTTGAATTTCAGCATTCTTTAACCAATTGAATGTCTTAAAATAAAATTTAACATTTCTATTAAACCTAAAATAAGGAGTCCTCATTTAGTGTCCTTATTATCAAACTCATATTAACAAAATGAAAAATATACAACAATGTATTCTTAATTTTTTGTAGTTTCGCGAATATAATGTTTAGCCAGAAAGAGGTTACAATTACACTTTGTCACTACATTATTACAGTCAATCACTAAACAGGAGAATTAATCTTTTCATCAATTTCAATAATCATTTTCATTTGTTATTTCACGGTAAATATTAATGTTTTTATTAAGTCTATTTAGCAGACGAATACTTTAACATGAAAAACATATTTTACTGTCAGAATGAAGGAAGTAATTTGTTTCTGAAACCTCCTGTGTTTGTTATATCAAATAATTTTAATAAAATATCTGTAGGGTCTATTGTCGTTAATTGTAATTGAACTATGTATGTGGTAGGTAGGTACCTACTTATTTATGTATATTTCTGTAAAACCCTAATTTTTTACGTTTCGGCGTGTACCATTTGTGTATTTGTCTAAATACGTGACAAACTGCTGGTACAGCCTCTTTCCCAAACTAAACTGCGGTTGGGTTTTCCCCTAATTCAATTTACAACCATTTACTCGGGCTTTTCGTTTTTCGGGGAACCTACCTACCTACCTAGGCCTGTGTTATAGATCGATCTTGGAACGTACATTCCGTTTGGACAGTCAGTCTCCGTCAGTCCATCTTTACCGTTCACCGGCTCCAAACCGATCTAAGCCGGTCTCTCATATCTTGTAAATATGTGAATAAATGACTGTATATATAGCCGATTAAAGTGCTTTACTTACCACACCACCCTCGCCATAAAGTAGTGACCCCGACGTGATCTGAAAACGCAACCTTCTGATCTGGAGTCAGAAGCGCTACCGTTGAACACCCTTGCGAATCACAACAGACCAGGGACGACAGTTCGAGTCCAACCTGTTCAAGCATCTAAACATCTTGACTGGTACGACTCATCTTCGTACCTCTGCGTACCATCCTGCGGCGAACGGCATGATCGAACGTCTACATCGGCATTTAAAAGCGGCGATTAAATGCCACAACTCAGGCAGCTGGGTCGACAACCTACCAACTGTCCTGTTAGGCATTCGTTCGGCGTGGAGAGAAGACCTCCAAGCAACGTCTGCAGAGATGGTTTATGGAGAACCTCTTCGCCTCCCAGGAAAATTCTTCGTGCCGAGAGGAAACCAAGACGACGAAACAAGCTGGTCTGGTGCTACTTTTGTCACCGACTTGCGGAAAGGTATCCAAGATCTCCAGCCAGCCACAGTCAAACGCCACGGTAACAAGACAGTTTTCATATTCAAAGACCTCGCTATCACTCCCCAGAAATTCGTTCGAAACGATGCACCCAGAGCCCCGTTACAGCAACCCTACGAAGGTCCCTTCCCGGTGGTGCAGCGCGGCGACAAAATGTTCCTAGTGCGGTTACATGGCCGGGAGAAATATATTTCAGTGGATAGGTTAAAGCCGGCCTACCTCATCAACGATCAGGTCGACCCACAGGACCGTGACCCTGAGGACGACCCGGTGATCAACCCCCAACGGGAAGAAACAGCAGCTCCTCGCCGGAAGCCAGAACCAACAGGTTCCGGAAGCAGCACCAGGTCCAGTACGGACGCGATCCGGCAGACGCGTACGTTTTCTGGACCGTTACCAAGACCGGTTTCTTGTGAGTGCAGTGAACTTTTTGTCTCTGTACTTGTTCGCGATTTTTTCTTGTGTAGAGTCTATTGTTGTTAATTTTAAGTGAACTATGTACGTGGTAGGTAGGTACCTACTTATTTAGGTATATTTCTGTAAAACCCTAATTTTCACGTTTCGGTGTGTACCATATGTGTATTTGTGTAAATACGTGACAAACTGCTGGTACAGCCTCTTTCGGGTTTCCCAAACTAAACTGCGGTTGGGTTTTCCCCTAATTCAGTTTACAACCATTTACTCGGGCTTTTCGTTTTTCGGGAACCTACCTACCTACCTACCTACCTACCAGTCAGTCTCCGTCAGTCCATCTTTACCGTTCACCGGCTCCAAACCGATCTAAGCCGGTCTCTCATATCTTGTAAATATGTGAATAAACGACTGTATATATAGCCGATTAAATTGCTTTACTTACCGCGCCACTCTCGCCATATATCTTCAACTTAACTGTTAACTTTACGGAAACAATAAATATTTTACCCGATTATAACAAAACTATTAGTTCTTTTTAGTAATGATTCAGTTCTTTTTAGTTTTTTTTATTGCCAGACGTTAACATATGATTATGTGTTGATTTTCAAGTTTTTTTCCTGTAAATAGAAAATTGTCTATTGGACAACACATGTATTATTATCTATTGTTATTATTGTCTAGGTACTAAATGCTCATAATTATTGGCTGAACAGTATTTAAAACATGTTGATTTCTTTATTTTATGGGACAAAGTAACACGTCTATTTCTCAATGTTGAAAGATACAACCTGTACACACATATTAACCAACTAAAAACGAGCCATGTTCTATTTTTCTGCATCCTTTTACATCTATCTATTTTTCTTACAGCTTCCACACGATGTTTATTTTTACATGCGACTGAAATAGTCAAACGCGTCTGCTCCTGTTAGTTCTAAAGATATGTTTGGAATTAGATTCTCTAGACTGTGTTAAGAACATTTCCTTTCAGCTTTAACGTTACACTCGCCAGTTATTTTAGGAAGTTCGACCTTAGCTGCAAAAATAAAATGTAGTTTCTACGTAATTCACTCTTATTTATTGCTACTAAACTTGATGTTTTCAGATCTGTGCTGTAGGCTGCTACATACCGTTTTCCACTCTAATTATATTTTACCAAAAAATATCTTGGCTATTTTCGTCCAGAAGATAAATTTCTGTTTGAATTATTAGAATAAAAAAACTATTCTGAGATTTTACGATGACTAAGGCCCATTTGCGTCATCCCAGATTAAGACTAAAATGAATGCTTAATGGCGTAGATGAGTGATCTTCAAGAATAATCAAAACGATGGCCGAATACATTTATTATGGGTTTTTTATAGAATTTTCAATACATAGGAGTAATCTATTCAGTATACAATGTATAAACTTTGTATGAGAAGATTGACAATTAATAAAATAGGTTTTTGCTTCTTTGTATTAATAACATCTGCAGATATCGCGATGTTAATGGTGGAAACATATTATACTCGTTTCATACGGTTTATTTTCCTTAAAATATTAATTATAGGGTAAAAATATTAAATTGTTACGAATTATGACTGCTGAAATAAAATTCAGTTTTCTAATTATGTATACCGGGTTACATATGATACCCCATCGGATGATACCTCACTTTTTTCCATATTTATTATAATTAGAGCTCGGAGGTTAATAATAGATCCGTGTTTTACCAGGGGTCTTACCTCATACATGTGATTATTGTAGCCCAATTAATCGACAAAGGAACCATAATCAAAAGACACAGAACTCGAAAATACACGGTAACCAACGCTATGACATGTCCGTTCTACCACTTGAGTTTCCATTCAATTATCAATAACTGTTCCATATGTTCAGGAGTTAAGCTCTGGCGCCTGTCACTTAAAATAACTACCTGTACCTATGTGCCCCAACGAGTCAAAACAGGTTCTGCTTGTAGTCCTTGAAAGTGGTGTCCTTGGTAGAACATCCGAAAACTTTTTCCTTCTGTATGATTTTTTCACAAATACTTGTTTCAGATTCACTATATATGATTATCAATATTAGGATAACAGTTTCGGAGCTACGCTAGTTATGTTCTGTCCTTTGAGATCCGTTGTGTCGCCAATATTAAGCCGTATAAGTGTATCGTGCAATTCCAAGACGATATATTTTTTATGTCCTCACAGTGATGCTATGTATAAATGCCTACAGAAAGAGTTGTTTCTGCAGGGAAATTAACTTCACGCACTTTCTACTCACACTGTTCCGGACAACTTGTCTGAACTGTATATTCTAATATGATCAAGGGCGTAGCCAGTAGTTATCTTTGGGGGGGGGGAGGGGGCGATCTCTGCAGATAAAACAAAAAAGCCAAAAAAAAAAAAATAAGTCACCACAGCCAACGGCAACCGCATTCCCCCCGAGTATTTCGGTTTTTACTTGACCCTTTGAGGGGAGCGATCGCTGCAGATTAAACAAAAAAATCCAAAAAAAAAAGGTCACTACAGGCAACGGCAACCGCATTCCCCCGAGTATTTTGGTTTTTACTTGACCCTTTGGGGGGGGCGATCGCCCCCCATCGCCCCCCCCTGGCTACGCCCTTGAATATGATTATTTCGTTGAAGCATTATTTCATTGAACTACGATTGTACTATGTACATATGTACAGGAGTTAATGATGTAGGTACTTTATTAATGTAGCACGTAATGAGCCATCTAAAAAAATCATCACCAAAGTTGGCCGTACAATAAAAGATGTATTTTTATTCTTATATCTTAAATTTAAAACCTTATTTAATTTTCAAAGCTGTCACAGCCATTATTTATTTTACAATTGAAGAGTAGACTTGAATAAGGGGCTAAGTGCCAAAAAGCTAAATTTTCAGGAGTTTAACCGATTAGTTTAACCATTTATGAATAAAAATGTTTGTAATTTGACAAAACTGTTTATTTGCAACCTTTTAAGAGATGCATAGTAAAAAAAACACACAAAAATCAAAAATGTTTTTAATACAAACGAAAAAAAAAAAAAAAAAAAAATAGAAACGGGCTAAGTACCGCTAGCTTTTTCATGGTAGGTAAGTGCCGGCAACTATGCTGTAAGTTTTCTGTAGAACTCCTGGTGCTCTGGTAAATGAAGATTTGGAATCATAGCACGCAAATTTGCTTTTTAGCTGCATTAAGATCTGGTGTTGGTCCTGTCCAACTATCTGGACGTTTTTTATTTGGTCTTCAGAAATATTTTTCTTAAGAACTTTAATCTTTTGCCAAGTTTCGATGTCACTGTGCGATTTCTTAATAAACACGTATGCTGGGTTATCTTTCGTAACTCGTATCTGTGACAACGTCGATATTGAAAGCTTGGTAGTATATATTAAGGAATCCACAGCTTGTTGCAAGTTTAAAAGTGTGTGGGTTCCATTTTTAGAACTTTATATGGCTGTATTGATCTGGTATCTTTTATGAGTTGTTCTATGTTTCAGGCACGAAGCATTTTTTTAAGTATTCTCCTTCTTTCAATTTATGCGAAATGACGATCGTTTGATAAGTAGCTGTGACCGCTAACGAGAAATTTCATAGTAATTTCTGTGAATAGACCTAATACTGATGGCACTTTGCCCCTTTAATAGGAAATGACGCTCGCGACTTACACTGATGCGCCACCTGCTGAGCCAACTACGGAAACAAATATTCGTTTGGAACTTAGCCCCCCTTCTAGGGGACATGAAGTACGCTATTTAACACCTTTTTTAAGGAAAAAAATAAAATTTCCTGTTTTCGGTACTTAGCCCCTTATTCAAGTTCACTCTTCAATTGTGACAGTCATTTGTCAAAAGTGTGACGACAACAACAAAGTTTCGCTTCGAGCTTCGACATAACCGCTATTTCCATCTCTCTTCTTCATAGCCAAAGACGTTTTTTTTTGGATGGCTCGTTACAACAATATTCCAGTTGCGCGAAGACCGGTCCTGGAATCTATTATTAACCTACGAGCTCTAATTTTAATATAGGGTGTTACTTATTGTTATGTACTTATTTTAAGGTGTGACACTTGGGTCAATTTTAAGTCGAAAGTTCATGTAAACATTTGTTCTAAAACGTTTAGTTTTCGATAGGTTACGTTGGCTACGGCAATTCAAAGGATATCAAAATTATTTTTAACCAAAAACTTATTTTTTTTTCAAATATCACCATATTGGTACCATGGTACAGTTCGAAAGTATATTATGGAAGCTACCACTGCACTACTGTGTGTCACAATTTGTCCTATATTTATGGGACAGATAAAAATCTAGTTTACATCATTTTTTAGATTTTCTGACTTGTCATAATGTAACTGTGATCAAATAGCTATTGCCTTTATTATCAGTTTTCTTTTATATAATAATAAACAAGTTGGTAGGTATACGAATTTTCTAGAGTCGCTAAGATTACTAGAGTGGGATTAAATGGTTAACGCACTACACTGAGAAAAGTGTGAGGTTCATAAACCTGCAATTATTATATACGGTGTCCCATATGAGATCGTTCCCAGCACCAGAGAAACCGAAAGTTTTATATACACTGCGTGCAAGATACACATACCAAATTTCAAATTGGTATTCCTTGCTGTTTCCAATACAGTTTATAAACGGTTTTATTTGTAAAAATAAAAATAATCCATTCAACATAATACGGTTTCTTCAATACATGCTCAAAATGGTGTCCACATTTGTTTGTCCACATATTCTCAAGGTTATTCCGACTTAACTTTTTATTTTCAACAAAATAGCGCTATGTAAACAGTTGGTATGCCGATTTTATTATTCTCTTAAAAAGGTAGTATTCCAAGTTCGTTTAAACACTAACACTGTACATTTAAACAGTAGTGGGCAACGCATTTCAAGCACGGAAACGTAAATTTTGTCTTAAAGATCTTATGAAAAACATCATCCAACGCAATGCCTTACTTACCTGAAAGACACAATATTGAATTCTTAATTCTTAATGATGCAGAGATAGGGCAAGAACCGACAAAATTGTCGATATTGGGCAGACGAGAATCCTTACTGGATGAGGGAAGGCCACACAAAACACCGAGAAAAAGTCAATGGTTGGGCAGGGATTGTACGTCAGCAAGTTATAGGACCAATATTCTTTAAGGAAACTCTTTAGATATTTAAAATTCCTGCAGGCAGAATTAGTTCCTAATTTGGCTATTCTGTTTCCCTGATCCGGTAGAAGCTGATGTCCAGAATAGAAACATCTGGTTTCAACAACTCCCTCGGACTATTATCTATAGGGGTATATGAAAATTTTTAAAACCAAACCGGCAAATGTTAAAGAGCTGAAAACACGAATAAGACATGGGTGTAAACTAATGTCCCGCGAAGTATTTAGGGTATTGCCAAATAGTGAATGGACACCATTTTGAGCATGTATTGAAGAAACAGTATCTATTAAGTTGAATGGATTATTTTTAAGTTTATAAAATATATTGGAAACGGCAAGGAATAAAAATTTGAAATTTGGTAGTTATGTAGGTACTTATATCTTGATATGCCATTTAAAAATGGTCACAAAAACTAGGGTTGCCATTTAAAAAAATAATCGATGATGTAATTTTTGTAGTTTGCAAAACACTGTATAAGTTTTATTTCTATGAAAAAAACCGAAACTTAAAATTGTGCTGTAAATTTAGAAATTTTGTTTTAAATAGATAAACAAACAAAGAAAGAAAGTATACCATGATCAAGTGTCACCCGGTATATACATTTTTATTATATTATGTATGTACTTCTTTACTATATAGTGAAAATATTGAAGTATAAATTGCATTTTTCTTTTTTTATTTTGTCTCACTCTAAATACGAATAGACTATGGTCGTTACGCTTTTCGGTTTGTACGGGTATGTATAAAAATATGTACAAAATAATACATATATATGTACAATATGATTAATAATTAGTAACGGCTGATGAATCTGAAACAACCATATCTTTCATAATGTGTCAAATAGACCTACCAGACCTACCACACCTACCAAAAGTAACATACCTAAATGTGTATATCGAAAAAAAATATTTAAAAACGTGTGCTCCAGAATTAAATAAATGCGTACAATTTTTATTATCAACCGTTCTGTGAATACATAAGCTTTTTAATGTTGCATATAATATGCAATTTTGAATAAAAATGAAAAAGGAGGAGGGTCAGTAAGGCCGTTTTTTTGGCCCAAGCCCGATTCACTTCAAACTTAGATCCACCTATTTATGTAAGCTTCACAATTTACCTAAACCTATTTTCATCATTATTACGACAGAAAGAACCTTTTGTTTTTGCAATTTAACATGGGATTTTGGTTTTAGAGACAAAGATCACCTCTCACTTTTCCCATTTACTGCTGATTCCCGGTCACCATACTTGCTCTAAACTAATGCATGAATGGGTTGTAAATATTATATAGATTAATGGTTGAGTGGAAGAATACAAATATGGATGAATAGATAAGATTGTATGAGCGGATGTACGAAAGGAATTTGGTCAAATAGATGATTGCATGAACGAATGCATGTGTGGATGTGTGGATGATTGGATCGACTAATAAATGAGTGTCTATCTATATAGTAATTTATTAATGGATCCATCTAGATGGATGATCGGATATATGGATGGATTTATTCAATAGGTGAATTGATGGATAAATGGATGGTTTGATGAATAACATGATTGTGTAGATTGAGAGAATAGAATACGTAGGTTGATAGATGAATATATGTAAGAATGAGTGAATAGATGTATGGTTAGTTGAGAGGACGGATAAGTGTATCGTTTTTGTTCGTTTTTTAATCCTTTATTTTTGTTTTTATGGTTTTTGTTTTTATTTATATTTTTCTACTTTTAATATGATTTATTAATAAATCATAACTTATCGTTTCACAAACAGGTAAAAATTTTTTTTTAATTCGGGAAGATCAAGCGTGGGCTGGCATTTACCTGAAGACTAGGGAAATCCAGGAAACACCCAGTCAAAAAAACTCAACAACTACAAAATTATTTAATAGATTTGATTTTAACTTATTACAATAAAACCTCTGGTTGCGAACACTTCCAAATAGCGGACAATGTTTTTCGTGGAATTTTTCAATGAGATTTATTTATTAAATACTATGTCAAATAACCGAAAATTTATTAAAATATATTAACAACGAACCCTCTATAAAAAGGACGCGAACACTCTATTTTTCACCAAAATGCAAATATACAGTGTGTCCCGTTTTTTTTTGGAACCACCCCTATAACTTTGGAACGGTAAGTCGGATCAATTTGAAATTTTGGCAAATGATCAATTTTTGCTACGTACATAATTAAATGAAGTGGAAATAAAATTACTCTATAGGCGTGCGCTCTAGGGCACTTTAAAAGGTCACTTTTTTCAAGAACTAACATGAGCGATTGGAGTGGATGAAATCCAATGACATATTCATATTCAGCACTAGAATAAACCCCCCTGGTGAAAAAAATTCAAGTAGCTGCCGTTACTAGTTATCGATATACAGTGTGTTTGTTTTGTTTGGGGCCACCCCTATATCTTTGGAACCGGGAGTCGGATCCATTTGAAATCTTGGCAACTAATCTCGGAAAGTAATTAATAATTAATCCCTGCTACGTGCATAATTAGGCAAGTTGGTCACAAAATTACTCCAAAGGCGTGCGCTCTAGGGCACTTTAAATGGTCGGTCACTTTTTTTAAGAACTAACATGTGCGATTGGAGTGGATGAAATCCAATGACATATTCTTATTCAGCACTAGAATAAACCCTTTGGTGCAATTCAAGTACCTACCGTTACTAGTTTTCGAGATACAGTGTGTCTGTTTTTTTGGAGCCTATCTTATGGTTCCTAATAGGAACCATAACGGTTGTGGTTCCTATTAGGAACCATTACTAGTTTTCGAGATACAGTGTGTCTGTTTGTTTTGGAGCCTATCTTGTGGTTCCTAATAGGAACCATAGCACTTATTATGGTTCCATTACGCATTAACGGTAGGTATTTGAATTTTTGCACCAAAGCGTTTATTCTAGTGCTGAATAAGAATATGTCATTGGATTTCATCCACTCCAATCGCTCATGTTAGTTCTTAAAAAAAGTGACACTTTAAAAGTGCCCTAGAGCGCACGCCTTTGGAGTAATTTTGTGACCAACTTACCTAATTATGCACGTAGCAGGGATTCATTATTTTCCGAGATTATTTGCCAAGATTTCAAATGGGTCCGACTTCCAAAGATCCGTCCGTTCTAAAGATATAGGGGTGGCCCCCAAAAAAACAAACACACTGTATCTCGATAACTAATAACGGTAGGCACTTGAATTTTTGCGCCAGTGAGTTTATGCTAGTGCTGAATAAGAATATGTTATTGGATTTTATCTATTTCAATCGCTAATGTTAGTTTTTGAAAAAAAATTACATTTTACAGTGCCTTAGAGAGCACGCCCATGGAGTAATTTTGTCACTAACTTACCTAATTATACACGTAGCAGGGATTAATTACTTGTCGAGATTATTTGCTAAGATTTCAAATGGATCCGACTCCTGGTTCCAAATTTATAGGGGTGGCCCAAAAAAAAACACACTGTATCTCGATAACTAATAACGGTAGGCACTTGAATTTTTGCACCAGTGACTTTATGCTAGTGCTGAATAAGAATATGTTATTGGATTTTATCTATTTCAATCGCTAATATTAGTTTTTGGAAAAAAATGACATTTTACAGTGCCCTAGAGAGCCCATGTTTTACAGTGCCCATGGAGTAATTTTTTCACTAACTTACCTAATTATACACGTAGCAGGGATTAATTATTTGCCGAGATTATTTGCTAAGATTTCAAATGGATCCGACTCCTGGTTCCAAATATATAGGGGTGGCCCAAAATAAAAACACACTGTATCTCGATAACTAGTAGGTACTTCAATTTTTGCACCGGGGGGTTTATTCTAGTGTTGAATAAGAATATGTGATTGGATTTCATCCACTCCAATCGCTCATGTTAGTTCTTGAAAAAAGTGACCCTTTAAAGTACCCTAGGGCGCACGCCTATGGAGTAATTTTAATGCCAGTTCATCTAATTATGCACGTAATAAAAGTTGATCATTTGCCAACATTTCAAATTGATCCGACTTCCCGTTCCAAAGTTATAGGGGTGGTTCCAAAAAAAAAAAAACGGTACACACTGTATATGTGAAATTCCCTGTTAATAAGGGACCGATGAGACAGCACAAAAATTTCGATGGTCGACTCGTTTATTACACCCCTATTTAAACACCCTACCCCTGGTTTTATACGACTGGTAGGGAAATAAATATTTGTTAGTGTAGGTAAAATAACTTCTGGCAAATAAATAACTACATAATACAACATTTACTCTTTTTCGCAATTAAGTTTACCTCAGCTCAACTCAATCAACTCTATTATGGTACATCAATTTAACTCACTCATGTGTTCATGTCGTTCCGATTTAATTCAAATTCAAATTCGCTTCAAATCAAATCAATTCCCTTGCCATATAAATTCAACTCGATCAACATAACAACATCCAATTCGATTCAACCTAAGTGAATAAAGCCTATTGAATTTGCTCAAAATCCTTTCCAAAATAGTCTAGTTACTAATATGTCATCCTAGAAAATCGTTGAAGTGCGTATACGCATAGTTAACTTCATAAGAAGCTAACTTAATGGATTACATGGAATAACGAACTTGCTCTGACGCAAAGAAGTTTTTCCATGATTTTTTAACATTTTATAACATTAGGAAAGTTTTATAAGGAACGTTTTTGAGTAAGTATGATGACCGGGGCTCATCGGTAAATGGATGAAGTGAAAGGACCTTTATCTCTAAAATCGAGATCCCATGTTAAATTGCAGAAACAAATTAACTCGTAATAATGTCTTACTTTAAGGCTTATGTAGATGAATGAATCTACCACAATGTAAAGTAAATCAGGCATGGGCTAACGGCCTTATTGACCCTCCTATTTTTAGAAGTAAACTAAATAGGTAGTTAAAACGTGAAGGTTATAAAAAAACGCAAATATAACGCAAGCCATTTTTGATATCTTCTGGGAAGATTTTTTTTTAGTAAAAGTGCGCTCCTTTTTACAATCACTGATCATACCCTTATGATCTAGGTAAGTAAATGTATCCTCATAAAGATACAAGACTTTCAAAAAATCAATGCGAACACAAATCAACTTTTATAAGAATCCAGTTAGGGTCTAATGTTTAACTTTATTAAAATACTAAACCATTAAAAGTGCTACACAAACATGCGCTTTAAAATTCCAATAATATACTTAGTACTTATACAGGTCAACAACTGTTGTTGACCTGTATTAATGTTACATATACATATATTTATTGGATATTACACATTTACATATGTAGATAATTGAATCACTACCGTAGAATATATTTTCACGATTCAGTCTACACATGAAATGAATGTGTAAAAAAAAAAATTGGAATTAAGCCAAAAAATGCCTTGTCCGCCATAATCTCAATTTTAGTATTGGTCTAAACGTGGATGTGTCATATACTAGACAGAGTTATTTATTCACTACAAAAATATTTTTATTTTCAGAATTTCAGATGTTTATAATGTGTAAGTATCACATAATATATACGGATGTGGTTACATAACGCTACATTATTTCAGATATTGTTTTTTTATATATTTTTGTTTAAAATCTTCTAAACGAGAAGGACCAAACATAAACTGATAATGATGAAACTTGTGCAAATATACACAATATTTGTATACTATATACTTGTAGTTACAAATAAACTGGATGACATAGGAAACAAATTAACTACAGAATTTTACCGGAAGTTATAAATTTTTATGTAGGGGTTTGCCATTGCATTTTTTTTTCTTAAAATTGATGTCAAAAACCGTTCATTTTAAAAAACAGATAATGTGGCATCAAACTATTTAAAATAACGAATTTAGTGTAGTCGCCATTATTTAGATGAGCAGAGCATCCCCTGAAAATTATAATACAAATTTTCAAATCTATATCATTTTTAGTTTTTCCAAAATATTTAATAGGCGATCGTCGTGAAGCACACTGTATATTAAGGTATATTTAACCTATAAAAAAGAAAACTTCAAATTTCAAAATCACATTTTTGTAAGTATTAAATTATTAACGATTAGTTCGACCATCACTGTCATTTTTTTGTCGCGTCTACCTAAGAGAGAAGTTCAGTTATCAATTCCTCTTCGTTCTGTAATGTACGTAGTACCCTATTAGTATTAAGTATATATAGTATTAGGTATGTTATCATTTTCAACCATATTTTCCGATCAGTGTGTCTCAAAAGGAGCTGCTAAATGTAATGCTAAATATAATGAGATTTAATGTAAATACATATTTTTCACTTCTAAAACTTGACTTTTTCTAGTAATTGTTAACAAATATACTTACTTAATATTTTTAATTAGAATATGTACGAGTAAATGTTTCAATTTACCACTGCAAATTAATTCAAGTGTATTATTTCTGAATCAAATAAATCGACAATATTAAAGTAAATTACCACCTACTACATTTTTTATCAGAGAACAACGAGAAATACAAGTCGATGATGATCTTTTTATGCAATTTTTTATGTAAAATTTAATATGCGTTTAATTGAGGCCCAAATAAATTAATTGTGCCAGTTTACGTAGCTATACTTACCTATTAAAACATTTAAATAATATGTGAATTCAAGCAAAATAAAACCCTTTTACAAATAACTCAAATATTTATTATGCAAATATCATTCTATCAAAAAGATATGCGATGAATACCTACTTTAATATAAAGGCACATTTTTTATTCCATATCGATTAATACAAATAATAACAAAGTTTTGCCAACGGTTTCAATTTGTGTTTTATTGAGTGGTACATCTTCAAAAGTCCCTCAATTAGCAAACATATAAAAAGTACACGTAGTACAAACATAATTTGAAACAACCAAGTTCCTGCCAAAAAACAAAAATCAATGACGTAAAATTTCATCAGCGGCAAACATGAACGTATTAAGGCGTCTGCCCACTACACCGTACCATACCCTGGCCATAACAGGAACGTTTCAGGCACGAAAGGAAGCACTCCGGTCACTACTATGCCCACTGCAACGAATCAACAGTGTTTCATCCCGGTATACAACACTTATGATTCCTGCCTTGCCCGTTTGCTAGCCGTTGGGAGTCCGTTCCATCAGTTGAATATAGTTATTATTTTAGTTCGTTTTCGTGTAGCAGACGCATCCGTCAAGAGAACTACAATCTATACAGTTTACCGCGTTGTAAATTTTCTTAAAATAAATAATGCCTATAAGGAAATTATCTTTAAAAGAACTAGCCATGATTGCCATTATTTTGGACGAGGAGGAGGAAAAAGAAACACAAAAAAAGACCATCCGACGCTATTGGATTCACGAAACTCTAAGAAAACGAAAAGCCGAGGGAGAATATTGGACATTATATAGGCACCTAGTTGATGACCACGACAAATTTTTCCAGTATTTTCGTATGACGTCATTTCAATTCAATTTCACTGTCATGCTACTTCTTTCTTTACGGTATCCATATATTTGGGACGTTGCAAATTGTAAATAAATTCATATTTACGAACATATTCTATCAATTTTTCGTCCCCCATAGTGTATGCACGTGTGCATTTGTTCACGGCTAGCTAAGAACTGTGTTCAGTTGGGGATAACAACGCAGGGTAAACGGGGCTATAACGCGGCAGTGTTGGGCAAAATGTAGCTTCAACTACAGCTGCAAAACTACAGCTACTGTAGTTGGGATGTAGTTGCAACTACAGCTACACTAAGTAGCTTGAAGTTGTTCGCCGCAGCTACTTCTGTGGAAGCTACAGTAGCTGTAGCTTGTAATAACAGCTACAGCTAGTAGCTGTAGCTGTAGTTATAAGCAGAGAACTACACCTACTTTTCTTTCGTACTGGAAAAATGTCAAATAAGAGACAAAAGTAGCTGTAGTTGTCGGTTGATCGGTAGCTACAGCACCAGTTTCAGAAAGCAATTTCAGTGTGAATATACTCCGGGAGAATTAGTCTAAAAACATGCCCGTTTCCAGAATCGGGCCTGTGTCGAATATTATTGGCTTAAAAATTAAGTAAAAAACACATAGAACAAAACCCTAAATTTGTGTATTCGCAGAGGTCGAGGGTGTTTTGTTATTGACAATTTAAGAAAAAAAACTTATTGTAAAATTTGCGTTGAAAAAAAGGCAAAATCTTCAATCGGAAATAAAACAAACAGATTTCATTTCAAACGGATGAGACTACAGGAAAAGATAACTGTTGGGGTGCTCAACAAACGCTCGCAATCCGGACGCCCAATTTCAAAATGGCGGCCTATTGCAAAATTATAAAGTTGAAAAAACGCGAGCGCGTAGGTATAACTTCCGCAAAACGTTAGATATCGAGATGCGGTAAAAAAAAGATCGATAGGTAATTGCAATATCTCGCGATTCTGCAAATTTCAAATTTTTAATTGCAAAATAAAAAAGTTATTAACAAAAAAACCGAAAAAATGCGGTAACTAAGGGCCTTATCTCGGCGGTTTTTTTATATACATATTTCAAACCAATTACATCGAATAGTGCTTGAAAAAACAAGATTTAAAAATATATATATGTATATATAAACCGCCAATATAAAAAAACCGCCGAGATAAAGTCCTTAGTTACAGCATTTTTTAGGTTTTTTTGTTAATAACTTTATTATTTTGCAATTAAAAATCTGAAATTTGCAGAATAACGAGATATTGCGATTACCTATCGATCTTTTTTTACCGCATCTCGATATATTACGTTTTGCGGAAGTTATACGCGCTCGCGTTTTCAACTTTATAATTTTGCAATAGGCCGCCATTGTGAAATTGGGCGTCCGGATTGCGAGCGTTTGTTGAGCACCCCAACAGCTATCTTTTCCTGTAGTCTCATCCGGTTGAAATGAAATCTGTTTGTTTTATTTAATATTGAAGATTTTGCACTTTTTTTTTCAACGCTAATTTTGCAATAAGAAAAAAATGCGTACCAGCGGAAAAGCCTATCCCGAGACGCATATTTTCGGAGATACAAGCAAAAAACGAAAAAAAAGTGCGTTTTTTTCTTAAATTGTTAATAACAAAACACCCTCGACCTCTGCGAATACACAAATTTAGGGTTTTGTTCTATATATTTTTTACTTGATTTTAAACCAATAATATTCGACACAGGCCCGATTCTGGAAACGGGCATGCTTTTAAGCTAATTCTCCCGGAGTATATTCACACTGAAATTGCTTTGTGAAATTGGTGCTGTAGCTACCGATCAACCGACAACTACAGCTACTTTTGTATCTTATTTGACATTTTTCCAGTACGAAAGAAAAGTAGCTGTAGTTCTCTGCTTATAGCTAGCTACTAGCTGTAGCTGTTCGCCGTAACTACATTTTTCACAATTACTAGCTGTAGCTGTTATTTCAAACTACAGCTACTGTAGCTTCCATTAAAGTAGTTGCAGCAAGCAGCTACAGCTAGTAGTTGTAGTTGTTGTTTGCAACTACTGAAGATGTAGTTGTCATTGAGTAGCTGCCATTGTAGTTCGCTACTTATGTAGTTAGCTACTGCCCAACACTGTAACGCGGTTCATACGCGGCAAAAAACTCTGTGAGTCGCCTGCGCTCACCGGTGTAACAACATAGCCTACCAGCGCGTTTCGTGCCGGTACCTACAAAAATATGTGGACGTCAAATTGTTGACGGTCGGGTCATGGCACGCTACGTTGTTGGCTGGTGACGGAACGGTCTAGTGGGTGTTGTCTGATACTAAACCATATAAAGAATATTTGGTTGCATGTGTCGATACGGTTACGGTCCTAGTATGTTACTGTGTAGTGGGTAAAGACCTTTATGGAATACATATCGCTTTACTGGTCCTTAAAAGTACGTCCATGGTCGCAGTTAAGAAAATAAAAAGGGATACCCATTAGCTGGTTTCTACCTTAAAAATGGTTTGGAATGCTTTAAATAATTTGTTCATTGACATTACAAAATAGTGGGCGGTGCGTGATATTTCAGTTAGCCATATCTTGAAAACGACGCATGGGACCCACTCTCACTTTTTTAGGTGATGACTATACACCTCTTACAGAAAGGATTTATAGTGAAAACCGTCAGCAAAGGTTGCGAAAAATTTTTCAAAAACACTGGAGCACTCCCTGGGTTCTAGTAACGCTCTGTGAAATATTTGCAGTAAATTTTTTCATAATCTAGAAACAAATATAAGGAGACGTTTTTCAATTTGTTACAAAATATTTTTGTTTCAAAAAGTTATGGCCATTTTAATTTTGGGAAACAAAATGTTCCTATAAAATTAAAATTAAAATGGCCATAACTTTTTGAAAAAAAAATATTTTGCAACAAATCGAAAAACGTCTCCTTATATTTGTTTCTAGATTATGAAAAAAATATATACTGCAAATATCCCACAGAGCGTTACTGAAAAACCCAAGGAGTGCTCCAGTGTTTTTGAAAATTTTTTCGCAAACTTTGCTGACGGTTTTTTCACTATAAATCCTTTCTGTAAGAGGTGTATAGTCATCACCTAAAAAGTGAAGTGGGTCCCATGCGTCGTTTTCAAGATATGGCTAACTGAAATATCACGCACCGCCACTGCAAAAGGCAAACTGGTTTAAAAAATCAGAGGGCGGCAAATTTCAGAACGTTCACATTTTTACAACACCTATTATTTAGGCTTAATTCACTTGTATATAAGGATCACTTTTTTGTGGCCAGTTGAAGTTTGTTTTGGCTACAAATTACCAGAATCACACAATGTTAGTAATACAATTGACTTTGAATAAATTGAAACACTATTGAGGCTTTTAGTACATCAAAGAAAGGAATTTTAATAAAAGTTTTTTTACCTGTAAGATTGCACAAAATTATCCTCATGTTTTTAATTACGTTTGTTTACCCTAACTAAATTAATTGTTAATACATGAATGACATGCTGATGAAAATTCACGAGAAATGATTCAAGAGACTATAAAGTGTTTTTGATCTACCCATAAAGAAGTTTTGTCTTTCTTTTAATCTTACACATTTTTTAAGAGATAAGATATTTTAAAAATCCAGATATGATAGCAACATTATAATTGGCTCATACAATCATTGTTTAATAAGAGAAAGCAACCATCAACAGCCAGTTTTTTTCCATTAAATCTTTTATTTTTGATTGTAAATGGTTTTACAAAATCTAAATGAGCATGTTAAATAATAATGTAGCCATAGGAAAGCTACTGTTTTTTTTCTTCTTTTTACTTAGCAAATATTATTACAAAATTTCTTAATGTCTACTTAAAGTACAGTCAAGTTGTCCTTAAAGTCTACAACAAATAATTTATTGCACTACCAGATTATGACTAGCATATTATTAACACAAGCAAAACAGTGATTAACAATATCGATCACTCGAGCGTCATGTAGGATTGACAACCCATAATGATTCCATTCTTCTATAGTCCAGTTGCCAGGGATTTTTCTCATGTATTTTTTTGGCGGAGCCTTAATTATTATTGAATCCTATGTATTTTTTTCCCGTAGAATACAATGGTGGAGGTCCGTACAGTCAAAAGTGTGAGCTTCATTAGTTATTTAACAATTTATGCAAAAAAACGAGTTTTTTTTTACTTTTTAGCTTATACCTGGTATTTTTTTATAGCAAATACATCTAGAAAGTTGTTCTATATTAAATTACCTCAATTTTAAGTCCAACTGGAAGTCGCTAGAGTTGTTTTTTATTATTGCAATTAGCGTTGAAAGTTGCAAAACTACTTTTATTTTGACATGTTTTTTTCTTAACGAATAATATTATTTAAGGGCTGAAATTTCTCGGAGAATATGCTCTCAGTATTCTAAACAAGTGCTATAAATTTCAATATGATCGGTTGTTAACTTTTCGAGTAATTAACGATCGAATTTTTTTTATAACTTTTAATTAACAATGGCGCCATTTCTTACAGGAAGCTTTGGTTTTAACCGGATAGGGCTAGAAAGATCACAAATCTCTTCAAGTTTATGACGCTTATTGAAATTTTGAAAAATATTAATTACAGCGGAAAAAAATTTGAAATTTCGCAAAAATGTCAATGTTCAAGGCTTTTTTTCCATAAAAATTAAAAATAAACTTGATATTGTTTCATTTCTCGGCAAGCTACTCCAAATAAAAAAATGTCCCGCTACGATATCAGGAAGCCGAGATAATGAAGATTTTTTCAGAGCGATCGATTTGAAGCGCCTGAGTTCGGTTTCGGTAACGCCGCGCCCGGCAGCCAGTCACTCCCCCACTCCGTCCCGCCAGGCGACAAGCGCATACCGCAGCCGTAGTGTCAACTTCAACCAGTGCTTTTTAACAGTTAAATCGGCCAATCGATTTGCAGTATCTTTTTATTGAAAGTATAATTCTTTAACTGCAAACCCTGTAAATTTCAGCCCTATACGTATTATACAACGGGCTTGGGAATTAAAAAAAATATATATTTCCGCTCTCTGAAGTCGTAGCGGGATATATTTTATTTTAAATACGTGTCTTGAAACGCACTTTAAAGATATTTTTGGTAAGGAACTTCTTAATTTCAATACCGCAATGCTACAACGTCACATACGTCGCGTATAAAAAGGTGGTCGCGTTTAAAACCTTATAAAATCGGCTGTAATTAATATTTTTTAAAAATTTCAATAAGCGTCATAAACTTGAAGAGATTTGTGATCTTTCTAGCCCTATCCGGTCAAAATCAAGGCTTCCTGCAAGAAATGGCGCCATTGTTAATTAAGTGTTATAAAAAAATTATATAGTTAATTACTCGAAAAGTTAACAACCGATCACATTGAAATTTATAGCACTTGTTTAGAATACTGAGAGCATATTCTCCGCCCTTTTTCAGCCCTCAAATAAAAGTTTTGCAACTTTCAACGCTAATTGCAATAATAAAAAAAAACTCTAGCGACTTCCGGTTGGGCTTAAAATTCAGGTAAATTAATATATATCGAATTTCCAAATGTATGTGCTATACAAAAAAATACCAGGGGACTGAGGTATAAGCTAAAACGTGAGAAAAAACACGTTTTTTTTGCATAAATTGTTAAATAGCTAATGAAGCCCACACTTTTGACTGTACGGATCCCCGTCATTGTATTTTACGGGAAAAAATATATAGGATTAAATAATAATTAAGGCTGCGCCAAAAAATAGAAATTTTGTACGTTTTTTAATCTCTGGCAACTGGACTGCTAGTCTTTTGGTGAAATGCGATAGGCGACATCTTCCTCATGTTACGAGCAAGTAAAAATGTACCTGTTTTTCGTTGCTTTTCTATTTGGTGTTCACAACCAGCTTCGAGAAAATATTGATATGAGAAGATATCATTATCATTTGGAATAAAATATCAAGGACTACTTTTTACAGCACTATACGTTGTATACCTACAAAACCGCTTGACGACTCGAGTTAGGACTATCTGTTAATTATATACAATTAGTATTCAGTCTACTAGGATATTTAAATTAACTTTACAATTAAGTACAACGTCAACAGTTTTTGGCAATATATGATATTATTGTCATGAGTTGAGTATACAAATAAGTATACAAATCTGCCGAATTACAAAGTTATGTATTTATAGAATAACGTGGTATTCTATATCAAGGCAGTATCTAGTGTTTTTAAAACACCAATAAAATAAAATCTGTCAAAAATAGAACTCATAAATACATATTTAGATGTAACGTTCCACAGATGTAACGTAGATAAGCAAATTAGCAAATTAAAGCAAATTCATTGCAAATAAATAAATAAGGCTATAGTTAATTTTACGAAGCTTATAATGTGAGTTCTTAGAACAAGATAAAGTTTATAAGATAACAACAATTACCTACATATCCGGACATACAATTTCCATCCCAGGGATTAAAAGTGGGGGTTTCCGTTTAAAATTGTCGTCTGGCATTGACCTTGAAGTGACCTCTAATTCGATCCTAGAATCAAGATGAAGGTCACCACTGGGTACCTTGTTTTGGTCTCTGAAGGTTTTGTTTGTCGTTGTGAAACTTGTCACTAAAAAAATTATCTGAAGAGTGAAGACACTGTATATTACTGTATGGAAAAACTACACCACTGTGATCATTCGGTTTGTCGAGTCTATTTAATTTACTTACAATTCCCGAAAAAAAATGCGTAACTCAAACATATTTCTGTAGTGTTTTCGTAGTTGGTGGAGATAATATTAACCCACATTACAAAAACCAAAACTTATTCACAAAGGAAAATTCTATTTTATAATATACACTTTCATGATACTCAAAAATATAATTAAGAACATTTTAACAATTCACACACACTCTCTTCTATAGTAAAATAAACTAATCAAATTAAATTAAATAATTTTGGAAATAATACATCCGTGTACATGGTAATACGTCCATTACAACTCTGAGTGATTGAGTTAGCTGATGTCGAAAATATCTTCCAGTTTTTTATTATTATTATTTTCTTAGCAAAATTTAATTTAGTTCACTTTACTAATCGTAAGAGAACGATTGATCCATATTAATGACATAAACTGATTTTAAGTAGACAAAATAAACACATAAGTACTGAAACCTAGATAGCTTAGAAAAGTGACACATAAAAAATATGTTTGTTTTGAAATTTGTATACTACCTATAAATTATTCGTGAACCATTACGTGTCTACGGATGTTTCATTTCCTGTATTGTTATAAATATAACACATCTCATAAGCGTAGAGTGTCTTGTATTGAAACTTTAGAAAGTAAAATCAGGTAGATGTTTTGGTAGCGGAAATTTACATTAGAAAAAAACACGCGCACCTACCTCATTTTTCCCTAATATATAAATATAATACATAAATATTTACTTTTGTGGAGTCACGATTACTTAAAATCCACGTGGTTAAATGAAAGTATTTTTGATGTATGTATACGTAGTTTTTGAAATGACGTATTGACAAAAATTTAAAAATGCGAAAAACAAATTATCGTTATTAATAAATAGAGTCGACAAACCGGGGTCCCTAACAGAACCGCATTAAGGGGAAGTAATTAGTAAACAGTTGGAGGAATTCTCGCATTTTCGTAAGAAAACATTGACCCAAATTATATTGGGACATGGAGCCCCATGTCCCAATTATTAAATCCAAACAGAAGGCTATAATAACAAAAAAACTTCAAAATAAATGTTTCCAAGGTTTTCAGGTGAGATCTGAAGTGAGAGCCTCATTTTAATTTTTTTTGCTATTGTAGCATTCTGTTTAGATTTGATAATCACTGCCTAAAATATGACCTGGGTCCTGTTTCCTTACGATGATTGTAGATAATTTTTAATTACACCAACCATCGCTGCTACCGACTTCCCTTTAATACGGTTCTGTTAAGGTCAGCGAATTTCTCAATTTTATTAATAAACAAATTGTGAGATCGTAAAATTTGGATTGAAACTCATGTATATTTCTGGGAAATTTTTTTATAAAGATCGTTTGGACAAGAAAATGTTTTTTTAAGATACATTTTTCAATAAATACCGTTTTCGGATTGTCAATTGTTTTCGAACTATGACGTCATCGGTAATTATTTTGGATAACACACGATAATTTTAAAGGATTTGGTAAGAGGACTATTTTCTGAGATATTTGCTTTTAGTCATTACATTCAAAGTCAAACTATCTGAGATATTAAGCAAATGCAGAAATGTTTAATAACGAATACATTTATTAGTCACTTAATACAAAACAATAATTTCAAAAAATAATTTTCAAAACCAAAAGTAAGTAATCTTCCTTTCAGCATTAGAGCAGAAAATCTGACTTATCATATTTTTGTTTACGTCGTATTATCATTTTTAAGGAAAGACCCATAAAAAAAACTTCATGGTGAAAGGTGACTTCATATCAATTAAGAACTTTGGCGAGTTCTTGAAATATAAGCTTCGTTAAACGAACTTAACTTAATTCCATTTAACTTCGTTAAAAAATAGTTAAGTAAATGAAATGCTTTGAAAATATACTTACAATAACAAACAGATGTTATACAGGGCGTCCGGAGACTAGCGCTATTTTTAAGATAAAAATGCTAATAAAAATAGCATCAGATTTTCGAGGATTATTAATAGACTTAAATAGAAGGACATAGTAGTAAACAAAACTTGAAACGAAATTAAAAAAAAAAACAATTTTCATAAAATGCGTGCCTCTCCAGAAGCTGTTGGATATTGCTTGCAAAATATTTGCGAATGTTTTTTCTTATTGTTAGTCAACAATCAATACAGTCTTACCATTAGTAAACTTCTCTCACATATATATACTTTTGCCCGAGATTTTCCTGCGATGAAATTTACTATAATAATTTATTACAATATACAATATTAGAAAAAAAATTATGAGAGTTGCCCCCAGTATGAAGAAAAATTCAAAAATTTTCCATAGATCGAATCAACTGCTCTGGAAAAAAATATATGTTACGGGTTATGGATTTTAATCTTCTTAGCCTTTTTTGAATACTAGCTATGTATATTTTAAAAAATATATATGTGGGCTGTGCTTGAAACACTTGCCGTTTTCTCTAAAAAAATATCTAGACACCTTTTTAAAACATCTCTGATATTCAAAGTTATAGGAAGGGTAGAATATTGTTAAAAAACTGAAAATCTTTTTCGTTTATAATTTTAATATTTTTTTTTCATTCAAATCAATATAGATTAAAATTAGCCTGCATACAAAACTCTTAATATTTTGCAATATAATTTGCTGTAAATAATGCTCATTTAGCCAGACAATCTCAAAAAATTGTCTTTTCTTTCGACATTTTAATAAACCTAGCTGAGATACACGTCACTGGCGTCTTAAACAAGTCAGAATTCCAAATGTCGTAAATCATTTTAACGACGTCGTAAAAATGTTATGGCACAGTGGACCGAAGAAGTATTAGCAATGTATTAAATGCAAAGTAGTCTAATAGTCTCGTTGACCGGTGTTACCGCCAGTGGTTTACTCTGTGCCGCCAGCCGCCGTTACCGGCTCTTCAAAATTTTCTTAAGTATAGTAATATACATAAAGTTGTTTGAATTTATAATTATTTTTTCCAGCAATTTTAAACGCTTTATTTTAATGTTAACTAATAAATTTATATCTACGTTTTTTTTTTTTAATATTTCCAAACTAGATTTCTAAGAACGTCACGAACTAACAGTTTACTTGAAGTATGAAGTATACTTGTATAGTTTAGCAATTTTAGAGAATATATCTGATAACCTTGTTTTTTTTCTACCTATTTTCAATTTAGAATGGAAATAGAATACCCTATCAATGTATTCCGAAAGTCCCGAAATGGTCCGATAACTCTTCAGGATTGGTTTGTGGCCTTCGGTCAAAAACGTTTACTTAATCTTAGGATGTACATATGTACACGTATGTATGTAATTTAAAATCCTCATTGCAGTTTTATTGTACCTACATAAACTAGCAACAAAAGCGTGACCAAACAGTTTTTCGTTACTTTCGAAAAATCCTACATACCTCGTCAAATAAATGATTATTTCGTATAATTTCTTATCTTTAACAAAAATAAAGACTTCTGCAAGCTGTTTACAAGGTCTGGTGAGGCAGACATTTTTTTTTTGCTATTATTGAATGTTGAAGTAAGCGTTTTTTTTTTGCTATTATAACCTTCTGTTCTGATATAATAACAACCCTTAACATATGATATTAGTCCCGTGTTTCCTTACAATGGAAATGCAAGAATTTCAAATTGTAGCAGCTGCCACTGCCTATTTTTGAATGCAGAATACGCCGACAAAATATTGCAGATTAATTTCGGAACATCCTGTATTAACCTTCTGCCAATAGACCTATGTACACAAAATAAATATTAAAAAACAAATTAAATGACATAAACACCTCCCGCATAAACAACACACGACTCTAAATGAATTCCGTTTCGGCAGAACGGCATTTCCGAAAGGAAGGTATACGCGCGGGCCGCATTGCGCGAACGCTCGCCGCAAGACTCACGAAATGGCCGGAAAAGGAAACAGGACACGTGAAGGTACTCCTAAGCAAAGGCGCGCGCTCGCGCGTCACTTCCGCTTGGACAGATCTAGTTCCCCTTGACCGTTCGCCGCGACCATGGATAGCGGGATCGTGATGAACTGCGGGTGCGCCGAGTTGGGATCCCCCTGCGCCAGGCTCAAGATGACGCCGCCGCTAGATGGCGTCGCGTACATCATGCCCTGCGGCGTCTGGTAGACCAGGGGAGATAATATCGAGGGCTGTGAGGCCGTGCTCGTTTGGTTCTTGGTCGACGTAGTGGTGGAGGAGGAGGAGGGTGCGGTGGAAACGGCGGACGTGGAGGGAGAGGGTTGTCTTTGTTGAGCTTTCTGGTGGTAGGGGGAGGACGGCGGCGACATTTTGATGAAGGACGTATCCGGAGGGACAAATATGGAGTGCGGCGTCTCCGTTTCCATCTCTCCGTCGCTGCAGCTATCGCTGGAGTCGGCTCCTGACATGTTTTCGTTCTGAAACAAAAGGGTTGTTGTTTAAAATGTGTAAGGAGTATTTCCAAAAATCATATCAAGTGAATGATGCGATTAGCCTAGATTCACTAAAAATAGAAATGTTGACGAAGCAGAATTATTTGCCAAATATGCAGAAAAAATTTGCGAAAGTTTGCGATTACACTGTTTTTGTTTCGAACGCGACGGTTTTCCAGCAATGTTCACAGGACCCCAATTATCGAATTTTAAAAAATTATTTTTACGATCGTTTTTCTCTTAACTTTTTTACACAGATTTATTTTACCAATGTACAGTCTTTTTGATAATTTGTTGTCCTAATATATTATTTATAAATGCAAAATTATACATGTATTACAGGGTTCCTTATAATTTGCCATCCATTTAAAAAGTTTATTTCTTAAAATAAAAAAAAAGTTCAATACAAAAAATTGATCTCAAAATCAAAAAAAAACTTATGGTACTTATAGGGTATGGAACACCCTATACATTTCACAATTTTGAAATAAACTTAATTTCCATATTTCTAAAATATATACTATGTCTATATTTGACCAGCCGATTTTGAGTTATTTCATTTTAAATAATTCCGTCTAGATAGCGTGCGTGGTGTGGCGATTTGACATAAAAATGTGACGTTTTTTCGCATTAGTCATGGATCACTATAGAAACTAGTGGCGGCTAGTGGAATTTGATATTCTTGTATTTCCGTAAGGAAGCATGGGATTCATCCCGACATCATATTTTAGGGGGTGATCACTAGATCAAGCAAAAACTTCAAATTCAACTTTTTTTCGCAAGTTTCAATTGAGTTTTTTTTGCTATTACAGATTTCTAGGTCTCGTATACTCTTAGGTCTCGTAATCACCCCCTAAAATATGATGTGGATCCCATGTTTCGTTACGAAGATACAAGAATCTTAAATTACACCAGCCGTCACTGATGGAGCCAATTATTACTTTTATTTAATAATGTATTAATCCTAAATCTTCTGTAACTTTTTATCTATTTATAATATAATTTCACAGTATATTTTGTTTGTTCTGTTTTCGATTATAGTGATATATACATAAAAACTGTACTAGAATACTTTTTTATATAAGAACTTAACCAGAATATTTTTTAAAGAATTTTTAACGACAGATTTGCTTTTCGCATTGACTTTACTCGACGAGTTCATAATCCCGCGTTGGTCCTTCTGATTACCGCCATTTCCGCGGGAGAGACTCGGTCCACCCGTTGCGTTTCAAACAAAACAGTATAATGGCAAACCTTCGCAAAAGAATCACAAACGGTCGCAACTAAATCCCTTTAAGTTTTCACAAATTGGGTGCCAGATGCACACACACAATTCTACATTATAATAAAAGAGTATCTAGTAAGTGATAAAAAATCATTTACAGTACGAATATGAAGGAACATGAGGATGTCTAAATATCATTAAATGTACTAAATAAAAATAAAAATAAATCACACCACAGAAAATGGCATTCTCCCTCTAAGAGTCATTACAACTGTGCAGAGGGAGAATACACATGGAAAAGACGTAGGACACACAACCAAACCCTGTGACAGGTGTCAATTGCTACAGGCAGGATTCGAACCCGCGCGGATAATAGCTCTCGGAGTAATCGCGATCTACTCACCTGGCGCTTTACCCACTGAGCTATCGCCGCCGTACTGAAATATACTATGCATTGCCAACACTGACACGAATACGATAGTAAAATCTTGATAGTAAAAACCTTTCTTGTAGTTGTACCTATTGAAATGACGATGTAAGAGGCAAATGTACTTTGGGTATACACCATTCGATAAATAAATTATAGTTTGATGTTTTTCATTTTTTTTATGTTTTTTTTTTTTTCCGGTGACACCCACCAACCAAAAAAAAAACAAAACAAAAAAAACAGAAAAAAAAAAAAAAAAAGGGGAAAAAGGGAAAAAAAAAACAGGAGAAAAAAGGGGGGAAAGGGGGGAAAACCGGGGGGGGGGGGGGAGGAAAAAAAAAAAAAAAAAAAAAAAAAAGAGGAAAAAAGGGGGGGGGGGGGGGGGGTAAAAAAAAAAAATTTTTTAAAAAAAAAAAAGAGAAGGACATGGGGGGGGGGGGAAAAAAAAAGGAAAAAAAAAAAAAAAAAAAAAAAGGACAGGGGTTGAAAAAAAAAAAAAAAAAAACCCCAAAAAAAACCAAAACCGCTATTGGTCTTTGTGTAAAGAAAAAAAAAAAAAAAAAACAACACCCCCGCCGGGGGGGGGGGGGGCCCCGGGGGGGCCCCGGTTTTTGAGAAATTTTTCCCCCCACCGGGGGCGGGGGGTTTTCCACATAAAAATTCTTTTTTGGGGGGGGGGTAGAGCCATCCCCTAAAAAGGGATGGGGGCCCCAGGCGTGGTTTGCAAGATATGGATAACTAAAATATCACGCATCGCCACTGTTTTGATGTTAACATAAATACCTACATAACGAGTCTACATATTATTGTATAGTAAATGAAAACAATTGCGTCAATGCATTGCACGCTCTCTATGGCCATTAAAATAAAAAAATGTTGGCGATATGTTGATCTGCCTCGAACAATATCTGTATTATTTAAAATTAGCCAATATACTCATTTAATTTTCCTCATTTTAGACTTAGTATCTGGGCGAGAGTTTGGGCTTCGAATAGGTAAAAGGCCGTACCCCTTCAGCCTAAATTTGGATACCGACTAGGCTTTCATTTAGATTCATCTCGACCCTAAAGTAAAACCTCATATAAATAATCCATCATTCGTACCGTCATTCGAACCCTTATTCTGAACGTTTTTGTTTTTGTCAATTATACAAGGTATGTTCCTATATATAAGGGGTCTGCAAATTACACTGACAACATCTACCTATAGATTAAAAGATGACAAATATGGTAAGAGGAGTTAGAAAGAGCAACATATGGTAATTCGTCTGAACGTCAAACTCCGATAATGCGAGTGCAGCAACGCTCGCTCGGGTTGCGTTTCGGATGGATGGACCGTATCTGCTCTGTGAAAGTTTGTCGGACAGGGGCATCTAGTGGATGGTGCCAGACGTAGCAATCTGAGCCATCTGCTGAAACTCTGTCAGTGGGTTCGAGTCCCGCCTAATAGACTTGGCAACTCCATTAGGACATGGGTGTTACTGTGTGAGTGTATCGGGGGTTAGGTGGAAGAGCGCCGAGTGGCGAACCTCGTCCCCGTAAAATCCAAGGCACAACAAAAAACAGATACTCTATATACGGAAACATTTTTGGCAACAAGTTTTTGGTTTTTGGGTTATACAGACACACATCTCCAAAGCTAACATTAAAAAACGTTTTTTCTTCATGTAATTTTTATATGTACCATTTCACAAAATTGGGTAAATTATTAAACTGGGTGATAACTTTTCGTGGTCAGGTTGCGTCAAAATTCCCACATCATGACTTGCTGCAATAAAAACAAAAACAATTTTAGTTGTAAGTCCATTTTTACGCAACCGTTAGTTCAACTTGCCTCGTGAATACAACTTAGTCGGCAATGACAACACATTGCTTATGATTCCAACAACTGAGATGAATAAGTACTTCAATAATATTGGAGATGAATTCATACGACTTTTCTTATGGGTCGTTTCTAAACTACAAATTGAATATGAAACAACTTATAAGTACATAATACTATTATTTCCTGTTATTGGTCTTGAGTGGACACCTTAATTGAACTTTTAAATAAAATGTACCATTTTTAAATTTATTTTAGTATTTTTTTAAGTTTATATTTTATTTATTACAATGTACAGCTTACATACTTAGAACTACTGTTAGTACTTAGTTTATGCATAGAGACGTATTCGCATATTTTAATACAGGACAGCAAAGAGAGCTTCTCCAGTAGACAAAACCTAAATGTTTCATTTTTTTTAGCCCTGAATGAAGTACAGTTGTTATATGGGGGTGTAAGCACTACATGCCATCGAGCAAAGTATTTTGAATAGACTAGAAAACAAGCGGAATTAATTAAATATTCAGTATACAGAAAGTTCAAACTACCAGATACTACCTAACTTGAAAAAATAGGTTTATCTGCTTTTGTTTAAACAAACAATTTAATAGAAAAAAGATAAAAAAAATAGTACCCTACCCAGTACATCAGATGATTATGAAATTACTCTTTTTGAGGATGACCCTACAATATTATTATTTTTGTTCGAAAGAGTAGGTTAGCACCTCAGCTTTAAATATCATTTTTTTATTCTTTACTAATATGTATATACTAGGAGAAATCACCATTACATATTGGCGATACAGTGTAGAAGAGAATAAGTTAAAAGACACCAGTAAGGACAGACAAAGACAGTTAGACAAGTGTTTCACGCTTGTGTACTTTTAGAAACGATGATGTAAAACGTTCCTGTTACAGAAATTGGAATGTGGAGTGGGGAGACACCGCCCATCACCTAAGAACTTGAGTGAGTACTTCTCAGTCTTTTTCGTAGGGTACACGACTTAGCTGTAGAAACGAAATTTCAGACTTAAAATTATCCCATACACTTATAAGCGAACAATTATATTTTCAATTTTTGTATTGCTACCCGGTCTAAAAATAAAATGAATTTAAAATAAAAAAAAAAATCACCCGTTATAACAAGAAGAAATCCTAAAAAACGCCTCACCCGTAGGCCCGTAAGTTACAAGGGTAAGGCCCAGTCGCCAGGCTCCTTTTTAACGTTTTTTTTTCGGTGGCTTCTAAGTGTACTTATGGCATGGCTATAAGGTGGCTATTGGATTAATCTCATTTAGAAATATTTTGAGATCATCATTAATTTTATTAAACAAACTGGCTATCATTGATTGCACCACAAGTGTTTCGCTTAATGGTGTTCTTATACATTACACGTGGTTGACACTTTGATATTATAGGTATAAGTATAGTATAGGTAGTAAGTAGATATAATATATATGTATAGGTATATATAATACACATATATTACCATCATTTATTCGGGAATATTATTGTTTATAAATCAGTTTCAGATCATCTTTGGTGCATAAAAACCAAATTTCACGGCTAATCAGTTTGTATGTACTGACTTATTTAAAATTTTCAAACGACATTCAAACTTCAAACTGTTTTATTCTGAAAAAGAAAAACAACTTACATTTAAACATACGTATATTTATTAACAAATGCACATAATATACACATAATATACGCATACATAACACAGTTAAAGGCACTCATAGTTTATTGATAAAATATTTTATAGAAAAAAATTAAATATATTCCAAGACTAGAAATGAGAGCGATTGTAGTATCTACGATTACAATTGTTCTGAAAATAAGAATAATTTTTGTTACAAATTCAAATACAATTTAATTAGTTTTCACTGTTCCTAAAATACTGTATCACAATTTGTCAATATCATCACTAGCGTGGCAAAAAACGTATTTGAGCACAAAAAAAGAATGAAAAGGATGTGAAATATACCTAATAACTAGAGCTTTTAACTTGCGAGCTACAAACAGATATGATGTCGACCACACGAATTCACCCGACCCCCAACCTGTGTCGCCAACATTTAAGGAGACTAATCAATTCTCAGCGCAATCAACAATCAGCGTCGGCAAAATAGGTTGGGGGGTCGGGTGAATTTGAGCGGTCGAGTGTTTGTAGATCCCAAGTTAGAAGCTCTAGAAATAACTTAGGAGAAATTTTAATGTTAACTAAATTAGTATTACTAAAAAATATTAAACGAAATGAGATAAAAAAATAAAATAATGAATGAAATTTGTTTTTTGGTCTTAATTAAGTAAATTAAAAATGTCTTAATTAGATGACTTTTACAAGTACATTCTACACGTGTTTGTTTATTACCTAGCTCATGACAACAATGTACATTTCCTTATAAAAGTCATCTAACCACCTTCAACAATCAAATATCAAAAATATTAGCCAATTATACATACGAGTATTATTAACGTTTGTTAAAGAATGTTAATAAAAATATGTTTTGTTAATATTGCCATGGTTTCTGTTTCATTCAACTGTTCATGCAAACAAAAAATATTTGAAAGCATTATTTGTAGTTTTATTTGTTTTGTAGAATTTTTAATATATATACCTACTCAACATTGTAGATTTGTAATTTTTCCTTCTAAAAGAAAGTTTTCTACATTCCATTTCAATAAAGATTAAGAGAACAAAGAAAATTTTTAAGATATTTTTTTTTTGAATGGCATATTACGAGTATTTTTATGTTTACAGATTTTAATATTATTATGAGGTTCCCCTCATTACAAATGAAAAATCCCTAAAATGAAAAACCAAGTAGATAAAATGTAACGACAGGGATCAACAGTCAGGACCAAATTTAAGGAGAAAAAAATTTTTTTTTTGTACTACGATTACTGTAAATTTATCGTTATATGTAGGTATATAGGGTGTCCCAGAATTATTAATATAACAGAACACTTATATTAAGATATCGGAGTGCAAAGGCGTGGCTAATTTGTTGTTTGATTTCCTGTTCTACATAATATAATAGTAAATTGACGTCGCTTGTGTTACACTCATATCTTTATTCATATAAGAGTTATAGGTTCTATACATCATTATGAGACAGCCTGTATATAGTGTAATAAATGATTTTCAATTTATAGAAATTAATAAAAATGTATTTCATTTAATATATAGATTTGTTCAACACTATATGATTGTGCTTTTTTTTGACAGTGCTTTTTTTTAGATGAATAGATTAAATAATTGTCTTTTTTGTTCGTTATTGATGGACATGTATTTTTCCTACAGGATGACGCAAAACGAATTATACTGACGTACCTACAAGGATGTACAGAGCAGACAGCGACGGGACAACCTCAGTCGACCCCAACCTGCCTCGCCAGCACGCCGACAAAATTGTTTTGCATTTTGCGGTCTTCTTGTGGCTGGACAAACAACCTGGGGATAGGGTGAACGCTTGCGGTCTAGGCCGTTTCTGTTTCTAGCCCACAAGTTAAAAGCTTTAAGCTAAAAGCTCTAATAATAAGCTTTTCCCTCTAAGTAATATGTATCATTACTAATGATAATTATTAGGGTCCGGAAAGTGTGTTACAACGCAGGGTCGGCACTAGACCGCACCTATAATTATTAAAGTAATAACTGCATTTTTTAGCGCCTTGTAAATTATGAACGTGTGTATTTCTTGCCCGCGCATACGTACGTCACTGACCGTGCCTGGTAACGCACGCTGAAACTTGCTCGGTACAGGTTCGAGAAAGGCTATGAATAAATTGTATAATTTATCCATAGAGCGTAGCGAGAATTCCGTTGCCGAAATTATGTTAGCTCGATGCGAGCGGACGAACCCCGAAATTTAAAATTATTTTGTGTCGTGACTAACTAATAAACATGTGTACAAACGTATTTTGCACCATGTATATCATTCAGAGATCGTAATGCAAAAATCAGATCATATTTACATATTATCTGATTTTGTGTGGATTTTTGCAAAAATGGCACAGTCGTTACCATTGTGAATAGACTGAAAAAGATGATTGAAAATTACGAGAATTTCACAATAGACGGATCACATATTTTATGTATTCCTTCGTATATTTCGTAGACGCCGGGAGGGAAAAAAACATTAAAATTGGAAAAAAAATCAACAAAATATTACTGGTACTGTTAGATAAGCGGAATTTTGATTTGATTTGTGCATAATGTTTTGCGCATGTAGCCTTTCGTGGAACGTGGTCGACAATATTCGCTTTAGACGTTTTTTTTTATACGCCAAATAGGTATCCGATTTTTCATTGTCGTAGCCATACATTTCGTATAACATACATATTTGCAGAAAACATATCAACGTGTCATGGGAAATATCAAAGAAAAACATACGCAATAAAATAATAAGTGGTGTTGTGGCGAAACAACAGATTTTTACGGCAATAAGGTCGTTAATGCTCTGATACGAATTTTAGGTGTTTCAGACATATCGCCCCCGATATCAATAGCTAGTAAACAGGTTTTGAAAACAATGGCTAAAAATATAGAAATAGTAGTAACATGTGCATTATCTTCTGCAGATGTAAAAAATAATAATGACCTGATTTTAGTGACAACAAACAGCTGTTAGTGGTACAAACAACTGTGCGAATTTAGTAAAAATAATGTCCGTGGTGTGTCGGTCTCTGTTCATGTGAACTATTTTGAATTTGCACCTTTAACTTCAGTAGATGTGGAATGATCATTTTCCTTCTACAACCATATGTACAGGCCAAATCACTCACGTTTAACGAGAAGAAATGCAGAAAGACTACTGGTTGTGGCAACGTACGCTCAAGCAATGAAGGCAGATGGTGTTTCTGAATGGCACAAGCGATATGTATGTACAAATATTATTAACACATTTTTACTCCTGTCTTTTTGGTCTCTCATATGTCATTCCGTCAATGATATGACGGATCACAAGTCCGACCCTGCGTTGTAGCACACTTTCCGGGCCCTAATAATAATACTTAGTTCTACGTTTCAGCTATACTCATTTTTTTTAACCTCTATAAGTTCTATAACTTAGTCATTCTAAGAACTACAAATTACATTAAAAAAAAATAAAAGCCCTTTCCTTTGGCACAATAATAATTGTTATAACAATAAATCCACCCTGAAAATCTTTTTATCGTAAGATAACGGTTCAGGACTGAATTCAGAACTGAAGGTAAAATACTTGTAATAATTATAAAATGAAGTAAAAGAATTTCATTAAAAATAAAAAGAAACTATACTTTCATCGGAAGCCATCAGCTTGATTGGTTTTTAGGTACGTTAGGTTTTTTATTTTACGTCACTAAATTCTGGACGTTTTTTCTCACTTTTTGCTATATTTACTTTCAAAAGCGACCCAGCTACACTACTCTGTTCATTGGCGTCTTCTTTATATGATTTTTTTATTCAATGTAAAAATTATAAATATGCCTAAGCCTCCAGTTTTTTTTATAATATTGACTCGTCCTGTGATTTACCCAACCCGTGATTTAAAAAGATTCGGGAAAAACTAACGCGTGTCAGTTTCTCAGGCATGTTCAATAAAGATACTAACCACGAACAACATTGATGCATCTTTGTTACGTGACCATTTTAGTTAATCAGAATGAAATTAAGCGTTTTAATGATATACCATTAAAATGTTACGTGTGAAGAGCATGTGTAGGCACGTTTGGGTATTTAGTGTGGCGTTAAAGCCATTAATCATTTCCCATCTAGAACGACAATGTACTTTTTATCGACGAAAAACGAGTGACAAAGTTTCTAGAGATTAAGTAGACGTCGCGTCGGTTTGATAAGATTTTATTTTTATTAGGTGTCGGTATTTCCCACGCAGGGTATTTCGGATTTATAGCATCAAACATGGGCATATGTGAAAGTTCACAGATTTTTTTAATGAAAAAAAAAATAGTTCTAAAGAATATGAAAAAAGAAAAGCAAAAGTATAAACAATAAAAAATTAAGTCGACATTTGACCAAAATGTTTTGCGCAAAAAAAGACTAAAAAAGTTAACGTCAAGTCCATAATAATATAATTGAGTTCGGTATGTTATAATTAAAAATGTTATTGATTTACATAGCAGTTTTCCCTGCCTTTCTATAGGTACTGTTAATGAAAAGTCTGCAAAACCAAAGCAGGCCGATGGTACTAAAATGTTTCCCTTAAAATACTTTGTTTAATAAATTGTTTCTTTATATCAACCAGAAAAGTTGTTTTCCTACAAAAGTGATAAAAAGGTCGACAAAACCAAAGTAGGTACACTGAAGGTTCTAAAATTTTTAACACACGTAAAAATTCTAAGTAAGTTCATTTGAGAAAAATTAGGAAAAAAAATCTAAACTAGAATGATTTTCAAAAGCACAATTAAAGTAAATAATGAAACTGTTAATAACTGTGTTACTAACTATACAATAATTATATAAAATACATTTCAGAATTTTACATTTTGATTTTCTCTCTTAAGATACTGAAGTACGAAACATGTTTAGAAAATTGCATATCGAATAATTATTTGGGCTACTGACAATTGATAAACTATTAAATGCACTGCGTTTCAAATATTTTTTGCGGGAAACAAAGCATTAGAAGTAAGTCGCACTAAGCCATATTAAGCCTACAATAACTATACTGCTTTACCCTTAACACTTTTTTTGGTATCACATCACAAAAGTACAATACAGGTATGATATGCATGTAAGTTTACAAACATAAAAGCAATTACCTAACAACTGATACTGAGGGCGTCATTTTTACAATTACAATATAAATCAGTATTCTCTATGTTCTTGGAAGGTGTCGCATACAAATATTTATTAATTAAAAGTGTCTCCTGTCAAAAATGCATGTAAAATGATTGTTAAGCGTTGCGTTGCGTTACTTTTGAAAAATGTGAATTTTTAGAAAGAATAGCCGGAAATCCATACCAAATCCAGTTCAGGCCTTTCTAAAAATTTCAATATAATATATACTATGTAAGTACCTCGCTACACCAGTTTTGACATGTGACATGACGCTCTAGTAACGTTGCTAGACAACCTTATATAGACATGTGAACAAAAGAGTAACCAATAAACAATATAAATAAGGCATAGCACTTAGATATGTATGTACTTTTTTGAATAACTAATAATTCATTATACGAAACAATATTCTTATCTTAATCTACAGCACCGATTTTAACTATAATCTAATACATAGAAAAATATTTAAGTATTGTCAAATATACACTTTAAAAAGAGACAGTATATTAAAATGTCTATGAGCATGAAATACATACATTGTAGGTATGTACCTACCTAATGCGATATATATCCTAAGATAGAAACAAACGTCCTCAAAGTATACCGCAGAATCGATCGCGCATGTCTTAAATTATTAATCTTAGAACTGTCAAATCTTGATGTTTTTATTATTAAGATTAAATATGGTAATCACCGCAAAAAGCATTTATGATGAAAAGTTACTTTAGAAATTGTTGTTTAAATTTATAATTTTTAGGTTCTTTATTGTATTTATATCTTTTATGATAATGACAATAATGAAATTTTCTTAATAATAAAAACGTCAGAACTTGGCGATTCTAAGATTAATAAAATGCAAGGCATGCGGGATCGATCCTTCGGCATACTTTGTGGACGTTTTTTTTTATCTAACGATACTTTATAAATGAAATGTACGAAAGTTTATAACTGAAGACTCGCAACACCCTGTAAATTTAAAACTTCTTTATAATCCTAGCCAAGAAAACATAAATAAATTCCTTCATTAAGCCCTCCTTACATACTGCTTACGTAATAAATACGTCAGTGACGATTTAACTAACTTCAGTTATCTATAATATTTTTAAAATAAAAAAATGTAATTATTAGAATATACAAAAAGAAACTGAATTTAGCAACTAGAAAAAATAACAGAAAAATCTACATTTTTTAAGAATAGATGCAATCGTTTGAGAATATCAGTTGTAGCCCCCACATACACCCTTGAACCATCGCTCTTTCCTTTAGGCCATTCTTCAATACACTTTTTTGTTGATAAAAACGTATGAAACTAATTTATTGATTTTCGTGTTAACGCCATTGTTTAATCACACAATTACTGAATGGTTTTAGGGTTCCACCGTTTCAACTTTTATCCGTCCCACCCTCCTTACCCCCCGTGCTTTGATTCGGAAAATTTCCAGCCACCGGAATCGCAACTAACTGCGGCTGCACCACGTTCGGCCCTTGCAACAGACCGAGGATCATCCCCTCGGGGGTGGTGGCGAAACCCACCCCTGCGGGCGTCTGCACCAGCAGCGGCAGCGCTTGCACCTGCGAGGGAAGAACCGACGACGTCGAGGGCACGCTGGAGGCAATGACGTTCACCCCGGTGGAGGACTGCACCAGCAGGGGTACGGAGGGGGTTAGGGGAATAGTGGCGTGAGAAACCGCGCTGGCAGAACTCTGGGGTACGGTCTGCACCATGTGCGTAGGCAACATCAGCGCCGGTTGTTGCGTCTTGCAAGTCGAAGAGGTGGTGGCAGTCTTTTGTTTTTCTTCTCCTTTCGAAGGGCAGTTCGCATTCGAATCGGTAGCGCTGGATCTCGACACGTGTGAGGGGAGCCGCTGATTCTCTATACTGTACTTTATCCTTTGCGTTTTGCGAGTACGAGAAAGGATCCGGGGGGACGTATAACTTTTCCGGGTAATCGGAGTTGTCTTCGGGATGGTCCTCCTCGTCACTACTACTGCTCGAGGCACAAAATCCTTCCCCATCATCCTGCAACAAAGGAAAAATATACACGTTATCAACTGATACAGTAAATACTTTTTATTACTGTAATAATCACTTTTTTATTTACTAACAGGAAAATAATAAATTAAAAACTTGTTATGAAATTAAAATAAGCTCTGACAAGTTAAAATCATTATAATCAAATAGAGATATGCAAATATGGCCAGCTATACAATATTTTCCGCTAAAATGTATACCATTTATTAATCATACATATATTTTATACTATAGAATATTCATTTTTATTAAACAGACCCAAAAAATATATTTTTAAGTCAGAGTATATTCATAATATGTCTCAATATGTTGCAACACTAATATACTTTCTAAAATTTTCTGTTTCAGCGAAACATTCAAGAGCGAATATTAGATATACGAAATTTCAAATATATTCGTACGTAGACAACAATTTTTTTTTCTGTGGAAATGCGATAAAATGTTAGGCAAAAAAGCACAAAAATATGATGCAACGCGAATAGAAAAAAAAAGTAAGACCAGCAGTAAAAAATGCAAACCATGCAAAATATAAAAATTTACGTACCTTTTGACACTGGTCAAGTATATGCGAAACTAACACTTAACTATAATTTTGAGAGATTTTTTTTTAGATTACAAAAAAAATATATATTAGTTTTTAGAGGCACATTATTTGCTTCCAGTAAAAATTCATACCCCCCCCCCCTAATTTCAAATTTCATTCTGAATTTTTAACAATGTCTAGATATCTAATATGTAAATAAGTAAATAAGATTCAATATTTAGATTACGTTTCACTCGTATCAAAATAAATTTAGGGACCTTGTCAACTGTGAAAGTAGTATTAGCTATTTTACGTTAGCTATTTTATGTTAACTGTAATGGTACTATATGATTTTATTAATTTCACCATATAATCCTACTTAAAGTAACCTGCACAGTCTTTGAAAATTAAAGTATTAGAACACTGGCACTAAATTTGGTATTAAAATTAATCTTCAGGTTGATATCGCAGTTTCAATTCTTCATAACACTTACTCGAAAATACTTGATTAGGCACTATTTGCACTAACTATATTTAATGTAAATGCGAGACTACTAATTAATTAACTAAATAAATCAATAAAATCTAATATTTTGCCGTGATATCTAGGATATATGATATAATTGATTTAATGACGTTCGAAGTAAATTTAGTAGTAAAATTTGTTGCTTCAAGTTTGTGGTAACCAGAGATTATGGAGATAGAGCTATATAACTATTCCCGCGCGGCGAATAGTCGTACGTGTTATAGTAAGTACAATAACAGAAATTGAACAAGAATAGAAAAGAAAATAATCACTTAATTATATCTGAAACGCGTCTAATTACATATTTATAAAATCAAATTTGCACTCCTGTTTCCATCGTTCTGAAGACAGACTTAGGTGTATCTGAACTGAATTGGAATATAACTAGTGATTTATATTTATAGTAGGTAGTTCATTTCAAGAGAAGACAAAATTAGTTAACGGAAGTGCTACTTTGTAGACAATTACATTATCCATATACAAAGGCAACTGTAGTATTGACCGATCATCGCCTGCTCTAGCATTTGCATCGCCCGGAAAAAAAGCAAAATGCTGTCTCTTGTTACACCTGTGTAGTTATTATTATGTTTGTAATAATTAGTTATGCATAAAATTTAAAAAAGTCTCTACTTTTTACACACAGTTTCAAACTAATTCTTACTTTCCTTCTCAAGAAGAAAAGTCGATCAAAAATTAGTTTTAAAGCATTGAAAACTCATGCGAAAATATGATTAATACTCGTTCCTCGAGGTTCCAATTGGAATTGAAAACGTAGGAGACTCATGAAGGTGATTGATGACTACATCTAGCATTTTTCATCTTACCTTCATTATATTACATATTTACTTTCCGTTACTCCTTCCCTGCTCAAAAGTTTATGACGAAATTGGCATCCTGCTCCTTTACACATTTTTAGGAGACAAAATCATGTACCCTGGAAAGTGGGGAATGGGTAGTTCCTCACTTTCGTGAAGTTATACCCCTCCCCCCAATTAATGAAATTTGCAATTTTTTTCGATATGGAATCATTTGTCGTCTTGTTTTTAGTTGTTCGTAATTGTTTATGTGAGATGAAAAAAAGTTCCACCAGCCTCCATTTTTTTTTTTCATTTCGAAGTACCTAGTTAGTTTTCTCGCCATTGTTCGTACATTATTTCCGTTTGCTCGGAACGACTTAGGTAGGTACATATACGACTTAGGTAGGTATATCATTGTCATCGAATCATCTTATTTTCAGTTGCATGATGAAAACGCAAAAACTTGTGCTGTCTGGTTGATAAATGGGGTTAATGGATTTATTATATAATAAGGAAGATTTTCTTAGTTGCGCTCCAACAGATATGCCAGCAAACGGCAACTCGACCGATTTTTGTATACTCATATACCAGGGTAATGTCATAGTGAGTTCTCATGAGTAGGGTAATGACAAAGCAATAGAAACGGCATACATACGAGTATCATAACGAGTATATAAAATTAAAGGGGGAAGAAAAGAAAGAAAAAAAAAAAAGGGGGGGGGGGGGAAAAAAAGGCCCCCCCCGTTTTTTTCTTAATAAAAAAAAAAAAAAACCCCCCGTTTCGCCACACAAAAAGGAAAAAGAAATTTTTTTTTATTCAGATCAACAATGGAAAGAATAAATTTTAATAATTTAATATTAATAATAATAGTGATAATAGAAAGGAAAGAACGAACCCCGTCTTTTGAAATGTGTCTCCTCTTGGTTGGTCATTACCTATACGAGTATATAAAAATCTGTCGCAGTTGCCGTTTGCTGGCACATCTGCTGGAGCGCAACTAAGAAAATCTTCCTTATAATATAATAAATCCATTAACCCCATTTATCAACCAGACAACACAACTTTTTGCGTTTTCATCATGCAACTGAAAATAAGACGATTTGATGACAATGACCCATATAGATCGTATATATATAGATATTGAACAGCGGGGGATCGGGGTCAGTGAAACGCCGGACCCCCCTTTTCTGCTTTGTACTAGAGTGATCGCAAAAATAAGGCCTTCAAAGAACTGCAGTCATCGGGATTTTTTCTTGGTGGGTCTGGTTTGGTTTGGGAACGGGAATTCCCCCAATTGTCGCAGAAGACCACCAACGGCACCTTGCACACATTTTCCAATATTCTAACATTTCAGACAAAATTCTCTAAATGTTCGATTTTGAAACTTCGGGAGGTAAACAAGCGAACCAACAAACATCGATAATGACGCTCCGTTCTTTAATGACTTCGCGAAGTCCACACTTGCAATGGCAGTAAGGTATTGTTATAAGTTGCCAAACCAAGGCTATTCGACATAGCGCACTCGGCAACCGTTTGTTTAAATGAAGGATGAAAACAAATTACAGTAGTACTTAGTTCTAACAGCTGCTAAACAAATTCCCTCTTGCTGTAGCGCTTTGGGGACCTTATTTTTGGGATCACTTTCGTACATAAATGATAACAAGCAAACGAAGATAATGTACGAGTAGTAACGAGCAAACTATCTGTAACAATATGAGGGAATTGTCAGAAAAAAGTTATTTCTAGATTCCATTTTATGATATGTTATTATCTTTATTACCTAAGACGGGTGGAAAACGTACACCAAATTTCGCTTGACCGAGTAGGTATGTCATAAATTTGGTTCGTCTGAAGTAAATATATTTGTGTCGTTTTGTAAAGGTTTCTAAAGTGTTTTATTTCGAGAATCGCCCATAGTTTGAACTATACCATATCTGGCAAACACAAAGGGCTATGCGAGTGGACAGCGAGGTTTTGTAGACCGCTTCCAGAGTCGAACTCTGTAGGTTTTTTTGAAGGGTTTCCCTCTACAGGTTGACGCAATGAGGTGTAAGCACCACATATTTAATTGTGGTCACACTATTCAATATCACATAACAAATGCAGATTTAAGTTGGACATCAGTTTGTTAAAATTCTGTAAATATATGTAAAATCCTTAGTCACACCGTTTATCGCGGAATGCCAAAATTAGTTAGCGTATGGTCAGCTCAGGACGAATGAAATCGTCTAACGTCTTACTCCGCCCTGGGTGGCTATGTAGACGTAAAGGTTCGTTGCGCTATTGGGGTAATTTAAGGGTATTTTAGGAAATAAACCGAGTTGACAAAAGCAGAAATTAATAGTAAATAATGATACAAACCGTGAGTAATTCTCCCAAAATAGTTAGTTCTTCTCTTCCGCTCGATCGTTACTTACGTGGTCGTGGTGGTTCTAATTATTTTTTGAAGTTTGCTATTATTGTATTTGTTCAAGAATATTTCTTCTGTTATGTCGATCAAAGCGATTCAAGAATTAATCAGTTATCGTCGGAAATGAGACGTGTGACCGGGGGGCATATTAGTATGAAGCGTAAGGTATCGCACAATCGGTCATTGCCAACTATCAATTAATATCAAGCGTACATGATTGCAGCATTTATGCGATCACGATCACGTCCTCTCGATACCAAAAGTTTCAAATTAAAACAATAGCTATAAATATAGACACAAAAAAAACGTCATCAACTCTGGCTATGAACGAGAGAGATGGAAATAGCGGTCATGTCTAAGATTTTCAGTTATGTCAAACTTTTGACATAACTATCACAATTGTAAAATAAACAATGGCTTTGCGTCATATGATGTGACAGTCTTGACAAGTAAATAAGGTTATAAATTCGATTAAGAATAGAATTACGTCTTTTTTTCTCTGCCAGCTTTGCTGACTTTTTTTTGGATGTCTATACTTATTGTTTTTGAAACAGGTACATCGTATACATATACAAGTAGTACATATTTTGATCATTCCTCTTTATTGAGTATTTTGCCACTTAAAAATATAAAAAAATAAAAATGCGAAAAAAGTAAAAGAAAAATTAAATTAAATCTTACCACTCCCGATGACAAATGTAGAGAATCGTTAACGAATTTGAGTTATTTAAATGTTCCGTGTTTTGTGTCTTTCAGCTGAAAAGGCTGTTTTCTGTCTTTATTTTATACTGTTTTCATATTTTTTCGTTTCTTGATATACCTAAGCGGCAAAATACCCAATACCCGCGGCTGTCGCTTAATAATTATTATCAACTCAGCAGGACAGTCAATGTTTCTGGATGCGTGCGCTCTCTTTCGTGGAATATTTGCATGATTTATTTTAGTTTTAAAATGGCAATTATATATGCGTTTAAAAATGTAAATGTTTGACTTTGCTTCAGGGGTTATTATTGTTTGTGTATATGCCATGTGTTTTTTGAGCAGTCTTGCAAATCAGCTACCCATTTCTAGAAAACAGTAAGAAAACGTTTTTATTTTTTACAGCAGAATGATTGTGTATTGCCACATTTTAATTTTTTATCAATATACCTTTAAAAAATCTAAATAAGTCGGTAATAGTTCTCTTTAGGGACATTCAATAGTCAACAAAAAAAAAAACTTGTTGAAATAACTTAAAATATCTCGTGCTTAAAAACATCTATTTACAAGGTTCAATTATTTTAAGACATCCTTTTTAATTATCAAAGTTACGATCATTTCTAATCCACTTCGCTATAATTTACATCCATACCTATTATCTATTCTTTTCTACTGTAGCCGACTTTTAAATTGTGGTTATGTAGGTAATCATATTTACGGATAGAAATTTAATACTTTATTATTTTATAACTTACCTCAACTTCATCACTGTTTTGAAATTTGGTTCTAACTGTATCTTGTGAAACATTAAAATAACCATAATTCTGAGGAATATTCATTATTATTTAGGTATGTTCACAACGCCAACACTCTTATCGAAAACAGTTAGAAAACCACAGAACTCTAATAGAAAACGAGCGTCCGAAATCGCAAATATGTGCGTTAACACGCGCTCAGTATAAATCGTCTTCGGGCATCTCCGCCTTTCCCGTTTGTTGCCAGACCATACTCTCGATACGAATATGCGACTGGGGGTTGGTTCGAGGCATTTTGTACCGTTTTTTGTGTAAATTAAAGGCTCCCTATTTGAACGGCTGTGTTTTATTTCGCGCCGGAATACTAAGGAGGCTGGGTACCTATCGTCGGCTGATAGCGTTATCAGGTAAGACGATCGCATCTTTGACGAATTAATCAAATCCTTCAAGTTGGCATACAGCGAGCGACACATAGGCAGCACGTGTAAAATGTAATGGGAGTTGCCTCAATTTGATTTGATTACAATAGTCCTGAGACAGCTGGAGCTGTTGTACAACCTCCGATATACGCAATACGTGGAGTAGTGTGATTTAGTTTCATAATAAAATATGGCAAACGTGCGAAAGGTTTCTAATTACCTTCTTTATAATTAATATTATACTTATGATGCGTACGCCTCTGTGATGCGTTCCGTTTCTGCCAACTTTACAAATCCTATAAGTTTTTGCTCTTCTGTTCTTCACCCGCTCGTTATACCTTTAATTTGCATTTTTTTACAGTAAGTCGTTATGAGTAAACGAATATAATATACCAGCAATCGCGAGCAAACGACAAGCCAAAGGGTCTACGTCCAAAAATTTGGAAATATAATAATGTGGAACTCTTTGGAAACTACGGGGGAATATTTGGGACACAGTGGAAATTTTTCCCTTTCTGCTTCTCAGATGAGCAATTACCAGCAAGCGCAAACAATAGACGAGCAATCACGAGCCCCGACCTGCGTCGAAAAAATCGCAAATTAATATGCGAGGGCTAACTTCACAAAGGTCCGTTGTGGTCTCGCTGGTTCTAATTGAAAACATTCAGCCCATTCTAGCCGGTACACGGATATATGTTATCCTTGAATATGCCGACACAATTTTCAGGTTAACAATAAACCGTAATAAACAATCGCGGTCGCCTTAAATAACGCAAATTCCGTCGAACGAAAAAAGTCCAATTAGAAGGTATGCGCATTATACGGAGAGAGAGAAAAACAATGGCAACTCTCGATAAAATAATGGATTACGATGTTCATATATTTCCGCATCGTCGTAGCGCGGCTAAGTCCAGTTCTATTTTTAGTTTAATATGTGAGTATCCGCGAGGAATGCGAATTCAATATATCGCGCAGCCGCATCGAGGCAAAAAAAATAAGGACGAATCTAAGAAGAGTCGCAGTGAAATTTCCATGAGATAACATAGTTTTTCTGCCGTATCTCCCCATTTGGACGAGGCCGGTTGCGAGCCGGGTAATAACGCTATAATAGGCAAGCAAAGCCACGCTGTCTGCGATTTTCCATTGGAATCGTAAAACCCGTCTTTGTCAAATTTGGTATTGAATCCGATGTCGGCACAAGCGTAAATCTAAACCGGCGGCCGAGCAGGGACTACTAATTACATGAATTAATTGTTATTTACTTCGCTCATTGTCCTGTACCCTTTGGGGATTCGTATTTATCGGTAGGATATATTCAGTGAATTTTATTGATGGCGTAACCGGCGCGGCTATTTGTATTGCAGCGCCTGGATGAGGAAAACGAGAATTGACACATACGTAATTTGCGTTTTTGATATATAAGGTATTTCTAAAATAAGTGGTCGAACTTTGGGTACGATCAGTGGTGCCCCTAGAGATGTTTTTTTTAATCGACATCTTGAAAACCGTTGCCCATAAAATCACGAAATTTAGGACTCAAAAAACTTTTGATGCTTAACAATAATCAACATTTATTTCGAAATTATTATAACGGGGTGTGAAGTGGTAGGAGTAAGTGTGAATTTAACTCCTACTTATTTATGAGTCGTTGTAATTATTTCTAATACTATACTATGAAATTTTAGCAATAAATGGTATTTTCGCAACAAACGGTAGTTTTGTCGAATTTGGATACAATACATTTTCGATTTCAAAATTTCTTTACATTACTCTAAAATTCGAGGTGTTTGTGTCGTGGGCGTCGGTATTACATTAATAATAAAATGTTACACGTGCAAACGCCTAAAAAGCTACCATTTACTGACAAAGTGAATAAATCCATCGGTGACTTCGAAGATTTATTCGTAATGTGTAGAGTGTAAAGAAAAATACCGTGTAGGGACAAACGCGAATGTAGCCGTCACATAAATAGTATGAAACATAAATATAAAAGAGAGTTTCTCAGTTCATGTTCAGACAACCATTTCGTGGGTTCTGGAACAAACACGTTCCAGAGATGTCATCACCAGGTTGCATAACGTTATGTAACTATCTACCAACTGTTACGCAGTGACTTACTAAAGTGCATTAAAAAATACACGGCTGTGGTTATGTATTGTCGAGACATTTCCAGCAAATAAAAGCTGGTTATAAGTTATTTTACAATTAAATCCTGCCGAAGCTACAGCTATCAAGGAGAGACAGACCAAATTTCAAGATGTGTCCATTGAACCAGCTTTAAAAACTATTCATAGCAACTATAAATGTTTGTATGACGCCATACAAAAATTACAAAGCAGTGCGTTGTCGATAGCGGAGTCACTACAAATAGTGTATGAAGTAAATTCACTGCTACAAGCTCTAGGTGAGGCAATAAATGAACCAGATAAACATAAGTCCGGAAGTATATTAAAGAAAGACGACGATATTTTATTAAATTAAGGTTATAGCGAACAAGACATTCGGAGACAACTATAAAAACTTATCTGATGCTACAAAGTTTTTACGAATATTCTCCAGTTCATGATAGTGCTGTTAACCAAGCTATGTCGTCAAACTAATTAAAAGGGTAAGTTTTACATACATATATGGTTGTATATTAAATATGAATTAACTGTTTTTGTTACTATATTTAATATTAGTTTCTTTCTTGTATTACATGTATTTCATTACGATGCGTACGCCTATGTCCCACGGCACATTTCGGCCAACTCTACCCATCACGGTTCCTTTCCATTAAATTATATAATAACGGCTAATACCTACAGATTATTAATATGATTTTTGAGGTCTACTACCTCGAAAAAAAAAAAAAAAAAACATTAAATTACATGAATACGTATTATTTTGATCTATTCCCACTTCTTTGAAACATATTCATTAAGAACAATGTATTTCTAATTTATTCGTTATAAATATGTTATGTCCAATATTCCTTTTAAATACCATTTCTGCTCAAATTCCCTATAAATGCAAAAAGAAAATACCTAGACCATATTTTCCAATAACCCTCCAACTGATATTAATTGTTTCTTACCTACCACTCTATGATCTCGCCAAATAAATAAATAATACGTGAAAACATTTTCATCTACAGTAGGCACATGTACCGGGTGTGTTATTTAACTTGGAGAGACTTTCATATTTTGATATATTATCGAAAACGTCAGTTTAACAAAATGTCGAATAATAATTTTTGGCCTTAGGGCAAAAAATGGTACATACTTTTCACCTTATAACGTTTTCAAAGTCATTTGAATATCAACTTTCATTCAGGTCAAGATCATTTGAATACCAACCAATTTTCCACTAAAATATTCAACGCGACTGACATTTCCCCTCATTTATCATACATGTTTGTAACATTTTAGTGTTCTAAAAATACGAGTGAAAGATATTTCACAGTCGCGGAAACGTCTTCGAAAAGATACGTCTGGATCTACTACTACTGCGGCTAGAACTGTAACTGGTGAAAACAATGATAAAAAAGATTTACCTGTAGCGGCAGAACAGTAGACACGTGTGAATCTTCCCGAGGATGTTTTAGCAATTTTGCGACATCTTCGACCAGTATTTTCAGAATCTACCGCGTCACTAATATCACTATTTGTTATGAATCAGTTAATGTCTTGTGAAGTCCACATCGGATAAAATATGTTTCAGATAAAAAATAGCCCTATTTTTCTGTAGAATAAGATTTTCAATAGACAAATTAATTACACTAAAGTGCGTTATTGATATTAAAGTGCTAGACTATTGCTGATATTTTGTATACTGATACAAAAGTGCTAGTTCTAAACTATTCTCAAGGAAATTCAAGATACTTTTCTTTTGGGCACAATATGTTAAAGTTAGACGGGATATTAGCCCCTACTTCAAGCTCTTAATTAATTTTAAGTGGATTTAAAATTCCGGATTATAATTTTCAGAAACTGGTGTTAATGTCATAATACTATTGTTTAGTAAAGACAAACACAATTAATATTTGTAAAAACTATAGTGGTTAATGATTGTGAAACTTAACGGTTCAATGAATTGATAAATATTTCGGAAAAAGAACCTAACAAAGTGTTTCTAGGATCGAATTTTTAAGAACGAGTTAGCAATTTCGCACAGTTAGCACACTTCAATATATGCAATAGGTACAATATGATATCAAACTGCAAATATGAATACCATATGTGAGTTAGCAACAGTGGTATTAGCTTGTACTACTTACAAGCAGTTTTATATACTAGATTTTTTAACAAACTTATCTGATAAGTTAGCTACAACACGAGAACTACAGACCGACAACCTACACTAGATCAAATCGATTTTTTCATTAATACTTTTTTTTACATATGTATGTATGTACATAGAATCAGTTTTCTATCGAAATTATTCCATTCAGTGTCGATCTAAATGATTTATATTCACATATTTCCTTAACAATGAACCTCTTAACAATGGATTAGATATATCAAACGAAATTAATAATAAACAATTACATATACCGGTGGATATACCGCCCACCTCGGAAACGAAAAGAAATCAGTACTAATGGCAACGTTTAATAATGACAGGCGTAGATCGTAGGCGACGAAATATCTGCTTTAATTCATATAGTTTGACAAGTATTTAATTTCCATATTTATATACGCAAGTATTTGCCTTCCATATGAATACATACTGCAATGCTTGCTACTAAAAGTTGCGAACTAATTAAAATTTAAAATAGACTTTTATAATCGACTCGCATACTAACATTGTGGTTTATACAACATTTCCAAAAATAAATAGATTCCTTATTATTATCACAGCAAATCTTGTTTTTCAGTTATCTTGTTTTCAAAAATTAAGCCCCACTCGTCTTTTACTAGGAACCATTTTTTTTTAGATTAAAATATACATTATAAAATATACAAATGTATAATTATTGGTTGTGCCTGGCTGCAGAAATATGCAGATTCTGATAGCGCAAAATACCCTCCTATTATAAAATATGTTCTATAGTTTCGCCTGCAGACCTATATTCTTTGTATATATAACCTTGTCATAAATAGCTGTCAAGAAGCCTTCGGTTTCAGCGTACAGAAAATCATCAGAAAGCCATTTCGGTGAATCCTCCGTCGACATACTCTAATTTGTAATTTTTTTGGAAAACGGCCCTGTAGAGAATGTTTCATCCACTGTGTTTGAAGCTCCTGTTCTGTTGGTATGTCGTTGACCTGAAGAAGTTGACATCCTAAACTCAATGGCGCACATCCAAAATCCTACCTTGGTACTTCTGTTATTAATGGGCCCCTATTGGTGAGTAATTTTCTTCTCAAAGCAGCTACTTGCTTAAGGAAAAGGTTTTTTAGTGGAATCTGATTATTACTGACGAGTAATAATCATTATATGTGTCTAAAATTAGTTAGATTGTCCTTGTACGTCAGTCGAGCTCCTTGAGATTAGTAGTGCACCATTTAACTATTCCGAAGGAGTATATTAGTATTAGGACTGCCCACGAGCTTTGATAAGATTGCCTCCAGATAACGGCAGCTTCATCACACGGTTCTTATATTTTTTCGTGGAAATCTTTTTTAAGATGTGAATAGTTGAATTTGTTATTTTAGCACGTTCCTAGTAGCGGTATTGCTCTTCTGGTCGAAGCTAATAGATGTCAGCATATGTGTGTTGTTGCTGTGTGTTCTGTGATGCTTCCTTTACAACGGTCAGTGTGGCGCATTTGTCCAGGCCAAACAACATTCTGATGTCATCGTTGCATGTCTTGATAGTTTGAATGAGGAATCAGAGTTCTGCCTTGGAACCACTGAATAGTTTTGTTTCTCTTGTTTTATTCAGTCGTGTAGAGTGTAGACAACGGGTTTAGTGCCAGACAGAACCAAGCCGGTGAAATTAAATCGCTCTTGATATCTATCTGGCCTACGTTTCCTCCAGATACTAGAGCTGTAAAATACTCGCACTTTTGAGTACTCGTAACTAATCGTTACTTTCCGGTAAAGTATCCGTTACTTAATATTCGTTACTCGAGTACTCGTTTTGTGCGATGTTTTGGTATAGATATGTATTGCCGCTCGGGTCCGGTATTCAGTATCGGTAACCTATTTCGCGTTCGTATGAGTAGATATTAGGTATAGGTATAGGTGTTAGCTTTGTGCTTTGTAGTTTGTATCGTTTATTAATTATTTGTAGTAGGCGGTATTAGGGTGTGTAGAAAATGTGATAAATACTTGTTTATATTCAAACAATGATAATATTACGTATTATCTAATCATTATTATCTATTATTAGCTCTTAGAGGCTTGTATTGTAATTTTTATTTCAGGCATTTGATCATGTTTATTCAAAATAAGTAAAATGAACTGAATCTGATCCAAGAGAGAATAAGTAATAATGTTGATTTCTTATATCTTATTAGGTATTTGTTTTCATGACGAATAACATACCAAAACCAATTTAAATAAATTAACCTAAGGTAAGGAACAGTCTTTATTCTCTTTACAGAGTATATATAGTAAAATATTTTTAAATGGGATTACAACTTATTAACTATATACTTATAACCTTACTTATAACAGCTTACGCTTAATGTCAATAGATGGCAACATGTCCGTTAGAAATAATCGCCGGCCCTGATATCTAATCGTTTCGGTTCCCAGTTCGCAGTAGGTATTCTGGTTCGAGTACTCGTATAACTATAGCATCGGTCATTTTTGTATCCGTTACTTCGGATCCGGACAAGTAACGAGTACTCGAGTAACGAATAGTTACTTTTTTTACACCTCTACCAGATACCCAAATGTTAATTTTGCATGACTGGAGAAAGCTCATATCCCAGGATAGACTTTGTAGGTTTGAAGAACTTTCAATAGCCAGTTGTGAGGTACCGAATCGAACGCCTTGCTGTAATCGATGAACACATAATAATATGAAGGTTTCTCCTTTTTGTTGGAATTGTTTTAATATCACAACTGTCGACTGTCAGTTGTTGTTTACAACCTGCTGTGCTGCTTACATCCCAGAACATATAAAATATAGCCTTAATAAATCTAAACTAACTAAATAAATCTTGTAATTCATCAGTGGCATATCTTCTAAATGGTCAATGATGAGCGGGAAATCATTCTCGCTTTAGTAAGCTTGACGGTTTTACCATTAATGTACATTCGGGAAGGACATCTGGTAGTTGCTGACTTTGTCGGACCTAGCAAAATATGCGTGATCCCATATAATTATACTAAAACTGGCGAAACATTCTAGATAACAACACTGTACAACATAGGTACCAAAATTGGATATCCTAGCATCAGCCGTTTTTACGTGACAACACCGTTTTCAGACTTTTTAGCAACCCTGTACAAATACGATGTCCATGATAGTGACAAATAGCGTTATTTACATAAAAATATGACACTTGATTTTAATGAAATACCATGGGACAAAGGAAGACTGTCCGCGTTAGCTACGCCAATGCATAGTGTAAAAAAAGGTTTTGTCAAAGGCTTCGCAAAATTGTCTTTTATATAAAAGACAAAATAGAAGTGAAGGAACTTTCAGCAGGCCAACGGCTTAGACGATCACCATTAAACCAAATTTTTCGCTTAGAGACAACGCGTATGGTAATGAAATAGTACTAAAACAACGGAGTGCATCATCATGATTAATGACAATAATAAAGAATAATCGCCTTGGACAATTTTCTTAAAGTAATGGGTTCCAGCATTCGACTAACAAGAGACACAGCTGCCTCGGTAATAGTTGTATTAAATTGTTGTCAACTTGTAATTAAATGTTTAATCAATTGCGAATAATAGCTGCCTAAATCATTACACCTGCGCGATGTCTCGGCACAGGTGTAGGTATTTGTGATTAAAAAAAATGTCAAGGAGGGTAGCACAAGTATGAGTAGATAATGTTCCCTAATTGTCGGGTTATTACTCTACAGCTGTTAAGATTGTCTCCACAATTCAGTCGAGTTATATAGGCAGTGGGACATTAATCAATAGCAATACCTATTATTATTAAAATTAATGTGTTAATTTATAATTAGAGAATAATATTCTCATTTCCCCCCCGCCTGTCATATATCACGAATGACCGCTGGATCTCGGGTTGGATCACAGGCGAGGATTTTTGCCAGCAGGTAGTTTTAGCAGTTCCTCTCGAATATAGTCGGTGAAATATATCGCCGAGTCGCTTTCCTCTATATGCACGCCTATGGAAGTGAATTAAAATTTGTTACTCTATTTATCATATGATATGCAAGCAAATAGATAATATGGTATTACCAAGAAGACTAGAACTAAGGAGACAGAGCTGCGGCTTTTCGCTGTATAACGCGACGGGCTCGAATATGTCCGCCTCCAGAGGCGCTGTAAGCAGTGTCGTTCTGTGAGTATGTCCGTGTGTATGTCCGTGGTGCATGAATACATGTAGCAGACGTTCGATATTTGTCGTTAAATTGTTGTTATCTTTGCAATTACAAATTTTCGTAATTATCATTAAAAAAATGTACTCAAAATATTTCATGTTACGTGTCTCAATGTTAACAACACAACAAAGAAAGATATTTCGTTTCATACATACATTAGTAATTTGAAATAATGTCCGGTTATTCTGACGCCTCGGAACGCTTCTTGTATCACACAATGCAACACATCACTTTCGAACCATATTTATTTAACATTCGGATTGTATTTTTATTAAAGCCAAACGGCATGTAAGCATACGCTTTGACACTGCTCATCACGTGACGTCGAGTACAGCACTGCTTACAGCGCCTTCTGGAGGCGGACAGATATGAGCCCATGACACAGAACGAGTTCGGTCTCCTTAGTTCTAGTCTTATTGGATATTACTCAAGTAAAAGAGTTTTTGCACCGCAGAATGTTTTAGTCAAAACTCTTAACCATAATGAAGTTTAATATTTCAACAAGTAAATATATTTGTACGTATAAATAAAACAGCATTACCTTCAAAAACGGTCTAGAAGAATGTTTTAAAATACATACTACACATTCTTTAATAACAAAGAATTATGATAATGTCTGGTGATTGTGAAACGACCGTACTCTTACTGTATTACCGATAGTACTCTTAATATTTGTTTCAAATTAATGTATTAAAAAGTACTGCCTTAGTACAACTCTGCCATAGGGACAAGCTTTCCGTCCTCTACTTGTAAGATTGATCTTGTCTCTCACCGTTTGACGTTTTCCGGTAGCAAAATTAATAACCTAGATAATACAGATAGGCGGGCTAATCATTCATTACGTCCGTATCATTAGGCTATCGGCAGTGGAATTTGTGCACAAGGAGAAAAATAATTCACTCACATAAAGTAATGTGTTGAAACAACAAATATGATTGTTCGAATTTTTTCAGAAATAATTGTTTGTATTGATACTTTTTTTAAACATCAGCTATTTTTAAAAATAACAAATATCTCTGGATTTCAAATCCAATAGAAAAAATAAATTCTTCAATTTTAAGATATATTTCTTCAATTTAAAATATGTATATATACAGGGTCCGGAAAAAGTTTCAAATAAAAATAGTTTGACTTATTTTTTTTCATGTTCTAGAAATCTTCATTTTTTTTATTCTATTGTTTTGCAACTGTGGCAGTCATCTTTGTATTTTGAAGGAGCATGTTTTTTTTTTTGAATGAACGCATTTTATTCAGTTCAAATCAGCGTATATTCAGCGCTTAAATATATATAAAACCTTTCATGGGTTTACAAAGAGTATTTCAAGAAAAATCACCAAACAATAATTTATTATTTAATGACAACCAACAATATTAACCGATAGCAACTATGCTGACTTGCCTGCATGACATGAATCGCATCTAATGTTGAAAATATCTACCATTATTGCTAATGCATAGTTCTAATCTGTCCATAAAATATCTCCTTATATCCACAAATGATATTTGTGAAACACCTCTTTGTGAATGGTGTGTGTTGTAAAATACCACCACTACCATCATTACATATGATTTGGCCGTTCCTTATCAATAAGGTTGGCAGAAACGGAACGCGTCATGGTGGCGTACCTACGCATATTAACTATAAAACTAATGAAATTTTATCACACTACTCAACGTATTGCGTATAATGGAGGTTGTACAACAGCACCCGCTGTCACAGAACTCCTGCAATCATGTCAAATTGAGGCAACCCCGATCACATGCTACACAAGTTGTTGTTGTGCGTTGTCGTATGTACGTTGGCTACGTTGGCTATTGTATGTTGGCGTATGCCGACTTTTACTTATATCAAATATACATCTTTATCTTAATGTGGTCTTGAATGTAACCCCAGAGACAAATCTGGGCTGGCCATCTAATTTGACTCCCTGTAAGTTTGATTTATGGGGTTAAGTTTTGTTCTGTTGTTTTGTGTTTACAAATGTTAGAAAATAAAAAAAAAAGTTTTAAATAATTCCATCGCTTGACAATAATGGAAACAGGAAAATTTTCCTGATGAATAGGCAACGCAATAAAATCCCTCTCGAATGAAGTATGGTAAGCCTGATATTTCTATTTAAAAGTTTTATGGGGATAGCCACAAATAAAGTCATGACAAGTAACATTGTTACGTCAAATAGTTTTGATACAAAAACAAAATCGACTTTCTTCAAGATTGTTCTGAAAAATCAATAACAATGACAAAAATGAATTTACCATTATTGTCACGCACTATATAAGGTGTTTCGAAAACATGTGGACAACAATGTGGAAACAAAAGAATGTCCCCGCAGTTGGTTTTTCTTCGAAATCTTGAAAACTGCTGGATGTAGAATAAACTGTTGAACATAAAACTTTTGACGTTTAACAATCATTAATCACAATTAACGGAATGCCAAATCAAGAGAATTGATTCTTAATACAAAGAAACATTTTTCTTCGTGTATGGAGGATTGAGTATTTAATATCACGAGGGGTAATGTTGTGGGCCGCTGCCGCACATTGTCACGGATGATCGACTTTACAGGGCCAGCTGCAATATCCACACCGTGACCATATAATTCGCATGTTGACACGTGCCAGTTTTTTTCGGAAATGCGGTTTTTAACTTAATAAAAGCCAACTTGATGATATACGTACAGCTCGAAAGATGGAATAATCTTGATATCGTTTTTTGCCCCATATTTAAGAAAATGATGGACATACATGAGTACACGTCAATAATATTTCCCTTAATTAACATTTTTTCGTTCCGTGGGCAAACTATGCATAAGCCGATTTAATAAGTTTACGTATATTGCGATTAAGTAATATCTCAATATTCGCGATGTCGGAACACATTTTGTTTCAAACAATTATGTGGAGTAACTTCAACATGAATGTGTAATTATGCATATATGTTAAGTCATGTCATAAATATTTAGATTACGTATACGCCCTCTAGTGTAATATGTTAGCGTATCATAATAACAAAGTAACTGACAGAAAAATTAGGAGAACTTCAAATATTTACCATGAAAATAGTTTTAATGTAAATCTATTTATTGTTGCACAAAATTACAAACACAACAAAAAGTATATATAACGACTGGCAACTGCACTATTAAATAAAAAGAGGCAAAAAAATATCATGGCAAAAAAATATCAAGAACTGGAGTGGGAGTAATTCGCTCTTACTTGTATGTCACATTTCGGGAGTAAAATAATTCATTTTCACATATGGTATACAGGTATGTCATAAATTAACAGTCTGGAATCAAAATGTTGTATTTTAACACAATTAGCCCTATTAAATATGCATCCCTGCGGGAGCTGTAGCCCTTCAAATTTTCTATTTTTGATTTATTTTTTATAGATATTTCTGTCATGTTCATTCTAAGGAAGTTAATAAGCGCAGCTAGATTCTTATAATTTCTCTTAAAATCGAAGGGTAGTTAACCCGAAACTTGATTCGTTTCCGGGCCATAATTCTTACACCAGACAAAGTACAACGAATTGAAGACAATTAAAAAATAAAAAGAATTATATTCTTGTTCAAAATTCGATAAGTTAACCGTTTTCGTGAACACTGTGTTTAAAGATATCTGACTATTTTTTTTTTGTTACAACGGAAATTTTGAAGTGATGTAGCTCCGTAGGGATGCACATTAATTTGTATACCTATAGATAAATTGTGCTAAATCGTCATGATTTTTGAATGTTTCCATTTGTCCAGAACACGCCGTAAAATTTATGATATAACTACCTTTGAGAAACACCCTATATAATATATATGCTATAAACACTGAACATAAAAAATTGACCATACCAAATTCTCAGCTTAGCACTTACAACTGGATATATTTTATATGATTTGATTTTTCTTTTTTTTTAAAACAATACATACCAGAATCTAAATTAACTTAAATATATTGGAAGTTGCTTTATTACCTACTCTATCTACTGATAGAATGTTTTTCAATATTTTCTCGGAATGAGAGGCATTTTACCGACTTATTATAGCTACAACAGGCGGAGCAGAGTTGGTACCCATGAGCTCCCCTCTGAAGCCTGAAGCATCCATAAAAACGTTAGTTCTGCATTTTAGGTATTAGATATTCATCCCCTCTCATCACAGTGATGTCAACGATAGAAATAAATTGTGATTAGTGTTTGAAAAATATCTTCTACTACACAGGTTAAGATGGCATACTGTTGTAGGGATGAACATACAAGGATGTCAGTAGGTATGAAGGATAATATAAATAATATTCTAGGAGAATACAGGGGAGGTCAAAATAAAACTAGTTGTTTCTTCATATATTTTTTCTGGTATGATGCCCTTCTACTCGGATATCAGGCCCCAAAGTAACTTTACTATTCTGGCAAGAACTTTTATACCGCTCTGTAGCTTTTAATAACTTTTGGTCATTTTCTGTGTATCATAAAAAATCATAAAACAGTGATGTTAAGGGATGTTTCAAATCATCAGGAAAGCTAGAAGTGGACTGACCGAAAACAGTTTTGACAGATGTCAAAAGTTTTGACTGGGTCTGAGGTACTTGAAATTTTATCTGAACAACTTAGTATGTTTCATATTCCTCCATAATTATTACCATTTTATTGTGGAAAATGTCGTAGCTGAATATTAAAAAATGTTCAAGTTTTTTTGTTCAGTTATTTCAAAACCATTAATTTGTTCGAAACCCATGAGTATCTACCTACCTTTTCTTTGTAAAATGTCCAAATAATCCGAAAATGTTTTGTTAGGTTTAATATTTCACGTTTGTCAAATATTTAAGCTTTTTGATTTTTGGTCAGTTTCAAATCATCAGGGAAGCTTGAGAAGTGGACTGACCCAAAACAGTTTTGACAGATGTCAAACGTTGAACTCAAAAAAACATTTTCGAATTCCCTGGACATATTAACTAAAGAAAACGTACTCTTCTAACCTCGAAAAAATGACTGGGTTTGAGGTACTTGAGATTTTATCTGAACAACTTGATGGTATGTTTCATATTCCTCCATAATTATTACCATTTTATTGTGGAAAATGTCGTAGCTGAATATGAAAAAATGTTCAAGTTATTTCAAAAGCCATTCATTTGTTCGAAACCGATGAGTCACCTTTTCTTTAGTAAAATGTCCAAATAATCCGAAAATGTTTTGTTAGGTTTAATATTTCACGTTTGTCAAATATTTAAGCTTTTTTGAGTTTTGGTCAGTCCATTTCTGATTTCCTTGATGAATTGAAAAGACCCTAATATCGCTGTTTTATGCGATTTTGTGATACACAAGAAATTATATCTACATTTATTAAAACCTACTTAATCCAAAAATCATTAAAATCTACAGAATCAGGAGTAAAATTTCTTGCCAGAAAAGTATAGTTCAAGCTACCTCTTTGGGACCTCATATCTCGGTAGGAAGGCATCGTACGAGAAAATAATATATGAAGAACAACTTTTATTTTTACCTCCCATGTATGGTCCTAGAATATTGACACATACTTACCGGTCACCCTATAGGTATACGTATAATTCCAAAATACACAAAAACATACAAAATAGATATATAACCCACTTTTTTTTGTTATATGGTATAATCCTTGATACTTAATTAAATAGCATTTAACATTTGGAATAAATGTTAGAACATATTGCACACTGAACAGCATAAAACTAAATTTACTTCTTAACTCTATTCTTAACAGGGAGAATTTATATGTATTCCTTTTACGAGGTGTGTAAATTTAGTAATGAGAGTTTTTTTAATTTTTTTATTCGAATTGAATTACAATTCAGTATTATCTCTTTCAAAATAAATTCCTTGGGAAGCCACACAGCGCTAGAGATATTCCATTCCTTCCATAGCAGTGCTGGAACTGATATACTGGAATAGCCTTCAGATAGTCGGTTACAGCCATTTGAATGTTTTCTATGGTCCCAAAATGACGTCCCTTAAGGTGATTTTTTCAATTTCGAGAAGAGAAAAAAGTCACAAAAGGACTTAAGTCAGGCGATATGAGGCTGAAGAGCCATAAGAACGTTTTTACTGGCTAAAAACTCGTTTACTGAAATGACCATGTGACAAGGTGCATTGTCGTAATGCAATATCCAGTTGTTCTTGAAGTTTGGTCTGCATATGCATGGCCCTTTTTTCGAAGTTTTTCAAGAACTTATCGTAAGTGTTGATTTACTATTTGGCCTGGAGACACAAACTCTTTGTGGACAATTCATTGGCTATCAAAAAAGCAAATCAGCATGCATTTGATCTTCGACTTGCTCATTCTTGCATTTTTGGGTCTTGGAGAGCTTGAAGTGTACTATTTCATGCTTTGGCGCTTGGTTTCTGGGTCGTACTCAAACACCCAAGTCTCATCACCAGTATTGACATCATAAAATGGAGATCGTTTCCAATTCAATCGATTCCAAAAAGTCAAGACATCTTTCTCTCCTGATGTCCTTTTATTCCTGCTAAAGGTTTTTTGGAACCATTTTTTGCGCAGATTGTTCTCGTCTCCAATTCGTTAGTCAAAATCTGATGAACAGTGGTGTGGTTCAAATTTAACTCTTCCCCATCATTCTTGTATGTCGTATTATATCGACATTTTCATCGGTTTTTGAAGACGAAGGCCTTCCGCTGCGTGGTTTATCTTCAATCCACTCTCTTCCTTCTGAGAATGCCTTAAACCACCGAAAAAACTGGGCTCTTGAAAAAAATGGTATCCGTTGTGCTGTGTCCAAGTCTGAAGCAAAACCTGATAGCACACCGTTGCTCAAAATTAATGTCACTCATTTTTAAAAGGCACTAGAAAAAAACGGTTTACGAAATCAGTCACAAAGAACAAACAAATGACTCTATCACCCATCATTTTGCCCCTGGTGTCGTCCTTGGATAACGTGTTCCCATATTATTTATGTGCTGATGAAACCTTTCGCCTTGTTCATTTCTGATGCACTCCTAAATGTCCGGGAAAGAAACTAATATAATCAATGTAAGTTACCATCTCCATAAGTAGTCTTTAACTTTAATCCATCTAACAACATAACTTTTCCATGTTCTGAAATTATAATAAGTAACTGCGGATATCCTGCATATTATGAAAGAGCTAACACCATCTGGCGCCAACTCCAATCCTGTTCGACATTTACTCAATATTAGACCCATTCTGGTATACTGTTACGTTCACATCTCATACCTCGGATTCCCCGATAAATTAGAAGACCGCGATGATATTTTAAATTGAGCCAGGCATTCCGGGAGATTATCAAATCAGAATTACGCGACTATTTCCACCGCAAAAACACTAATCGTGATTATTAAAGTTTAGCGAGTTTACCTCTGATTGATCGAAAAACGGTGTCGAACGTTTTGAGGAGCTCAGACAAGAAGAGCGCTTTGTGCCGCGGATAGTTGCACGTGTGAACTCGTTTACTTATTGTGGAATAAAAAAGTCAATAAACAGCCGCGTCGGTATATCATGCGCCAAAGATGTCCGAGAAGCGCGGCAATAATTGGTATTTTTCCCATGGTAGTTGGAATAATATAATGCTTCTTGAGTGCATTGTCACGAGGTTTACATCTTGTTAAGAAGGAAACATCGTTGGATATGAGTCTCAGATTTATATGCAGATTTCTATTTTATTGACTGATTGGTTGACAGTGACGTTAATATGATATCATTTAGGTATAATGTAATTTAACATCAATACTTCAGGCTCTACGTGATATAAAAATCGCTAAGAGAGTTATAACAGAAAATCGTAAATAAAAATTACACAGCCCCACAAAAAAAAAAAAACTATTATATACATCAAACAAGACCATATTATTATTCCCATGTAATCTTGTCCACTGACACAAAATCTGACATTTAGGGTACTAGGCCCATATTTCGTCCCAATACCTAATTCCGTCCCCCGCGTGATCTCGATCGGTGGGGCACTTTGGCGGAAACAGTGTAAGTGTATAGAGCATCATCATCCATACCTGCTATTGCGAGTGTAACTGTAAACCACTATTATTACTTTTTCTTGCGCACAGAGTCATATTCAGTTTTTGTGTGTTGGAAAAGGGTTTGTACATTTCTTTATTGTGTTCGTATAGATGTAAAGGTAAGTAATTTTAACAAACATTCACATAGAAATATAGCTTATAATCTCTACTTTAACACGTTGGCTGCCATGAGTATCACCGGTGATACTCAGGACCGCATTAGTTCTGGGCCGTGAGTAACACATGTGTTACTCGTGCACCAATGGTTTTAATGTTCCATAGATCGCCTTGGCTTGTAGTTACAGATTTGCTCTTAGAGGTGTGGCTTGTATGTAAAATCAGCTTTTCTGAGATATGATATTAATTGCTTATCTGTATTTTTGGTTGCATGAGGCGTGGAAAAAGTATTGGTATTTTCGAGATTTCGGTTATTCAGCTCTGACATCTGACAGAGATTTGAGGTAGTATTAGACACCTTTTCTTGATATTTGAAGTGTAAATATCTATAGGTAAGTTCGTAAACTCAACATAGATGGCACCTTGATCTGTGCCTATCCCATTATCCCTCTAAAATGAGTGCCATAGATGCCAACAGATGCAACAATGCTGGGAAGGACGGCATCGACGTTTCCAATCAATTAGCGAGTTACTTTTCTCCATTACGGAAAACAGTGAAGTGGCACCATAAAGTGGTTTTTGAATCTATTTTGAATACAGCTGAGGTGAATTATTTTCTTATTTCAAATATTTTCGAGAATAAGGAAGTTCAAATAACTGGCTTTCGTCAAAAATTGGTCCTGCAAATCTTAGCATTACAGACATCAAAACAGAACCCCAAGGAAAAACATACGCTGATATTGAATGAGAAAAGAACAAAAGATAACAGAAGAAAAAGAACAAAATGTTCTGCCTGCTACTCTGCCGTTGCTGATCAGGAAGGAAGAGGTGCTGCCCAAAAAAAGGTCAAATTAGTATCAACATTCTGCAATATTTGTAAAAACCATTTGTGTTTTACTTGTTTTACCAAATTGCCTTGTAATTATTTGCAATAAAAAGTAAAGAATGCTTTAGATGTTGTGTTTCATTATACATTTTGCAAACTGATTTAAAAATCAACCTAATTCTATTGCATAATGTGATATCACCAGTAATATTCATGGCACACGAAGAAGTTGGTATTACATGTGTGCCATGAGTATCACCGGTAATATCGGATTTTTTTCTGTCAAAAAGTACACTTTGAGAGTTCTTATATGCAATAATATGCAATAAAAATATAATAAAGCTTCTAGGTGCATTTTTTTACTTTGGCACAGGAGTGACGGTTTATGGTCCATATGGTGGCAGCCAACGTGTTAAGAATATCCGAGTGAATTGGCGCTTTCGTTCACCGGGATGCCGGTTAGCGGCATCTTATCAAAATGATATCTGTTCCTAATTTCGTCCCCCTAAGTAGTTTCTAATTTCGTCCCCCTATTTTGAAATTATGAATTTAAGATGTCAATTTCTCAATTTTCAGATGGCCGTACGAGAGAAAAAATGGGTTATAAAAAAGCTGTACAGGCGTATGGTGTCCCGTGAGCTACATTGAAGGACTACATGAAGTCATCCCTACCAGCGGAAGAAGTTGTAAAAAAAAAAGCGGAAAAGTTTGGGGAACATCTTTTGCAGATGACCGTCAGGGACAGATTGTTTAGAATGGGTCCATAAAACATGATCGTCGTCGAGCCTACGGTTGAAGAAATTTATGTGCAATTACTGCCTGAATGAATATGACTAACACAATAAGTAAAACAAGGCTACATATACCGCAATTTTTCTAAAAAATATTGGATATGCGATGTTGATTTCTTATTTAAAGAAATCAGCATCGCCGGTTATATTACCGGTCATATTACCGGTGATACTCATGGCACACATGGAATACCAACTTCTTCGTGTGCCATGAATATTACCGGTGATATCACATTATGCAATAGAATTAGGTTGATTTTTAAATCAGTTTTGCAAAATGTATAATGAAACACAACATCTAAAGCATTCTTTACTTTTTATTGCAAATAATTACAAGGCAATTTGGTAAAACAAGTAAAACACAAATGGTTTTTACAAATATTGCAGAATGTTGATACTAATTTGACCTTTTTTGGGCAGCACCTCTTCCTTCTGATCAGCAACGGCAGAGTAGCAGGCAGAACATTTTGTTCTTTTTCTTCTGTTATCTTTTGTTTTTTTCTCATTCAATATCAGCGTATGTTTTTTCTTGGGGTTCTATTTTGATGTCTGTAATGCTAAGATTTGCAGGACCAATTTTTGACGAAAAGCCAGTTATTTGAACTTCCTTATTCTCGAAAATATTTGAAATAAGAAAATAATTCACCTCAGCTGTATTCAAAATAGATTCCAAAACCACTTTATGGTGCCACTTCACTGTTTTCCTAATGGAGAAAAGTAACTCGCTAATTGATTGGAAACGTCGATGCCGTCCCTTCCCAGCATTGTTGCATCTGTTGGCATCTATGGCACTCATTTTAGAGGGATAATGGGATAGGCACAGATCAGGTGCCATCTATGTTGAGTTTACGAACTTACCTATAGATATTTACACTTCAAATATCAAGAAAAGGTGTCTAATACTACCTCAAATCTCTGTCAGATGTCAGAGCTGAATAACCGAAATCTCGAAAATACCAATACTTTTTCCACGCCTCATGCAACCAAAAATACAGATAAGCAATTAATATCATATCTCAGAAAAGCTGATTTTACATACAAGCCACACCTCTAAGAGCAAATCTGTAACTACAAGCCAAGGCGATCTATGGAACATTAAAACCATTGGTGCATGAGTAACACATGTGTTACTCACGGCCCAGAACTAATGTGGTCCTGAGTATCACCGGTGATACTCATGGCAGCACACGTGTTAAAGTAGAGATTATAAGCTATATTTCTATGTGAATGTTTGTTAAAATTACTTACCTTTACATCTATACGAACACAATAAAGAAATGACAAACCCTTTTTCCAACACACAAAAACTGAATATGACTCTGTGCGCAAGAAAAAGTAATAATAGTGGTTTACAGTTACACTCGCAATAGCAGGTATGGATGATGATGCTCTCTACACTTACACTGTTTCCGCCAAAGTGCCCCACCGATCGAGATCACGCGGGGGACGAAACTGTAGGTATTGGGACGAAATATGGGCCTAGTACCCTAAATGTCAGATTTTTGTGTCAGTGGACAAGATTACATGGGAATAATAATATGGTCTTGTTTGATGTATATAATAGTTTTTTTTTTTTGTGGGGCTGTGTAATTTTTATTTACGATTTTCTGTTATAACTCCCTTAGCGATTTTTATATCACGTAGAGCCTGAAGTATTGATGTTAAATTACATTATACCTAAATGATATCATATTAACGTCACTGTCAACCAATCAGTCAATAAATAGAAATCTGCATATAAATCTGAGACTCATATCCAACGATGTTTCCTTCTTAAAAGATGTAAACTCTCGTGACAATGCACTCAGAAGCATTATATTATTCCAACTACCATGGGGAAAATACCAATATTGCCGCGCTTCGCGACATCTTTGGCGCATGATATACCGACGCGGCTGTTTATTGACTTTTTTATTCCACAATAAGTAAACGAGTTCACACGTGCAACTATCCGCGGCACAAAGCGCTCTTCTTGTCTGAGCTCCTCAAAACGTTCGACACCGTTTTTTCGATCAATCAGAGGTAAACTCGCTAAACTTTAATAATCACGATTAGTGTTTTTGCGGTGGAAATAGTCAGCGTAATTCTGATTTGATAATCTCCCGGAATGCCTGGCTCAATTTAAAATATCATCGCGGTCTTCTAATTTATCGGGGAATCCGAGGTATGAGATGTGAACGTAACAGTATACCAGAATGGGTCTAATATTGAGTAAATGTCGAACAGGATTGAGTTGGCGCCAGATGGTGTTAGCTCTTTCATAATATGCAGGATATCCGCAGTTACTTATTATAATTTCAGAACATGGAAAAGTTTGTGTTGTTAGATGGATTAAAGTTAAAGACTACTTATGGAGATGGTAACTTACATTGATGTTGTGTTTCTTTCCCGGACATTTTGCAAACTGCTTTAGAAATGAACCTAAGTCGAAGGTTTCATCAGCACATAAATAATATGGGAACACGTTATCCAAGGACGACACCAGGGGCAAAATGATGGGTAATAGAGTCATTTGTTTGCCTTTGTGATCATTTCGTAAACCGTTTTTTTCTAGTGCAAAAGTGGACATTAATTTTGAGCAATGGTATGCTTCAGGTATAGACTAAAGCTTCTAGGTACCATTTTTTTCAAGGCACAGTTTTTTCGGTGGTTTAGGTCCATATGGTGGCAGCCAGTGGTTAAGAAAATCCGAGTGAATTGGCGCTTTCGTTCCACCGGGAATGCCGGTTAATACGACATCTATCAAAATGATCGGGAAGGTTCTAATTTCGACCCCACCACGTAGTTTCTAATTTCGTCCCCCGATTTTGAAATTATGAACTTAAGCTGTCAATGGTTCCAATTTTCAGGATAAAGGACACGTAGGAGAAAGAATGTCTTGATTTAGGAATCGATTGAACTGGCGTATGATGTCCCTTTTTATGAGCTACATGTGAAGAGACTACGGTGTAGTCATCCCTACCAGCGGAAGAAGTTGTAAATAGTACACTTAAAAGTCTCCAAGAACCAAAAATTGCAGATGACCAGTCGAAGATCACATGATGCTGATTTGATTTGGTCCATAGCCCATGATCGTCATAGAGCTTGTGTCTCCAGGCCAATTTATGTGCAATTACTGCCTGAATGAATATGACTAACACAATAAGTAAAACAAGGCTACATATACCGCAATTTTTCTAAAAAATATTGGATATGCGATGTTGATTTCTTATTTAAAGAAAATAAAAAGTATAAACTGAAATTCGTTTAATATGTCTGTATTTTCATGTTTTTCACAATGTTTTGTTCAAATTTAGTATTACAAAGTAGAGAAAAACATTTTTTGGAGAAATATGAGAACTAAATTAGGCACACTTTTTCGAAAATCTGAAAAATACCTTTTTTTCGGATTTTAGCCCATAAATCTCTCGTATTCGTACTTCAAAGGCAATTTAATGGCTGAGCTATATGCTTGTCGTGCGATGCCGGGCTATATGAGTGTCTACGGTGCGGTGTCCATTTTAATTTTGAGTTGCTTGAAAAAAAAACAAAAGGTAGCTCTAGGGGTGAAAAAGACCGCGGGGAACGAAATTTGGGTCTTCTACCCTATTTAATCTCTTTTATGGTACGAGTATCTAACTCTTTTTATCCCGAAAAGATCTGACAAATGGTTTCAAATTAAAATGCAGTTAAATGAAGCAATCAAAAATGATTTAATCAAGGATTAAATTAAGCAATAAAAGTTCGTTGCATTAAGTCGTTTTGAACAGAACCCTACATGACTTAGATTGCTAATTTTTAGAGCAGATATATACGCAAAAATTCATGTATTTAGAAAAAAGATTGGATATTTGTGGTTCTGTCCCCAGGGTCATATGAGAGTCTGCGAGATTTGTACATAAATTTCCCAATCAGATGTTCGAATATCCCTACAAATACAAATAATTACAATAACAATACAACAAATGTTCAATAAAATTCAATTAACCCCTATTTATTTAAATTAGTCTTTAAATGTAATAAATGTATCGACTAGTAATCTAAATGAATGGCGTATTTCATTGTTTCAGAAATATGAAGATAAAATAACTGTGTCTTACAAATCAGAAAAATTATTTTTCAATTAATCATTGTAAAAGAGGAAAAGCTTCGTTAATGTCGACTAAACTGATTTTGTTGGGAAATAATGATCACTAAATTTCGGATGTGTATGTTACAACGCAGGGCTCGACACTATAAAATTCTATGATAATGAAAGTATAAACCGTATTTTTAACCGCCTGGTAAATTATATACGCGTGTATTTATTACCCCTGCATACCCACGCCACTGACCGATCCTTCCCTATGTGTCCCGGGACTCACGTTCTATATGCGGTAAGCCGGGATTTCCGAACTCTAATGATGCTTGGGTAAAACTCTAGCAGATTTTAGACGCTTTTTAGCAACATCTCAGTTATTGTAATATGTACAGCGGTTAACACCATAAGTTTACTGATTATTAAGCTTAACTTCATAACATTTATCGTGTTTCTTTTTCAAATGGAATAGGTCAGGACAATTGAAAATATTTATTAAACTTTCTCGTATGTATCCTATGTAGATACCTACTACCTCAGTTGACAAAAAAAATATATATTTCGCAACTTCATCGAAACAATTAACAGTTAACGATAAAATATAAAACAGAATCAACACTGCTTGTATTTTTTTGTATATACGAGATCAGCTTTAAATATTTACAGTTAATCATTACCTATTGGTTGTATTCTGAATCAAAAGTTATATAATTTCAGACCTAACTGATCAACCCAGAATGAATTTAAATCTGAATTATTTATTTACTGTTATAACCTCGTCTACCAAAAAAAGCACAATGAATAAATAATTTTAATTGTTATCTATTATCATAATCATTCAATTATTATTAGGTACCTAATGAAACTTTCAATTAATGACACCAATATTGTCTTCCATTTAAGTCTCGAACTTACTCAAATTTCCGTCACGATCTAACGGGGAAAATATTAATGCATTAAAATGGCACGAACCGTTCAAGTCTTGATTTTCAGAACCAGCACAATAACAATATTTGAAGAACCTTTTCCATTTTAGGAAATATTTTGCAAAAATTAGATAAACTAAAGAACTATCTCCTGATTTCTATGAAGTCTGGACCATGCGTGTATTCTTTTGAAATGTACATCTATGTATGTTTAGGTCAAAACCTGTTTAATCACAATATTAAGGTCGCTGCTAGCTATCGTTGATGCAGGCATAAGGTAGATACATGAGATCGAAAGTTTCATACTGATATATCAAGTAATATGCTACATATTACAACATTGACAGTGGTAAGTATACCAAAGTCTTATGCTATATATTCCAACATACATACATATGTCTGAAGTAAATTCAAAATTCGAAGCTGGTGATATTTTTGTTGTTGACAGAAGTTTTCGCATTGCTGTTTCGTATTTACAAAGCAGTCTTTTCTGTCAAAATGCCAGAAATAATACCTTCCGGAGAAACCCAATTAACTGACTTCAGTGCCAATCGCTCACGCAATGTAACGAAAATAAGGTATGTCGTGGAAATAATTAACGGTAATCGAAAAACATGCTTTCGGCTATTCGATTGAGTCTGAGAAACTGATTGAGTCTGCATCATATCTAACTCATTTAATCCTTAATTTAATAAATGTACTAGCTATCTGCTATACGATATACTGACGGTGAATCATATTTTCTCTTGATGGCCATACATTGTTCTCCACTGTTCGTCCTTTGCATGACTATTCCACAAACAGAGAAAACATGGGTATTTAGTGTATTTTTATCGTTAGCTAATTAAAAAAATACCACCTTGAGCAAATCATTTTCTTTCCTAAAACAAGCATGGTACATTGGTATTATTCCTTAAGATTTATTACGTACCTTACTTATATAGACATCCAAAACGTCATCTTTTAAAATAGAAATGCGGTCTGTCGAACTTTTTTTATTCACTTTTACAAGTGCCTGTCACAATTTTATCTCTATTTTTTATTTTATATTATAATAAAAATCTTTTTATTTCTTTGTTCTCTATATTAAGACAGTTTATTACAATTATGTAGTAATATACTATAAGAACATGTATAAATAAAAAAAAGTAAGAAATAAATTGCAGTACAACTTAGGAAAGTACGTAAATATAGTATGGGTGGTTGTTATTCAAACTAGTGTTAATTCAACTACACTGATTAGCAATCTTACTAATCTAATCTTAAGCCGCATATTTTTGTTTCACCAGTATAATAGCCGGGATACAATTGTGGTTTATAACGACCTATTTTCCAAGGTCCCGTGATGGTTATTATAACCGATTTTTACTGCATTTAAAATAAAAAGAGATATTAAAACTACGGACGCATTCAAGTATTACAGTACCTACTATAACTATAAAGTCGCAAGATGAAGATATATCATTCCGGAGCCACCGATTTCTCTTCAATAACCGAACCCGTGGAATACTATGTAATAACGGCGTCACACATGGCACTATTCCCGATTGGAGTTTTACCGCGGAAAGCGACAGAAACCGGCGGATTTTCCGAGCGCCACCCTCAAATTTCAGGCGGGATTTTCGACTGGCACCACGAAAAAAGCCGTGGGACGAGGGGTTGTCGGCTCCTAAGCCCCTAAAAGTTTTCAGATGGTCCACCGCCGACCGCGATGACCCGTTCCGTACGGGAGGCCGGGTCAATAGCCTGCGTGATCAAAGACCCGGCGCCAAAACACTTGACAGCAAGAGTTCCGATCCCATTTAGCGGTTTTATCGTTGCCGGGCCTCGAATTCGTAATATAATGGAATTATTTTTCAGGTAAATGATGCGACGGAGCGAAATGCCCGCCATCCCGGACTTATGCAAACACTCCGGATGACTAACGGCGTGTCGGCGTTGCTTAATTAGTACGCCCGAAGAAATTAACGTGCATTATATATGACGCTTTTTGTATAAACAAAATAAATAAATAACCAAAATAAACATTAGTATTTTATTTCAAAAGATAGATGTAATTTGAAACAGCCACCGCTCACAAACTGTTGTATAAGAAACCACGAGTTTCACATGATTGTTTTCCAAATTTTTGGTTACTAAATTCTATATGTACATACTATTACGTATGTAGGTATGACATAGTAAGTTTGGTTAAAAAGATTAAAATAGCATTGGAATTTTAATGTTTTTAAATAAAAAAAATAATATATTAGAATCATTGTGATTCAAAAACATATCAAACCACACACCACAAGAATGTTATTAGCAAAATTTTAAAGAAACTCAAATTAATCACGGAAACTTATTTTCAAGTTTCCCAGGTCAGGGTGTTCCATTAATAATGAGATACAGCGACCTACACGCTTTTTTTAGGTAAAAGAGTTGTGTTGAGTGAAATGCCAGTAAGATTCTCAAAAATGTTTAAATATGTTTGCCTTCAGTTTCAATACATTTCCAAACATCGTCGCAGTGCTCATGTTATGTAGTGCAACGTTTAACTTCACTTTTTTAAATTTCTTCAACAACCCTTTAAAAACAGAGAGTAGAACAATGGTGACGAACCACAAGAAAGTGTGACAGATGTGGAATTTAAAATACTTTATATGCATTAGTTTCTTATATTACAATATACTGTTGACTGAACAAAAGTGTTTCACCGGTTTTTATACATACTCAGAAAGCCACAGACAGCACCCTCTACGATCTCATTAAAATTATCGAGAAATTAAAATTCCAATAAAAAACACCTTGAACAAAAAAAAACAGAATTCACAATTACTTCATATATGTATGTACATCATATTCCTGACAATCTGGGAAATCTCTGGGGAATCTAAAATTTAGGTCAAAATAACATACAGGGTGTTCCACCTAAGGCGGATTCATCCATAACCCTGTTATTAGAAATTTAACAAAAAAGTGCTTTGGGTGGTAGTTGTCTGGAATAATTGTGCATATGAGGAAAATATTTTCAATTATATAGGGTGCTCCGTTTATTCTGCACGCCACCTAACTTTGTTATTTTAAATGAAACACCCTGTATATTTTCTTTTTTTTTTCTTTTCTTCTTTTTTTCCTTCTTTTTTGTTTTTGATTTCACGTCTTTGAAAAAGCTCGCCTTTGAAGCCAATAATTTAAAATAATTAGAAACCGCGGTTTGACATATTGAATCTTTTTCTATGGAAGTGTTGGCGTACATTTGAATTATAAAACGTGATTTTTTTTAATGGTGCCCATATTAAATAATGCCAGTAAGTATTATTACTGCCTATTATTTAAAAATGCCAGTAAGTATTATTACTGCCAGTCCCCAAGCCTGACAAAATGTGAGGGAAAAGTGATTTTGCAACGCCTACGTGACGCTGTATCGGACATCCGAATTTTGCAAACTTTATCGAATATATAATCGAATATTCTTTGAAAACTGTTGGATATAAGTATTGATAACCCGATATCAGTAGAAAGTGCATTTAATTTCGCATCCAACGGCACTATTTAATATGGGTCATGCCATTTGAAAAAAAAAATAGTATTCACGTTTTTAAAATTGTCAAATGTAGGATCCGATATTTCTGGCTCTGAACAACGTATCCATTTTGCCTATAGTGAAAAAGATAGGGTAATTTGTGCTAAATCTAATCGTCCAAACCGCAGGTTTCTATCTTTTGTGGTTTAAATGCTATTGGGCCTCATTCAAAGAGCTGAAATCGTCATTTTTTTCAGACAGTTGAATATCTCAAAAACTATAAGAGATAGGTATAGGGAACCCTTAACAAAGTCGACCTAGAATTAAACGGGGAATCAAAAAATGTAAAAATATACAGGGTGTTCCATTTAAAATAACAGAGTTAGGTGACGTGCAGAATAAACGGAGCACCCTATATAATTGAAAATATTTTCCTCATATGCACAATTATTCCAGACAACTACCACCCAAAGCACTTTTTTGTTAAATTTATAATAACAGAGTTATGGATGAATCCGCCTTAGGTGGAACACCCTGTATACTCGTATGTTCATACAACTTTTAATGACGGAGCCCTATTGGGATATTTTATACACCTTTAAATACAGAGTGGTAAATGCAGTTTTTCGAAAATAACTAGGCACGTCTGAAATTAATACGTCAAAAAAAAACTCAATTATGGTATTAGTAAGTATAACTCTTAAAAGAGTGACGTATTTTTTCTTTTAATTCAGGACAGTTCGTGATTCTTTATGGTATTTATAGGAAGGGGTGACTTTTGTAATTACATTGAGAATATGTTCGAAGAAATTAATATCGTTAGTGGTGGCTTTATACTATAAATAAAAATATGAATAACAAAAACACAAATTGTAATTCAACAAGTAGGCGCATTATTTATAAGCAACCTTGAAGTAGATGTATAAATGTTGTTAAGGTATTATTTTCAAGAGGTTACCAAAACAAACTAAAGTATGTTTAACATATCTTTTACTCTAATATAATAAATAATTGACTGAGAAATACATGCACAAAAAAACTGATATTATTTGTACATTTTTGTGGATTGGTTTGTCTCGCAACTTTTTTGTGGATTGGTTTAGACAATAGGAAGACTCAGAAAAAAACTGTTGTCAAAGTCAAATCTTCGGTGGTCTATCTTATGGTTGCAAAAGTTGAGGTTCTACATTATACAACACCGGGTGACAAAGAGCATAGCATCTTATAATTTTTTTATAACTTATCAATGTAAAATTTTGAAACTTATAAGGAGTTATAACCAGTCATAAAGCTTTTTTTCAACTTAACTTCTCATATAATCAAAGTTAACCCAACTTTCCTGTTTTGACTGAGTTATGACTCACAGGTTTTGTGAGTCATAACTCATACACTGTGACGTCACTCGCGTCAGAGTGGCGTCACAGTTGTATAAAAAACGATGTTTCAAGTCGAGTATAGTGTGCAAAACATATGCCCAGAAAAAAATATATTCACCTTTAATTGGTTATTTTTATAGCAAAAAATAATCCTTATATCTGGATTAACCCTTATTTCTGGATTAATTCTTATAGGATGTTTGTAACGAATTTTTCCAAATAACTCAAGGACAGCTCAATAGATTTTTAATTTGCAAACGGATTAATACTCAGTATGCCTCTTCAATCTACCCACATTTCAAATTTGTATCTAAAGCTCTTCAGGTTAAAAGAATTTTTTTGGTAATAGGGGGAGTATTCGGCATTTCTTTTTGCCAGTGGATTAATTATCAGATTTGTTAGAAGTAAAATTATTTATAATTTCGCAAAACTTCAAATAAATCGAGAACAGTTCGATAGATTTTCATTCTAAAAACGTATTAATTAATATTGGATACACCACGTAGGTCTATCTACATTTCAAATTTGTGTTTAAACCATCTAGAATTAGTCCGGAACAGTTTGCAGTATTTGTGTTGTGTTAGTTAGGCGGGTTACACCTGCTATACAGCTACAAACAGCAAAGAATTGTTTTCCATCCATCACCTTCCAGCGCCATTCTACTTGTTAACAAGCATTTATAATATAAGACACCGGTTTATTATATGTAGGTAATTGTATGGGCTAGTGCGCCCCTGTAACGAACCTCACTTTGGCGATCTCTAGTTATAAATAGAATGTAGATGTAGTACGATAACTAGTTGGTCTTATTACTACATGTAGAAATTCATTTCGTCTTAAATATTGCCCAAAAATGTTTCATTGGGTCAAACAGAAATTAGCCTTCATCAGAAACACATTGGGTGAATGGAGATCATTACTCAGATAACCTGCCGTATGAACAACTCATCGGAACTCGGGCAAACGTTGCTCTTGATGGCTACCAACAAACAGGTCTTTCTTAATTATAGGGATACAAATAGCGTGAATGATGAGTTCGGCTTATGAATCGTATTAAAAAGATAGTTAGTGGGTTCTAATTAGGAGAATAAACGTGTGACCCTGTACGGTCGGGGTACGTGTCAATTTGTGTGTGCCTACCGTTGATTTCGAGCAGATAAAGAATTTAGATAATGACAGTGAATTTTTCACGTTCTTTCTCATTCTTTGTAAATTAATGGTTTAATAAAGTGCAATATAATGCGGTGTAATTTACTATATTTAGGTACAACAAAATTAAATGATAAAGTCAAACGTGGTAATCAATAATTTAGAATTTAGAACATTTTAGGTACATTTCAAACCAAAATTAGGGGGAAACCCATTTTTTCGAGAAAAAATCTACAGATCATGATAAACCAGTTCAGGGAGTGAGTAGACAATCACTGAGAAACTGATTAAAACATGCATTCTTACTTTTAGTACATATAAAAATTTAATTTTTCCTAGGAATGACATTGCAATGCCATGTCTTTAAGCCAATAACTACTTTAACCAAAAATTATTCAACTCTTGAAAAATTCATTTTTAGAACCTATTTCGGGCGAACATATTATAATTATAGAGTTCTTAAAATATAAATGGTGTTCTAGAAGTAATGCAAATACTATAGTTTACGGAGCATCAAATTGATATTGGATTCCTGTTGAAAAATTTACTAGCAGCATACATATTATACAGCAACACAATCACACACAATTTGTAGGTATTATAGGAACAATATAATTACAACATGTACTATCAAGTTATATCAATAAAAGTTATATTTGACCAACAAATAAATCAGCAAATATAAATAAAAATTTAATGCAAAATGCAGTCAGTAATGTCCATACACATACAGAGAAGAGCAATACTGGCGTGTCAGGTATTTAGTAAGGCGTGTGGTGACTTTTCGACTTCATGACATCTCTCAGCCTATTTGGCATCGACAGCACCAATTTCTTGGTAACAGCTAGTGAAATTTCATTTCACTTTTGAAGTACGATTTTTCTTCAGTTATTACTTATTTGGAAGATACAGTATGTTTCAGGATTATCTTTTTTAAATAAGACCACAAATTTGCAATAGGATAATGGTCTGGTGATTGAGGCGGTATAAAACAGGCCATTACCATCACATAACCCTTGTTGTATTGGTAGTCGCTAATACATTAACCAAGGATAAACCCAGAAGAGTTGTTTTGGCAGTCGCTATACAATTTCCTATCCGTCAGACTAAAATTAACATTTTTCAATCTTATAGATGAGAAGAAATTTAAGGACAGTTTCCGATTTTGTCGCTGTCATTTGATTCTATTGCTGCAGCAACAGAACTTGCAGTTTATATTGTCAACCTCAGCTGGTTTTACCCAGTTCAATTATATTTTTTTTATTAATTTTAAGATGGTTTATCAACGAACTTTCTTTGCGAGACAGTCTGCTCTTTCGTTCCCTTCAGAACCTTGGTGTCCTTTGACCCGTTTCAAATGTGTATGATGGTCTTGTAGTCCATATGTTTTTGAATTACCTGATAATGGATTTCTACAGCTTCCACAGTATAATCCAGTACCGTTTGGTTATTAGTGACGATATGGATTATTTTATTTCAATAAGACCTCTTGATTATTTCCTGCGCACGAACAGATATTGCAGTTATTTCTGCCTGAAATACGGTTGCTCTGTTCATACAGATTTCGCACTCTGGATTCCTGTTGTGACGGTTGAGCGGTTAAGTGTTGTTTGAACTGAACAGTGCTTTGTTCAGTTTTAGACCCGTCTATGTACCAGATAAGCGACAAATTATGAGTGAATTATTATTTTTTTGTTACAAAAACCTCATGTCAGTTAAGGTTCTTTCACTATTTGCCTAAAAGCTCGAATATCTGTGAGGTAGTTTAGTTTTACCTCCCTTGTAAAAACATGTTGGGAATACATCTTATATACATAGACATGCCATACACATACATTTTTATAGGAAATGTAGCATGTGTATGTGTTTCTGGATGTTTTTGTAAAAAAAGTAGCACCTTTTCTTCCCAAGTGGTTTATTCTGCACGACAAGGTTTTTAACAAAAGTGAACATTACCTTCCTTTGTACAAGGGTGAGTCAAATATGAAAAAAAAATATTTTCGTGTGGCCGCTAAGGAGTAGGGAGAAGGCTCGTACTGTTGGGCGGAGATGTCACGTTTCCTGAACTCCGGAAGTGAAGTTCCGGTCTTTTCGTTCTTCAGTTGGCATTGCAATCAGTAAGCAAGAGGTTCACCTTCAGGTCGCGCAATGCATTATTATAAAATTTCTCACAGTTGAAGGCGTCAAAATAGCCGAAATCGTTTGAAGACTTGAAGCACAGTTTGGGGAGACTTGTCTGAGTGTACGAATGGCACAAAAAATGTTTGGAAGGACGAACATAAGTTGAAAATGAACCTCATGTCCGTCGTCCTCGAGCCAGTGTGAATGAGCGAAACATTGCCACTCTTCGGCGCCTTCTGCTCAAATTGCAGCTCAGATCGGGACAAGCTTCGGGAGTCATTACAGATGAACTGGGGTTTCGAAAAATTTCGAAAAAAGTTTCGAAAAAATTCGGGAAAAGACGCGAATTTCTGATCAGAAACATTATTCTACTCCAAGACAATGCCCCCACACAGCTAATCTGACACGCGAAAAATTGGAAGTTCATTGGACAACACTGGAACACACTCCTTATTATCCTGACTTATCCCCGTGTGATTATCACATGTTTGGGTTACTGAAAGAAGCACTAGGAGTTGAACGATTCGTCGATGACGCTGGTGTTGAGGCTTTCGTGCGCAACTGGCTGGACACAAGCCGAAATTTATAACAAATGCGGGAGATTAGGTGGAAAAACAATATTCATTTTCGTGCTTGTATATTGTACCAATCAATTTAAAAATTAAACTTCCGGTTCATATTTGATTTATCCTCGTACGTATACACGATAGGTATGGATGAATAAATTAGAATAGCTCTCTGAACAATCCAAATCGACGCCGCATTATATGACATTTTGGGATGCAAATACATTCTTTCACGCAATTCGCGTCTCTAGATAATGCGTTATTTACATTTGTCTGACAATGGCCGCTTTTATTTGGATTCTATCTCAGATCGCATCTAATCGAATTTTTATCACCGCTGTTCCATCGTAAATATTATATGTAAAGTAGTTATTCTATTGGAAATTAAGCGTTATTTTATTAAAGCATTTAACTATTAAACTAATTTTTCAAGCAGCGATCTACTCGGGCATTACGGCAGGGGTCCCATCGATGTAATGTGAACCATATGGTGCAATTTCGTGGGTTTAGGCCAGAGTGTGTGCATAAATTCTTTAAACGGTACCTCTATAATTTAATTTCACATCACGATCTGGTTTTAATTACGCACGAAAAATATAATTTCATATTGTGACATACGAGGTAAGGCCAATACACAGTTATAAATCACTCAATTGAACCATTTTGATAATGTACTGACATATATAGATTTCCACCGGACTATAAAACATACTCGTTCCCTAAATAATCTTAAGTCGCTCTCACGACTCAATGGCAAAAAATAATAATGTACCCTTTCCCGCACTGATCCGAGAGAGGACCTCAGTTGTTAGTCTTCGGAAATCGAAAATACAAAAATAATTTCCACACTCAAAGAATCTCATCAATTTTCTTACAAAATATAGTTCGAGAAGTGTGTCTGAAGTAAAGATATCATAAAAATAAAGTAGAGTTGCTTCTCATTTGTTTTAAGTAGAACATGATTTTATTTAAACTGAATCATAATATCAATGAATTCAATTGAAAATGAATCCAATAAATATATAGTAAAATAAATAAATAAATATCCAGATAAACTAATAAATAAATAAATATAAATACGACTATATATAATAATACTAAAAATACTTAACACTGAAAATAATACTATATTAATCTTAAAATATTACATCTGTGTGTAAAATAATAGCAGTACATTATGCGATGTACCCAGAGTGTACACCATTTTGCGTGAGTGTTGATTATTATTTGTGCAAAACGTAGTAATCAGCTAGTAATCAGAAAATGCCACGACATAATCATTTTTTCTATTTTAATAGTGAGATGCGTGATGTGATTTGTATTTGAAATTTTAACGGACATGAGGCGGCCCGAAGATATATATCGAGCCATCCAAAAAAAGTCATCAAAGTTGGCCTAGTAAAAAAAGACAAAATAAAATAGTATTTCTATTCTATCTTAAATTTATATTCTTATTTAATTGTCAAAGCTGTTGCATTATATGACCGCCATTATTTATTTTACAATTGTGACAGTCAAAAGTTTGACATAACCGAAAACCTTCGATATGACTGTTCCAAGAAGACTAGAACTAAGGAGACCGAACTCGTTCAGTATCTAGGGATCAAATCTGTCCGCCTCCAGGAGGCGCTATAAACAGTAATGTACTCGAATCACGTGATAAGCAGCGGTCAGCGGTCCACATGTGAATGTTTATCATATAAAACCATGCTATGGTTTTATATGACGTTTATCATTAAGCTGTCAAAGCGGGTGCTTACATGCCGTTTGGCTTTAACAAAAAATTTACAAAAATAAATATGCTTCAAAAGTGCTGTGTTGCATTTTGTGATTTAAGAAGCGGTCCGAATAACCGGACATTATTTCAAATTACTGATGTATGTATGAAACGAAATATTTTCCTTTGTTGTATTGTTAACGTTGAAGCACTTAACATGAAATATTTTGAGTACATTTTCATATTGATCATTGCGAAAATTTATAATTACAAAGACATTACTTGTGTAGATTCAATATAATATTCAACAACAACAAATTAACGAAAAATATCGAGCGTCTATCAAATGTATTCGCACCACGGACATTCACACGGACTCTAACCTCTAATGCACACAGATTAGTACAGACCACGGTATACGTATAGATATCTGTTTATATACCGTAGCAACCAGAGTACACAACTGTTTACAGCGCCTCTGGAGGCGGACATATTCGAGCCCATCGCGTTATACAGCGAAAAGCCGCAGTTCGGTCTCCTTAGTTCTAGACTTCTTGGACTATTCTATTTCTATCTCTCTAGTTCATAGCCAACTTTGATGCCGTTTTTTTGGATGTCTATTTACAATTATACCCAAATAGAAAGCAACCTAATTATAAACTTTTCAAGAAATCTTTACAACCGCTTAGGTGAAACTGGATCTTTCCACTCAAAGAGTATCTAACCATGGTACTCCGAAAACTATCACAGTGGATGAAGAAGATGAAATTTTAAATAGTGTTTCGGAAAATCCAGGTGTGAATACCTGTCGGTTAAGTGAGGCAACGGGGCTAAACCAATCATACATACGTAGAATTTTCAAAAAAGAAATGCTCCATCCATATCATTATACTCCGGTTCAGCAGATATTGCCTCAAAATTTACCAGCTCGCCTACAATTTGCTCAATTTCCACAAAATATGCAAAACGAAAACCCAGATTTTTCTTAATAAGATTTTATTCACCGAAGAGGCGACATTTACTAGACGCGGAGTTTTTAATTGGAGGAACAGTAATTTGTGGTATTCCGAGAATCCACATGCTGTAACAGAAAATAATTTTCAGTATGCGTTTAAGATGAACCTTTGGTGTTGTGTAATTTATAATTTTGTCATTGGACCTTTCGAATTGCCACCCAATCTATAATAACTGGACCTTTTGAATTGCCACCCAATCTGTAATAACTGGACCTCTTCAACTTTATGTAAACGAACTCCTAGAAGATGTACCACTCACATTAAGAGAACACATGTGGTTTATGCACGACGGAGCGCCACCACATTTTGCCTTGCCAGTACGCCAATATTTACATGAACATTTTCCTCATCGGTGGATTGGCCATGGAAGTGAATTTTTTAGCCACCGAGAAGTCCAGATTGAACCTTTTAAATGCAAATAACTTAAAAACCGATAGATTTAGACGACCTAAACGCGAGTACCTTTTCTCTGTAGAATTGAGCGTTCTTTTAGATTATTGTTTTACGCATGGCTCAACAGATTAAAACAAATGTTTTAATTTACCTTTAATACGGTAAAACTAGCGCCATCGTAGCACCGTCAAAATAAGATAAAAATATGTAATTCTCACACCAAAAAAAAAAAAAACAAAACTACCAATTTACAGATTTATACTATCAAAACTTTCTCAATTATTGAGAAATTTCAGAATAAAATTTAAACTTTGAACACGCTATATATTTTAAAACAGCGACATTGATATAAGGGTATGTTGAGCTCTTAATATCTTAATATTTTAGTGTCTAGTATCTCCCGTTTAGTGTTGGCCCACTCTTTCTGACTCACCCTGTATAAGAAGGCCACATAATACTGCATACGATTTGCGGTACACTCTGAAGACGGTAAAACATGGAGGGGCAAGTGTGCCATATTAATAAATTCGCATTCAAAACATTATTTTCGTTGCAATAGTATTACCCTTATACATGTTAGATTCGAATTTATTAAAAATTGGTAGTCCAACTTGAACTATTTTATGCCTCTTTAGTATTTCGAAGATTAAAATTTCCGAATATTGTACGTATTAACTGGTAAATGATAAATAAACGCGTAATAAGTAACACGCTAATGGACAACCGATAAAATAAATCGATCACCATGATTGTACTTCAAAGTTGTTGCGTTAAAATTTATTCGCTATACGACATTGTTTATGAGATATTCATGGCACGGAAAAGTGAATTATGTGAATTAAGTGAATCATTTTTTAAATTGTGTATAGTATTCGTACCACATAAATATAAACGAGGCGTTTAAAGATATAATAATTTTTCTGCATAGAGTGGCGAAACATTTGTAACGAGGTACATTCATAACTGAAATATTATTGTATTTTGTTTCTGCGCTTCACATTGCGATATTTGGCCGATTTATGTGTCTAACTGGCCAACACTCGAATTCGTAAAACTCGGACAAAATGGATGCTGCTAATGAACAAACTTAAACACAGAAGCAGTACACGTTTGCTTAACATATGCGTTTCGCCAACCATGTTGGCATCATCAAGATGTCTTGATCTGTGATTTTTTCTTATTTAGTGTTTTAAAATCAAATTAAAAAGACGTTAACTGTGTGTGCAATCCACAGGCTCATGCTACCTGTACACATCATGCTACGTATCATGCTACGTCTATAACATATTTCTACACATCTTGGATTCTCTCTTATTATGTATGAGAGTATCAATAAAAAAATGCAGAATCTTTCTTAAGGAAAGAAGTTGCAGATTATTCAGACAAGCTGGCTATCTTCTAATGAAGAACTTACTGCTTACGAGAGCGCCTTAGTTAAGCAAGATAAAGCATGTAAAGGCTAGGTTGCTTTTACAGACAACATTGTAGTCCTTTGAATACCTCCAGCAAATAATGAGACAGTTTGAAGAGTATTACCTAAAATCCAGTTTGCGATGCATCTATAAGTCCATTAATTATCTCATCTGTAAAGTACGAACGAGTAGTTTTTTTATCCATATTATGTTACTGAAACCCAAGTGAAGCAGTAGGAACTGATATGTTGACCCAAAGAACAAATAACATAGAAATACAAGGGTCAATAATAAAGATAGCATTTATCTTACTAGAGGACAATGTTGTACATAGCACGGGCAATAAATACACGCGTATATAATTTACAAGGCGCTTAAAAAATACGGTTTATATAGAGACATCCAAAAAAAAACGTCATCAAAGTTGGCCAAGAAAAAAAAAGACGTATTTCTATTCTTAATCGAATTTATAACCTTATTTACTTGTCAAGACTGTCACATTATATGACAGCCATTGTTTATTTTACAAATTGTGACAGTCACTTGTCAAAACCGAAAAGCTTAGACATGACCGCTATTTCCATCTATCTCGTTCATAGCCAGAGTTGATGACGTTTTTTTTTTTGGATGTCTCTATATTTTCAATATCATAGAGACTACTACTACTGACTAGGCTACTACTACTGACTGTTACGGCACACATTTCTGGACTCTACATATGTACAAGGTGTATAAATTAAGTAATGAGACTGGCAACGTAGCGCCCGATCTAGCAACCCTGCGGAGACGGGACTTGGAATAGCGGTAGGTTAACATGTAATGCACCCTCAGTACAAGTCTGAACTTGTTAGTCATTTGTTTGTTCTTTGTGACTGTTTTCGTAAGCCGGTTTTTTCTAGTGCGTTTTAAGTGACATCAATTTTGAGCAACGGTGTGCTATCAGGTTTTGCTTCACACTTGAACACAGCGCAACGGATACTTTTGCAAAACTTCAACACGCCTACGGAGACAGTGTTTTTTCAAGAGCCCTTTTTTGGCGGTTTAAGGCATTCTCAGAAGGGAGAGAGTCGTTTGAAGATGAACCACGCTGCGGAAGGCCTTCGCCTTCAAGAACCGATGAAATTGTCGATAGAATACGAGATCTTGTGAGTTCATATGATCGGTTGACGACAAGAATGATCGGGGAAGAGTTAAATTTGAATCAAACTACTGTTCATCAGATTTTGACTAACGAATTGGGGATGAGAAAAATCTGCACAAAAATGGTTCCAAAAACCTTTCACGCCAAAGCATGAAATGGCACACTTCAAGCTCTCTAAGACCAAAAAAAGCAAGAATGGACAACTGGATGATCAAATGCAAGCTGATTTTCTTTTTTGATCACCACGGAATTGTCCACAAAAAGTTTGTGCCTCCGGGCCAAACCGTAATTCGCTTGACTTGAGTCCTTCTAAGTTTTTTCTCTTCCGGATATTGAAATCACCTCAGGGGACATCATTTTGGGACCATAGAAAACATTCAAACGGCTGTAACCGACCAGCTGAAAGATGTTCCAGTATAAGAGTTCCAGCATTGCCATGAGGAATGGAAGAACCGTCTCCAGCGCTGTGTGGCTTCCCAAGGAAGTTATTTTGAAGGAGACAATACTGAATTGTAATCCTGTTAGAATAAAAAAATTTAAAAAATTTCAATATTCTCATTACTTAATTTACACGCCCCGTATCAGACTTTCCGGATATCCCTAACCCGAGAGTGCTGAAAACGCCTATTATTCGCTATTTTCGAAATTATGTAATGTCATGAGGATTTTTTTTTGCAAAACTACCTACATACATATGTGACCTAGAAGTACCATACTTTCCCATCAAAATTCATTTGAAATCATTGGTGAATCATTTTTCTCCTCTGAGAAGTCGACCGCTAGCTCTAACAAACCTATCCAGATTTGGATTCAGCAAAAAAAAAAAATACGTAAGAAATGGCCTCTAGTATTTGTATTACTCTCGAAACCCCATACTTTATTACTGTGTATTTTTGGCCAGTTAGATTATATACTGTGTACTCTGTAAATAGAGTACGTACAACAATTATGTCGAATATAAAAATGAAACGTTCTAAATATATTTACAAGTCTTACAACAATATCTTACGTAATCAAATATACGCAACAAAAGTACTAAATATTCTTCGTTTTTAATATATTTTTAATTGCATCTTGTAACACATCCAACGAATTAACAATGATATGCACATTAAAAAATGATTTATTATAATATTTCGTTGCGGCTCCGATGGAATTAGCATTTTTTTTTATTAAGCCCATCCATCATAAAAATCGTACCGATTCGCCAACAATGCCGGCCATCGCGCAACTTATTTTATCCCGGTAATTAACCCAGAAATCCGCCCGATGGTAGTCATTACTCATAAAGTGAATACATTTCGGGTTACGGACAATGAAACCCGCGGTATGAAACTATACGACGGACGAAGGAATTTAATTTACACTTTTCATTACGTTGCTAATGCATGGAAGATCGTGTATGTAGACCTTCCTCGTTCGACTTACGGAAGCTGTACATTCGCGAATAGGATGCCCCTCTTCATGAACCGCATCAGCTCAATGTAATTTTAATTTCGTTATCATCGTCTGCACCAAATATATCTTCTAAAGCTTAGCAGACACTGGGAACTTTGTTGCGAAACAATGTTTCGAAACATTAGCGCGACATATGTATTATTTCTGAACCCCAAGGACGAATTTTGGCCCTTTTCAAAATTGATTGTAAATAGGTGGAATCACTTTCTTATAGTTATAACTAGGGCCCGTAAATGTATGCTGTCACGGAGAGCCGGCACTACACAACTTTATGATAATTAAAGTATAAACCGTATTTTTTTAAGCGCATATTTATTGCCCCTGTATACCCACGCCACTGATCGTGCGCATAATGCCGTCCCGAACGGGAACCCAGGACGCCATAATATAATTTCTCCATAAGACAGTGAACTATTCCGATAATGACAGATGTCCCATTAGTTTACCACCAGGTCTAAATGGGTCGACCGCCGCATTGAAACTAAGAAAACAATTTTTTTGTCGCGAGTAACTAACTCGTGAGTATTGTATTTATATATTACCTGATTTTGTGTGGATTTCTGCAATAATGGCAAAGTTGTTACCATTTGTGAATAGACTTAAAACGTTGACAGAAAATTACGAAGATTTTGCAATAGACGGGTATGTATTCCTTGCAATCGTCGATATATATCTCGTGATCGCCGAGAGTGTAAAAGACATTTATATTCGAATTCAATCAAAAAAATATACCCGACCTGTTACAAAAAGAGGAATTTTAGTAGAGGAATGTGTGCATAATGTTTTGCGCATGTAGCCTTTCGTGGAACGTGGTCGACAATATTTACTTTGGACGTTTTTTTGCCAAATATGTATCCGATTTTTAATTGCCTACTCGTGATACGTTGCGTAAAACATATTTACAGAAGACATATCGATGTTTCGTGGGAAATATTAAAGAAGACATACGCAATAAATTTATGTGGCTGACAGTGGACGAAACAACAAATTTTCGCTGTAATAAGGTCGTTAAAGAAAGCACAGGGGATCCACTGTAAACAAGCACTTTAAAGGTAATAGAATAGGTTTAAAGGCCTTATATGTATGTCTACACAGTTCTTCCAGTCTTGCATTTTTCTTTTTGAGAATTGAGGGCTTTGAGGTTATTATCGCCTAGTTTCGCTCGCAAACCTGCAGCTTTTTTGTCGTTAAATGTCTTGGAATCAACTGAATATAATTTCTTAAGTTGAGTCGATTTTTCAAAGAAATGAAACGATTTTTTTTACAGCTCTAGAAATTTTAATAACTATTTATCTACATTTACATCACATAATATGCGAAATAAAATTGCGTAGTCCGCTTATAAAATCTTTAGATAACTCTTATTAGAAGTAAAACATAATATAAATTATATTATATATAATTTAAGACTTGACTTGTCTTTTAAAGAATGAAGCCAACCAATTATGTAACGGTTTGTTTTTTACTTTTCTGAAATTAATATCTCAAAAAACAAATGTTATTGATGGTGTTATCTCCCAGCCTACTTCTTAAAGAACTGCAAATATATCCGGCTGCGGAAAAGGCTCTCTCTGCCTCTATGCTGGTTGGTTTGAGAGTCATCAAATAATCATAAATTAAAGTTAGGTTTTCACCTCTTACACCCTCACTTTCATAAAGTGTCATTTCTTTCTTCAATATCTTATCATAATCCTTCTCAGATCCAGTTTCTTTTCTTTTCTGCTGTGAAAACACTTGTCTGGCTGGTTTACTTAAATCCGAATCCGAAATTTATCTGTCATCACGCAGAAATCAAACCAAAAAGTAGACGGTGTAGAGAGGGGTTATAGCACGTATCACGAGGGCGACGGAACGGCAACGTCTCTTTCTTCGATTCAGACTAACTAAAGCCCCCGCAACAAAACGGTAACGTAAAATTTTGTGGCGTTTTCGCGCGGAAAGAAAGTTAGTTACTTGTTTTTAGCTGATATCCGCACCGCGGTATCCAGCGCCAGACGCTGGATCCAGCAAGGCCAAACATGTACTGGATCCAGCTGGATTGCTGGATCCAACATTACAATCCCTATTTACAACGAATTTTGAAGGGACCCTCATTCTTTGTTCTAATATATTAATCGGCAGTCACATGCCTTAGTTTCCAAGTCCTCGCCAGTAGCAGTAACTGCTTCCATGTATCCGTTTCTCGTAATTAAGCAGGAAGAAAACCATTTCTGCTGGAGGCACCTCAATTTTTTTTTTTTTCATAAGCTGGTCTCGTTTCTTATATTCTCCACTTTCAATGTCTCAAAAACAAGAACAATATAGATCTTCAATTATCCCAATAGTACAACTACCAACAAAGTAGGTAAGTAAGTTATTTTGTTGTGTGCTATGTTGTTTTATGCCCTATATACAGGGTTGGAAATTATACAAGCTTTTCTGCGCATATGCTCCTTTCCTAAACAATTTTGTTTAGATGTCCGTGTTGTATCACTCGTCGGTTTAAACTGTGCAATATTAACCACACCCAGACGGCGTAAGGCGTAACCTACTCCTTTCCCCACCGAGTCTTTCACTTGTTAATCTAGTATCTCAAAGTGAACGTTTTCCATACCTATATAAGCGCTATTATGTTAACGTCGCTGCAAGAGCTAAACACTCTAGATTTAATTAACCTAGAAATCTAATTATTATTAGAACACCCTATTATTATAGGAGCAGACTTAATGTGATTAGTAGGACATTAGTGGGATATTAGCCACCATTAATACCCCATTAGTAATGGATTAGTGGGATACTACTATGTATTAGTGGACTATTACTGGATATAACAACCAGTTATATTCTCCCCCGTATACCCACACCTATATAATACCCATTAATAGGGTATTAGACCCACCGCACACGACAGACAGTCGGTCAGCGACTATTTTGTTGGAAGACACCGCAGACCGACCGACAGTAGGTGAGAAATCGGAGATAACTCGCACAGATAGTCGGTGGCGCGTTTAGATAGACTATGAGTTTCATATAGGGTAAAATGGGTGAAGATGCCTAAGAGGGATAGATGCCCAACAGTAGTTTTATGTGCGCAGGTGTAATGAAAAAAGCGCGCGAACTGTATTTCGTGTCTATTAATGATAAGAACAACATACGACGAATCTGGGAAGGTTTAAAAGTATTATAGTGTGATTTCGTGCAACCTGCAGGTAAGTTGCATGTTTGTTATAATTTTTCTATAGCACTGTCTTCACTTCGATACGATTTGACTTTACTGCTAACGGTAATACGAACAAATTTGTGATACAAATGAAAATAAAATTAATGAGGTTATGTTTTCTACGAATACTGAGCATATAATCATGTCCCGCCATAAAATAAATGATATGGGCATCTATCCCATATATAAATACGCTTCGAGGATAGTTGCCCAATTGTTCATTAGGGATAGATGCCCACGAGTTGTTCGCAACCACGCAGATATTTAGTATGTACACTTACAACTTTAAAACATATTTTACTAGCGACCCGCCCTGGCTTCGCCCGGTTTACGACATCACATTAGAAACCTCTAAAATTATCAGTGTTTCTCTACTATATTATGCATGTATTATACATATAAACCTTCCTCTTGAATCACTCTATCTATTAAAAAAAACGCATCAAAATCCGTTGAGTACTTTTAAAGATCTAAGCATACATAGGTAGTAGATAGATAGGGACAGACAGCGGGAAGCGACTTTGTTTTATATTATGTTATGATAATTCCTATTTTCATTTCCTAATTTCCTTTGTTGATATTATGTTCAGTATCTATTTGTTTTCAGTCCTTTTCAATCAAAATGCCTCAAACCTATAAAATAATATCTAACCGTGCTAGTTGGTCAGAAGAGGATTTGAGAACAGCTCTAGAAAAAATTAACAATAAGTCACTAAGCATAAATAAAGCCAGTAAAATATATAATAGGATACCTAACAGAACTTTAAGAAGAACACTTGAAAACAATAATGTTACCAAGCTAACTCTCGGAAAATATCCTGGATAATATCCTAAATCCCATTTGCAGATGAAAAACGGTTATTTCTTCATATAAAACGTCTTCAAGCTACAGGGTTTGCACCAACTCCAAAAATAGTACGTAACATTGCATATAGCTTTTCTAAGGCCATGGGAAAACAAAAAGTATTTGGAAAAAGGGGTGAAGAAAATGAAGCTGCTGAGGGCCACTGGTTTAGATCTTTAATGGAGCGGTAACCTGAACTATCAATAAGAAAAAGTGAAGGTCTGTCCTTGGCTAGACCACAAGGCATGAACAGGGCAAACGTAGATAAGTTTTACGATTGCACTCTTGTTAAATATGAATTACAAGACAAACCTCAGAAAATCTACAATATATATGAAACGGGAATTCAGATGACAAATACACCAGGGAAAGTAGTCGCTATGAAAGGAAGCAAGTATGTTCAAAATTTGACACCTAAAGAAAAGGGTGAAAGCATATCAGTGATTGATTGTGTAAATGCAGAGGGTGTATTCCTGCCACCAGTTTTAATCATGAAGGGCGTTAAAAAAAATTACTAACAGATTGGAGGGTTTACCTCCAGGATCTGATTTATATTTGAACAAAAAATCTTCTTATATAAATGCTGATATATTCCTCAAATGGTTTAAAGAAATATTCATTCCACGGAAGCCAGAAGGTTATGTTCTGCTCATTCTGGACGGGCACACCTCTCATTGTAACAACTTTGAATTATTACGTTTAGCTTATGAAAATAACATTGTTATTTTTTGTCTTCCCAGACACACAATACAAGCACTACAACCTTTAGATCGTTAATTTTTTTAAACCACTTAAGGAATATTACACACAAGAAGCAAGAACCTGGATGTTTACCAATAAAGATTGCACTATTACTAAAGATATTATAGGCATACTAATTGGAAATGCTTGGAATAAAGCTACATCTACTACCAATGGTATTTCACGATTTTCTGTTACTGGCATTTATCCTTTTCAGACAGAAATGTTCTGCCAAGTTATTTTTTTCAAATATCAGATAGTACCATACACAACCAGGAAAATATTGAACCATCACCATTATTGAATATTAAAAACAGCTCAGAATTAATAAATAGTGCGAACATAGTAAAGGAAAAATTTTTAGAAGATGATGCAAATTATCTTTTTCTATTTGAGGATTCACCTAGTCACAATGAGGTTATCAATGTAGATTTCGTAGAACCAATATGGTTCTACGGTTATTGTGTTACAAAGGTCCCTCTAGTTATTGTGTTACAAAAAAAAACTCATCTCCCATCGAGACCACTGCAGATACAGAATCTAAGTGTACTGAGACTCCATCTAAAATTTTGTTCGAAGTCGCCCCCATTCCAAAAATTCCGATAAAGGAATCAAAGCGGAAGCAGGTCGCCAAAATTTTAATTCACGATGTGACGATAATTTCTCCAGCGAAATTAAATGATTTAAAACTGAAATCGGAAGAAAGTATAAACGGAAAGAAGACAATTAACAAACACAATAAATTTCGAACGGACGAAAAAGGAAAAAATTGGAAAGAAAAATTGTAATAAAGTAAAATCTGAACAAAACAGCGAAGATGATGGTGGACTGTGTAGAATGTTTGGAAAATTATTTAGAAACAAAAGAAATTGCTGATTGAATTTGTTGCATAGACTGCAGTAATTGGTAACATGAAACCTGCGCCATGTATAGGAACCGTTGCAACGAATGTGGAAAGATACAAAAGAGGGAAGAAATATTGAATAAATGATTCAAAAACTAAACCTTACAGTTGAACAAATTAAATATATACGTATATGTAGGTACCTACATTGTTTTAGAGAAAATTTATTTAGTTGATTGATGTTCCTTTTATTGTATGTGACTTTTTCTGAGACTGTAAATAAATATTTTTTTTATGATAATTACTTCAATTAGTCATCTTCCCCTGTTGGGCATCTATCCTTTTTTGCTACAGCAACTATCCCATAACATAGTCAACTATCCTCAAATAGTTACCAAAGACAAAGTTTGTTACAATTTTATTATTTAGGCATTAAAACCTATATACGCTATTTCCATGTCAAAAAATTGCCTATTTATTGGTAACTATACATTTTCAGACAATTTATTCAGGTTATGTTGCTCAATTTACAAGTTGAAGTTAGGGTGGGCATCTTCACCCATTTTAACCTACTATTTGATGATCTTATATCCAACACCAGATTGTGACTATGTGGTACGCCAGTGACCACGCATCGTATTTCGTCAAGCGCCCACTAAATTGTAGTTTGTGTGCGTTAACTCATAAGAGTGCATTTTGTTCCATTTGTTACCGACTCGTCACAGACAAACGAATCGGTGACAAAAATGGAACAGGTTTCAACTTTTTAGTCGGGCCGTCTTTTCAAGTCTGTCGTCTGCGGTGTCTCATTATCATACAGACAAAATTGTAGGTGACCGATAGTCGGTCGTCTGCGGTGGGCCTTTGTGGGGAAATTAGTGGGGTACCACAATCTAAATCGCTGAGGTGCAATTGTATGTATAAGCGGTATCATATTATGGTCTCTGCAACAGTTGAACACACTAGATGACCTATTGTTATAGGAGTATTGATTGAGGATTAATCTGATATTAGTTGGGTATTAGTGGTGTATTAGTATGGCATTAGTAGGTGCTATTAGTAGACCATTAGTGGAGTATTAGTGAAGTGTTAATGGGATATCAGTAGGACACGACAATATAAATCGTTGGAGTGCTATTGTATGTATATACACTTAGTCACAAAAAGTCTACATACGAGAATATAAAACTGTGAAAAATAAAAAAGACTTTCTAGAAAAGAAATTCTACTCTGTTGTTTATTATTATTAAGTACGATTGGAAGCATGTCGCTTTCAAATTCTTGTTTTTAACTCGTCCCATAAAAGTTCGGATTTTGTGGCGGTGAATAATTTTTCTTGACATGATATAGTAACCATTGTTTTATTATACCCGAAGTATGCTTCGGATCGTTATCCTGTTGGAAAACATAGTTATTTGCCAACCCTAACTTCTCAATACTTGACACAAAACTTGTTTTTTTATATCCGGATATTTTTGTCATAATTTGGTCAATAAAATGTAGTTTTCCAGTTCCATTCGCCGCCATAGATTCCCAAGCCATAACTGCCGGCTCCATGTTTAACCGGTGGCATTAAATTTTTTAATTTTAGTGCTTCGTTAGTTTTTCTAAAAACTTTTTGTCTGCCATCTTTATCCTGGAGTGGGTACTGAAACCTTCGGCGTAGAAACAAAGTGTTTCTACAGATAAAAAGTTTGGAGAAAAACTAACGAAGCACTGAAATTAAAAAAAATTAATGCCAACGGTTAAACATGGAGCCGGCTCAGTTATGGCTTGGGAATCTATGGCAGCGAATGGAACTGGAAAACTACATTTTATTGACCAAAGTATGACAAAATACGTCTATCCGGATATATAAAAAACAAGTTTTGTGTCAAGTATTGAGAAGTTAGGGTTGGCAAATGACTAAGTTTTCCAACAGAATAACGATCCGAAGCATACTTCGGGTATAGTAAAACAACGGTTACTATATCATGTCAAGAAACAATTCCATTCACCGCCACAAAGTCCAGACCTAAACGTTATCGAACTTTTATGGGACGAGTTAAAAAGAAGAATTAGAAAGCGACATGCTTCCAATCGAAACGAGTTAAACAAAATTCTCTTAGATGAATGAAGGGACAATATTCCAGCAACCGTAACAGAAAAGTTAGTTTCGTCGATGCCAGCACGCGTTCAAGCAGTTATAGAAGCAAATGGAGGGCCTACACGTTATTAATGAGTGCTGTTAAATAGTCGTATGTACACTTTTGTTGAAGGTATTAATCAAGCTTTTGAGTATAAATTATAATATTTCATAGACAACACGAATTTTTGTTATCCTCTTGGTACTAACTATTTTCATTTATTGTTCTTTGCATTTGTAGGGTCTATTGTTGTTTAATAGGTAGGGTCTAATTTTAGTTGAATTATGTACGTGGTAGGTACGAATCTACTTATTTATTGTAAATTTCTGTAAAAACCCTAATTCTCACGTTTCGGCATTTACCGTTTGTATATTTATGTAAATACGTGGTACAGCCTATTTAATTTCTGTGAAAAAACACCCGCATAATAATTTGGTTTTCCCAAATTAACCTGCGGTTGGGATTTCCCTAATTCAGTTTACAATTGTTTATTGGAGACTGGTTTCGGGAACCTACCTGGTCTGCGGCTGAATGTTAATTTAAGGATTTTAAGTCCAGTTTTGGACAGAGTTTCGACAGTTCATCTTACCGTTCACCGGCTACACACCGGAGTCTATCTTCGCGATTTACCGGACTTCTCCGGTCTTGCATACCTTGTAAATATGTAAATAAATCACTGTACATATAGCCGACTAAAGTGCTTTACTTACCACACCACCCATCGCCATACATTTAATAATAATAAACAACAGAGCAGAATTTGTCTTTTTTATTTTATACAGTTTTATAGTCTCGTATGTAGACTTTTGTGACTAAATGTATGCCATCATGTCAATGCAGCAGTTAAACACTCTAGATGCCCTACTATTATAGGAGGAGTATTAATGTAGTACAATGCTAATACGCCACTAGTACCCAACTAATAAGTGGAGTATTAGTGACGTGTTAGTAGTGTATTAGTGGAGCATTAGTATGTATTAGTGGACCATTAGTTTACTATCAGTAGGATATTACTAGATATTAGTGAGTATTAATGGGATATTTATGGGGAATTGGTGAGGTGTTGGTAGGTAGTAGTAGGATACCACAATCTCTTGCAATGTCTTCATATGCACGCAGACTTTAACGAAGCGTGGTTTATCAAAATTAATTAGTAAATACAACTGCATCGATTCCATCGGTATTTATTGAAAATAATTTTCCGTTCGCGCAGTTTTACCAATACGAACTTCATTTATTAAACGAAAATGTATCAAATGAGAAATTATATATCAAGTCGCAGTGAATACAATTTATCTTCTGATGTAACAGCTAAATCTTGAATTTTGTGAACTAAGGATGATACCACTCGGAGCCAAGCTTGTGTACTAGTTTACAAATGAACAAAATGACTGACCGTTAATTGTTTAGTACCTAGCTTAATGACTATAAATCTTTGCAGACCCGGGATCAAGTTACGAGCGGTTTTGACGAGCCACACTGGGAGCTCGTAATTTACGCGCGAAAAACAAAAGCCGAGATTTCTATAAAACAATACCGAATCGCATACCGCGATCCCTCATTGCCCGACTGAAATGAATACGGACACGAGAGCGTATCTGAAGAAGCTGCGCGCCGAGAAAAATGCCTCCTTAAATAATGCGAACCTCCCGGTCAATTTAACATGGGGTATGACGTGAGCATTCGTTGCTGGAACACACATACATATGTATGTGTACGTGTACATATATCATAATGCGGACGGCGCGGTGGAACGACAAAAAAATGCCGCCAGCGCACAACGCATGTCCGAACGGTGTACCTGTACACCTACACGACCGAGGGCAATAGATGGTTACAGTAGGCCTGTCGGCAAGTCCTTCGGAATAACCATTGGCGGGAACAATTACACAGCACCACAAAAAAAATAGTTAAATGTACCTCTGACCAAACTTGGTGGATTACATGTTTTTGGGGTCGCTGAATCCGAATCCGAAGCCCGTTTTGCTCCATCACGTCACAATTTTGTTTTATCCTCAATAAGCTGCGGAAAAATGGCAAAAAATGACAAAAAACACTCTAGAATCCAATCAAACCTCATTACCCAATACTTCAATAACTTCATACCTCTAATCCCATAGCCCTCACTATTGATTGTGACCCAAAAAGCCCCAAAGACCCCCAATTAACCATATAACTTCAAACCAAAGTTGTGCAGTCATCCAAAACCGTTATTTTAGCCATAAAGCAAAAAATGACAAAAAACACTCTAGAACCCAATCAAACCTCATTACCCAATACTTCAATAACTTCATACCTCTAATCCCATAGCCCTCACTATTGATTGTGACCCAAAAAGCCCCAAAGACCCCAATTAACCATATAACTTCAAACCAAAGTTGTGCAGTCATCCAAAACCGTTATTTTAGCCATAAATGGCCAACAAATGGTCGAAAAATCGCTTCATTAATGGTCCAAAACTACATAGTGCGTGTAATATGGCTAGTATTTACTAAATCTTCTAACTAATTCAGAAATCGTAAGAGGCTAAAGTTCGAACGAAGTACTTCGAACTGAGAGAGAATAAAGAACGTTAATTGAGAACTCCGAAACTTAAGAGGCAAAGGGATTCACAAGAATCAAGCACTATAATGTTGTAGTGTTATTGTGGGTTAATGGGGTTCTGGCCTTTGCTTTGGCTCAGCTACCTAATTCCAGGCATGAATGAGTCTGAGATTCGAGGTGTCAGTCTCCCGTGGGGCATTTCGCAGTTATTAACTTATAAAATGGGCCATTGGGTTATTGGGTTATTAGAGGTCTGGCCTGCAGTTTGCCCTGGTAGAAATCCTCCACATTTGAACAATTTATCAAGCGATTTTTCGACCATTTTTCGGTCATTTGTGGCCAAAATACCCGTTTTGGATGACTGCACAACTTTGGTTTGAGGTTATTTTATTTGAGGTTAATTGGGGTCTTTGGGGCTTATTGATTGTGAGGGCTATGGGATTAGAGGTATGAAGTTATTGACTTATTGGGTTATGAGGTTTGATTGGGTTCTAGAGTGTTTTTTTGTCATTTTTGCCATTTCCGCAGCTTATTGAGGATAAAACAAATTGTGACGTGATGGGGCAAAACGGGCTTCGGATTCGGATTCAGCGACCCCAAAAAACATGTAACCCACCAAGTTTGGTCAGAGGTTCATCTACTTATTTTTTTTTTGTGGTGTTGTGTTATGAACAAACTGACATGGCCAAATCGATCACATTTCAAAATCGGTGGAGCGATGAAAAAAATTTCAGTTTCGTTAAAAAATAGCTGTTACTGAAACATGTACCAATACCTACGTGATGATGACGCTTTTTCAAAAAGAAATCATTTTAATACACATTTAACGCCCCTAATCAACGTAATTAGTTGTTTTCAACCTTCAATCGATTTTTCACTAAGATTGTTAAAATGTAATTAAGTCGCGATAGCACACTTAAATTGCACATTAAAATACGATTTGAAAAATATTTGAATGCTCAGAAACCCAATTATATGATTTAGTCTGGTTCACAAGTTCAAATGGTGTTAATTCTTGCTACTGCTAGTAAAAATATGGGTGGGAGCTCATTGGATTCGTAATGGCATCTATAAAAATAATATATACTCCAAAAAATCAAACGTGCAGAATTTTTAACAAATTTAAATTATAGCCACATTATAGGTCATACAGTATAGTAGAGCTCCGGCCTCTAGTAATTAACTGTGTACCAATATACATTTTAATGTTGGAGACAATGATATTGGTTAGTCGCTTGTTTAGCAAAAAACACAAATACGCCTCTCCTTTTTCAGATCAGAAGAGATTAAAATGACTTGAATATGCACATATATGCTAATTAATTCTAAATCTAATTATGCTAGTAAGATATTTTTATTTATTTCTTATATTTATATGTATAGTTTTTAAGCCAATTAGAATTGTACGGGTAGATAGCCGATGCACGTCTGTGTGACAGTACGTTGTACCTTATTATTTATATAGAGTATCAATGTTTCATTCATATTTATTTTTACCAACGACAATAAAAAGCTAATTCAATTGTAAGTATGAAATATGAAAATGTAATCCTGATTTCTTATTTTAATCTGTGTTTGGTATTACGTTTGTTTTATTATCTACATTGCGTGTTTGTCATATTTTAGAGTCCTGAGGATGCAAATAAATTTTGCGAAACGTCGACTAAGTGAAAATTAGTTTTTTTTTTTGGAAACAATTGACCTCATCCCACTAGTCAACTACAGTTACAAGGAAACAGGTCACGAATCCTACATTACAATGCTAATTAATGTTGTTTTGTTATTTATGTTTTAATTAATTTTGTTTTTAATTGAAAAGTAATTTTGTGTTGATTTGTGCATAATGTTTTGCGCATGTATCTTTTCGTGGAACGTGGTCGACAATATTCACTTTAGATGTTTTTTTTTTTGCCAAATACCTATGTATCCGATTTTCCATTGTCTAGTAGTCATATATTGCGTAAAACATATGTGGCTGACAATGGACTAAACAACAGATTTTTGCGGTAATAAGGTCGTTAACGTTCTGATACTGATTTTAGGTGTTTTCGCCCCCGATGTTGATAGATAGGAAACGGGTTTTGCAAACAACGGCTAAAAGTATAGAAATAGTAGTAACACGTACGTTGTCCCCTGTATATGTAAAAAATAATAATGCCCTGATGTTAGTAACAACAAGCAACTGTTAGTGATACAAACAACTGTGCGAAATTGGTGAAAATAATGTGTGTGGTGTGCCATCCTCTGTCCATGTGAACTATTTTGAAGTTGCACGTTTAACTTCAGTAGATGTGGAACGACTATTTTCCTTCTTCAACCATGTGTACAGGCCAAATCGCTCACGTTTAACGAAAATAAATGCAGAAATATTACTAGTTGTGGCAACGTACGCTCAAACAATGAAGACAGTCGGTGTTTCTGAATGACACAAGCGATAGGTGTATACATTATTAAAACATTTTTACTCCTGTCTTAGTGGTCTCTCATATGTCCTTCCGCCACTGACATCACGAGTCCTACCCTGCGTTGTAACACTCTTTCCGGACCCCACTCCTTACTAGTACTGATCCCTTTTGATGGAAATGCCATAGCTTAAACCGACCATTAACTTTTATTGAACGCAATAAAAATGGCTTAATATTTCGAAGTTTCGGCAATAATTTCGACAAATCGCATATAGGCCAGTCATTGGGGATTTTCACCTGGAAATAACTCGGGAAGTTTTGAAACTTTGCATGTTCATAGGTTTCGGGGTCCACATCTAAAATTCATAAAATGCACAATTCGAATACCTCTTGCGCGTAAAGTGTATTTCATTTAAATATAGTAAGCCTATCAACTGTTCCCCGCTCATCACTCGTCAGAAAGTAATAACGATTTTTAGGGAATTACAAAAAATAGTATGTATCTTAACAGTGGAAATTTGTTTTTTAAATGTAAAAATAAAATTATCGATGGATATTTATTGATTGAAAGGGCCTCCACTTTCTTCATTGCCCCGAGCCCCGACACCCCTGCATCCGGCCCTGGGGTTCCACAAAACTATTTTTTCAAGGCTTTATACAATTTTGTCATGAAACAGTGGCGTATATTTTATCCAATTAATCAATTAAAATGAATGAAATGAATGAAAGGAATGAAAGGAATGAAAGGAATGAAACGAATGAAACGAATGAAACGAATGAAACGAATGAAACGAATGAAACGAATGAAACGAATGAAACGAATGAAACTAATGAAACTAATGAAACGAATGAAACGAATGAAACGAATGAAACGAATGAAACGAATGAAACGTATGAAACGAATGAAACGAATGAAACGAATGAAACGAATGAAACGAATGAAACGAATGAAACGAATGAAACGAATGAAACGAATGAAACGAATGAAACGAATGAAACGAATGAAACGAATGAAACGAATGAAACGAATGAAACGAATGAAACGAATGAAACGAATGAAACGAATGAAATGAATGAAATGAATGAAAGTAAACTTGTCCACACCACCCATGGGGTAAAGTACACGGCGCGTTTTTTTAACGTGGTTTCCCCTGTAGGCCTAATCTACTTAGTAAATAAAATTACGTTTTCTATCTGCAAAGGCCCGACGGACCTGGTTCGTTAATATCAATGCTTTCAACGGTGAATATGTTTGTCTCTATTTCTGGATCAAATATCGGTTTCTTTTAATTCGTCTAATTCTCCTTCTTCCGTTGACAAACAAATATCGAGCGGCAAGTCCAAGTCATCTTCATCAGATTCGTCCAGCGTCAATTGAGTGACATTTTCGCAGGTCTTTCCGTTGCAGACACCTCAAATCATGGAGCATTTTAATCCTGCTTTTGCATCCGCAGGCTCTACCACAAAAATTGGTCTTGCACTCACATGACAAAAATGCAAGTAGTGCTTTAGGAGCAGGATCCTTCAAAGTGGTTACTGGGGTGATACCAGTTTGGGTTTTCTTCCAACCCCATTCTTCAGCTTCTTTTGAACAACCATACCATTGTCTGGAGGGGATTTGTTGATATTCAAGTAGGCGCAACTGCAATTGCACACAGGCTAGGAATGTGCCGGTTAGTAAGGGAGCTGAAAATATAACGACAGTTCAATTGAATAGTGTTTTATCATAAAAGAAAAATCCCATTAGATAGGTAAAAGCAGTTTAGGGAAGTTAACGGGATATGTGGTCATTTAATCAGCTCTTGAGCCTAAACCGTTAACTTTAGCGAAAATATGATAAACACAATTTTTGTATGAAATTTCCTCCTTTTTAAATTTTCGTTTTACATATTTTTTTCTAAAAACGCATAGCTTTGGAGAAAATTGCAAAAAAAAAACCGTTTTTGGCGGCAATTTTGGCAATATGGCGGCGCCGGGGGCAAGCCTCAAATTGTGCATTTTATGAATTTTAGTTATGCATACCCAAACCTACAAACCTGCCAAATTCCAAAACTTCCCGAGTTATTTCCCTTCTAAGTAAGCCCTTCTTGTGATCTCCAATGACTGGCCTAATAGTAAAATTCTACTTAAGAGGAACCACGTCGCGGCGCTGAGCACATCCGAGATGAAGCACGTTCGCTACGTCCGAACACGGCCCGTACAACAAGAGTTCAATTATGTTCAATAAATAGGCGATAGTATCTGGGTACGTTAAAATCTCGGCATCGCGACCAGGTATATCATGGGATACATCTGGATGTGGCAGCGATGGTAATCTGGCACTCGGGCCAGCCGGGTCGCCGCGACTTAAGTAATGGTCGCTTATACCACAATTACACCGAACAATGGCCATTATATTGTTATCGAGTTACTTAGCAAAAATATTGACTTATTATATTGCGACCCTTACGACGTAGGCCGACGATTGTACCTGCTGGCGGGAACAATTCCCGAACCGGCTGGAATAAGTTTTATGTCTTTCTGTTCAGCGTTAGAAAATACATTACAATTTTGTCTCCAATATCAAATCAAACAATGAACTCTCAGATACTAAAAGCTGGCAGCAATCACGTAATATCATGCAGTTCTGGTTAGAGAATGTAATTTCAAAATTTGTTCGGGTTATTTCAGGCGATTCTGTTAAAAAAAGAATTAAATATAAATTAATTTAATGTACTGAGTTAATTAACGGATTTTTTTTAACTTCTGGAGCAAAATATATATTTCCTTCTTAAATATTTCTCCTCAGTTGGAGTAATTTGATCTTATAAGTGTAAGTAAAATATGCATAATCAAACTTAAGAAATTTCCTTCACCTTTCCCTGTCAATTTGGTTTTTTGTGGCAATTTTTAAATGGTTTAAACTTTTTATTTTCGAAAAAAAATCGCTATGTAAACAGTTTGTATGCTGAATTGTATAATTCTATTAAGAATATAGTATTCCACCTTCCTTCGTTTAAACAGTAACATCGTACTTTTTGAATAGATTTGGAATTTCTTGACCGTTGATCATTAACTTGATTAACTTGTGGGATTATCGGTCAGTTTATAAAAACAAAAGTTTTTGTTTTTTTCTAACGTTTCGGCTTTATTCAGCCATCATCAGAGAATATATTTTCTGTTTTCTCGTTGAGTCGTGTCTATTGTAGATGTTTTAGTCGTGTAGATGTTTTAGGTCGACTCTAAAGTCGAACTAAAACATAATAGACACGATGGCTGAATGGCTCTGATGATGGCTGAATAAAGCCGAAACGTTAGAAAAAAACAAAAACTTTTGTTTTTATACTCTGACCGATAATCCCACAAGTTTATCAAGGTAACATCGTACGTTTAAACAGTAATAGGCAACACATTTCGAGCGCGGAAGCGTAAATGTCATTGTGTCAAAGATCTTTTTGAAAAACATCGTCCAACGTAATGTCTTACTTAGCTGAAAGACAAGATTGAACTGTTAATGATGATTGGATGCGGAGACAGTGCAAGAACACAGAATTAAGTTATGCATTTATTGAGAGATGTCTCAATTTCGAGAAAACGGGTATATAAAAAAAAAACAAATAATCATCGCCAAACTGCGCCTAATTAGTAGGTCCAAGTTACTGTACTATCATCTGTGTTCAAGAAAATCCTAATAACCCCACTAGGCAGGTAGCTTTTTTTATTGGAAGGAAGTCCTGTTGACTTTTCTCTCATCGCTGCCTAAGGAATCTACTTAATTGAATACCTATAAACACACACTGAATACCTATAAACCTGAAATCATACCACTGACCATAGAAATTGACATTTTACCTGTAGAAATCACTGCGATTGTGTCAGATACACACGAAAAAGACAGAACACACAACCAAACCCTGTGACAGGTGCCTATTGCCACGGGCGACAGACCGAAGTAATCGCCATGTTCTCACTGGGTGCTTTGCCCGCTGTTAGTTTAATTAAAGCATTTTTAGTTAGTTAGTTTATATTTAAAAGTGTGAGATAAGGTAGCGTTTTCTTATACGGTTGCTTTTCTTGGAGAGTAGGTTGTACTTCAACTATTGATCGTATCATTTACAGGAATTTGTTGCACAATGTGATGCTGCCGTATGCCTTGTGGTAAATGCCTTTAGGGGCCATTCATTAATTACGTAAGGGTGTCGAGTGGGAGGTGGGGAGGAGATAAGGGCATGTTTGCTACATGCCCTTATTGGGGGGGAGGTCTCAAGACCCATTCTTACGTAATATTTTGTAAGTAGAAATTTAATATTAAAAATCTAGTTCTATTTCGGGTTCCGAATATCTTTCTCATTCTATAATGTACAATTTGGTTTACATCGTTAAACTTACTCTTAATTATCATAATGATATTCCAAAGACTAAATAGTTGTCTAATAATTATATCATAGTCATCTATATCTGATAGCAATAAAAGAGTACCGTCTAAAACATATGTTAAAAAATAAAAATCTTTACTTTACGTCAAACTGTTTTTTAGTGTGTAAATTTAAGTGAGTTTTAGTGTGACTGATCCTTTTTTAACATTTTATTATTCCGAAAAACGAGATAGAATCTTACGTAAGAAGAAGAGGAGGGTTCAAGAAATCTTATATGCCCTTACATGGGGGTAGGGGGGTCCAAAATCGCCAAAATCGTCCTTACGTAACATTCGTGTTCTGCAATAGCCGGCACAATCGCCACACTTAAACACCATAGAAAACCTGTGGGAAGAAATAGAAAGACGTATCCGTACTACCATGCTCCAGAATAAAGTCATTGATTGACAAAATCGATAAAATCTGGGCATATATCCAAGACAACGTTCTAAAAATTTGATATCATCAATGCCACGCCGATGTCGGGAAATCATAAGAAATAATGGAAACAACATCAATTACTAATTTTGTTTGCTTCTGATACGAATAATTTACCTGTTTTTAGTTTGAATACCTTTTTCATTATTCCTTTTTTACTTAAATAAATAATTCGTTGCTGGATGTTGCTTTACTTTAGTCGTACTGTTAAGGTGTATGGACAAAATGATTAGTAAAAAAAATTCTGCCTTTGATTCTTCCAAACTCCTTAACCGATTAAATTCAATATCTAACCAACTTCAGATCTCGTCATGATACCTAAGTATGTTAAATCCCAAGCTGATATATCACAATATCTCGTTATTGTTCTCGAGTTATCGTATACATAAAACCAGTTAACAGACCTATATACAGACATACAGACACATAGACAATGTTTTTTCGCTTAAAACTAAAATCCCGACGTTTCCGAACATTTTCGACCTATTTAACCAACTAAAAACTTAAATTTCATCGAACCTATAGGTAGTTCTGCTCCACTATGTGGATGTGGAAGTAAATTATTGAAAGGAGTTACTTAAACTAATGAACCAAAAATTGGTGCACCGCAACTAAAATAAATAACAGCCAGTGACCCAATAGAAAGGAAATAACGACGTACATATATCCGCTTTCTCTTCTTTTTGGATATTGTCTCTTCCCTTATCATTGCAATGCAGTATAGAGATCGGGTGGGAAAAAATGGGACAGGAAACTGGTAAGATAAACGAAAGGAATATCAAAAGGTTTGAAGGTTCCGGAACAGATCGGGGGGATTCAGAAGCTGCTGTCCTTCCATCAACAGGAGAATTACAATAATTATTGAAGCTAGCTGTTCTGAAACCGACACAAAGCGAATGAAAGAAATAACGGCTACTAACTCAGGAGAAAGAAACAACGAAACAATTCCACACAACGTTATTTCGGGATATTGCCCAAAATAGGTTGAAAATGTCGCCTTAAAAATATGACAGAATGAGACAGTACAAGATAGATGGAAATGACACCAGGACATAATCTTTGTTGCAATCATGTACGGGTCTTTTCGGTTTGGAAGCTTCAAAACAGATTATCACGGAATGATTATCAGCAGCAACTGCATTGCCATCACCCATTTAATTGAACTTAGCGGGTCTGGAACTGATACAGTAAATGAAATAAATGTACATAAAAAATAAAGCGGCTAAATAGATTTCTGTCCATCGTTTTATACGCACTTATTCCCATTTTTTTGTAGGTGAAGCAAAGACAACATAAAACATGGTGATGTGTAACATTTTTGGTTTCAATATTACTTCAATCATTTATTTCTTCTTTACCCAAAGACTATCGCTATTTCAAAAGATAAAAATGAAATAATGAAACATTATAATCTGTAACCAGGCACTTGTTATTGTTTTTGTGTGAGTGCACATAATAACAGCTGTATTGCAACATTTTCAATTCGTTTTTTGTAATATCGTTTTTTGTAATAATAACTTATAACGATGTAAATATATTACGTATATACCAGGTGTGTAAAACCGACATCGGCCAATTATGAAAAAGGACAAACAAAAGTGAGACAACAGATAAGAAGCAACCGCACACGCATCGAAGGTAGTGAGGGAATAAGACAGATCCTCTCACCACCTGTGCTTGTCGCTAGAACGAGAGGTGTCGCATTTGTCCTTTTCACAACCGGCCGATGTCGGCTTTACACAAACTGTATACTATATCATATGTGAACTAAATTCTATTCTCCAAATGTGAAGAGAGAGGTTCATTAAGTAAGACAGACGCAGACGTTGGACAGACGGGGCGTTATATAAAACAGAGCCAACCAAGCCATTCCAGTCTGGCTACTAATTTAAGATTACATACGATATGTCTTATGTACATATGATTTACGACTTATATAGTATGTGTACATCAGACATCGACCAGTTGTAAACAAGGACAAATTCTACACTTCTCGTTCTAACAGCTAGCATAGGTGGTGAAAGAGCCAGTCTTATTTCCTCATTACTTTCGATGCGTATGCGGTTGCTTCGTAACTGTCGTCTCACTTCTATTTGTCCTTCATATTTTCTGTCTGTCATAATTTATATATGTTTTAATAAAATTTGTCTGATATACACATACACATATACACATACACATATACACATATATACCTGTACATATACTTATAACTAGGGTCCGGAAATGTATGCAATAACACAGGGTCGGCACTATACAACTCTATGATAATTAAACTATAAACCGTATTTTTTCAAGTACCTTGTAAATGATAAACGCGTGTATTTTTTGCCTGTGCATACGTACTCCACTGACCGTGCCTGGCAACACACCGGGACTCGCGTGTGCGCGGTAGTACGCCGGTCTCGTTGCGGGAGCTCTGGATAGTTAAATGCAGTTTACCATGCGTAATGGCAGACTTTCCGGACGCTACTTATAACTTATATGATTTATGTATATATGGTTCAGATGTCTTAATGACTACAGTTGTACGAGCGCGGAGTGTAACAGGACCGTAGTCAGTTTACGAATGAAAATGTTAATATGTTCACAGAAACTATGTTGAATCATAGTAGGTACATTATTAATTACACAGGTCAACATTTGATATAAGCGAATACACGGCATGCCATATATGGTACTAGGGGTTTTTTTGGGTCGCTGATCACGATGAGAGGGTCGGTTGACCTCCATCACGTCAGGGTCAAGGGCATTTGAAGGTCAAATTGGGAAGAAACCGGTGAAAAAAACTGAAAAAATTCGTGCAATGTTTTCTAGGCCTCTCCATCTAAATCATGCATTCGTTTATATTTTGCCGTAAATGTCTTTGTTACATATATTGCTTTCTCAGAAAGAAAGCATTGTTGTGACCCAAAAATCGAAAGTGCTTAAATGTCTATACGTATGGATTTTGAAGAGGGCGTCAATCCTCACCGAAAAGCCAATCAACCTCGACCAATACTTGTACTTGCACCCAGGGCACCTCCACGTGGTGACGGTGGGCAACTGAGTTGTCCCACTATCCGGCAAAGTCCCTGGGTTATGGCTTCCATGTCGTCATGGCAACCACATGCCTGATTTAGATGGAGAGGCCTAGAAAACATTGCACGAATTTTTTCAGTTTTTTTCACCGGTTTCTTCCCCATTTGACCTTCAAATGACCTTGCACCTGACGCATTGGAGGTCAGTTGACCTCAGATTTTGATACCTTGACCTAAACAACGCACGTATGAATTTTTTTCGGATTTTTTGGTGCTTACTTGGTATTTTTAACTCAAAAATCCTTTTAATGACCTTGAAATGACCTCGAGGATAACCGCAAAGGGCAAACTGAGGCCGGATTCAGATTCAGACGACTAAAAAATGTAAGAATGAAATTTTTCAGATTTTTTGGTAGAAATCTCTCGATTTGACCTTCAAATGACCTTTAAATGGCCTCTGGAAAATGGCGCAAGGTCAAACAAACTACGGATTCGGACTCAGAGCCCTCGAAAACATAAGCATGCATTTTTTCAGATTTTTTTGTAGAAATCTCTCGATTTGACCTTCAAATGACCTTTAAATGGCCTCTGGAAAATGACGCAAGGTCAAACAAACTACGGATTCGGACTCAGAGCCCTCGAAAACATAAGCATGAATTTTTTCAGATTTTTTGGTAGAAATATCTTGATTTGTCCTTCAAATGCCCTTGACCCTGACGTGATGGAGGTCAACCGACCCTCTTATCGTGATCAGCGACCCAAAAAACCCCTAGTACCATATATGGCATGCCGTGTATTCGCTTATATCAAATGTTGACCTGTGTTATTATTACTATTGGGCACGGGTAGCCGAGTGGGTTAAAGCGCCGTCTTTCCAGTCGCGATACCTCTGTGCGCGTTGTTCGAATCCTGGCTGGGGTGGCGATTTTTAATTGTCTCGCTTTCTCCGTCAGGGTTTGATATGCAACCACTAATACACTAGTGTATAGGTGTGGATGCATAGATGCCAATCCAACCGCACATGCCCTAGATTTTGGTAATGTTCTGAGTTTTCTGGGTTTCCTCAGAACTGTAAAGCAAATGCGTTACCGAAATAATCTTAAGTCGCTCCCAGTGCGCCATGGCAAATAATAATAATAGCCACCCCTTCCCCGCACAGATCCCTGAGAGGACCTCTGGGGTTACTCTTCGGAGTAATTATAGGGTGAGTATTATTATTATTATTATTATTATTATTACCAAGCGCGAATGTCACAGGGCTGACACTTGTGTATGTCCTGCCCTTGGCTCCTGGATGTACAAAAAATATATACGACGCCAATAATATACGCCCAGTCAGTAATATAATAAAAGAAAAAATGCAAAGCGTGTTAAAAAAAATCCAGGATATTTCATTTTGGAAAACATATGTAAAGTTTTAGTTGGTACATATCAGGAGTTACCAGAAAATATATTATTATATAGTTCATGCCTCAACAATTTCTCATACTGTCCATTGTCAACAATAGAACGAAGTTGAACGGTCCTTTTCCATACAGAAGTTAATATTAAGTGATAAACGTCGCCGTTTCACTCCAGAACACTTAGAAAAGCACATAATATAGACATCCAAAAAAAACGTCATCAACTCTGGCTATGAACGAAAGAGATGGAAATAGCGGTCATGTCTAAGGTTTTCGGTTGTGTCAAACTTTTGACAAGTGACTGTCACAATTGGTAAAATAAACAATGGCTGTCATATGATATGACAGTCTTGACAAGTAAATAAGGTTATAAATTCGAAATAGAATAGAAATACGTCTTTTTTTTCTCGGCCAACTTTGATGACGTTTTTTTTTTTTTATGTCTCTATAATATGTTTTAACCGCCGCCAACCTGCCATGGGAACCTGTCTCAACACTGACGTTTGTCGGGTAAGTGTTGCCATTGTTACATACGTCTTATCTCAATTTATATAGGTATTTTATCATTGACTTAACCGTAGTATTTGGTAAAAATAGTACATACTATGTCGTGCTACATAATTTATGTAAACATATTAATATTTTCATTCGTTAACTGACTAAGGTCTTGTTACACTCCGCGCTCGCACGAACTCTATTAATGTTACTTAGTTACTTTCATTTAATATGAGTTTTCCTCTCGTTCAAAGATTCGCACATATATACAGTTCGTCTTAAAACTGCGAGAATACATTATGTCTCACATACCTATTTATTAAAATGGCTTCTCCAATAAAAATAACTGCAATACTGTGAGCACTATTTACATCGCCCAAACACCGACGTAAAGTTGCATTCAAAAGCATTTCTTACATGAATTAATGCGCTGCCTTGAATAAAACAGATTCCTTTCTTGAAAAAAATGCACTTTGGGTATGTAAACACGCCGAATACTTATCTGAATACTTATTCTCATTTTATTAGCGACATACTTCGAGTGAAGAAATTCCTCCATTAATAAAACTCGATATAGTTATCAAAAAATGCTCATTCAAAAATTTAAGTTGACTCGACTACCTTGAGGCCGAATTTATTCGCTATTAAGATGATTACGTTGGCAGGTGATCTGATGAACCGATATTTGTAAGTTTACGAGACACGTTGATGGCTTAAATAGATTCGGAGAGATAATAATGCAGACATTTATTTTCCTGGTGTCACAAAGTGGTTCGAAATATCCTCACAGCCGCGCATAATAGCAGCATTATTACTCGAATTAATAAGTAGTCAGTGACGACAGTGACGCAGCTAGGACGTTCATTCAGGAGGGGTGCGAAGGGCACCCTCAAGATTGTGTACCATTTTTTCGAAATTAAACAAAGACCACAAGAGAGAATTTTGTACAAATTTTGTACATTTTTGTACAACCAAGAATGATTTTTGTACACCCTATTTAACCGGCCAAAATCAAAATACAAAATGGTACTCAAACTTGAGGTCTCTGTACACTTTCACCAAATAAGTGTCAAAAGTGGTCCTCAATCTTGACAATTTTTGAAAAATTCAAATGTTTATACGTCATCATACAAAATGATTTGTGTACATTTTTGTACAACCAAGAATGATTTTTGTACACCCTATTTAACCGGCCAAAATCAAAATATAACATGGTACTCAAACTTGAGGTGTGTGTACACTTTTACAAAAAACAAAAAAAATAATTATACCAGTAAATATTTTTAAATAACGAGGATATCGCCTGTTAATGTCATTCTGAGACACCCGGTATAAATTAAAACGACCCTACTCAAGAACCAGGCCTACAAATATTATTTCTTATTGAATGTAATAATAGGTAACCATGAAGCCTCATCATTCATCAAAATAATAATTACTCAAAATGCTCAATACTGATTAAATCATAAGTGATTTCTATATCTGATAAAAGGTCACAATTAAGTCAATCAATAAACGTAAAGCATCGTCATTTCTAAATCTCACATTACAAATACTTTTAATATCGACATAATTTTTAACAAAACGTGGTAGCAAATGTTTCAATAGGTAGGTATATGGATATAATTTAAACATAACATATATTGCATAATATATATTATGTTACTTTATTTATATTAAAATTTGTTAAAAGTTAATTTAGATTTCTAGTTCATTTTGAGATCACCAAAATTACAAAAATACGTTTAACTCTGTTCGATATCCACTATTTTCTAACTGGCAGGTATTCTATTTCCATTCTCAATTGAAAATAGGTAGAAAAAAGCAAGGTTGTCAGATATATTAAGCTAAAATGCTAAGCTCACTATACAAGTATACTTCATACTTCAGTAAACGTTAGTTCGTGACGTTCTTAGAAAGCTAGTTTGGAAATATTTAAAAAAAATCATAAATATAAATTTATTAGTTAGCATTAAAATAAAGCGTTTAAAATTGCTGGAAAAAATAATTATAAATTAAAACAACTTTATGTATGTTACTATACTTAAGAAAATTTTGAAGAGCCGGCAACGCGATGCCAGCAACACCGATGCCGGCAACCAGCAAATGCCGACCAGTATACTATAGGATTGCTTTATATGTAATACATCCAAATACTTATTCGGTCCACTGTGCCATAAAATTTTTACGACGTCTTTAAAATGATTTACGACTTCTAGGTGTTTAAGGCGCCAGTGCCGTGTATTTCAGCTAGGTTTATTAACACAGACAATTTTTTGAGATTGTCTGGCTAAATGAGCATTATTTACAGCAAATTATATTACAAATATTAAGAGTTTTGTATGCAGGCTAATTTTAATCTCCTATATTGATTTGAATGAAAAAAATTATTTCACAATTTTCGAATTTATAAAAGATATATGCACACCCATGGAATCATAAAGTTGCACCGCTTTTTTTTTGTTCCCCAGGCGTATTTATCATTTTCAATTAAAATTAGAAGGACTATACCTACAATTTAAATAAACCTTCACACGAAATCAGACATATAAAAGAGTTCTGCCAAAGAGTTCTACTTCCTACCTATTTCCACATACATTGTTGTTTCTACATTTTTATCGACTAAATCTCAAAAATTTACAGAATGTTTGAAATTTGCGATGTTTGAATTTACCTCAAGAACCTATAAATATGACACGAACGTCTTATTTATTTGAAGATATTATATGCATTTTTTTGTTCTACGAAACAATATAGGGGAGTAGTAAATAATACCTTGTAGGAAAATAAAATAAATGCAGTTTGAATTTCTATACATTTTAATTGATTTTTATATTTTATTTTAGCTAATCCCTTATCTCAAAGAGGGCTGTAAAGTATGACATATGTGTACAAAAAACATAGGGCGGTTATGAAAAAGGACAAATAGATGTGAGATGACAGATAAGAAGCAACACCATAACGCCGCTTTACAGTTCGCAATTTTTATTGCCGGCAATAAAAATTGCGTAAAGCAGCCGATACGCATCGAAGGTAGTGAGTGAATAAGACCAGCCCTCTCACGACCTGCGCTAGCCGTTATATTGGTGTTATTATTTATTCTACTCATTATCTCAAAGTGAATATTTTCCCCATCTGTATACATTTGTATGTGTATACCGTGTGTGTAAAGCCGACATCGGCCAGTTATGGAAAATGACAAACAGGAGTGAGATGATAGATAAGAAGCGTCCGCATACGTGTCGAAGGTAGTGAGGGAATAAGACTGGCCCTCGCATCACGCTACACTAGTCGTTAGAACGAGAAGTGAAGGATTTGTCCTTTTTCACAATCGGCCTGTATGATGTACACAGAATGTATATGTGCATACATTGAATCCCAAATTTAATGCTACCATGGGCTTATTAGAGTTAGAGAGATGGTTATATTAGGTTAAGTTTTGGAGAATTTTAGGATGCTTTTTTTAGGATTTTTTTTTTCAATTATTGCCTGAAGTGTTTTATTTTTGTAATGTCTTAGAAGAAACTGAAAAACTCTATTATAATTTCGCTGATATCACGAAAATTGTTTATTTGACATATTATGTCAAAGTATACATTGTTAAGACCCTTCTTTGTGACAAATGTTTTGGTAATTACCAATAGCTACTGTCGATCGTCTTCTGTATTTGAAATAACAACACTAAGTTTCGTTTTTCTTATGGCCTTCAATTTGAATTTATTTTATTTGATACAGCTCGCAAAGTAATTTCCAACGATATATCATGCGCATATGTCACCACTTAAAAAAAGAAATGTTAAATTCTTGGAAAAAGGGGGAAAATTAATTAAAATGAAACACACAAATTGGAAAATGATATTAAAACAACAACAATAATAAAAACTATTAATAATAACCACAAATATCAATAAGGTGTACATATATGGGACATTCCATGTCAAGTTGGACAACAAAATTTTAGATTTGGCCCAAAATTTGTGTAGAGGTAGCTTTTCGAAAAAAAAATACGATTCCCAAAATTTTGGACCCCTAAGGTCAAAAGGCATTATCGGACTAGGAGGGATCGGTAGTAAAATGAATCAACTTTTTTTTTAAGAAAACAAAAAAACAAAAAAAAGTGTCGTTTTGACCTATTTTTTTAATTTTAAAATTTTTGCCCCTAATAATGAGTATAAAAAAATAAACAAAAAATGTGAAAAAAACATAGGTGTATTCTACTCGGCAAGTGTTATCACATACAACCAATAATTTTTTGTTTTCTAACATTTGCAAAAAGTAGACAACTTATCAAAGTTAAAGTTCTCAAGAGACACACCAAACTTTGGACCTTCACCAAACTTCACCTTTTGACCCTAGGGCTCCAAAATTTTGGGAATCGTATTTTCTTTCGAAAAGCTACCTCCACACAAATGTTGAGCCAAATCTAAAATTTTGTTGTCCAACTTGACATGGAATGTCCCATACATATAGGAATATTATCAATAAGCAGGAGTTCCTAAATCATCAACTCATAGAATTAAAATAATTATAATTCAAAATATGTAGTCGGATGTGTCTAGTGCCTTTAAGAATAACGTTCAAAATACAGATTATTATCAAGTATCAGGTTTCTATTTGAATGAAATTGTTTTTAAACGAAGAAAATGTATTTAATTTAATGAAACTAAAAATGGCAAAGAAAATATGTTTTAAATTCAACTATAAATGGCGTCTGTCAACAATTTTTAATGTACCCTAGCAAGGCCTAATAAGAACCAATGTCAATATAAATTGTACAGACCACTTAGTTACACACCGCTTTATCAAAAATAGTAAGTTAATACAAAATTAAATTCAAACAATACATGTTTTGATGTATAAGAAGTCAAAATTCTATTAAATATTGTATACACCTCTTAAGTCAAATTATGTTTATTCACTCGCCTAACGGGTCGGGGTCTAAACTTTCTTCTCGTGAATAAACATTTATTGAACTCACTTGATGTATAAACATTTTTTAAACGTTTTATTGTAAAGCCCCATTTATTCCTCAACCCCTCAATGGATTAAGATCAAAGTCAATTCACATAACACAAATATATTAATAGATTTTTAACACAGATTATTAACACAATAGAGATGGAGAGAAATACACAAATTAATTTCATTTAAAAATAAAATTTTAGGACTATTTAAGTGATAAGTGTTTCACTACAGATTTTCCAGATGCAAGTAGTGCCCTTCCAATTTACTACATGAATGTAAAGATTCTTGTAAATAATAATTACGCCCAAAAGTATATTATTCCCAATTCTATACTTATGAAACTATTTGGGATAAATAAAAAAAAAATTCACCGTTTTTTTTTTGTAAAATTGCGTCAATAGCTACAAAAAAACAAATATAGCACTCTTCAGCAAAGATAATATAAAGGCAAAATACTGTTATTCCTTTTTATTGCCGCTTTCTTTAAATACTTCTACGATTTTTAATTGATTAGTTTGTATGTACCTACTTTACTTTGAGAGATGCAGAAGAAACCGTCGACGAAAAACGTTAGTCTGATCATATACCTTGGGCGCAATGAACTTTGAAACGTCGCAAATGAAATCCTAAAACCCTACGATATCTTATAAAACTCCGTGTTATTTTTGAAGGTTGGCTTACTTAATGGCAGATAGTCCAATCAATCTGTCGATAATACAGTGTATTTTTTTCAATAACGTTTAACAGCACCCCAAGGTATGTAAAAAATCGGAAATTTTCCGTAGAATTCAATGAACTATTATTAAAACAAATTAGAGACTTGCGTCGTATTCAAAATGGCGGTCAAAGTTGAAAAAAAAGTTTTTTTTCAGTTTTTTACGTTTTTAAGAAAAAGTAGGCGCTGTACGATAAAAAAGTTAAATGAGAAAGTTGTGTAACTTTTCAATACGGAGATTTGATAAGCCCTGTTGGATAAAAAAAATTGCAAAATGAATGAGTTATTGCAAAAAAACCTGCTCAAAATTGCAATTTTTTGAAATAGCTGTGAAAAAAAAATATTTTTTTACGAAACTTGGTGAAAGTGTAGTTGAAGACAAGTAGAATAAGAGAGTTTTTGCGGACTTGCAAAATATTGCAAATTTTTTGCAAAAATCGATTTTTTTCGAAAAAAAAACGCGTTTTTTTCAATGTCCAATAGCTCATACAGGCAATCATTTTTTGGCACCCAACAAGTCTTAAAATATTCTTTAACATTTATGCTAACATGTGACAATATTGCGCCCATTACGAAATGATCCCTAATATGCGAAAAATCGGTTGAAAAATAATTTTTTTGTGTGTCACACAAAATGTGTCAAACATTTTGAGTTGACAACACTGATCTACGCTGAACTGACTGCGTATTATGTAAATTTTGGGTAAATTTTGTATCCAAAAGTTGGATACAAAAGACTGCTGATGTTTAACGAAAAAATAAACAAAAATTCATATCTTTGTTATGTACAGACTTGCATAAAAACAACTATTTAACCAAAATTGGTGACTAAGATGCCGAGATAGTTATTATCACGACAGTCTAGAGCTACAAGAAGATGATAAAATTGTAAAAGTATTTGGCGAAGACACTGATATTTTGGTATTATTAACGCAGTTAGCTCCTTCCAACAAAAATATATACTTTTGTAAGCCTGGAAAAAGTAAGGAAATCGATAAAATTTACAACTGTGACAGTTTTAAATATCCGAATTTAAAGAGATTCCTTGGATAACTTTATATAATATCGGGGTGCGACACAACGTCCGGTTTTTTTTAACCAAGGAAAAAAATAAAGTATTGAAAGTATTTAACGAGCGAAAAACAGGACTCCCAAAATTTGAAGTTTTTTACAATAATCAGAGTAGCTACGAAGAAATTAGAAAATTCGGGTGTGAAATAATTGCTGCTTTGTACTCTTCGAAGAAATGCAGTGGTAGTTTGAATGATTTAAGATATTTACAATTTAAAACGTCTACATCGAGGTCATCTTTTCACTTGGCGAGTCTTCCACCTACGGAGGGTGCTGCAGCTGAACATTCGTATCGCACTTATTTACAATTGCAAGCCTAGTTTGGACATTTCTTGGACCCCAAAAAATGGAGTTGGAAACTTGATAGCAATAATTTGCTGCCAAAATTCAGTTCTCAACCAATGATTCCGGACGACGTTATAAAGAAAATAGCATGTAGGTGTACAAGCGGCTGCAAAACAAACACCTGCAGCTGCCGAAAACATGGCATAAAATGTTCGAACGTCTGTTCAACGTGTAACGAAGAAAATTGCTCAAATATTGAGGAGAAGAGAGTCATCGCTGATGATGAAGGAATAGACGAGTCAAATATCGCAGAGACTAAAGATGTTATTATGAAGACAATATCAATACATCAGATATTACATTGAATAAAATGTGTAGTGACAGTAGCAGTGATGATGAGGGCGAGTCTCCTATAAAAAAAAGCAAAAAAAAACTATTAAAAAAAATATTATGTACCTACTGAAACGTCTTCTTCAACAGCAATGTCAATACATGTAAAATAATAAAAATGTTATATATTTTTAATACACATTTTTATGTATTTATTTCGTTTACCACCGTCATTTATTGCAATCTCACCAAGCTTTAATTTAAAATCTCAAGCGTAACAAACTTTTTTTTGTGGTGAAGCAGAAAAATAATTTTTCAACCGAGTTTTCGCATATTAGGGCGCATTATTTCGCATATTAGGCATAACTTCGTAATAGGCGCAATATTGTCACATGTTAGCATAAATGTTAAAGAAAATTTTAAGACTTGTTGGGTGCAAAAAAATGATTGCCTGTATGAGCTATTGGACATTGAAAAAAACGCGTTTTTTTCGAAATAATCGATTTTTGCAAAAAATTTGCAATATTTTGCAAATAGGCAAAAACGCTCTTATTGCTTTTAACTTGTTTTCAACTACACTTTTACCAAGTTTCGTAAAAAAAATATTTTTTTTTCACGGATATACAGCTATTTCAAAAAATTGCAATTTTGACCAGGTTTTTTTGCAATAACTCATTCATTTTGCAATTTTTTTATCCAACAGGGCTTATCAAATCTCCGTATTGAAAAGTTACACAACTTTCTCATTTAACTTTTTATCGTACAGCGCCTACTTTTTCTTAAAAACGTAAAAAACTGAAAAAAAAATTTTTTTTCAACTTTGACCGCCATTTTGAATACGACGCAAATCTCTAATTTGTTTTAATAATAGTTCATTGAATTATACGGAAAATTTCCGATTTTTTACATACCTTGGGGTGCTGTTAAACGTTATCGTAAGTAAACACCCTGACTTGCTGGACTAAGATAATCTATTTGCCACCAAATTAATATTTTTTTCAGCGTCTGTGATATTCCGCAAGATTTCGTTAAGGCTAGTTTCTAGATCCTTATATGGGCATTGGGCACACATAGGCGACTTAAAAAAACAATAGATATCCGAAAGTCTGCTGCCGCGTCTACCGCTAGTAGTACGAGCATCTATGTAGTATTTCTCTTTCTCCTCTGCAATGAGTTTCAGTAATTGCGATTATTTACTTTTTTATAGAAAAACTCGAACTGTGGGTTTAGTTTTGCCTCGTTTGACGTCATTTGCGGTAAAACATAACTGCCGTTCTAATCTTTTAAAAACCAGCAATATTAGTGACTGAGTTGGACGACCTCGTGGGCAATTTTTTGGATCGCTTTTAAGTAAAAATGTATATCTGAGAATAAGGCGTTCTTGTATTAGAAGCCGTTTTTTGTGACTTGGTCGGAAGATGAAGAATACAGCCAGTAAACCAGTACTAACACTAAGTCAATACTTACATTGTTACGCGTTGTTACTTTCATCCGTTCCATCATAACATAGTATAAAACAAAGTCGCTTCCCGCTGTCTGTCCCTATCTATCTATCTACTACCTATGTATGCTTAGATCTTTAAAACTACGCAACGGATTTTGATGCGGGTTTTTTTAATACAGTGCAACCTCGATAATCCGAACTAATAAAAACCGCGGTGATCCGGATAATCAAATAATTCGGATTGCCGAAGCGGGACAGTTTGTTATTAAAAAGAGAAATAAAACTACAAAATAGTTTATTACAAATAATTATTTGGTAATACAGAATACAAAACAACTACAAACTAACTTACAGTTATATTATTTTGTAAAATAATTAGTAATTTTTGTTTGTTTAACATTTTTTGATTCATTTCAAAGAAAACCATTTCTTTTAATCTCTGAAGTGTAATAACATCATGTAACGAGACATCGTTTTCTTCCGCCCACTTTATGCATAGATAAAACATTTAATTGCCTCGTCATGTTTAACAGTCTTCTTTGTATTTAACACTGGATCATCATTGTCACTATCATGATATTCGTTTGCAACATTTATGTCTTCAAGTGGTAACAAAACTTCATCATTTTCAAGCCAGTTATTCCATGTTTGTGAGATTTTGATTATGCTCTGTGAGAATATTGAGCATATCTGAAACATATGTGATCTCTTCCGCCAAGGAAAGCATATTGCGCCGCAATTGATTAAGAGGAATCAGGTCTTCAGCTTCATATTCAGTGTCTGCTTCATTATTTGTTACTTGAGGAAGGATTTTATGCCAACACTTCTGCAAGACTTCGGAGGAGACTTTCTCCAAACATTGTACAGTAAACATACATTGTCTTTTAAATTCAAGGTTTTTAATACCTTAACAATATTTTTTTTTTCATTATTAGATAAAATATGGGCTAAAAGACTTTCCGGTAAAATAATTTTGTCAGTCTGATGGCATTTTGATCCGTAGGTTGCAAAAGTGCTGTACAGTTTGATGGAAGAAAGATTGTTGTAAATTTCTCATCCTCACTAGTCAACTCTTCTACGGTTCCATGACTTGAAGCGTTATCAACGATTAAAAGGGCTCTTTCAGGCAAATTAAGACTTCTTAAATGTCTCCTAACCTGAGTTAGGATTCAAATTAACTTTGAAACCACTATACAAAAATTGGGGTTGTCATCCATGTATTGGAAGAGGATTTGTACTCAACAGGTAGGTTGACATTTTTAAATGTTCTAGGGTTTTTTGGCCTTCCCTATTACTAAGAGCTTTAATTTTTGAGAACCATCAGCATTGCAACACGCTAGAAATGTTATGCGTTCTTTGCTTATTTTTCGACCTGGTGCGGTCTTTTCCTGAGAACGAACCAAGGTTTTTTCAGGCAACATTTTCCAATAAAGGGCAGATTCATCTGCATTATAAATTTGAGTAGCTGTGAGATCCAACTCTTTTATTTTTCCTGCAAGTACAGTTATGACGGGATTGACGGCAATTTGATTATTGGACAATTTTTCGCCACACACTTTTAAGGAACGCAGACCATGCCTTTTTCTGAAATTAGAAATCCAGCTCCTGCTAGCTGCAAAATTGTCATTGCCATAAGTTTCGGTATAAAACTGTTTTGCTTTGGCAGATAAAATTTCATATGAAATCGGGACGTGTCTTGATCATTGTGTACAGAACCATGCATATAAACGTATTTCCATTGCTGTATATTCGCCCTTAACGCCGATTTCAGTTTATTTATTTGAAGTAGACTTCTAGAATGTAATTTAAAACACAGGTCCGGAATAACGAGTACTGTCAAATCCGGATTATAAAGTACACAATACAATGAAAATGGTTGTCCGAATTACCGAAGAATCCGGTCTATTGAGATCCGAATTATCGAGGTTGCACTGTAGATAGAGTGATTCAAGAGGAAGGTTTATATGTATAATACATGCATAATATAGTAGAGAAATACTGATAATTTTAGAGGTTTCTAATGTGATGTCGTAAACCGGGCGAGTCGCTAGTATCGAATATAATTCAGACGGTATACGTACCTGTGCGGGATGAAGTACCCGCGCACTGAAAAAGTAATTCTCTTTTTTTATGCTTCTCTTTGCATTCTATAATTGTGGTAAACAAATCAGTATAACTGTGAACCCGTGGCGGTCGGTGGAATTTGACATGCTCGTATTTTCGTGAGGAGACATGGGACCCACACGATAATTTAGGGGTAATTACCTAAGTAGAATGCCATAATGGCAAAAAAATCATCCGGGAAAATTTGTGATTTTTTTTTCCAAAAATGGCTGCCTCCGGGCAGATCTTGCAAACGACTTGCAAAATATTCGCGAAATATATTTTTTTAATAATCACCGAGTAAATACAATGTATTTATACTTGTGATTTTCTTGACATTTTGAGATCTGTACAAGTTATGGTAATTTAAATTTTTATTTCATCCCAACATTTCTGTGAGATTTTAAAATCGTCGGTCGGTACAAGGCCGTGTTGGTATAGCAAATATTACCAGCTAAAAAATACATATGTGGAAGATAAGGCGGTGTGGAAAGAGAGACGGTGTGGGATGAGCCACGTTTTGGCCGCCATTGATGGCAATAAACACAAACCGGCGTAGGATCGTCGGATTCACTGATCTGAATACTAATGGATAGGCAGTAGAATAATTTTTTCCCCCGACTTTTTTCGGCGGATTTGAACAGCAGCCATTTTGCAAGTTAGTTAGCCACGCATATGGGGCTTTAGGAGCGTAGCATATGATCAGAAATGGTTTGTCATTTAAAGCTATAGAAAGTCCTTATGTACAGTATCCGACAAAATGCCACCATATGGATTGTTTTATTAAATATTTGTTTCAGAAATTATCTTCGCCATTGATCTTTGCAGCAGTTTTATCCAAGAGAGACCAAAACACATTGGTTCTATGAAATTGACAACATCGTCAGTATGTAATTTGAAATTTTCGATCAACACAAAATATCTTCATACCTACAAATAGAAAAGTCAGTAAAAAGAATTGTCAATATTCGCGTCAAGAAAATGTAATTGTTTTTCCCAGTTCTTATCAAATCATTCGAATTCCAAAATTCTTCGAATACTCAGTTGTGCGACTGGTGGATTTTTAAATATTCTTATATTTTCGTAAGAAAGCCTGAGAACCACATAATATTTTACGGGGTAATTACTATACCTCAGTACATATATATAATAGCAAAAAAAATTCAAACCGAAAAACAAATTCAAAAAAATGTGTGCCCCACCAAAAAATTACCAATACCGCTTGTAAAAAGCTTGCAGAATGTTGGCGATTTTTTTTATAACTACCAAATTTACCAATAGTTATCACGTTTCATTCTTGTGCTTTTTGCAAAATTTTCATTTTGCCTAAAGATACAGCTATTGTAAAATCTCAAAAATGATATACTGAGGTGAAGTAACAATTCAAGTTACGTTAATTTTTCACACCCAAGTAAATCACATGTACAAATAGACTTTGTATGTCTTTAGTTTATAATGAAAAAAAAATATATAGATTTTTCAAATATTTTATTTCCAAGCACATTTTTTTGCTTGTTTGTTTGTTTCTTTAGTTTTTTTTTACTACGAAAGCTACTAGGCTACTCCTTCTATTTAGGTCTAGTAATTACCAACCGATCAAAAGTATCCATCGGCTGAAAGTGTTAAAATGAATACTAAGTTTAAGCAAAAAAAAAAAATCTCTCCGTCGGGCTTTGTATATGGCTTTAAAACGTATTTTCTTCGTCATCATTGTTGCAGTTAGAAGATATTGTGCATCTACGACTCTCTGACTATTGTTGTTCGCCAAATAAACATCGAATAAATAACATGGTGTTTTATGGAACACCCTATTTATAGGTTATTGATGGGGAACAATGACAATGTTCTATTTCAACTTTTATTATTACTTTTAATCCACTTATTATTGCCGTAACAACACTTTTGCGGATTAAATTATACTCAAAATATAAGCCTGGTGCATTCTGGGGGAAATTTAATGCTTATTGAACATCCTACAAGTCTTATTGTTCCAATGATCCGATCGCTGACAATGAAGACGGTTTTTTAGGGCCGTTATCAGAAAAACTGTTCATTGTACCTAACTCTTTTGATGGGTTGGTCATGGTCAGCCAGATATCAATTTATCCGTCAAATTTAGCCAATTTCACCGAGGGGCACATCTTGTAAGAAATTTTTGGGGTGCTTTGACGCCTTCAAAACTTAGGGGCCTCCAGGTATTGGCACGCTAGCCAACCGCCCCGTTCGCCCCGCCCTAAAACCGGCTCTGCAAACAAGACGGCCCATCCAGACACGTTCTGTGTTTATAGACTACTAAAATTAAAATTATCGTTCCAAAACAACACCGAAAAGGCCCTACATTCTCGAGTACACCTTTTAATCATTTTACGGTGTCGATGCGCTGCGCGCTGGCCTGGCAGACATCCCCCAACCTTAATTACAGCGCACACTGGTCTATACATAGCCCGCGGCCAAGAAACCAACGTCCCGCTACCAAATTAATTCGCAGATATTTTTTTTAATACCGAAGAGCACAAGGTGTTTTAATTGTGCCGCGTGGACCGGCGGTATGTTTATTAACCGGAATTTGCATTCGACTTTTCGGTTTTTATTCCTCGCCAATTAATATATCGTGGGCCAGGGAGAGCCGATGTGTAAAAAGCGAATTAATTATTACGTTGATTATATTCACTCGAGGTTCCGATAGCAGGTGGACCGGGCGATCGCTAATGAACGGTACAACAATAATTTTTGGACCAATTTTTCATGACATGTTTACAGAAGCAACACTTGCATGGCTATATATATTAATATTAATTCTATTTTGCAAATTCACTTCCTCGCGCACGAAGGAAGGGCACGTGAGGCTACATGTTTAAAGTTTCGCATTTACGGGACTAATTATAATATTATCTCGAATATAATTTGCAGGCCATTAAGAGGAAATTTAGGTAAAGACAATTTAGTGTCCACCGATGTTGAATATTGCCACTTTTAAAATGGGACAGGGTATGCTAATCGTCTAGGGGTAGAGATACAACCAACGATACGCTGTAATGTCTTATCTGAAAGTCGAAAGTTATGACAGGATATTATTAACGTTAATGATATTGATTAATGTCCTGATGGGCTTGTAAAAATATACAAGAGTACAGAGCATTCGCCTACATTTGGGTCGTTAAAAAGTTGCATTCGTTTTACAGTCAGGAAGCAGGATGCATATAAAAATTGCTTTCATTTAACGTTTTTGTTCACATAAAATAATTCTAGACCTACTGAATTAATGGCCCAGTAGAGTTGCAAGTATTTATTACAAGACATCTAATTACGAAATTGCATGTATAAATGATCCAGTAACTGTCAAAAGCAGAACCCGAAGAAGTAGGGGAAAATAGCCTATGTCGTACCACCTTTTAAATTATGCTTCAAAATCATTTGACAAGTTGTCCAAAACGTTTAATTTTTTTAATAAATTGCCCAATATATTTTCTATTAAACAATATTTTTGTATGGTAGACAACATTGAAAACAACGTTGTTTTTAAAAATATTTGCAAATGGTACAATTTAGGAAACAGACTTCCTAAATTCTGCCATAACTTTCTAAACCGAAATGAGTAGGATCAATAGTATGTAACAGCCTTACTAGTAATCGTTGTTAGGTACTTGTTACAGCGGAGTTAACAAAGTAACGTGTAATGTAACAAATATTTATGAAAAACACAAAGTACCTACTTATATTATATTTCTTCAAAGCTGATTTCATGTCTCCTTCCGCACATTGTCCATAATTTTTTTTATTTCTTATGTCATCTAAAAACAATTACTCCAAAATTTTACCTGTACGAATTAGACAACTTATTAGTGGTACAAATTAGAAAACTGCACATTTTCAAATATTGCAATTAGAATTATTAAAAAATCTATGTTAAAATTAATAAATAGGGAGAAATGTTAATAAAAAGATGATATACCACAAGTACATAAAACTGCTTAAAATAACCCTAATCATTAAAGTTGGCATAGCATGTAATGAGGGTTACCCTAATTTGATTTTATTTGCAGTAATCCCGTGTGTGCTTGTATTGTTGTATAATCTCCGGTATAGAAAATTTCCTCTTCAATAGGTGGCAGAAAAGCTATCAAATTTTCTTAAGGATGGCATTACTTTTACTTCTCTGATCTGATCTGATACATCTTTTATTTATATTTATACGTAATTCAATAAAATCCTTGTCCATTGACTTGCATTCACAAAACCGTGGATGCTTGAGATTAAGGTAAATTCAGAGATTCAAGTCAACATTCAATAGCCGCAAAAAAATGTTTAAGAATGCGTTCTGCAAGACAAAAATCGTCTACGAGATAATTCCTATGAAATTAGGAATTTTTTGCATGTTGTACTTAAACAGTTCCAAAAATTAATTCGAAGAAACTAACAGTTTGTTCTGCTGTATTTATAATTTACAACTTACCATTCGTTGTGAATTATCGCGTTATATGTTAGTAGCGGTTTTAAATAGTGTGGAAATACAATACGGATAAAGTAAAAATTATATTTTGTTTCTTATAAGTATCACGGAGATGCATCACTTTGAAATTGAAGAAAACAAATTATTAGAGTAATAATTACTTAATAAACTTTGAAAAACACTCTTTTGAAAAAATTACGTTACAAATGCCAGTTCAAGATTTTTTTGTCCTTGGATTTGAAATATTAAAACAGATATTTAGCTTATACATAATGTTATTTATTCTAGAAATGTGAAGAGGTTATATAAAATATGGTTTTTGTGAATAGAAAAAGAAGGGTCATTCTTAGCATACGAACCTAATATAAAAATATTCATTGGACAGTTTTTACGATGTCGCAAAACCTTCTCAGATAACAGCTTGTCATATACAGTATGTGTAAAGCCGACATCGGCCGGTTGTGAGAAAGGACAAATCCTACACTTCTCGTTCTAACGACTAGTGGTAGCGTGATGAGAGGGCCAGTCTTATTCCCTCACTACCTTCGATGCGTATGCGGACGCTTCTTATCTATCATCTCACTCCTGTTTGTCCTTTTCCATAACTGGCCGATGTCGGCTTTACACACACGGTATACACATACAAATGTATACAGATGGGGAAAATATTCACTTTGAGATAATGAATAGAATAAATAAAAACGCCAATATAAAACGTTCCCTTTAACGCCCAAGTGCAGTGTCAAGAGACATGAACTTAGAGGCTCATATTACTGACAGAAAAAAATAAAGAAAAAGTAACTAAACCATGTAGTCCTATGTTTTTTGAGGACGCTCTTTCGAATGGAATCGTTAAAATTTGCAAAACAATTGATGTAACCTTCAATTTTTAACAAAAACTATTAGAAAATGCGATTTTTTCATGATCCCTTTGTTTTAAATCGCAATTTCAGCTATGTTATCGTCCTTTATACCAGGATGGTAAATATGACATGGCGATCATTTTGAAGCAAATTTCGAAATCCTTCGAAATTCATAATCGAAATATTTGAAATTTGATTCGGGATGGTGGCCATATTAGATCCGCCATCTTGAATTTTGAAATTCTGGCATCAGGATAGTGATCAGCGACCCCAAAAACCCCTAAAGCACTAATAATTTTTCAAAATTATTCTTTTGCATCAATGATCCCGCAACTGGTAAAAAACGAGAAATATCACCCTTTTAATTTTGCCATACAGGTATCTAGTTATTCGTTATCTACTCGAGTGCACGTTTCTATTTGTTTTTGAGTGGTATAAAGATGATAACATGGCTGAAATTGCGATTTAAAAAAAGGATCTTGAAAAAATCGCATTTTTTAATAGTTTTTGTTAAAAATTGAAGGTTACATCAATTTTTTTGCAAATCTTAACGATTCCATTCGAAAAGGCGACCTCGAAAACAGAGGAATAAACGGTTTTAGTTATTTTTTCTTTATTTTTTCTGTCAGTAATGGGCTTCTAAGTTTATGTCTCTTGACAGTGCACTTGGGCTTTAAAGGATTAAGTGCTCTTTTCCATTGTGTATGTGCGCAATACGTTGAGTCGTGTGACATAGTTTCAAAATAAAATATGGCAAACGTGCGAGAGGACACTAATTAAATTACTTTCGTGTATTACATATACTTATGCGTACGCCTCTGTGACGCGTTCGGTTTCTGCGAAATCTACGAAATGAATCCAACTACAGACATTGAAAAATAATAATTAGTTTTCTTAAACGATGTATACAGAAAAAAATATTGCTTAAATTGGCCGAAAAGGTGCTAAAATGCTCGAAAATATCGAGATAAGCTTTTACCATGTAGGTGGCGGCGTTAGTTAATAATGAAAGTACTTTTGTCGCTTTATTTGTATTTGGGAAAATAATATTTGGGAATTTGGGAAAATAATCCAAACTTTTATCGACGAACTTATTAGTAATTTTTTTTTAAATTTGTCTTTTCGATAATACTCCTATGGTGGGTACAGTAAATACCTAGTGATTTCCTAGACTTGTTTTTTATATTATCCCACCTATTATACAGGGTGATTCCTAAGAGGAGTTATATTTTTAACAGCATGTAAAACTATTCAAAACAAACATTTTCTCCAAATACCATTTTTCAAAAAACTCAAAAATAAAAATGTTATTTGATTAATTTCGAAAATAGCATTAATTCGATCCTGCCATTTTGAAGGAAAGGTAAATTCAAAACAGAAAAATATTTATCGCTTTTTTTGTGAATCATTATTCCTGGTATTTTCTGATCTTAAAGGCTTTTATAAATTCTAACGTGGATTTGTATCGTGACTGTTGGTAAATAAATTGTCTTTAAATTTAGGACAGAACCGGATAAATGCTATTTTCGAAGTTTATAAATAAGGTATCTTTTTTATGTTTGAGATTAAAAAAAATGTTATTTGGAAAAAAAAGTTTTGAATAGTTCTATATGCTGTTAAAAAGTTGACATAACTTAGGAATCACCCTATGTAGATTATTACAAGGCTGTAGGTATATTATATGATGGTTGTGTGTAATAGTGGTTAAATTATATTAATTAGCTGTAATAGCTTGGTAACCTTCTTATTACTTCTACATCTACGTAGTGGAGTGGAAGTATAGTATTCATGAAATTAAAAAAAAGAATCATTGGTTAGATAGGTCTAAAGACTGTTTTACACATACCAATGTACTGCACAATAAATTGTAGAATTTATTTTTCAATAAACTGTCAAATTTTCGGTATTTTCTAAAATTGTTTACACTGCAATATTTATAACAATGTATTTATCAGAGCAAACAGTGGACTGGTGGGTACCGGACCATTGTCCTTATTCATACTACTGTTACACTTAATGATTTGTGTATGAATAAGGACAATGGTCCGATACCCACCAGTCCACTGTTTGCTCTGATAAACAAAGACAGTTACGGCTCAGTGAACCGTGGCAACAAATTTAGTATAAATAGTGCAGATGTGTAGGCTAGAATTTAGTTTTAACGTTCTCCTAAAGATACCAACTTGGCTGGCGAAACGCGCGTCTAGAAAAGTATAGTAGTTCGGTGTGGAAAACGTCCAGTTTTTTGTTTCTACGCCGTACCCACTCCAGGATCAGTTAACAGCTTTATAAACTTCTGTTTTTAGTTCATTAAATATCCATAGACCCATGTACACTTTATGACGTGGTCTGAATATTATACCTACACCCTGTACGTTCTAACACAAGTTTGGCAACTGCCCAATGTTGTCTCAGGATAAGCAGTACATGTAACCAACTATGAAATATTTAACAAATATATAAAATTAGGAAATAGACAAACTCCATCCCTTGAATTTAACAAATAGTAAAACTCTGAGTAGGTGTGGTTATGGTTGGTGATAATCTTATTGGATAATGGCTTCTGTGATATAATACGTTAGGTCACGCCCACATCCGTGAATTCCCATAATTGTTGGTTCACTCACTTTTACAATTTGTTAAGATCAAGGAAAGCTATTGGTATATCACTTACCATTTTCTTTTACGTTACAGGTATGGAACTTACCTAAAACAAGAAAAAAATCATTAGTTAATTTATTAGCTGATGGGCTTTAATCTTCTTTAAAAAGCAATCAATACGAAATTGGGTTTACCATCGATTTTCTCTACCAGTTTCTCGAGAGTCCTGCAAGTAAATTTTTAGCTCATTCAACATTTGAAGTCAGATATTGGCCAAACAAAAACGTCCTAGGAATCAAAGCTGAATTCGTAATATTCTTCCGGTTGTTATACGTTCATAGCACACTAATGTAAATAACTATATAAATAATTTCCCCTTCAGAAGCATCACCTTATTGAAAAATCTAGTCAGACGTAATACATACATAGTTGTATTCGCAATAAGACACGAATATAATGAGCGTAAAGATAAATTAATGTACAGTGTTTAAATAAAGCGTAGAATACATGCAATAACTCACAAAATGCATGGCACTATTATTACTATACCATCGAATAGTCAATTTTATACTGCTGTTTTACAGTTTTTGATATTTTTATAGACAAAGATGTGATCTAAATATAAATAATATTTTATTAAATAGCAACCTTATATTTTTATGGCAGAATTTTGTAGTAGTATCATTTTACGAATATGTCAATATACTACATTTGCATCTTTGGTTGAGAAGTAACTAGGAAAAGCATAATAAACATCATTTAATACAACAATAATAATTCAAAAAAAATCTAGATGCTAAATAAGGATATGAAGGTAAGACTTAAACTCACCTAATCAACTAAATATTCAATATTCAAGACATTATCTCCTAATCACAGCATAAAACCATTACAATTAGTTTATCTCCATACACACTGTCAAATATTCTGGTCGATTACACGCATATGATACAATATTTAGACATTAAGTTCATCTCCAAGTTTTTTTTTAATTTTGTCACAAACAATAAAGTATTCCCGCCGAAAACAAAATTATAATGGATTGAGGTGTGGTGACCGAGAAGGCCAGTTAATTAAATATTAAGACCACTCCAGTGCCTAAGAAACATACAAACTAGCTAATAAAGTATTAATTAATAATACTTATTATAGATAATAAAGTATTAATATAGTAAGGTCTTCTCATCATCAATTATTACCTAATACAGTTTTAGTCAGATCTCCAACCACATATGGGTTCTATCACCGCAACATATTATAATTATTATTAAATAATTCATTCTCTACGGTGAATACGGTGAATTATTTATAACCATAAATAATATAATTTGTTTTGTTTTAATGTAACTTTTTAATACAACACAGTATTTTAAATCTATTTATAAAGCAACATTTAATATTTATGTAGGTATTTATTTATTTAATAACAATCAATACAGGTATGAAAACGCATTTATATATAGTATCTATAGTAAATTTATTTGAAACTTAAAACTGTTTACATGCACTAACTCGTACATTTATAATTCCAACATTCGCAGAGTTCTTTCACCTACATTTACATATGTATATAGACATTAATACGTAATTAAGTAATAGGGAATATATATACACTCGAACCCCTCTTAATTCACCTTCGCTTAATTCACATCCTCTCTTATTTCACCACTTTTCCCCCTATTATGTCACGAAACCGTCCCTCTTAAGTCGCCGCCTGTAAAAGTTTTAGAACTACGTTTGGAAATTGGATTCTCGCATGAATATGTACAATTTTTATTGCAAAAAATGATTGTGTAATACATTTATTAATTTAAAATAGGTTAGGTGTCTTTTAAAAATATTTAACCTTTAAAATATTCATTCAAGTGGAAAATTGAACTTTGTCACGCACGACTGGGTATACTTACGTTGATTTTTTTCATTCAGTTGGCTCATTTTTCGTTATAACAAGTGCTGTGGTATATCTCTAAATATTTCTTTTTGCAGCTAAAACACGAAAAAGTTGAGGTTATGATCGCGACTTAAGAGAGGCTAAATTTCGCGACTTAAGCGAGACGATGATGCACGGATTTGGTGACTTAAGAGGGTTTCGAGTGTATATACATATGTATACAAAAAGTAACGTTTCCATCGTTTTAAAGTTCAAAACGATCACAGTATCATTTTTATCTAGCAATCAGCTAGGTAAAATCCCCTAGCAAGGCAAACGAAACTACAATTTTTCAAATGTCATAGCAGAGTGTTAAGACGTATCTTAATTCGGTTTACCAAATTCCTGCCTTTATCAAATTCCGGTTATCGTAGGTAATTAAATACATCTCTCTTAACTCTATCTTAACAGCGCATGTTGCTACAACACCGAATTGTCAAAACCCCACAGTGTTTGATATGTTTTCTTCATCTTCAGATAATATGTATAATTTCCAACACCTTCCTGTCGAGACTATGTATGTATATTGTAGCTGTTGACAATTTATTATAAACTGCGTTAGCGCCTGAGTAATGAATTTTATTTTTATTTTAAATAAAATTAATTAACCAACCATGTTCATGGGTACAAGAAGTGATTTTATGTATAAACACATAAATTTATTTAAATATAACAACAATATTATTTATTTACATTATTATAATTATAATAATATTTATATTGTTATAATTAATTACAATATAATTTAATTATATAATATATCATTTATAACACTGACCCAAATGTAGGTATATATTCATTATTATGATTAGAAAAAAAATCTAGGCGTAGATAACAGAACTGTAAGGCGTTATTTACTTGTTTAAAATAGCATATAAAACGCTTTTTATATTATTTTTTTTATTTATTATTAATTTATTTAATAATTTTATTTATTGACTTATTTATTTATTATGTAATTTATTTATTTATTTAATGTTACATTGGCTACTTGTAGAGCGAGATTTATATGATACCTACACGTTTTCTGTGAATAAATTTTAGACAAATTAATATTTTCACTAAAAACATAAATAATCTAAGGAGCAAAAATGTTACACCGATTTTTATACTCATGTACTCACTCACCAAATTTTTACAAAGACGAATAACTCTTTAAAAAAGTTTTAAAACGAAAAACTAAAATCAGAAATAAAACTATAAGACTACGGCCACACGGGCGGGATTTCACGCTGCGTTTCGGCATGAAAAAACGCCATAGAAATAGAGCCTACTGTAATGTAGGATTAGTGACCTGTTTCCATATAACTATATAGTTAATTAGTGGGATGAGATCAAATGTTTCCAAAAAAAAAACTAATTTTCACTTAGTCTCAATGAAAATTATTTTTTTTTTTTTTTTTTTGGAAACATTTGATCTCATCCCACTAATTAACTATATAGTTATTGACCCTACTATTGCAAGGGTAGGCCAGATGCGGAGGGAATTCCCGCCCGTAGGAGTCGGGCGCGTCTTCAATTTCAGCCGCCTAAGTATAGGGCTGGTTTCATTTTTCTACGTTATTTCACGCAGTCTTGGGTGGCCACACGTGCGAAAAAGCACGCTGCGTCTAGTTGTCATTATTTGTTGGAACTGGACAGTGATATGATATGGAGGTGCAAAAATTCCCTTGTATTTATGACATTAGGTTTAATGTTACAGCGAGTTTCCCTACCCTCGTTATAGTTTGTTCGGATATATCACCCTTAGCTTTAGATAAAAGCAGTTCAAAGGAGGAAATTGACATCCTGTAGTAATCAAATAACTTCTCCGGGTTTACTTCAAGATGTACGAATTTTCCTTTGATGGTCGATCAGTCAATATTGGATGAATCCAGCATTTTCTATGCCGGCGATGACGTAAACGACGAACGACAACCGCGGCACAAAGTGTAACAACTGCATTTTATTCAATCTAATTTGGTTCATTTTTACAAACCGCATAGCTCCAAGGCACACAAAGGACTGAAATCGGCGTGTGTGGCCAGGATAGAGCTGGATTTTAGGTGCGTGAAAAACTGTACAAATTGTGGCGTGGCCGTAGCCTAACTTTGACATTCCATATATGTATGTTGGTCACTATTAACTTTTGGACTAAGGTAAGTTTGGATAAAAATCAATATTTTTATCCAAATATTTTGGAGATTTTGCTAGGTCCTACTATTAATGAGATACCCTGTATATATTAATGAAATATAATTATAGAGTGAGGGGTAAATTTGGCGAAAGAAGACGGGTAAATTGAGTCAAACTCAGAGAAAAGACATATTAACCATGATAGGATGTGATGATGGAACTAGGATTCAAAACGATTGCCAAATGCCTTCTAAATACCAAATATCAATCTAAAGTGCATTCTAAACACCAAATCTGCAAAGAACAATGTTAAAAATATGGATTGTTTGGCCCCTCAAAACAAAAACATGAAACTAGTGTTTCAATACTAATTTTTCGGTGCTGAATACGAATCATTTATTTATTTTGCCCAAAAATAACGGGAACACCCTCTAACCCACTTCTGTATGGGGGTGAATTGTATACTAGTTTGAATACCATAATTTATTTTTTATTGAAACAACTTCAATCAGACGGCAAGAAAAAGAGCATTATGCATAGGCACCTTCCTCATTTCACCCCTTCGCCCCCTGGGGATGAAATTGACTATCGTGGACATATAATCCAATTTCTTTAAAAAAAATTCTTTAGCGGTTATTTTGGCAGTTAAAGTAAGGAAAATGTGTTTTATTTATACATTATCGCAATTTTCACCCTTTCACACCCTCACCCTCTTACCCCGTATGATGTTAAAAGCTACATATAACATTAAAAAATGCATTTTTAATTTTATGTAAATAACTTTTATTGAATCAATTAGAGTATCAGTTTAATTGAGCATGATACTTTTTAATTTTATGAAATGAGCATTAACAATTTTAGATTCAGTAATAAATTATTTTCTTTACAAAATTAAAACTAAAAATTTTGTTATACTGAAAAATAAACGGAACTTGTTTGAATTAGAAATTAATTTTCATTAAGAATTGTCAATAAAAAATAAACTATATTATTCAAACTAGTACACAAATTATAAATTTCACCCCCATACAGAGGTTGGTTAGAGGATGTTCCCGTCATTTTTGCGCAATATGAATGAATGAAAATGTTTCGTATTCAGCACCCAAAAATTAGTATAAAAACACTAGTTCAATGATTTTGCTTTGAAGGGCCAAAAAAAGCAATCTTTTTAAAATTGTTCTTTACCGCGCTGAGGAGTTTTTACGCATGGGGTGGCTCAGAAAGCCTTTTCGAGGATGCTTGAACCCTTTTCGGCCAACCCCAAGTCCTCCGTCTCCCTCAAATCGTTTTTGGGTCCTATGGTTCTCTTTTTTTGTGAGAGATGCTCGGTACGCACAACAAGTGTTCTGTGCTACTTGGGCGCATGAACTTTCGACTGGATCAGCGTCTGCAACACGGGCCTCCCAAACAGCTCATGTTTTTTGTAAACGCCAATATTTAAACGAAGTGTTTCCCCGTCGATGGACTCGGCGAAAGGGTCAATTAGAGTGGCCTGCTAGGTCACCTGACATAACCCCTATTGACTTATTTTTCTTGAGTTATCTAAAATAAAGGGTGTACATGAATAAGCCCAGTAGTATAGAAAAATACAATCTGATGTGATTCAACAAATATCCCCTGAAATGATACGTAAGTCAATTGAGCACAGTTAGAACATTTACTACATTTTTTTAAATTATTATAATTCCATCTTTAATAAATATATTAATATATTTACGAGTGTATTTTATGACATTTAATCGTAAATTACTCGATAAATGTTTACTATGATGTTGAGGCATAAGGTCATATCAAATATGTTTGGAAATTTTTAAAGAATTCAAAAATCCAATGATATACAGAGAGTTCTCTAAAAGAAACATTGACAATGACATTTATTTACTACATGAGTGACCCTGTATACTTGTCTGTCATGTCAAGAAATGCGCAACTAAAAACAAAAACCGATATGTTAGAATGTTTTTCTGAAAAAAAAATCCTTCAATTTTTATCGAATTTTTGACGACTTTTGATCCTCATTGTAGAGGTATGTAATATGAACATATACATAGTCATTTTTTAAAACTGTCGTGTCTTATTTTCCCTACTTCATATACCTATATAGAATTATGTCATGGTTATCCGTATCGCATTAATAAAGCTTCTGGTATGATATTAATTATCCTGACCTAATTTTTGGAAGATAGGGGTGTCGTACGTGGATTTTTCTAACAATAAACAATATTATACCCAGCTCAAAAACTTGTATTGGCAGTCTTATTCGACGGCAAATAATTATATAAGACGCGAATTAAATGCAACGGAAACGAAATGAATTGCAACCGATTTTACTCAAACCATTGATTTCTCGTCCTCAAGAAAAACCAGTAATCAAACTAATCATTTGGTCACAGGAGATTAAATCGTCTGCTCCAAAAATCTACTTAACATTGTCTCAACATAATATTTACGTCAGTGCCATAAAAGGCACGGCTGCTTTTTAAATTATAAAATAATTGGTGACGAGCATGGCGGCAGAAAAAAAAGAGACCAATTTTAACACTTTCTTCTCAATCAAGACGAAAACCATAGGTAAAACTTGATTGCCGTTTCCGTAAAATCTAACCGGTCGTTGCGTAATCCGGGATAGGACGAAACCCGATACAAATAATAGCATCTCCGGGCTAACTGTATAGGTATCTCCTAAAAGGCAATGGCTAAAAGTAGAAAAAACTGTCCGGTGGGTGGTGCTACCAAAATTGGCAAATGAGTCCGCCGCTTTTACCGTAAAGGGGCATGACTACTATTTTTATATTCCCGAGTGTGTGTGTGTGTGTTAGTGAATGCTTTTGAAGGACGACAATCTGAATTAGCATTTTTAGAGCGCCTACTGGACAGGATAATTAAATATGGAACGTCCACCACGATTCTCTAACGCTCTTTTTTTGTGTCGTTATAATTTAATATTGTGTTAAATATGCACGCGTACCATGACGGTGGCATTAATGTAATAATTAGTCGGCAAAAAATTCCACCAGTTACCAAATTTATCAATAAATTTTTTACGCGGTGCGAGCACAAGCTATTCCATTTTTGGCTATTTTAGTGCAATATCTAAGAAATTATAAAACAGAGAAACCCCAAGAGGCATACATTTTTCAAGTCTTAAGAATATTTTGTTTGCAAGACTCATGGTACAAGCAAAAGTTATGTTATTCACCATAGTAATTGCCAAAAAAGATTATTTAATTAAACATCTTGCCGTTTCTAGACTACCATGAACTCAAATCATTATTCCAATAGATTTCACGTTTCTCTTGAAATTGGAATTGGAAAACTCACTTGAACAAAAATAAAAGAACTGTTTACAATTCGTAAAAAATGCATAGAATGCCAAAAAATTTAGGTATTCCAGTCTACAATATCTTTTTTCTCGAAGATATTAACTTTCATTAAAAACAATAATGTTTACCATATCAAATGTATAATTTGTTATATCTTATACAAATGTGAATTTGTGAATTTCAAGAAATCCACTAGTTCTAGTTTGAGATTCTGAAAATTTTACCAATGTACATCTGTGAACAAAATAAGAATAAACTAGTTTAACATAAGATACTTCCAGTGTCCATCTCATTCCAACCCAATGGAGCATAAGGTCATTATGATCGTCCAGTCCGCAATTATTTAGACTCACTTTTGTTTCTATGGGGTTAGGTGTTTACAAATAAAGCTTTTAAAATGAAGCTTAATAATGAAGATGATTTGAAAGAATGATTTACAATATAAATGAAAAGAAAAACACCTGATATTTTAATGTTAGAAATGAATTCCGTCACAGGTTGGGAGTGTATCAACAAGTTTATAAACAGCATTTTGAGCACTTGTTACAATTAAAAAAGTTCATTTTACAATTTTTACAGTTTTTACAATATGTCCTAATGTTATCCTTATTTTTCCAAAATGTTAAAGATATTAAGAGTGGGGTTCTTCAAAAGGGTTGAACAGTACTGTCAAAAAATTACTGAAAAAGTATTTATTAAAAAGTGCGTATGACATAGTTCAACTTATTTTTATAGATAATCATGTGTTTGTATATCTTTTTATACAAACACATGAATTATACAAACATCATATACTTACAAAAACACATTTTTATAATCCTGTTTTTATATATTAGTTTATTATACTAATGATTTGATAACGATTGAAGAGAAAGATGTTTCAAATAAAAGTTGCCCAAAATGATGTGGTACATATATGTAAAACGTTTATAATCATACAAGGTGCTCCATTTTATGGAGCTACTACACAACTTCATTATTTTAAATGACACACCCTGTATATTTGTACATTTTTGGCTACTCCTAAATTTTAAGTCAATTATATAGAGACATCCATAAAAACGTCATCAGCTCTGGCTATGAACGAGTGAGATGGAAATATGAGATGAGATGAACGAGTGAGATGTCAAACATTTGACAAGTGAGTGTCACAATTTGTAAAACAAGGCAATGGCTGTCATATGATGTGACAGTTTTGACAAGTAAATAAGGTTATAAATTCGATTAAGAATAGAAATACCTCTTTTTTTTTTCTCGGTCAACTTTGACGACGTTTTTTTTTTGGATGGCTCTATATTAACCATATTTGATATCTAAAATCCATCGTTTTGGAGATATTCAATTGTTTTTGAAAAATATCACCGTGGCACTGCTCTACAATTTCTAAATAACATATAAACCAAATAGGCGTTCGTATAAATCATTATCATCCGAAAAAAATGTGGAAAATGTCTACCTGTAATTTCATACTTCAAGATATGCAACTACATTACATCGAAAACTTTTTAATCAAATAATGACTGATAAGATAATATGACATTTTTTCTCATAACACTTGTAACTCGTAAATAAAACTACCCTGCAAAATTTTGAAAATTTTGTGCCCCTGGACAATGAATAGTTGTTCCCGAAGTACATTTTTCCGCTGAAAACAAATCCGGGTCATCAAAAACCATCAGGTTTTTGAGATATTCTAACCTAAAAGTATCCATAATAACATAAATATCATGATATATCATGACATAACTTGAATGGAGGTTGAGTTAAAAGTGTAACTTCATATTTTCTATAAACGGGATTACGAATCAGAAATACTAAACTAATCTTATATTGTAAACGAATGCGTACCTTCTCCCTTCGAAAGGAGGTGCTGAAATATTTAGATCAAAAGTATTTAGATTTTATACCTAATTGATTCTGCTGATTTTCAAAACGGAAATGTAACATTCTGAAAATGATTCCACAGTTTTCAATTATTGTTTTTAAATATACCTATTTGTTACAACAAAAATTAAATGATAAGATGCTGCAAAATGTGTCTATATGTGATGTGGTCTGTGAAAAGGTACCAGATCTCTGAAAAACTGTTTTCGGGTGGGGGTCAGACTTCGGAAGAGCATAAATTTCGCTTTCGCTAAAGTCTCTAGCGTTAATATAGCTCGAACTGGAAGCAGGTATAGTTTCAATATCAGTAAGATCGTTATTTTGAGAACAAAATTGATACCTCGTCTTCTATTGCTCCAATCCAGCTGAAATTTTGGTATGATGTCCTGCGAATATGTACCTACAAATCCTGCAGGTACATATATGCGATATATTTCTATCGATATATATCTATTGTATCGCTAGTATGGGCAGGCGATACATTTTTCGACTTGAAACTGCGTTTTGGGCTGTAGCGCAAAATTCAATTGTCCGACATCTGGTACCTTTTCACAGACCGCATCACATATATTAAAAAAAACTGTGAGGTCACAAGACTTAAGCAAATCTTGTTGTTTTTGTAAATCCCCCATACACATACAATATTTGTCCCCATGTTTCGTGAGAATATTTTTTCTAAAAACGACCATAAACGTCTTTACGGAATTTATTCCCTATTTAATTTCCATGCAGTGTACGTAAGGAGGTATCTCTTTAAAATTACTTTAGGTGATTTTCGGGTCATAAAATTCGTTTCTCCACAAAAATACGGTCGTCCGCCCGGCCGTAACTCTCGCATCGGTCGTCCGGGTGCCCTCTCGAAAGTACCGACATAAATTTTGAAAACGAGCCCGGATAACACAAAAACCGCCCGGATTCCATCGAGTCGCGCAGTGCCCCTAACGTCGCTCCTTTAAAAACGGGCACCAGAAACAATAGCACGTGCCGACTCCATATTTTTTTGTTTTCTTTCAGGCCGGGCCTCTCCAAAGCCCGGTAGCCAGTATTTTGCAACAATACACGGCCCATATATGGTACCCTGTCCGTGTAAGGCTTACCAGGCGGTCACTCGGCTCCGTTCGACTGCCGCCCGACTCTGACTCATGGACTCGCAGCCAAACAGTTCTTCTACGACAGCCGTAACTATGTGACCCTCTCGAGGAAGACGAAGAACTCGCTGCCGCCCGCCGCGCGACAAATGGTGAGTACTTTTCATTTTCCGCTCCAGTCTTTCGCTTTTCCGCGACTACGCCCGCGAATTCGCGTCGGGAATCCGCGAAATCTAGGCGTGCGCCACGATCGCATTTGATGAACGTCGCACGCTTGGATTTTAGGCGGAAACCCGCGCGCAGTTTCGCGCGATCGTTGCGATTTTCTCGAGCCCAAAGCTCCCTTAGACAAAAAACGGCCGAATTTCGTTTTATCCCCGTTAATTTCGTCGCTGGCGTTTCGCGGGCGATTTCGCAACGAGCCAGAATTATAAAGTAGTTTACAAACAAAAATACAAACATGTGAATCACTCTTTCAGCGAGCAGCGGCGCGGATTGCGTCCGACGACCCGCGGGACACCTGGTCGCGAATTCCGTCGTCCCGCCGCCACTCCGGGGCGCTGCCGCCGCCCCGAGGCGCCCCGCGGTGTGGTGGGCCGGAAAGAAGGCCCCCCGTCGAGTCGCCGGCGCCCCAGGACGAAAACCAACCCCGGAAAGAGGGTGAAACGCGAACAGGTGCGACATGTCGGGCCCCCCACTCCCCGTGTACTCCGACAAGTCGGTCAGCGCCAGAGTTGATGTCGAAAATCTGAAGCGGGCCGATTCAAAGGTATCGTATGTCATTTTGATGTATATGATAACCATTACTGTGAACCTCATTTCGTTCGGGCCGATAAAAGTTTCCTCGGCTGCTGGTGTTTTTGCCGCGCGCCGTTTCGTTTATACGGATTTTAATTTGGCGTTGTTGATTTTCGGCGATTTTAGGCGCAATTTGCGAAAATAAGCGACGCGATTGTTACACGTGCCATATTCATCTTTTATACCTTTTTAATAATCACGTCCAAAAAGCAGATTTTTATCAATCCCTAATTAATTTTTTATTCACAACATATTTTTAATCACGAATTTGTATTCACGTATTTGTAAATGTAAATACCTAAAATTGACAATAAACAATTAAATTAAAATTGATTTTATGTATTATGGCAATATCTGTGGTGAATTTTTAGCTTAATGGCGCATGGGGTTAGGGGATAAGTAGAATAATCAAGTTTAGAAAATAACTAAAAGTTTTTGAAATGTATACGTTGCACAAAAAATATATCTAGGTATGTGTAGGTGGAGATTTATAAACTAATGATTTATTTTCTTTTGATCTATTTGCCTTTTATTTTATTTTTTAGTTTATTACATTACATGAAAAGAAATATTAATATAACGGATGGTTTCATCGGTTTTTGAGACAGGAATTCAAATATCATAATTTCAAACTTGTGTGCTGAGAGATTTAGTTTAGAAAAGTGTGTAAAAATTGAATGTTAAAGTAATAATTCCTAAACTGTTTTTTTTTATTGAATTAACTACAAATTTAATTAAACTGACTATGCCTGTAATAGTATTTGAATTGTTTAATCAGTAGTTTGAGGACAGTAACTGACATTTAATACGTTTTGAAAAATTCAATTATAACTGATACCTATATTGATAAATAAAAAATTAACTAATTTGGCGTTGTTGATTTTGGGCGATTTGAGGCGCAATTTGCGAAAATAAGCGACGCAATTGTTACACATGCCATATTCATCTTTTATACTTTTTTATAATCACGTCCAAAAAGCACATTTTTATCCATCCCTAATTTTTTACTCACAACATATTTTTAATCACGAATTTGTATTCACGTATTTGTAAATGTAAATACCTAAAATTGACAATAAACAATTAAATTAAAATTGATTGCATTAAATTAAATTAACAGTAATATTCAAAATACCGTTCATTATAATAGCGAAAAATATTACCGAATTAAACTCAATTATTAATTCGACTATTACTTGAACAATGTCGCTTTTTTTTAACGATTTTTTTGAGATGTGATGAATATAAAAGGTGAGATCTTTTACAATGTTTAGCATAAGGATCTCGAAAACTAGCGGAGTTAGAGCCGCGGTTAAGGGGAAAAGATTTGTAGTTTTATGAGAGCATTTTAAGGCACTGATTAGTTTTCTAAAAAAAAATCATAGCTTCTGAATATTTTGGAAAAATCAATTTCCGTGATTTCATTAAATCCAAATGACTTTGTTATTTGTTTTACAGAAACAATGTAAAGAAGAAAGTTATATATAACTGTAGTTTGCATAAAATACATGAATTAGAGTTTTTATTTTCTATGTAAGATTGAAGTTATTACATAACCTTGTATTTTTTAAATAGCAATCATAGTTGGTTATGGGCTTATGAAAAATATGTTTTTCAAATCTTTTCGATATAATGCTTAACATGGTTATCTTAGAAAATCAAAGGAGTTATCAACATGTTTCTCTTTTAACTTAAGACGTAACGTATGTAGTTAGCCATGGAAATAAATAAAATAAACTTTTATAAATATTTGACAATCGCGTGATTTGACATGTATTCAATTTGCCGCAGTTTGATACTAGTTATGATCTATTTTTGGTCGTTTAAATCATTATAATGAATTTTCTGTTTAAATAATTAAGATTTTATTTCGTTGTATTATTTTGTACATTCATTTAACTCGATATTGGTTTTGTTAAGTATTGAAAAGATTACAAAAAAGACATTTTTTTATAAGCCCATAGTCAACTATAATTGCCATTCAAAACAACACTGGTGTATGTCTTAACTTCAAAATGACATTCAAAATAAAAACTAACTAGTAAACTACATATATCTTATACATATTAGAGTTATCTACAACTTTTTCCTTAACATTTTTTCTGTAAAACAAATAATAACTGAAATAGCTTTAACGAAATCATAGAAAAGTTTTTTTTTTTAGAAAACTAAACAGGACTTTAAATTTCTCTTCAAAAAACTGCAAATATTTCCTATTCTATTTATTCGTCTCTCTAACTCCTCTTATACCAAATGCCGAAAAAACTCACCCTGTAAAATTATAGGGATGCTGATAAATATTGATAAATGATGATGATTAGGTACATAAATCTAAAATAATTCATCGAAAAAACTTATAGTCATATTTTTACTTATTTTTTCTTGTCACGTAAAGAACTCAACAATACTACAATATTATATTTTTTTGTAGTAATAAAGTGACTTACATATTGTGATATAAAACTTATGAATAATACAAATGATATAGAAATTAATAGTACAAATGTATTATTAACACAATTGCGAAACAAAGTAAATATTATTAAGTCATATTTCCTATATACTTAATACGTCAAAGATTGTTTTAAAATTACATATGTTTTTTTTTAATTAAATACAGTCGCGATGTAGATTGATTTATACTCATTCAAAAAATACGCTTTATTCTATTGTATTTGCCTATTTCTTGTTTTGAAGTTAGATATTATTATACACAGCTTTCCAATATTAAAATTAAATTGAGACCATTATTGAGAATGTAAACCTTATAAATTGAGAATGTAAACCATTAATATTAAAAATATATTTTGAAAAATATGTTAAAGCACCGTAGATTTTTAAAACAACGTTATTGTTCTTGGCGGTCAATTTTCATGTACTCGTATATTAGCAATCGATAAATTAAAATATTAACATATCTACAAACCTCTGGTAATACATCAAAATGAAATTTAACAATTTAAAAAATATGTATAAAATAGATGACAATAAACTTAAGGCATACCTACAAGAAGAAATATGTATTTCTAATAATATGAGAGTAGAAACAATTAATTATTATACTGATTGGGAAATGCAAAACAATTTAAATACACTAGACTTGAAATTCTTGAAATTCTTTTAATGTATTCGCATAATTACTAAGAATTAACATGCCATGTTTCTTATATAGGTATCACAGTGATGTTTTATTTTATTTATAGTTGTTGAATTTCTAATTATAATTATTGTCATATAGATGCAATAGGTAATTAATTAATTACTCGTATTATCAATAAAATGCATACACACCATTATTATATTGCTCTATTAAGAATTAAACATTTTCCAAAATTCGTATTCGGAAAAATATAACAGAACAACATTTATTTACACATATTTCTTAATTCAACAATTAAAAACGATAGAAAGATTATCAGTTTAAGTTATATAATTTATATGACCTACGTCATAATTTTTAAAGCTTCTATTTGTCTTAAAATTTAATATCAAATGAAATTAAAAAGAATGAGAGTAGTATTGACTGACTAGTTAAGTAGAAAAAGAAAAATCTCAAGATTGCATTCAATTGATGTTGCCAATGTATTTTCTGTAATTTTCAATGTAATTTCTTTTTGCAAGATATTAACTTGAGGTTCCGTACAGAGGGCAAAAAAACTATTGGCAGGCATACGATTCTTCTATCAAAATTGAAGATGTACCTACAGATAAGTACCTAAACAGTGATAATGTGGCATACCTTTTGAGTATACCCATATTAACATAAAAACAAGCATTGGTATGCCACAACAACCCACATCAGGTACGAGTACTTATTTGTCTAGATATGTATAATATTTTTATATTGCCATTACATAAATTTAAATTTATTTTAATATCCTCATTATCGTTATTCTTTTTTAATTGGTAGCATATTTTAGATATATTTTATATGTTCATTGGATTTTTCACTGTTTTAAAGTAATCTTGTTTATTGTTCTCCAATTTTGTTAAACATTATTTTTTATTTCTTTTGTGACCATTTTGTTATTATTTGTTCCAAAGAAGCTTTGAAAACAAGAGAAACGTCGACTTAACGAAAATTTATAACGTAAAAATTTATCACATGCCGATGAAACTTAAAATACAAAATATATAGGTAGTTAAAATAATTATAGGAAAACTAACAGTTTAAAAGTAATCAGTTCATGTAATAAATTGATTATTCAGTGATTCTACGGTAAAAAATAAGACTGTTTCCTCTAGAGGTGTGTTCCAAACCATAAAATGTACCAAATTTTCATTTCAATCCGATCATTCATAGCAGAAAAAAATTACATGTTCTTTTTTTACATCATATTTTGAGCTTTAACTCCGTAGGATGAATTTTGGGACACATCATAAAAAAAACTCCTTTTTATTTTTACTTTTTTAACTTTTTACTATAGATTCACTCCCTAAAATAATGACATGAAGTTAGGAAACACCCTGTATATACCAAATATAATTCTAAACATGTATTTTATCTTCCATTAGTTACATATGTGTCGGTAAACGATCAACTCACAATTTTGAAACTGCCATGTTCATCTGTTGCCTATACTTTTTTTTTTAAGTTTATACTTATATTTGGCATGAGTTCAATATTATTTGTTAGAATTTGATATTTTTCATTATCATTAAATTACCTATGTGGTGTACTAAAATAGTTACATGAAGACAAGAGTTTGTTAAAAGTTTCTTTAAAGAAACTCCGTTTTGTGTAGGTATATAAAACAGTATCAAAAATATAGCCACATTTCCTTAAAATTTTATTATAATAAAATTAAATTTAAAGTAACACTTTCTTTTTTAAAGTAACATACATCTTCTACAATGTATGTACCTTCTAAAAGGTTTTATTATCTAATAATATAATAATTAATTATTATAATAAATGGCAACTATCTTAGAATACAACTGTTCCCTATATTATTTACCGTACCGTACCGTTATCTAACTTATATTTGTAATCGATAGTTTGAAATACCAAAATAAAAAAAAAAAAAAATAAGCCAATACAATTGCAATTATTTTAACATACGTACAACCATTTAATAACTGCAATATTTACCTAGACCATGACATTTCAACGATTTTTCAAGAGACACACTATTTTATGCTTTTCGGAAGAATATTTGAAGGAAAATAAAAATAACGATGGAATAAATAAAATTAATTTTGACGTTCAAAAGGGCAGTTAATAACTACAACCTGGACCATCATTAGATAAATATATCAGTTTTATGGCCATTTTTAATTATTTTTCTCTTTGTGGCATCAATAAGTAAATTAACAAGAGACACGTCGCATTATGTTTTCTCGACAAAGTGTTTTTCAATACTCGGTAATTAAAAAGTTTTTAAAATGTAACCATTTGATCCTAATGCTGCGTGAAAATGTTGCATTCATCGGTTCCGACGGACTTAAATTGGCCTGTTCAGGCACCTTTTAAATATGTAGTGGCTAGCAGCATTATGTTGAAATTAACATAATATCTTTTTTGTTGTATATTCATGCTTATTAATTTTTTTCCCTGGAAATTACAGTTATCAATATTTAGACCTTAAAAATATATTCGTCAACTAAAAAGTTCATCGAAATTAATTTTATATTCAAAGAAAAAAATTGCTACAAAAGACAAGTTTCATACAATTCGTCAGCGTTTTTTTGCTGCCTGATACACCTATTTAAAATTTTAATTCGGTATGAGCCAGGTAAAATTAAATCCTTACACATTTGAAGCCTTATTGAAAAATGGATAGCTAACTTTTCTTCTAGAGTTCAAGCAAAAAAATCTCATCTAATTATGAAAGCATACAACTAAAACAATACAATTACAGTGGTTAAAAATAACATAAGTAATTCCAACAATTTTGTAGAAACATGGCTTCATCAAATCATTAGAAATATAGTATGAAGTATTTTTCTAAAAAATTATATTTGATAATAATTAGTTTCAACTAAAGTGCTATTTTTACAGTCATATTTTTTATCTTCCAAGTATGGTTGCATTTAATGTAAACGTAGCTTTTGTTACAATTAACTTAAAATGAATAAGGTTTTAATTACTAGCTTCAAAAATGTATCATTTAAAATTTAACTAGGCTTATTTCTTCCTTTGTTTTTTATAGGCAACATATTTTGGTTAGTGCAGTTTATGTTTTAAGTTAATATTGGAGCCAAAATTACTTCCGAAAATTTAAAAATCAAGATCGGATTATGAAATGTACTCAAAAAGAAATAAAGATTGTGTCTGTCATTATATCTGTAATTACCGACATCTTTTACAATTCACATTCCAAACAAATTTTTAGACTATTTCACGTAATATATACAAATTAAAGTTTTAATATAAACGGATTTGTTTAAAAAACAATTTTGCTGTATTTAAAAGCAATCTTAACTGCCTTTAAAAAGCAACGATTAATTTTCAATAAACGAAATAGTAAATATACAAATTCTCGATGCGTTTAATATTTGTACAGCAGACAAAAATTCTTCGAATAAAAATAACCTATCATCGGGGATTTTATGTACTTGACGCACTCAGACTCCGGTATCATTCTTTTACATCTAGAAATACCTTATTTAATTTTGTTGCATTCTTACACAGTTTGATATTTTGTAAACAATGATTATTATTTCTGTTTATTTTACAGTCCTTTTTAATACCCTATAAATAAACAATAAAACGTCTATTACTGTCAAAACAAACAGTAAATTTGTTTACATAGTTTGTAGCCAATGGCGCCAAAGTATAATTATGAAACCTGTTCATTCACATATTCACTTAAAAAATGGTTTTAAAGGAATAATTTATTAGGATTACGATACGCAGATCAAAAAATACACTGCTCCTTAATGGCCAGTAGATGTGAAAGCGAAAGTTCAGCTCTGAAGAGAAAACATGGTGACCAAAAGCGGGTTGCAATAAAACCAAAGTATGTATAAAGAATTTGACTTGTTTTACTCGTAAAACAATATTTTTTATTTCTATTAATGATCTCCACATTCCTTCATATCTGTACACATATAAAAATTTTCAAAAATTGACACGTAGTTTTACTAGACAATTGTAAGTAGTTTTAATAGACAACTGACAAATTTTAAAAAGCTTCCACACTGTTTTCGAGATAAGGCTTTTCTGAACCCAAAATTTCGACTAAACAAACAGGTATACTTTCTGGTTTCTTAAAAAATCTAAAACGGAACGTTTAGCTTCTTTTGTAGTAAAACAACATTCGTGTTTTGATTTGTTTTAATAAGACGTCAGACAATATTTACATTTTTTATAAAAAAACACAAAAATTGTAAAGTAAAAAATGACCTTCTGTATTGCTATGATAAAGGAATAGTCAGCAAACTGTTACAAACATACATAAATTGTTATTGCTGTTTGCTACTTCGTATATTTAAATAAAGTTTAGGAAATGGTGGATAAACCATTTAAATGTTTAAATGGTTTATCCAAAAAAAAAAAACAACTAAATTTTCGTTGACTTTCTCTAAATACGAACATGAGTAGCTACACATTTATATCTATGTACAAGATGGCTTAAGAACCAAGTGTAGATGCAATATTTTACAGTGGCTCTTATATGTATAAAAATTATATATTGTACCGAAAAATAAAGTATCCTAATAATTATTAAAGTTATAGTCGCTTTAACAACTGTTTAAATGCACTATCTTTATACAACATGTCCACGAAAATTGGCGTCATATGGGGAAAATTATATTTTAATTTATACAATGTTTTAATAATTTGATTATGGATCTGATTTCAAGTATCGAGTATTATTTTGCGTAAATGAAGCACCATATTGCTTGTACAAGTATGTGAATGAGTTAGAATTTTATAGGTTACAGACACGTTTTTGCCCTGTGTTTTGAGGCATGTGTGCCGATTTGCAAAATATATGTTTTTCGGTCAAAAATTAGTAATTAAAGTAATTGCGTTCCAAAATTCTGATGGAAAACTGCATTTAGCTTAATGAAAACTTTGTTTTGCTTAATTTTGCTTAATAATTATAATGTAATTTTGAGCTTTTACTTCTCTGAAGAAGTATTCAGTATGTGAATAGAAAATACTTTAAAAATGTAGTGAAGGGGCCTAAATGTTATCAGCAAGATTTAGTGACATATATGTTCATCATTTCTGTTAGATAACTTTTGAAAATTAGCACACGTACATAATACATGTAAAATTACATGTTCAACTTAGCATCTTTTTTCAGATATTTTTATCAGAAAATCCATTTTTCGTATTTTATTATTATTTTTTTTTTTTCAAATGTTAAATTTAATGTACAATCAATATGCGCCATAACATCATTTGGCGAAAATAACATAACTAAATTATGCACTGACACAACCCGAGATAAAATTATCAAGAAATTTGATAATATCCGTTTTTCCCATATGTATATGATGTCAACTTTCGTGGACGCACCCGTATATAAAACGGTATTATAAAAGAAGTATAAATAAATACATAACCGTCAATCAAACAACAGTCGTAAATTAGGGCTCCTCACAGATAACATTGAATATTACAAGGCATATGTACATATATTAATTGATTTAAACAATATTTATTGCTAAATTACCCTGCCGAAATACAGGTACAACTAATTCGAATTAAATTTTGCAATATTTCATGTATGATTGGTTCAGCTTCGAACTCAAGAAATAACACGCAGATATAAAGGAATGAATTATTTTTAATTAATACTTTTAAATACAAATTTATTCCACTAAGCGGATGAAATGTGCAGACAAGTCAAGTGGGTTAAGCAAAAAAAAAAAAGAAACATAAGTCGGCTTAGTACCGTTCTCGATAAAAACTAGATTAGCGAAAAAAACTTTGTGAAATACTTTCTCCTTGAAAAGACAATAAAGTTTAATATTTTATAATATAATATACATTTATTAATCAGACGACAGATACGGATCTGAATGATATATTGAAATTAACAATTTCCTGCAGGCACATTTAATTTATACTAAAATATTAATTTATACATTTCGCGTTAGTATTTCAGTTCCTGCATATAGCTAATATTTTAATGCCATAATCTTTAATCAAACTAAAAATCAGATCAGATAATATGAAGACATTTTAGTGGGTGATCTGGTTATTTATTATGAACAGTTGCACACATACTTGTATACAACTTGTATATGTAGTATCTATACAACTTGTATATATGTTTGTATGAATGGTCTATCTATGTATATATGTTTGTATGAGTGGTAATATGAAACCACCATCGTTAAAACACGATTAAGCTGATTTATGAATATTGGGGTTTACTGCAATTTTCACTCCAATTGCTTTTAGTTAATATTTTCAAGATTTCTCAAAATCTTAATGCAGAAATAGGATCAAAATATTCTGAAACGGGTTTTCAAATTTGTGTGAAAAAATTCTGTCCGTCGGTTGTCTGTTAACTTTTTTTGCATACAAACATATCAATTTGAAATTTGGAACTTTTATGTATTATGGCAATATCTGTGGTGAATTTTTAGCTTAATGGCGCATGGGGTTAGGGGATAAGTAGAATAATTAAGTTTGGAAAATAACTAAGTTTTTGAAATGTATAAATTGCACAAAAAAATATTTCTAGGTATGTGTAGGTGGAGATTTATAAACTAATGATTTATTTTCTTTTGATCTATCTGCCTTTTATTTTATTTTTTAGTTTAGTACATTACATGAAAAGAAATATTAATATAACGGGTGGGGTCATCGGTTTTTGATACAGGAATTCAAATAACATAATTTCAAACTTGTGCTGAGAGATTTAGTTCAGAAATGTGTGTAAAAATTGAATGTTGAAGTAATAATTCCTAAACTTTTTTTTTATTGAATTAACTACAAATTTAATTAAAGTGACTATGCCTGTAATATTATTTGAATCGTTTAATCAATAGTTTGATGACACTAACTGACATTTAATACGTTTTGAAAAATTCAATTATAACTGATACCTATATTGATAAATAAAAAATTAACTATTTTCATACATTTCTAAATAAATAAATATTCCTTCTAAAAACTTTTATTATTCGTATTTCAAATTGAGAATATGGTTTTGCAAAAATTGCAGTTGTTCACAAAACATAATTTTAAATATTAAAGTTATTGGACAGACATAAAAATAATCGGGTTGTGACAAATAGGCAACATGGTTTTTGTAAACATTTATTTGACAAATTTTTCAGAATGTATTTAGAACAAATTAAAACAGAATTAATATTTTTGTTTTTAAAGTGGATATTGCGTTCAACAGTTTATTGAATAATAAATTGATCAAGTTGGCCTTCAGTTTATTTTTAATACGTGTAAAACAGCAAGCGTCTTTCAATTTATTACTTTCAATCAACTTGTCAAGAAATTGAAGAAATAGATCTTGCAATTTTGTAATCAGTCCTGGTGATATTTACGGTTTATGGTATTTCCTTAACTATTTCCTAACTTATTTAGTATTCCTAGTTGAATTTACTTTTATTCAAAGGAATAAAATAATTATTATAGCTCAAAATACTGTTGAATGTTACACTAAATTTGTAACTTTATTACTCACAAACTGATCAGTGATCATTTTCATGACACAATATATTATCTGTGTGCAGATATACCGGGTGACACAAAGGGCATGTAACAACCACTAATTTCTTTATATTATGTATATTAACATAAAATTTTAAAACATTTGATAGTATCTTTGGATTTGTAAATTGATGTTGCTATATCGTTGATACGGACGCCTATTACATAATACTTGCAGTTTTTACAATTTATCTTTCGAGTCCATTTTTATTTTCCCTGATCTAACTTTTTTTGCCTAGTAAATAGTAAGAGGAATTAATAGTCTAGTAAACCTTTTACCCCTAAATATCGAACAATGTAATCGTTTGTTCAATAAACGGCGTCCAATATAATACATACAGAAAAAAAGTATAAAAACAAAAGTTTCGTTACTTGATCATCGCTACAATTTGGCGTTATGTGTTTCTTCGCATGACCAATATATATTAAGGAATATATCAACTGTAGAATAATAGATAAATCAAACAAAAAAATTAATTTAGATTGGTTTTTCGATTTTTGAATATATACCCACATTCGATTATTTTTTTGAATAGAAAATTAGAGCGGAGATCAAGTAAGAAAACTTTTGTTCTTACAATTTTTTTCGAATATTTCGTATTTAAAAAAAATATATTAACAGTAGAATGATAAAAGGTACAGTGTATACATACTAATAAATACGTACTGTGTATACCCTTTTATTTTGAAAAATCTACAAATTCTATTCACCACTTATCACCGGAGGGTTTAAAAAGAAACGAAATCTTGTTTCTTTACTTGCTTTTAGAATTCTACGAATTGAGTATGCTGTCAAATTCACATTGCCATATTGCAAAATAAATTGCAATGTAAAGGAAACTGTCCACTCTCATGTCAAAACAATTTTTAAATCCCAAATTTATTTTTTTCTTTAAACAGTGTGTTCCATTGTTTAACGGAAATCGAATGATATACAGTGTGTCTCAACTTAATACTTGACAATTCCGTATTTACCAGAAGTGATGGAAGGATACCAGGTCTTTAAGTTATTACCTTCCTGAATATAGTTTTCCAGTCTTATTTTCCACCACTCTCGCGAAATCTTGTGAAATCGACCTCGTGATAAATTTATCGGAATATGACTGAACCGTAAAGGCGCCAAAGAAACAAATCCATAGAAATAATAATAACGTACCATACAAATCGGTTTTTTGTACACTTTAGAAAGTGGTGGTTAAAACCAGCGCAGGAATTTGCGCTTTAGTCTTGATGATACTGGTTTCAAATCACCATTGTATTAACAAGAACGATGAATTTACTCGTAAATGAACTTATAATACATACGGTTTATGTGTCATGCGAATAATATCGTTAAAATATTTTCTCTTGTCAAACAGGGTACTTTTTTAACCTTCACTTATTCTATAAATATCCTATTAACCTCATTCAACCCCCTCAATCCACCAACCCATTAAGTTAACAATCTTTACATTTGTAGACTCTGTCATGTTGTACATGTGTTTCAAATATGAGGTGCATATTTGCCAATTACCTAAAGACAAGGAAAAAGTTTATTACCCCAGGTTATCCTGTATTTTTAAGACTAGATCATTGTCAAGTAGTTAATAGACAAAAATCGTTATTGAACATCTCATAAGTTATTGATTTTATTTTGCTCATAAATAAGTCAATTTTCCCAATTAAAACTTTAACATTAAAAAATGCTCCACCTTTGACCCTGCAAACGTATACCACTGTACATAGAACTAAAGTATTTCAAAAGATGGCACATTTAAAGTACTTTTTGACCCCTTCGAGCATTTTTACATGAAAAAAAATATTTTGCGAGATATTTCAGGTGTGCCAGACCTTTTTTCCGCACTGTATATGTCAAAATTAAAGACTAATCGAAACAATTTAATAAGGAAAGGCCAACAGTGGAAAGTGTTCAACATTTTTTTTATTATTACTATTAAAGACAACGAAACCAAAAACGACATGCTTTTACTGTGACATCGTTTATGAACACAAAGCAAAAGGTGTGTATTTTGGTTCTTTTGTAATTATTTGCAAAAAAAAAATGAACAAAGGTAAATATAAAATTAATACTTACATATATAGAGTACATTTTTGAAATGTGTGGATTAACTTATTTATGTTGTCATGTGTAAATGCAGTAATACATGGGTGCGCAATTTTCACTGTAAGTGCCTCTACCTAACTGTTCCAAATTTCAAGTTGATTTTTGCTTTTGGATTTCAGATGAAACGTGTGTGAGTTACTTTTGAGACGAGGGTGTTTCTATTCGACCAGGTGCCACCTAAAGTTACATAATTTTGTTAATCATTATTTTTTAGTAAAATTTGCAGTACAGTTGAGTACAGTTGAAACTCAAATTAATAACACACATTACATTTCTACATTTCCTCATTTTCTATTTAAAAAAGGCAGTCGTGAAAAGGCAGCATTTTTTTTGCCGTCACGGTGTTTTTCCAATTAAATAATTAACATTTAGTCAAACTTTAAACTGTTTTCCCTTTTCCCATGTATGTGGGGATGAATATTTTGTACACAAAAAAAGATTGACATACAGACCAACAGACATAAAGTATCATACTTTTTTCGCTTAAATTTAAAATATCGACCTTTCAGAACATTTCGACCTATTTAGCCAATAAAAATGTTTAAAAAATTGTTCATTTATCCTCTTCACTACGTGGCTGTGGAAGAAAGTCGACGATTTCTGTGGTACTCCCCGTATACGAAAGCGCGTATGCATTACAAAATGACCTATTTTCGTAGCGAGTGCCGCAATTAAAGAGCACCATACATCATAGAGGCAGTAAAATTAAGCTTCCAGTTGCCGTATATCTGAGCAGAGTATTTATTTATCCATCAGCGAGCTAATAAACTTACTCATTTATTCGGGCATAAAAAAGCGTACATAATACTCCCCGCTTAATAATTCACATTTACGACGGCGAGCAGGATTAATGGAATCAAACCTTTAACGATTTTCACGCAGCAGTAGCAAATTATCGCACCGGATCATACATGAAATTGATTGCAAAATTATGTATCTAATAAATAATTCCCACAGAGGTTCAATTACACACGCCGTCGTCTGTAAATATTCATCAGCAGAACGTGCTTCGAAAATAATGACACGAAGAGCGGAGCGGTTTTTTATTATTACATTCTCGGTACAGCATTTTAGTGAAATAAGGTTACATATCGCATGTTTTTTAATAACAAAATATTACACCGAACATCGCGTTTCGTCATTCGGGTAGAGATCAGAATATACCCAACGCAACAAAGTTATACTAAGAACTGCCATTACCCTCATAAATATACAGTGTGTTTACGTTTGACTCAAACTTTAAGATTACTTTGACTATGACAAAACATATTTTTGGAGGCAGAAAGAATACTTAAAAAAGGCGGAAATCACTTGATCCCATTCCCCTGCCGCGCTGTTTACTATTATTTTTAGGAACACAGATCTTAATAACTACTCATCCAATTTTAACTAAAATTTGGTTACTTTAGACTCTAATTTACTCCTCACAAGACACAACAATCAACTATTTAATTACTCACAGCTAATTATGACTGAATGAAAATATATGTATGTATGTCACTCTGATGACTCCTCATAAGGTCGAAATCTAGATCTGTGGTTCCTGATGATTGATTTTTTGATACCTTGATTTTTTATCTTTCTGTTAAACCAGCTCAACGTAATGCATGAACCAACTGTACTCACACTGCTTTTAAAAATAACTGCATTTTCAACATTATAGGGTATTTTAACACAATTTTAGAATTAAAAAAATGTTTTTAAATATTAGGTGTCTATTGATTTCTATAAAAGTTAATCAGTTCGACTCTGTCAGCAAGGTATGCTAAGCTGCAATTTATTAATTATGTATTTTGTGGAAAATTAATTTGTATCCTGTCTAACTTAAAAAAAATGTATATTTCCATACAGTGTGTACGTTTATTATTAACATTACAGAATCATGTTATTACCGGTGATAGAATTCATATACACAATTCAATATTTATTTTACCAATCAAATTACATACGTGAGTCAATGTAAATTTATTTGGCCATATTCTAAAAATACCACGTTATCGCTTACAAATACTTTTAATTTTAGAACGAATGAACTGAAATACATACATAGGTGACCAATTAAGTACACAAAATGTCAATGTTTTGATTTACGTTCAAATTATTTAATTAGTTTTATTAACAAATTACCTCATAGTTCTCATTTGAATTTCATTTATTTACATACAGTATAGCAGTCCCCTTTCAGTACACACAGCTTATTTGCCACTGTATTAGAGGTTTTAAGAGTCCATTTGTCTTTGTCTTTTCTTTTATATAATTAAGAAAAATCGATGCCGTCTTTCACAAAATATTTTTTTGATAATTGATAATGTTTTGTTTTGATATTTTCGGAGTTATTTACTGATTTTTTAAAACATTGCATGTTTACTTTTTTTAGAGTTATCTTTTCACACAATCGGCGTATCATCTTCAACTGGAATCCTATCAGAAGCAAAAAAATCAATACTGTAGTACACAAATTATAAGAATTTAAACAACCTTCAAAAAAGTGAGTGTATCATGACATGACTTTCGTTGTCGACTGTATAAGAAAGTTTACATTTTGTAGCGGTTTTCGGCAACTGCAACTGAGCAGTGTGAACTATTACAAATAAAACACGGCTCCGTTTATGTAGCGTGGCCACGTATGTACATAATGACAAAAAAGTCGTAATACACTTAGTAAATATTGTTTTTTATTTAATGTACCCCATATACTTAAAACACCACCTCAAAGTCCCGGCATAAATCCGATCGAGAATTTATGGGCTGAACTCAAACGTCGCGTAAGAAAATATACAATTTCTAATAAACAACACCTTAAAGTAGTCGTAGAGTCCGAGTGGCTTCAAATATCCCCTGCATTTTGCAACCGATTGGTCTCATCTATGCCACGGAGGCTCAAGGCTATAATTAAAGCTAAATGATATGCCACAAAATATTAAAGCTTGTTATTATGTAGATTATACATATTTTATTTAGCGGTGTATTATGATTTATTTGTCGCATCTTTCCTACATTTTACCATTTATTCATTTTTATTAATACACTTGTTTATTTTTTTTCTGTATTTTTTAATGCTACATGTTTATATTTTGTATATACTTTGTGTCATATGAATTAAGTTTAATTTCATTACATTTAAGTATTAGTTGTACCAATAAAAACAATATTTACTAAGTGTATTATGACTTTTTTGTACGACTGTACGTACATATGTGTGTATGTAGTTCGTATTTTGTTCTTAATTCGAAGATAATGTAGATTCAACTGAAATTAAAATACATATGTTCCGACAATTATTGCAATAATTATTCACCACTGCATTATTTAATGAAATTCGTAGTTTTAGAAAATCCCTATTTTTTACATATACTCATGAAATACTATTTTTTGCAATTATGCTGTTTACATTTCAAGAATTAAGAAAATAATAATAATGGGATTTCTCTTCGAATCTACAATTAGGGATCATTAATTTTCGTCACGGCGGAAGAAGTATTAGTTACAAAAATATACATATGTTCGTTATAATAATTTGTTAATTAACATTTGTTACTTTTACTAAGAACGATCCTGTACCCAAAGTTAAATAGGATAATTCCACTGTATAAGGTCATCGCCCACATTTTTGTATAAACAGATTTTAAGCAACAAATGCAAATAACTACAACAGGCGCAAAGAGTTAAACGCCAACGCAGTTAGACACTTTTCTCACACATTTCAAATTCAAATAATAGAATATATTTTTTTAATATCCGATATATTTTCTCAGCAACTTAAAATAAATTCTTATTTACAATCTTCTCGATTACGATATCGACATGTTCGATTCCATCTTCATTACATTTGTTTTCTAATAAAAGTTTGACTTATTTTTTTGCATGTTCTGTGGACCATCATTGTCCCCCTAATTCAATATGTGATGACATAGTTATTTAGATTAGTAATTATTTTACCGAAAAATTTACCCACATATAGTGTTCAAAATATCTACTATTATTGTTAAAAATCACTATTCTAATCTATCCATAAAATCTTATTTTTGCAAACACCACATAATAATTCAAGTTCTCATTTCGTTAAATTTATTTAGCCGTTTCTTGTTACACTTGATCTATGTATAACGTAATCCCACAAGAAAAAGTCACGGGGAGTTAAATCAAATGGCCGGCCCAGTTACCTAATTTGACCCCCTGTGTCAAAATCGAATAATTATTAGTGGTTTTGGGGACAATAAGGATGAAGTGTTTGTGGATATTAAGATATTTTACGGACAGACTAGAACTACGATGTACTGATTATGTAACCTAATGATTATTATAACAATATATTCGTATGCAGAATAATGGGCTAACTACAAAAAAAATGACATATAAATAACAACAGAAAAATAATGACAGAATAACAGTGTGCTATTTAGGTAATAGAATGATAGGCTGGCAGAGCTGGAAAAAAATTGAATAAACAAAAAATTAAGATCGCCTGAACCTGTAAAGAAATAGTGAAACAACTTTTATCTGAAAAAAGTTTCTTATAAAACAATTGGCTAAAAACATAAATATACGCATTACTCCAGACTTTTGTCTGACTTGTATACAGTGACCAACAAATAGTTTGCAGTACCGATAAAATTAAAAGAACTAATATGAGGTCTAAAGAAAAGATTAATTGATGAGAGATTTACATTTTAGGGGGGAATACACTAATAAAAAAAGTTTCTTCGATACGTACATTTTTGTGATACCAGTATTGTTTACATTTCAGAGTTAGGTACGTAATAGAAAAATGAATTCAGAACATGGAAGCTTTTCAAGCATATTTATCCGTCCAGGTATTACAATAATTTGGATAACTTTCTAAGACATTCACAGGAGTCATGTATACTTTCAAAACCGTACTAAAAACTGCTACCAATACTTTATACATAGAAAGCAACACTACGAGTATATACACATTCTCGAGGATTTCTATAGCAGTCTAACTTGACTTACTACTTTTTCTCAGTATATGTAAACTAATTTATTATTCAAATAAATTTATTACACTAATTAATCAGTTATAATTATTCGGTAATTATCAGGTTTAATCATCTCCTGAACATGGTTGGCGAATCGCATACATTGAGTGAAAATGCATACTTCGAGGTTAGTGAAAAAATCTTTAAAACCGTGTTTGTTTCTACGCCTTATGTTTTTGAAACTACTATGTACGCTTTGTCCAACATTAGAATTTTTTAACTATAACTTAGTATCTCCTCAATGATGGTGATAATCAAAAAATAAATTGATGTAAGAATGTGTGCATTGCTTACAGGTTATATATGGAACCAGCGAAAAAAAATGTAATCTGAAAAGTATACTTATACAAAATGTACCGGATGTTTCTTTCAAAAAATTGCAGAAATTTTTCTAAAACTCATTCTAATTAGCTGAGAAAAAAACGCGAAAAAAATCGAAGACTCCAAACTTTCAGCTATTTGCAACAGTGAAAACTCAAACATATTTTTTTGCTCAAAAGTTATTGAGTGTACCCTATCTTCGTAGACACCCGGTATGATGATCACCGTATAGTCATATTTTGGTATTCTTTCAATACAAAAGAACCGAGTAAAAATTATATATATTTTAAAAAATTCTTGTACCTAAACGAAACCATAAAACTCAATTTCGTAACTTTAATTTTCGTTAAGAAACCTTACAAGGAAGTCAACAATGAAACACTGAAATATAATTGGTATGATCAGTAAATGACAGAAAACCGCTATTTAGGTACAAAGAAATGTACGAATATTGTCAGTTTTTTTTACCTTAAAACTAAGCTCAAAGATTGAGATGGTCACGTTAAGTTGATAATAACGTAATGAAACAGGTGATTGTAGCACCTGAACAACAACTGACGAAAATTCTGTAGCAGACGAAGTTTGTGTCACAAAGTTTTTTGCACAAAGCACAAAGTTTTTTGTACCATAACTCTAAAAGTTGTCTCGTATACTCAGTTGACAATGAAATATACATAGGAAGATAAATCTAATGCATTGCCTTTGACGTAGGATTAGGATCTGGTGGAGTGGGTAAAAATAATTTTGGGCGCCACAGTGGTTTGAAATTTTACTAATTTTGATTCTATTAATTGTTATGAATAAACTGTTACTTGGAATGCATATTTTGTCAAAGCATCGCTATGCAAAAACACATCAGTTAACAATAATTGTCATTTTTTTAAACTGGCTTCAGCACATAGTACATTAACTCACTGATAAATGTAACACGACAAAAACTGAGTTTTGTTGCCATAGATCCGTTGGCATTATGACATAATGAATAAATAGAAAATGTATAAATCTTGAAGTCAATTACGTTCGCCAATATAAATGATAACTCAAACATATTTTTCTGCTCAAAAATTATTGAGTGTACCCTATCTTCGTAGACACCCGGTGTGATGATCACCGTATAGTCATATTTTGGTATTCTTTCGAAGCAAAAGAACCGAGTAAAAAGTATATATTTTAAGAAATTCTTGTACCTAAACGAAACCATAAAACTAAGTTTCGTAACTTTAGAAATTTTCGTTAAAAAACCTTACAAGGAAGTCAACAATGAAACACTGAAGTATAATTGGTATGATAAGTAAATTACAGAAAACCGCTGTTTACAAGGAAATGTACGATATTGCCAGTTTAATTTTTTAACCTTAAAAATAAGCTCAAAGATTAGGATGTCCACGTTAAGTTGATAATCGCGCAATAAAACAGGTGATTGTAGCACCTAAACAACAACTGACGAAAATTCTGAGGCAGACGAAGTTGGCGTCACAAAGCTGGCTATGGGTATAGACGACAATGGAATGCCTCCGGTCTTGCCTACACGCAAAAACTACGCGGCTATTTTGATACCGCCAATTAATTTTTTATTGCGTTATTTTATCTTCCATATATTCAAAAACACGGCGCGACTACGTAGGTGGGCGCGGACGACGACGCAACAGAATAACAGAGAGCTTTCGAGTTCGCCTCGCATAATTTTATTCTGTTTGAATAGAAATTAAAATCGGCATGACTTTCTACTTTGCGACCTAACGGTATGCGCTGGCATTAACAAAACAAAAGACCATTTACGGAGATAAATCGTGCCTGTACTAACTATTTAGATAAATACGGTATCTAATTCACACTGGATCAGATGATCCTTTTGTGCTTCGCGTTTTAAATTTACATAAATAATGAAATATGCATACGTAATTCGTAACGGCGCACAGTGGGTTAGAATCGGAAAATCCTGACCAAAAATCCAAAATGGTAGAAAATTTGTCAAACTATGTCGAATTAAATGTTTTTTTGGGTCGCTGATTTCAAATTTGTACTTTATATTTCAAAAAAACAAAATGGCGGCCCGAAAGTAACCGCTTTTTGCGATAAAAGCAACTTTTTAAAAATCCAAATTACCTAGAGTATTCATATTTCCTGTAAATAAGATTTCAATTAATACTCTCCTCGAAAGGGAAATGGCGGACCGGCAGCAACCGCATGTGAACCATTTTTTCGCGATAAAAGGTACTTATCAAAATTAGAGCATTGATATTTTCTGCTTATATAATTTCAACTAAATGTTCTTATCGAAAAAAACAGGTGGAGAACCGGAAGTAAAATGTTCTTAAAAAGCTACATATTTTGATTCGAATAAGATTATTTATATTTTTCATTAATAAGATTTTTATCTAACTCCCTGAAGAAATGGAGGGCCAAAAGTAAGAACTTTTTGGAACCTACAATTGCGCAACGTGTCTTCAGTTAAGTTACATTGGGTTACTAAAATTATTTTGTGTTAAAAATTAATCGCAGAGAACCTCAGTTAAGTTGGATTAGGTCAACTAGTATAAAATAAAAAATATATATTTCACGGAACATTGAGACACCCTATATTTCTCCTTCCCCTGGTCAATAGTGTGCACCAGGTATATACATTTCCCCCCTTGGTTGGGACTTACTATTGTATTGGGGATGGACACCTGCTTTGACGCAGGTACAGTTAGAATTGCCCCGAGAACGCTCTATTGGGCACGCCTTTCTATTTTTGCATATTTCACTGAAATGAGCAGTTTCGAGCAGCCAATTTTTATGAATTTCTTATTCCTCTAATATTTCCCACATGTTAAATTGTGAATTAGTGTTAGTGATCTGTAGAGACAAACTATTTTCCTACTTTTCTTTCGCTACTTTAACATGCGCGTTTGTATTAGCGCAGAGTTAACATTTAATTTCCATAATAAGAAATACAAAAATTTGAATTTCAATGCATAGATAATATTTTACATCCCTTCAAGAGTAGCCTCCATTTCTTTAAGTCGGAAATACACCTTGTGGTAACAAAAATTCACAACACGCGAACGTTGAGTGTTTCGGGACCGATTTTCGTACCGTTACGCACTCGAAGGTGGCCAACTTCCGACTGAAGTAGAACGGCAGGTATAAAACCTAGGTAGCTGTCGTTTCAGTATTACACGCAGGAAACCCTGCTTCACAAAGCTATATGAATTAAAACAGAATATAACGAACTTGGTTTTTCGATTTTTGGCCAGAATTTTCCGATTCTAACCCACTGTGCGGCGCAACGTTAAGAAACTATCAATAATTCACTGTTCTGCATTCTGAAATTTTTTTGTCGCTCCCTAATATTTTTTTTGTGTCTATTGTAATGTGCTTAAATCAAATATGAGCTCGGTTTTTACCCATCACCCATAGGTTTTTAGAGAAGGAAAGAAGCATATAAAATATGAGAAACCGAAACCATAAGCAATCTAGGGAATTTTCGAGGATTATAAAAAAAAACAAAATCACTTTTTTACAAAATATAAGTACCTACTTCATTTTGTATCGAAAAAATGTATAATACAATCAATAAATTATTTTGTTGTCTTTTTTCGTTTTGTATTCGCCGAGACCAGTTTCACGTTTGAAGGCCCAACAGTAGTCCGCTAACATGTTTGTGGTCCATTTTCCACTATACCGCTTCGCCTTGAGTAATTTGCTGGTGAAATCTTTACCGTGTTCGTCTGAAACTGCGCCTAAATTGTCATGGACGAATTCCAAATGGGAGTGAAGAAAATGCAGCTTAAGTGACATGTGGCAACTTAACATCTTGTAAGATTGGATAAGTTCTTCAAGTAGATCTTTGCAGTTCTCCGATTTCTTGTTACCTAGGAAGTTGCCACATACATTTTTGAAGGCAGTCCACGCCCTTTATTCTTTTCTCAAAGGTGTGGTTTCAAAATTTTCGTCTTAAAAAAGTTCTCGTATTTGCTGCCCAACGAACATTCCTTCTTATAGCTTTGCCTCACTTATACGCTCGAATTTCCGTCTCAAATAAAGAAAAGCATTTCGGCTGTAACAACATTTTTTGTAAGCCCTAGTTTTATGTGCAGAGAAGTTAAATACATTGTTTACTGATCTACTAAGGGTTCATTAAGGACCTTTTTCAGACCGGGCACAATGTTTTCAGGTAACGGCCATTCTTTAACGACATAATGTTGGTTTCTAGCTCTGCTATCCCATTCGCATAAAAAACAACAATATTTAATGTAGCCACTCTGCGGTCTTGTAAGTAGTGCAACAACTTTTAGATCGGCACAGATATTCCATTTATAATATTCGTATTTTATACTTTGAAGTAATATACGCATGTTCTCAAACGTTTCTTTTATATTTACAGCATAACCCACGGGAACAGATTATGACAAGTTGTTCGTTAACAATAAAACTGCCTCCATACTTGTCTTCGAAGAGTCAATTAACAGTCGCCACTCGATAGGTTTATAAGAAAGGCCTAAACATGTTGTTGATGTTCTCTAGATTTTGCTACGTGATATGACAATTTACTGGTCAGTGTCAGGGTTACATAGGTATAAATTATTGAAATAACACATTAGTTTGTCGGGGAGGATTTTCATGCAGAACAGTGTAATCTGTTAACTAGATGAACTGTTAACTAGATTAAGTTATCGGTTAACTAGATGAACTTTGTTCAATTATCAAAAATATGTTCCTACATCACAATCGAAAAATTAAAATGAGGGAATCGTATTTCAAATTTAAAACACTTAAATAAAGTAAAATACAAGGTTATCTTAAAGTCGAGGATCTACTTTAAGATCTTATACAGTTTTAGGAAATTGAAATAATAGCAAACATAAATTGGAATCTAGTTGCCACAATAATGGGATTTTAGTGTAGGTCTATGAAAAACCAAAGTTTCGTTATGACAACTACCGACACGAGTGTAAAAACAATTTAATGAATTATTCTCAAAATAAAACTAATCCTTACGTAAATTCAACTTTAAAAAGATGGATCTGCAAATAAGAATAGAATAGATAAGTTTAGTACAAACATATTGTAATTTGATTGGCAACAAATGACAATGAAAACTTAATTTTAGGCCAATTGTGAAATTTTAATATACAAATAGTAGCACTTGTAAAGCAAACAAACCAAAGGGATTAAAAATATTTCTGCCTATTAAGAATTCTCACATATTTTTTTTTAACAAATGAGTGATCTCACTTTAAATTAGAAACTTCCTTGCTAAAAATTAAATGCAAGTGCTCATGGAAACTTTTTTCGTCAAAACCTAAGTTTACGAGATACAGAATGTTACATTTTTTTCGCATAGTTTTGTTGTGTTACATTGACAAATGTAACACAACAAAAACTGAGTTTTGTTGCCATAGATCTGTTGTCATTTTGATATATCATTATTATGAATAAATAGAAACAGTAAAAAACAAACAAATCTTGATGATGCAGTCAATTACGTTGGCCAATATTAATGAAAACTCTTTGTTATTAAGTTTTCGGAAATGGTATTTCCTTTCTCAAGACATTTACTTGCGGTTGCTTATAAAGGACAAAGCGCTTCTTCAAAAGACGTCGAAATATTCCCAAACTTTTGGTTGTCATACGATTAAAATATTATCCAAGTATAATAATTTGACACTACTTTTTTTACTTTAGGCTGATCATGTGATGTTACATACATATTAATTATAATTTCGGATCACGTGTATATATTCTGAACGAGCACATATTTTAATAAAATTTCAAGTTTGAATTCGTTATAAATAAATCAGTGATCTTTCTTTAAACCAAGAAGACTTCAAAACAATTTCAGCAGTGCTAACTATCCAATGTTTTAAATATGTTAGTTTAGATTTTATTTTCTGTTACAAGAAAAAAGAAACAATAATAGTAAAAACTACATTTTTTTCCGTATCGGATTAATTACTTGAGGACTTTTAGTGAAATAGTAACGAACCAATGATCAATGGCGAATGATGTCTTGTTTTTATTGTCATTTATCTATTAAGTCGTTAAGGTTAATGAGGAGGAAGTCCAAGAGACGCCTCAAAAATTTCGACGACTATAAAAAGTTGTAAGGCTGTAATCTAAAATTATTTTGCATAGAGATGTCTCTCGCATATTTGCGATTCAGTTGAAACTTAGTGAAATGTAAAATTACGTCTAGATGTGCAATTTAGTGGTGCGCGCAGGCTATTAGATGCTTATCTTATAGCACGCGGTACTATCTTTCTACATTTTAGGAACGCTGATGAGCGATGATATGGTGAAAAACAGTTTGAATGTTAGGTCGCCTTAGCACTACACGGGTGTGTCGTAACAGCTTTTAAAACTTGTTTGTAGGAAAGACCTTTATGGCGCCGCATTTTGTCCAGATAATCATGTTGCGTTATGCCGATGTTTTATTAAAGCGTAACCAGATTGCCAGTTGGGTGAAAAATACGTATTTTTATTAAGAGATATGGGGTAAATGCGGACAAAAGTCTGCACCTAGTATTTTAATTTGAGTGGATTACACAGGTCTACAAAAAAAAAGTTCTGTCTTTGCAATCAGACCCATCATTTCCTATGTATTTTGATGCACTGAAACCAAATTTGGCAAAAAAAAATCTACCGCATCAGTTTTTTTTCTACACCCTCATATAACCCTCATAAACTCTAATGGAGGAAATTTTTCGAAAAAATTTCTTTAACTATTTTTTATGACCTTTATTTTGGTTTTTTGGTCGCTGATCACGAATCTGAAGTCAAGAATAAATTTCGACTTAATGGCAGCTGTCAAATTTGACTAACAAGTAAAAAGTTGATATTAAATGCATATTCCTACTTTTTTTAGGATGTTAATTACTATTTTGTTGTAGATGTTGTTATATTTGTGAAGGACTACTTGGATCTTTTTATTTATATCTATTTTGTTCTTTTTCTTGTTTTGGTTTTTGTAATATACCGGGTGGACCATTTTAACCTTTTAATAGGCAATAACTCGGCCGGTAAGCGAGAAAATAAAAAAGTTGTATACAGAAGTTGTTGGGCAAGGAGGGGGAAGTACGACCGTAACCTTCTTGACATCGACGTTGACCTTGAGGGTTATTTGAAGGTCAAAACAATTTTTTCAAATGGAAACAACTATTTTTGACCCCGGATTTGAAAAGAGCGGCAAATTTTACGTCCATAATGGTACTTATCAACAAGGTCATGGCAAGGCAAATTCCAATCTCTATCCCGAGCTAGCCCTCGTTATTTAACAATTTTCGAAAATTTTACTTTTATTCGACCTTGCCATGACCTTGTTGACAAGTACCATTTTGGACGTACAATTTGCCGCTCTTTTTCAAATCCGGGGTCAAAAATGGTTGTTTCCATTTGAAAAAGTTGTTTTGACCTTCAAATAACCCTCAAGGTCAACGTCGAGGTCAAGAAGGTTACGGTCGTACGTCCCCCTCCTTGCCCAAGAATTTCTGTATACACCTGTTTTTATTTTTTCGCTTACCGGCCGAGTTATTTCCTATTAAAAGTTAAAATGGTCCACCCGGGATAACAGTTACAAAAACCAAAACAAGAAAAAGAACAAAATATATATAAATAAAAAGATCTAAGTAGCTCCTTCACAAATATAACAACATCTACAACAAAATAGTAATGAGCATCCTAAAAAACGTAGGAATATCCATTTAATATCAACTTTTTACTTTTTAGTGAAATTTGACAGCTGTCGAAATTTATTCTTGACTTCAGATTCGTGATCAGCGACCCAAAAAACCAAAATAAAGGTCATAAAAAATCGTTAAAGAATTTTTTTCGAAAAATTTCCTATTTTTAGAGTTTATGAGGGTTATATGGGGGTGTAGAAAAAAACTGATGCGGTAGAAAATTTTTTTGCCAAATTTGGTTTCAGCGCATCAAAATACATAGGAAATGATGGGTCTGATTGCAAAGACAGAACTTTTTTTTTATAATATGCATATGCATTTATGATAATGCATACATCCTGGAGTGGGTACTGGAACCTTAAAAGAAGATCTCTAGTTTTAATCTTCTCCTGAAGATGCCAACTTAGTTGGCGAAACGCGCGTCGAGAAAATATAGTAGTTCGGTGTTTTGTGGAAAACGTACAGTTTCTTTTTTTCCATTATAATGCATAGTCAGCAACGAAAGCCATCATTACAGCCCGTAGGTTTATAATAGATTCCAGGACCGGAATCGCTAATGGCATATTGTTATAACGAACAGCGTGGCGTGGAGCATTAAATAAACAATTTTGCGAAACTGGCCTTTAATGGCAGTGAACTGCGTTGTACCGTGTGTGACAGTGTACTAACGTGCCACGTAAAAACAGATGTGTTTCAGCATGTTGTTACAGACAAACATAAAGCTCGTGTAAGTGACGGTGTGAGTGCGCGAGACAGACAAAGACAATTTAACTTGGACTTAGTCAAAATGACGGCAGCGTGTAATATTCCATTCGCCAAATTAGATCATCTCGAGTTCAGTTCAAGTTGTCCAGAACGCTATGAGTGGAAAGTACGTGAAGTTAGTTTACCTGCAGAAACAACTGTTATAGACGATTTTACATAGCACTGTATGAAGACATAAAAAAATATCGTGTCGGAATTGCACGATAAACCTATATGGCTTAGGGGGAAAAAAAAAGGGGGGTTAAAGGGCCAGAACATACCCAGCGTAGTGGTTGATGGACTGAATGAGGCAAAAGCCATGAAAGTGAATTTGAAAGCTTCAAGGGCATATACTAATTTAATCCACATCACATGTTTGGCACACGGGTTTCACCGATTTGGCGAAACTGTTACTCTAGTGTTGACAGCCTTGAATGTGATACGGGTATTTGTAAAAGCAACGTCCAGAAGAAAAACGTTTTCGGACGTTCTACCAAGGACACTACTATCTGCGTAACCTATTGTGACTCGTTGGGGCACATATGTACAGGCTAGCTATAACTAACAGGCTCTAGAGCTGAACTCATGAACATGTGGAACATTTATTGATAATTTATGGAAACTCAACTGGTGGTGGCAATACGGACACGTTATAACATCGGTTACTGTGTGTATGTAAATTCTGCGTCTTATGATTATCGTTCCTCACGATAGTTACAGATAGTTACTGCCGATTAGTTACAACAATCACCAGATTGTTGTAGCCTAAGATTGGGTTGTGCGTGAAAAAATTATTTCAAGTGAAACGACTTATACAAACAAGTAAATTTGCGATGTTTTCAGAAAACTGTGAATAACGAAAATATCAAATCCTTTTTCAAAGTTCTAGGAGGCATTTTGGAAAATTTTGAAATCACTGTCCATTAAATAGTATTGATGTACTGTTCATTGAAAAACAATGAAACAATGAAATGTCCATAAACCACAGCGAGTTCTAGAGGGATAATAATCCCTTTTTTTGTCATGTATTGTGTAGCGTAGGGTTTTATGAATTTTTATGATATTTTTGAAAACTTTAAATTTTTATGAATAGGATTTTTTTTTCAAAATGGCTCAGAGTCAGATATATACCCTGAAGATTTCCCTTTAATATGAGTCCAAAAACTTTTAAAATGATTTAATACTTTCGGAGTTATTTTATAAAAATATCGCAATTTTGCTTTTGACATTCTATGTCTTTATTATGGGCCCCTGGAAAATATTGCGATCTGCGTCATGGTTTTGCGTCACGTCACGCTCTCTGGGCGGGACCCATGGGTTTTTTTAAAAATAAGTTATAAATATAAGTAAAATAAATAAATTTGTTAAACAAAACCACTTATCTTTTGATTTATATCTCAAATAATTGTTTTCGAACGACAAAAGGAATGTTTTTTGCCTTTAAGTTGAACAAAAACCAAAAGAACTATGATTTTGAAGCAACCTGCTACTAAAAATTATCTCATAGTTTTGATTGCGTTATTATTGCAAAAAATTGTTGATTAACATTTTCTAAAAGACCAAATTTGAAATTAACATAAAATTTTGGCTACATTTTTTCGATAAAACCATTAATTTTGTTGTAATACACTAAAAACGGTCAAATTTGCGGTGAATTCAACTTTGGCCTCGAATAACTTTTGAACAAGTAGACCTAGCAAAAAATCATAAAAGACCTTTTTTTATATAGCGTTCAATTCTCGAAAAAAATTTGTTAAAAATGTTTCCACATAATACACTATTCGCTAGCAATAAAAATCAGAAGGTGCAAAAAAAATGCCCATGTTATTCTTACGGAAAATAGAAAAGTGCGATGCGGACTATCTTAATATTAATATTAAGAGCTCAAATTTTAACTGGGTATTTTTACAAAACGGAACTTTTAAGCCTGTTTGCAAAAAAAAAAGTTTTAATTTTTTTTTTTTTTGAATCACCTAATGTACATACTGGGTCCAAAAATGTGTGCTGCAACGTAGGGCTCGGCACTATTAAACTCTATGATAATGAAAGTATAAACCGTATTTTTTAAGCGCCTTGTAAATTATATACGAGTGTATTTCTTGCCCCTGCGTACCCACGCCACTGACCGATCCTGCCCATGTGCCGGTACTCGCCGATTCCCTTACGGGAGCGCTGGATAGTTAAATTCAATTTCACATGCGGTAAGACGGAATTTCCGAACCCTAGTCATTATTCATTTTTCATAAAGTGAACATACATATATTGACATAGTACATCATAGAAGTTTAGTCAATGAAAAGTTTTAAAAATTGAGGTTAGGATAGTCTAAAAAAAGTTAGTCTAGTTGGATTATTATGTAGTTATACGATATACGTATTTTTTCTCATATATTTATGTTTTTTTAAAATATCAATATTTGATTCTTTGAGTTAGAAATTATAATAATTTTCTTTTTTTAACTGAAATCTCCTATTTTGAAAAAAATATATATTTCTGAAAGCAAATCAGAATTATGGAACAAACCGGTTTTCCAAGCACCAATTAAAGCAAAATCCAACATAATTCTTATCAATTCAGTTCAAGCGTAATACAGATCATGCCTAACAAAATGTATATGTGTTTGGATATAACCATTTCAAGTTACTAGCATGTTATAGTTAACAGTTCATAACGACCTCTTGCGCTAAGAGAGTAAAGAGGAGATGATGAGGCAATATATTTCCTCTTTTTATGATCAAGCTTAGCATGTTCTGATTCATAAAGTAAAGCAGATATGAAATTAACGAAAGTAGTGATGAAAACATACCATCAGAACGACCGTTAAAGTATAATCATGAAGTAGTCTTTACTAGGTATTATATACTATTCTGCTAAACATTGACGAATTCGTATTGTTGTGACCTTTAAATTTCTCTATCCAGATTTCAGGAATTTTGTCAATGAAGGCAATTAGAAAATGAAAGTACCTACTTTCTAATCTAATTACAAGATTACACACATAATTTTGTTATTAAAAAAAAAAGAATAATTAACGGTTGTGAATAAATTCATAAACAGAAAAACAAACCAATCCTAGGTAAAGTCTTTTGTTTTGAAATGTTTGCTTTTGTATATCATTCAAATCAAAATTTCAAATTTCAGTTCAAAATTTATATTCCATTATATTAGACATTATTTTGCCATCAAAATACTGATATTTTCGTCGTTTTCCCTCTCCATTTTCTCTCTTGGCCATTTTTCTCTCCGCTATTTCGATTATTAAAAACTTATTTTTTATACAGTTTCTTTAAAGAAGGAGGTGGACGCTAGATATTAAACACCCCAGTTATTCTCATAATATATATAGATAACATAAAATAATAGGGCACGTAACAGACAAGTGATGAAAATAACATCTTAAGTAACAATAAAAACGACAGGAAATAAGACAACAAAAATGGTGAACTTTATTTTTTATAACAAGTTTCAAAAAATTTAAAACATTAATTTTCATCCAATAAACCTTTCATTAACATGTGTAAGTATTCTAAACTATGTCGGCAGTATACTCTTCATGAGAGTTAATTCAATCAGAGTATGCATATTTTTGTAAGAATATGTCAATATGTGCGTCTATACAGGTACAATATGTGCTTCTATACATGCACAATATGTGCGTCTTTACAGGCACAATATGTGCGTCTATACACCGTGGACAAAGTCAGACCTTCGGTCTGGAACTTGGAGTAAGTAATTCGCTGGTTAAAGGGAATAACTACTGGCCAATAATACTACACCGTTTACGGTGATCACCGTGAAGGGCGTAATGTTATTGGTCTGTAGACCTTCCCTCTAACCAATGAATTACTTACATCAGCTTCCCGACCGAAAGAATGGCTGTGCCAACGGTGTATGTATTCAAAGAGTATTTTCCTAGCCGCTAAAGAGGTTAAATATAAAAAATACTTTTAGGTTATTCACTATTCGTATTATTTTTTGTACAAGGATCGAACGTCTGTAAAACAGGTTTGGGCGCAATTATTTCAACAGCTAGGTGTTTTAGTTTGCCAATTAATGACTCAAATATGACTTAAATGTCTGTTATATTAGATTTTGCTGACACACGACAATGATCATCTCATCTCACGATCATCATTCTTTAATATCGCGACAACAATAGTCCAACAGCATAAAGCAGAATATTACGAAGTAATTTACACATATTAAACGTATTCAAATGTACTGATTCAAACGTATTTACGAGTATTCTAAGCTGATAAAAATCGCGTTTTCGTCAGATATGATCTTGATCATATACGAAACACCATTTTGAAGATTAACTATCACTGACATTTCATCAGACCTAATAATAAAAAATTATATACCGATCGAAAAAAATCCGTAGAAAGTTCCGTAGGAAAAACATCGGCTATTAGGCTTGATTTAACAGTTGCTGACGGTTTCCGGAGTGTTAGTTTCAGTCGTCCAATTATACAATTAGGTTTGGTTCAGCAGAAATTCTTTAACGGGGTATTGCAGGTTATTTTGCAGTTTACAAGGTATGTAGTTAACGGGATATTTAAAGGGATACATGTGTGTACGTATTTTGGTTTTGTTCAAAAGCCGTATTTTTTGTAATGAATACAATAATAGAAGGAGAATAATTTTCGCCACATATTATTCTTGTTGGGAAGACTAACTAATATTTAATTTTTTTTAAGGTTTTTCCGAAAATTCACTTTTAGTGCTTAGATAGATCTTGCTATCGTCTTTCTTTAAAATCGTTTATCATTGAGCGAGAATAGAGAAACGAAAATTTACTTTTTTTATAATGGAAATACCCCAAATTATATTCACATATGCAGGGAATTTGTTCAAACTATGTTCTTCACTGACAAAACAGAACAAGCGGGATGTGCTAATTGTGGCAAAAAGTACCAGTTAAAATTTCTAATATAAAAGTATATCATATTTCCATAAATGTGTACACAAGTCATCTACAAATATAAGACATATACGTTTCATTTCTTTAGGTTGTTCTCAAACAATTCTACGAAATATTCCTTTGAATAATCTTTTGCAAAAAAGAAACCGTCATTGAATGACGATATGTTTGACTCATATTTTGTTTTTATTTTCACAATCTCACAGTTTCTTAATACTCTAAGTCACAATTAATAATAATAATAATAATAATATCTCGTCTGTGTTTATTAAAGAAATATACATTTATACATTGGTACTTGTATATCTCATTTAATTAATTAACAAATCTCATTTTCAAACAAGAAGTAATGATTTTATTAATCTTATATCAATTTCTTTGCTGTTACTAGAAATTCGCTTACCATAAGCAAACTATTTTGATCGGTTCCAATAATTTGCTCATGAATTGGAAAAGTTAAAACACTAATGGCCGATTGCTTGATCTTTGTGATGATAGTTGAGTAGCCAACAACTGTATCTAACCTCGCGGTACTCTTTTTTTTAACGATTTCACCAACAGATATTTTCAATCCAGTAGTTATCTTTGTATATTTAATCTGTATATTTTTATTTTTTTTAAAATAATATAAAAATATTAACAGTATCCCTGGTAACATTCCATATATTACATTAGTGTTATACTTTCAAAAAATCTACTAATCTACGGTTTATGCAAACGGACAAGATACACGGACGGATTAATTTAAATAGGGAACAATATATTTTGAGCACTATAAACTGTGTTCCATTGCAGGAGCATTTGAAGAGATTTAAAAAATACCAAATGGTCATAATTAGCCGATTTTTCATATAAGTTACTATCCCTTTACTATTTATAATTGCGTTTGTGAAATTACCTTGCTCAATAAATTATTATCTTGCACCTCTACTTAGGCAACTTTTTGGACAAATACAAGAATTTCAGAAAATTAGAAAACAATGTGGGAATGGCGTCAGAAGCTAATTTGGAAATCTTTAAAACTGCAATAGTTTGGTCAGATTTTTAATCATGAGCGGTTGAAGAAAATGGTATTTTTTCTTTAGAAAAATGTGTTTCATAAATTTTTTTTGTGATTGGAATCCTTGTGAGGGAAAGCAACAACCCTTTTCCTGCACAAATCCACAATATTAATAAATTTAAAGGCATACACTTTTTGTCCATTTTTATAATTTCGTCGGCAACCAGGAACACAACATACAAGCGGCATGTTTGAGTTAGTGATACCGACAAACAAAATGCAAATACTGGAAAAAAGAAACTGAATCAATTACATCAGTCTAATATTAAATTTTTTGATGCCCTGAACACTTAAACCAAGAAAACTTGAAATAGAAGAACTATTTCAAAAACACGCGCAAACGAATTAGAACGGGCAAGTAATAAACTGTCCTTCGCCGCTTTGTTCCACTAGCAGCTAGCACCTTTGACTGCTTACGTCACAGAATATTACGTCAGTGCACTCGGGCCTTCTTTCTCAAGGTAACGGCTCAATGCGTTTCGGTTTATAGAATGCTAAAACGTGCTTTACTTTGAAACATTAATTAAATGCTCATGTGTCCCTATACTTATTCGCTGCGAGTATGTACACGGCGCGCAATTTTTTTAGCCGAACGCTCTCCTCGAAAAGGCCAATCTAACGAAACAGAGAATGGGCGTGTACCGATTCGATTAAAATGGAAATTGGATGTGTCATAATCCGGCGGCGGTTCGCGAAAAACGCAGCTGAATACCAGTAGCCGGGTAATTATACGGATCAAAGATCGAGACGCATTATGTATCTTCTGTTGCAGGGAGCAGAGCAGAAGACTCGTGGGCGAAGGAGCTCGCGTATACCCTTGGAGGACCCGTAGCCTGTCCCAGAAGTGAGCAGCGACCGCCGACGCCGACGTTGATGTAGAGTAGTACAAAATGCGTACCGCTCTCTTGGATCTATTCCTATCATCTACCAATATCAAAAGGAAATATTAATTATCACTAGCGCATTTGTTTTAAAACAGTTTTTATTTCGGAATCAATCTATTTCTACGAGGAGTTCAAAAATTAATATCCATGCTTCTTTGTTCAAATAATAGAAAATGACGATGATGAATGTGTTGGTCAACGTTGATTGAATGATAGAAATGTTTCAAATGCCACTTCATTTTGAAAGCTGGATGGTATTTTGGATAAAATATGGTAGCAAGTTACAGATCTAACGTATATAAATCAGGCATTTTGAGATACATATGTACGAGCTCAGCCACATATGTATTGGACCAACGAAATATATGACCTGATATTATATTTTCATATTGTTATTTAAACAGTTAAACAAAAAAGTAGCTTAAACAAAATAACTAAGTTTATTTGGTACTATGTGATGTTTTCGGTGCTCCAATATATATGCGACTGGGATCGTATTTATTGTTACTGTTTTATAGACATTTACCTGATATTTTTGTTCGTATGAACCAATTAACATTAAAATAACTTGACATTTAATTCCGCCAATACTGTACATACAATCTGTCTGATAATAATCACCAACTTTCTAACGCATTTATTTAACAGAACTATTTGTTCTGTACTACAATTAGTACTAGTATTGAGGCATTTTTCAATGTACGTAATGTGATGGTGAAAAATGAGAATTCCTTATACAAACATATTTAAACATGGAAGGATTTACCTTGTTTACCACAGCGCTTTTTTATTATGTTTATTATGTTTATTACCACAGCGCTTGTCTTAAATTTCGTGAAAATGCCTCGTGCTATTAAAACTCTACATATCAGGTTGAATTTTAGTGCGTTTTTAGCATGACCAATTTTCAAACACTTATGTTGTTTTCTGAGACCTGTCTAATTTATTATGATTTTTTATTCATACAGATTGTTTCTTAGCCCTGTCTTTGCCAAAAAAAATTTAAGGACATAAATTGACAACTTCTATATGTATAATGTTAAAATGGTTTGTAGTTCTTTTTGAACCAAGATTATTATTATTATTTCATTTTTTGGCGCACTGTATATAGTGTTTGTAAAGATCGCAACATTTTTGAGATACGATAGGACTGCTGAATATGTCGAATCTGTAGAATGGAAACATGTATTTGAGATACTTTAAATTCCTTTAAAACCCTATAAAAAACCCATATACCTATATACCAAAAATTTTTTTTTTCCCAAAGGAGAGGTTTTGTTTGGATTGTTATCTTCCAATAAAATAAAAAAAGTTATAAAACATAATAATTTTTTAAAAATTTGTAGAAAAAATATTCATCTGTTTTGTTCAGCTTAATTTGTTATCTATGAAATATCTAGGCTTTGTGCAGCTATTTTGAGCATACGACGACGTAAAAAAATATTTATGATAATAATGTAATAATGTAAAAATACTTAGCACTACACTAAGATTATTTGGAAGAAATAGAATTTCTAACATCAGAAGTGTACCTACTCCATAGTAAATATGAGCTAAAGTATTAAGATAGTCATCTAAGGAATTATAAACGATAAACTGAACAAAAAAACACAGATATTTTTGCCAATTATTTTAAACCATCCCATATCATAGAAAACTTAAATATATTTTTACTGTGAATTCACTTTTTCAAAAATTAATGGTAGCATAGTTATTAAAGTACATAAAAAATGTAGTAGGTAAGTATGTAGTAATATTTTATGATAAATAATTTTAGAAAATAAGCAGAAGACTGGTAGTAGTACTAAACTAAAGTCATTCTAAGTTAATTTTAAATGTGAAATAGGAACATATTTCACAAGCCAATAATTGGAATAAAACAAAATCATAAATGTGTACACATTTTTTCATGAATCAAGAAAAGCATCGAAACTTGTAAAATTTGCAAGCACAGTAACAGATATAATTTGCTTAACTTCCCATGCCAAGTTTACATTGTATTTTGTAGATGGATCTGTATTGTATTTGTATGGACCACAATAACAGTCCACCTCGACGTTTTGAGGTTAGTTTTGGTGGTGTTGTCATTACATTGCTGAATGTACGCATTTAAATTATGTCCTCACACTGCCATAATTTATTACATAACAATGATCTTTGTACGAACCTTTCGAAGATGGAAGAAATAATTAAACACTCAAAAATGTCAAAACAAAAGATCAGAGGCCATTTTCCTCACGTTTTTTTTTACTAGGCCAACTTTGATGACGTTTTTATTTTGACACATGATTGCGCAGACGGCCAAAACGCACAATATATTGCCCAACAATTTTTTAATTGATTTTTTACAACACTTTTACAACTCCCTATCTCATTGACATGTTAGTTTCGAAAATAACAAAATAGGTAGAAATTACTTCAGAAAATTATGAATCTGACCAAGGGTATTAATGGTCAATATCAAAAACATTTCAGTAGTGTATTGGAATGATGCAGTTGTCTTGATTCATGAAAAATATTATATTTCCAAGTTTCCTAATTAGATATCAAGTGAAATATCATGCCTGGTGCTATTATGTCATAATTAAAATTTAGAATAAGAAGATCCTACCAATAATGGCACGTTAAACGTTTTCGGAGAACTATAAATATGGAGCTGAAAATTTGTATCTGGGAATTTCGGGGGTGCTCTACACATCTATATCTCTAAAATGAACGGTTTTCGAAATATTTCAATTTTAAGAAAAAAAATTGAAATTGTAAACCCTAGAAAAAAAACTAATAATTTTCGCAGAGGTTAAAATTTATGGTTCTATTTTTTTTACCATATATGTAGGTAGTAGGTATGAAAGGCTGAGCTTACTGTCAATAATTCTAGACATACGGAAAAACCTACAGGGTGCTCAAAATGCAGGGTCAAACTTGAACAAATTTCTTGAACTTGAACAAAAAGTCGTTTATTTTAAACGCATTTTAAAACCCCCCCCTTTTTTTTTTCTCCCCTTTTAAATCAATACAAAAATTTTTTCAATCCCAAATGTACCTATTTCGATATTATTTATTATTTCAAATGTGTAGAGCATCCCCGGAAACCCCCAGACATCTTCCGAATTAAACTACTAATTATCCAAAATCATTATTGTCTAGTGTATATATGCAAGTTTTTTTATAATATACCTATTTATGTAATAGCTTTCAACTAAAAGTTACTTAAAGAGTTGAACGTGCCATCAGCGGCCAGCTGTTTTAGACTGTACATTTTTTGTACGTAATATTTTTATTTGCAGCTGCTAATCCATAAGCTATATAATGTATATTATTATTTACGTAATGTATTGGTTTCTTATATTCGGGATCGTACAACTACATGTCTTTTTATCTATTCTAAATCTAAGATTCTAGATGTGCCATTTAATTTTAATCCTAGGTTAAATGTGCTAAGTTCCATTTCTGACATATGTAAGTTTAAGTTTAATAATATGCGGATGAATGTACCTTTAAGGTGGATTTATATTATCCGGTCAGACACGGTGCGGGAACGTAGCGTTAACGTTCCGACAAAGAAGGGAGACGTTTATATTATCAGTACTATTTATATCTCTCGTCTTCAGACATGTAGATATATTGCAAGAACACAGTGAACTCTCGTTAAGAAATAATAGACGCATATCCTGGCAGACAAACATTCTTCTCAACAATGACGGACGGTATGTGTATGACACGCAACGTGCCTGAACGGAACCGATTCGCTAAATATACATACTTCTGTAAGAAATACATAAAAGGTGATTCAATTTGGATTTCCACATAAAAGGTATTAAAAAGAACACGGAGAAGTTGAAAAATATAAAAAATATTTATTTATCCTTTGAGGTTAGTTCATTACAATTATGCATGAATGATCATATCATGTAAATGACCGCCGCGGTTCACGTGGCATGACGTAATCCGTTTTTGAAAATTTTCGACAACTCTGCGGCACAAATCAGGTTCTATGCCGGCTATTTCGCGTCTGATCTCCTGTTTCAGATCTGCAATGGTGTTCGGTTTATTCTTGTACACTCTGCTTTTCAGATACCCCCAATGGAAAAAATCTGCGGGGGTTAAATCACATGAGCGCGGCGGCCAATTGATGTCGCCGTTACGTGAAATAATGCGACCTGGAAACTTGCCGCGCAGTAATTATATTGTTTCTCCTGCTGTGTGGCAGGTGGCACCATCCTGTTGAAACCAGAGATTTTCGATATCCATAACTTCCAACTGGTCCCAGAAAAAGTCTGTTCTCATGTTCCGATAGCGAACGCCAGTAATCGTAACAGGGTTCTCCGCATGATCCTCGAAAAAAAAATGGGCCAATTACGCCTCCGGACCAAAAAGCACACCAAACAGTCACCTTTTGAGGATGCATTGCCGTTTGAACAATCTCTCTTGGATTTTCCACTCCCCAAATTCGGCAATTGTGCTTGTTTACGAAGCCACCAACGTGAAAATGTGCCTCATCGCTAAAGATGATTTTCATTCCAAAATTTACACCTTATTCTCGTATCCATTCTGCAAACACACGGCGCTGTTGATGGCCTTGAGGCTTCAATTCCTGTGTTATTTGGAGTTTGTATGGGTGTAACTGCAAATATTTTGTTAAAATTCGCTGTGTAGTGGAATACGTAAGGCCCACTTGCTGCGATCGATAACGAATCGATGTGTTTGGATTTTCGGTCACACTTTCGCGAACAATGGCAATATTTTGTTCCGAACGACCTCTACGAGCATGCCGAGGGGTTTTGATGTTAGCTACGGATCCAGTTTGCTCGAATTTTTTGAACACATTCCAAATTGTCTTCTCAGAAGGTTGATTTTGCGCGCCAAAATATTCACGTAAAGCACGAAATGCACGTTTCCTAGATCAGCCATTTTCATAATAGGCTTGGAGAAATTTAACACGTTGTTCGGTCGTATATTGGTCCATGACTATTTTTGTTTATGTTTCTAGTTTACAAATCTGACGTTACCGTTGACAAATACAGTGGCGTATCAAAAATATTTTAGATTGTAATGTGGAAACTCAATTTGAATCACCCTTTATAAGAATGTTTGTCTTGCTGGACACGTAACGTTTCCGCATCGTGTCTGACTGGATAATATAAATCCACCTTCATACAGTTCAATCAGTCACAGACGAATGTTATAGAGGGTGCCAGTTAATTTTAAGGTAGGTAAAATTTTAGGTGTAAATAAAAATTGTCTGATGTGTTCTTCACACCTGCGAATTACTTATTGAAAAAAAAAGTATGCTTCAAAAATTTTACTTTTATAGCCCGAAAAGCAAATCAGAATATTAGGTAAAATATTAGTAAACAGATGGTTAGGTTGTACATACAGTCTGTTCATAAATTCGCCCACTCCCTACAAGAAAATAAAAGGAGTTTGTTTGAAAATAAGGTGATTATTTTATGGACAAACTGTACATATGTAAACTAAATTGTATTCGCCGAATATGAAGAGAGAGGTTCATTAAGTGAGACAGACGCAGACATTAGCTTGACGTTACATTCTAGCTCTTGGCTTTCGCACTGTGGGAGCTCAATTCTCATAGCGAGAAACATGCGAGAAACGTATTAGAAGTCGTTCTCTGAGTGTGACGTGCTTGATAGGTGTGTCTTTTGCGTTTTATTCTATTCTTAGGTTAGGTATTACTTCCTTCCCTTTTTCTCTTCTGGCTACTAAGTTCAGTTTATATATTGTATATTATATACAGAAACACTTACATATGTTCCATTCCGGTAGGTATAGTAATCTCCGAAGTACTCACTAAAGATTTAAGAAGTCTCCAGTCTTGCGTTTATTTGCTATGCCGGTTACTTCCAGTTATTATCGCTTCGTTTAGTTATGATATGAACTTTAGATATGAACTAACAGGAATAACATACTCGTAGTATAATATAAATAACGGCAATCTTCTTCTTCTCTTCATGGATTAATTGGCGTCACAACGACATTGGCGTCATCCATATATTAGCAAGTATTTCTATATATTTCTCGAATGTTAAAGAAGGAAGACATTGGCGTCTTCCATCTCTTAGCAAGTGTTTCTATCTGTTTCTCGAACATTCTAATGATTTGCCTCTGAATATACACCCACACCATCGTTGGAGTTTATAATTTTTTCCTTCTCAGCACATATCCATGCTACTTCTTCTCTAGTCATTTATTTTGTTATTCATGTTATATGTGTATAACTCTATTGTTATAATTTAGTTTCTGAATTGTTGTCTTTACTTATGCATAAAAATTGCATTTCGTAGTTTAAACTTTATGTATTGACAGTGATCCAGGTTTCTCCGCCGTATGTTAAACTGAGGCCATTTTGAAAACTATTTTTTTCTTGATACTTTACTTTCAAGAGATCTAGTAATTATTTTACATACTCTGGTATTTACTCAACTTGGTTAAATTGACTTCAAATTATCAATTGAAGTTGATAACTTGCTGAACAGCGTATTATTAATTAATCCATTGGGTCTAATATAATTGTCTTTGAATATGGTTCCTTCTTTTTTTCTATCTTCTTTATTTCTAATTATCTAATGTTCATCATATATAGCTTTTCTAAGTTAGAAACCTTTATAAGCATTATCGTTATCTTAGAATATTAGCATGTTGCCTAGATGCAGTTGCTTAGTTGTCGATGTTATTAGAATGAGTGTACTATATGCATTGTATGGATATGTACTACATGATATGTACTGTAGCGTTGCCTTACTACCAGTTTATTTTTATCTTCTGAGTATTTTTTTGTGTACAAACGCTGAACAACTTATGCGTATCTATGATATCTATGACCCAACTATTAGTTCTAATAATACGTAACGAACGATGGTTCTAAAAATACGTAATAGCCTGTTAGTTGGTACAATATGTGAAAAAAAGTATGTGTTACTACTCGACAATAAAAGTTGGTACTTGGGTATTTAGTAATTAGCAGACACAAATATCCCTAAAATGGTATATATAGGAAACATTTTATTCTCTTCAAATACTTCGATGCTTTCCTTGAACACTTTCACTGTGTAAAGCCTTAAACTTTTTTTCATTTCGTAATCAATGGTGCGACAGTTATTTGAATTTTCGTTTTCTTCAGAGCGACTTTTTTCGTCGGTATTTTAATCCATAAACGATTTTTTACGGTTTACAATCCGAGATTCTAAATTTATCAACTATTTTTACCTTTTCATTGATCCAAAAAATTCTAAGCTGCTAGTCAGTCGATGACACCGCTTTCGGTTATAATTATAAGAAGTATTTAAGGTGTCGTTGCGGTCATTGTCCAGTGCATTTTCAATGACGACTATTACGACAATGGTTTTTCTGCGTGCTCTTACACTTCATAAATCCAGTTAGTTCAAGTTTTCAAATACTTCGGAGTTTTGTGTTTGCTAGAGATGTGTAGTTCGTGACCGAAAAGTTCGAATGAACTATTCACTTTGAGTGAACTGAACGAACTGTTTCACTCTCTTAGCAGGTTATAGTTCGTTTTGAACTGTTTTTCAGTTTGAAATATTTCGTTGGCCGATAGATTGGGAATCAACAGACCGGGTGGGAAACGTGAAATACAATGGTTTAACAGTGAAACTGAAATATCTAAGTGACGAATGCCGGCCTGTCATAAAAAACGTTTTATTTTTTCAAGGCGGCACCAATGAAACATACCGAAATGGAACATAAATAAATGGACTATAAACAAATAGAAAAACTTCGTATATGATATACCGCGCTGACATTCTGTTGTCAAATTATTTTTATTATATTTTCGATGCCTTTTATTATATTATTTTGAGTTTAGTACAGACACACCACTGTTCAGTCATACTGAAATATTCATGATAAAAATATAGAATAAATATAAATTTAAACAAATTCAGTATTATTTATAAACAGTATAAAATATGTGTAGAAATGCAAATAATAGTTTTTGTGTTTAATGACACTAATGACAACATATGTATTTTTATCAATCATGGTTATGTACTGGGTTCTAGTGTATACCACTGTTGCTTGTAGCTGCCGCTGCCGAAATTTCGGTCCTTGTGCGTTGATTGTCGACTACCGCGTTCGTACGCATCACGTTCGTTTCATCGTTTCACAAGAGAAACGTAGGAACGAAAGAACTATAGTTCGTTTTGAACTGTAAAAAAAGAACTATTCAGTTGGATGAACTGTTTCGGTACGAACTATTCATCGAAGTGAACTAGAATTCCTATCCCTAGTTTGCATATTTCATTACTTCGTGAACGTATATAAGGCCTGCAATCGTGAAAGTGACGTCACATACGTAATTTCTAAAATGATATAGGGTGTTTCCAATATTTTAGAGGGTCAGTTTTCAAGCAATTTTAAGATAGATTTATTATTATAGATAGATTTATTATAAATATGTATGTGGTTAAAACATTTCGTTTCGAAGACATAGGGTACAGGGATACAGTATGTTAAAAATTGTAGTTTTTTCGTATGCTTTCCATAATATTGGTATTTTTTTAAAACTAATTTTTGAAATTTTGTACATGTGCTACACATGTGATATTTAGGTACTAGTAAATGTTATCAAAAGTTCAAATTTTATATTCTTTTGTTATCTTACTTTTTTTTTCATACACTGATAACTTTTATATTAGCAAATGTAAAACTGAGTGAAATTATCATAGGAGGTGGGCATATCGATTGTATGAGTCAATGACAGGTTTCCAGACACTACATCACAGATGCAATAAGATTACCACTATCCATAATCATTCCTACCTACTGACCTAGTTGGTATCTGCTAAGATCAAGGCACTCACATGGTATGTCACTGTTTTCAAATTATTTGGCAAAATATCCCTCTGTATAAGGTACATATACTATTGTTAATAATACTAAGATTAATCTTAACACTGAAGTAGGCTGTGTTAAAGTTGAGGTTTATAAATAATTTTACTTAGCCGTCATGTTTTAAGCGAATAATTTAAAAAATTCCAATGTTACGGAAAATACACGAGACAAAAAATTCAATTTTTCACCCCCTGTATCTTCTAAACGCAACATTTTTGATTATGATTTTTATATTATGATTATGATTTTGATTTTGATTTTTATAAGAACTTTTAAAATTAGTTTGAAAAATTACCATGTAAATATTGGACACTTATTAAGAAACACTCTGTATACTTACATATTTTATATTACGTATTTTAACTGCTTTAACTTTAACATAATATGTAGATTAATGTCTTGTAGATAAATTTCATTTTCATAGTGTCACACAGCATTGGCGTTCCCAGAAATTTTACTTAGGGGGTTGACTATACGTACAAGGCCGGGGAGGGGGGGTTAATCCGGAACACACCCCTCCCTTGGGCATGCTACTGCATACAGGACATTGCCCCACAATGAGTCATATAATTCACGTTTTAGTTAGAAAATAGTAATTCGTATAGTTTCAAACGTATGTGACAAAAATCTCCAGATTTTTTTAATATAATTAGTTTTTTCTAATAATACGAAGTTTTTGTGTCAAAATGATATGATCATCTCAGTCCTAGTTGCTGTACAGCGTAGTTAACCAGCACTAGCTGTGCTGTATCACTGCATTTTTTCTCACAATACTTGTTAATACACTCCTGACTGACTAGCCAATAACATGGGCACAAAGCCAGCCCATCCGTTGGTATATCACTACTCTTAAATAAACAAAGCATCTCCATTACAAAACCATACAATGACCATGGTGTGGGAACCCTTCAGTGGATCGATTCAGTTTCGTCTGTGACTCATAAACTTGTATAGGTAGCACTTAATTACTGTAAACCGATCGTTAATGCCGGTGTGTTTTGAATCGATTATTGAAATTTTAATCAGGAAGTCATATTCAAAGATGATGCCATTGATAGATGCATAAATATATGATTGATATTAACTTTCGATATGGCGAGATTTATAAATTTAAATTCCTAAGCGAATACTTAATGTATTTTTGATTACGATTTATATATACGGATGATGTCAAAAGATGTAGGATAAGGTCTGGTGATGTTTGATTGACAAGTTTGATATACTCGCTACTAGTTTTTAGAGTCTAATTACAAAGTTTTATTAGGCACTTTCGAATAATTACTATACTATCTCTATATTGTTCTAGATGGTTTATTTTTTTTATAGATTACGTCTATACGCTACGCATTAGGCTGAAATATAGCTTTAAGTATTTTATAAATTTTATCTGATATGTATATTGTTCTAGTACATTTTTTAATAAAATATTTAATAATGCAACTTGAATTTCTTTTATTCATTCCCTGTATTATACACGTTCATTAATAATGAATTTGCTAAAGATGAATTAGACTGTCCACAGTGCTATATTTATTTGGTTATATAATGAATAATGACCTACACCAGAGAAAATTTCAAGTTTCTGCTAGATGCAGTAGAATTTTGGAACCCTCTAAGGTTGGTAAGGTTGTTTGTATATATTTAAAGTATTATTCTTAGTACTAACGTTTACTACTTTTCTTTGCTGATTTTTCATTAACAAAATCAAAAAGAGTAAGAAAAACAAAACCAAAAGATATCAGTTTAATAGGTCATAATATTGTACTCTCAACTGATTAAAAAAAAATTGAGAATTTGGTAAACCAAATTATAAACAATGAGTGAATATTTTACACACTAATGGTAATTTTTGGACAGTCACATACTGCTCACTGACTGATCTAAGTATATTCTTAGAATTTTGAATAGTACCTACTTTTTCCATAGCGTAATTCTTTTTTTTTTTTGTAAAACGAATATTCTTTGTAATTGTAAATAATTTTACCAATATTACTTATTTATGAATTACTTATAGATCAGTTTAGTGAAGTTTTATGACCTATTTAAATAATTAGTTCCCGGATTAATAATAATAAAAATACTATCACTCCCACTTTATAAAACACACAACTTTTGAGGATAAGAGCTGGTACTGGTAGCAGAAATAATACATACGATGTCAATGTCTACTGCCAAGAAAGACAGTGGAATTGAAATTACAGAAAATCAAGCCTAGATTTCTTAATTAATAGCATGACTATTATCCATCGGATAAAATGCGCACTATCATGTTTTATTAATATATTTTTTTTGTGTGTGTGTTGGCTGAAAAGAAAGCTGCCGAGGCAGATCTTGGTAATCCTCCAAAAATCAGCTTAGCACCCACGCCTGTTTAGTTAGGCCTTCCGCGTAAATCATTGCTATTAAAACCTTTAATGGATAATAATTATAAAGGCTATTATGTAATTAAAGAAATCACTGCGGTGAGTAATTATTACATTAATATTTCGTTTAATATTCATTACTTCTGCAGTGTTTTTATTAGTCGGCTACCAGCCATTTTAATAACATACCGTTTTGTTTTCAGCATCGTGAGAAAACATTGACATTTCGTTTAGATGTAGTTCAACTTTAATTGTCTTTCTCTCGTTTAGAGAAATTTCAATACGGCATTAGACTGATTCTATTTTATGGCCAAATATCTATGATAATGTCGAGTTAGTTGGAGACATAGTAAGAGTTATCATAAAAGGGACAAAATACATTAAAAACATGTTTATTATCACATTTACGGAACAAGTACGATGAAAAGTCACTGGCTTCATTAAGTCAGTTATATTATAGATATCGCGAAAAACAATGATTTCGCATTTAAAAAAAAATAAAATAAAAAAATGGAGACCAAGCCAAGCAATTATTGCGGTACGGCGTACATTTCTTACGTACCTTTTGTGTTTGTCTTACCCATTAATTATTTTATTGTATACAATTAGCACGTAAAACATGTAAGCCGCTACCGGATTGGCTTACCATACCAAAAGTAATTGCAAATTAACAACATATAAACTAAAATAAATAACAACCATAAATATCGATCTAAAGAAACATGCTTTCAATAACACTAACTAATACAATCATCGGTTTTAAGGCACACAAGTCAGCTGAATTAAATTACTATACATCGTGTACATCACAAAGTACATACTTTTAAAACAGTGAATTACAACATTAAACAACTAAACAATACAAGTATCAACCATTTTGAACATTTTCTTATTTACTACTACTTGGACTAGATGATGGGGGGTCGTGTCACAACGTTTTCGGTTGCCACACGGCCGAAATAAATATTTTACTTTATATATAAGTACAATAGCGATTATGTTTAAAGAAAACGAAACATGTTCAAAATGATGCGTCAAAAACTGCAGTTTCTTCACCTGAAAATGGTGCAACTGTGTGACCACATAATGGATGCCACATAAAAAAACAACAGCTTGTCCCCAGTAACAACTGCGTGTACCTTTAAAAACTCATTACCTAGCTAATACCCCTTCCGGGACGATTTAAATAACTTCTTCATAAAATTATTAATTGATAATTAAAAAAGTTTGTACAAAATATTAATTAACATATTATACTAAATTATATCCATGATAGTCTATGTACAAAAAAAAAAAAAAGAACAAAACTTTACGGCACATTTCAACAATATGGCCGACTGACCAACTGCTTGCTGTTTTCCTTACTGAACTATTTTTTTTTTTCCGTTAGTAAACAAAGAAACTCGCGCACGTGTTGTTCTCTACAAATGCACAATAAAATGCACCTGAAATTATACTAGCACCGTATGGTTAAATAATCTGATTTATAATTAATTTGCTATACTTAATCACTGAAAATTGAGAAAGCTTAATTTTAGGTATCTGCCCTTTGAATCGTATCGAAATTTGCTTTTTTCACTGCTTTTTTCACTACTTTTCAATTGGTGATATTTGCAGCTGACATATTACATAAAAATACTACAAACACACCTCTGATTTACTTTGTTACAAAAAGTACCGTCTGAAATTTTTGTGAACGATTTTCCAACACCCTTACTTCTCTATACCTATATTAGTAATGATCTTTTTTTTATTAAAGTCTATTAACTTAAAAAGATTATAACAACTTATACATAAACATTAGCAACACAATAATACGATAAATGCAATCAGATAAAAGTAGTAGATATTGGATATAAAATAAGAACTCGTTTTCCTTTTGTTATGATAATACCATTACTATTTCAAAGCATGGTTTTTCTTTTCTTACTAGATACTAATCATGTTCCTGAGCTATTTACACAGATACATGACGATGTTAGTTCAGGAACTTTGTTATATACAAATACATATGTATGTATATGCATTAATAAATATGGATATTAATAAACTTACGTCCAAATTAGAATTTAGAATAAGATATTTTAACAAAAAAAATTTGATACAGAAAAATCAGTTGCAAATGCTACTTCATATGCTGCTTGTCCGTCATCATAAGTACTAATTATAGTGTACGTGAAAGCAACATATATAACTGGTCACAAAAGTAGACTCATTTCGGCATTTTGAAAACTTGAGGCTTGGGTATACGCAAAAGTAAAAATTACATGTGTGGATATTCTTTATTTAATATACTTGAATATCAACAATATTTAAAAATATATCTCTATAAATATATCTAATAAATAGCATACTGCATAGTCACAAATAATATTATTGCTTAAGAAAGTATGCAATGAGACACATAAAAGGATTGCCTTGATTGGTGGTAAATAATAAAAATATAAACATTTATAATCAGTACTGTGTTGGATAGCCTTTTGATTTTATTATGCTTTGAAGTCTCTGAGGCATCGATCGGACTAGGTTTTTTGTAAAACCGAGGCTTATTTGGTCCCATTCTTGCTTCAAATTCTGCTCTAATATCTCCTGTGAAATATAAACATGAACTACTGTGTTTCTGTACTAACCGTTTAAGACGCGCCCATAAATGTCTATGGGGTTCATGTCTGGTGACTGCGGTGATGTTTCTAAACGTCTAGGCACACGATATAAAATCCATTCTTTCACAATCTTTGTGCAGTGCTTTGGGTCATTATCCTGTCGAAACAGAAAGTTGTCTGAGACCCAGTTTTGCATCACTAGTTGCTAAATTCTTTTTTAGGATCTAAATACACGAATTTATTCATTATCCCGTCTGTGAAATGAAGATTTCCCACCCCAACCGCGGACATGCACCCCCAAATCATTAAGGAGCCACCACCATACTTCACTGTTGCCTTAAGGTTTTCTTTGTTGAAAGCTTGCCCTGGTTTTTACCATACACGTTTCCGTTGGGATAAACCAAATATTTTTTACATTCGTCGCTAAACAGCACATCATCCCAATAGAAACGTGTATGGCGAAAACCAGGGCAAGCTTTTAACAATGTTAAAGCAGTATTTGCGGTCGATGCCTCAGAGACAGCGTAATACAATCAAAAGGCTATCCAACACAGTACTGATTATAATTTGTTATATTTTTCTTATTGACCACCAATTTAACTGAGTCAATATTTCTGTGTGTCTCATTGCCTACTTCGTTAAACGATAATATTATTTGTGTCTAAGTATGCGACATTTTTTGCAAATATGATATTCCACTACATGAAATAAAGAATATCCACAGGTGTAATTTTTACTTTTGCGTAAAACCAAGCCTTTAAAAGTCACTCAAGTTTTTAAAATGCCGAGGTGAGTCAATACTTTTGTGACCAGCTGTAGGTATCTACATCTTTTTTTCTCAATCGCATGAATCACTGGCCTTTGTGCACGGGCAGAATTAAAAGCGAAAAAAAGCAGCCAAATTAGAAATTGAAAAGGGGGCAACGACCTAAATATAAGCTTACTCCAACGCAGATATACGTAAAGACACCCACGCCGCACTTTTACCTGGCCAATAAGATTTCGTAAAATCAAGTGGGCTCTAATTGCACAGCTAACAAGATCTAATGATAATAAGTATACATAATCACTACTTAAAAAATAAATAGTTATAAAGACTTAACGTTATGTGTTATTCAATTATAATTTTGGTCTCGGTGAAGTAGTAATATATCCATTTTTGACTGTTTTATTCAATAATACATATTATTTTAACTCTACAATGCTTTTATTGTATAGAGATTTTTTAAGAAAAATATAAGAGAATGAATAAGAAAACAGCAAGCAGATTTTTTATTCAAGATGATGATGCCCAAGACGATTTTTTGAGTTCGATGTTTGTATACCCTGAGTTTATTCAGTACACTGAATGAAAGTCGTATAAACCCAAGCCTTATTCTTTACTTTCGAAAAAAACGTCAATAAACAGCATGAATTTAAAAATCAGGTATGTCCATGGAAAAGATATTTACAGAAGAATAGATAGAGCTTCAGGAAAACTGAAGATACGTTTCGGTTAATTTATAACCATGTTTACAGACGTTACAAGTCATAAGTTAAGTTTTTAACACAAATGAGTTAGTATATATTTATTTACTATTTACCTCATCTTAATAAATAGTAATTATAACATTTTATTTTGAATACAAATTAACAAAATTAAAATTTTTAATACAAATTAACTGAGTCGCATCTTTCATTAAACAAATTTTCCTCCAATAAAAATAACTATACTCCTGTATTTGTGATAGTAGTGTTTGCTGAGTTGTATTTTTTTTAATGAGTGGGTAGAATATCTTTTCCATGAAATAATTTTGTAAATGATTATGTATTTTGACGTTTTCGATTTTAACGGTAATATTCACCTACGCTTATTCCGATGGTCTACACGAACAAACTCAATACTTTAGATGTACTTCTCCAAAAACCTCTGATTTTGACCCCCTTCCTACTATACGAGTAATACTTACTTCTTCGTTTTAGAACAGAACGCCAAACCGACTGTCTGGTTTGTATACACCCTCGAATAGAATGCTAATATTTGTTAAACAAAACCTCCCACGTGGCCAATGCGGCCATATGTGGGACGATGTAGGTTACTGAGGATGTATTATAATATAAAAAGTTATTACTTCATATGTAACTTAAGTAAACACAGGCGAATTACCATAATCTGATGTTTTGATAAGAAAATTTAAAAGTGTCACACTAGACTTCGTAAAGACGTAAATAAAAATAAATGTTGCATGAAGGAATTAAAACTAAAAATATGACCCCGTATAATAACATAGCGCCATATCAGAGTGTACATGGTAATTATTTTATCTTTACTCATACATTTTATTCGCAAACTGTCTGCAAAAAGTATTAGGAGTACCTTTCAACGGTGTAAAAAAACTGGTATGCTTCTGGAAAAATAAATATTCGAAGCGCCGCGACGCTTGACGTCGTGCAGTTTTCTTTTATACATGCCAATCTGAATTTTTTTAGCCGTTTACGAATAAATTGGTGTGATCAATGTACATAATGTTTCAATTTTAATTAAATCATAAATAAAACCTAAATAAATGTTGAGATATTTATAAATAAAAAAGAAGAAAAGTTGTAGTCAATGTAGTAAACAAATTATTAGTGCATAAACAGGCAACTTATTTTTTTCTTTATTCACTCAAAATGTTACATGTATCTAAACAAAATTATATATTTTAATAAGATTTTAAAAATATGGAAAATCAAAAGAAAATTTTGCAAATGACAATTTTTACCATCTTGACTGAACAACACTCCTCAACATGCTCACATTTTTTTTTTAATTTGATAACTGCAGTAAAAAACTCATACTAGCTTCTTAGCATATTCTCACACCCATAATAAGTGAAAATTTGTACTTTTAGAAATTAAGAATCGTACACTATCAAAACATCAGTAAAATCTAAAAGCTCTCCACTATTACTCATTCTTCTCTTACTACTATAATATTATAATACCCCTTCAGACACAAATAGAGGCAAACTTATTCGAAAGTGGCACAAATAAACTGTAGCAGTTCATACTTTATATGGCGTTATATATTTTTTTTAAGTACACCAACATAGAACAACTGCACAATAAGCTACATACTACAAAACATCATGCAAATAACTACACAACAAATATGTCAAGACAGTTACAAAACAAAACAAAAAAACAAAACTTCGCATACGCACGCGCAAAATATGGAAAATATGGGACAAAATGTAATGTGTAAATAGTTTTCATAATTTTATGAGTCACTGAGAATCTGGTCTGTATTGCAGACAAGAGTACATATAAAGTGTATATACATATATATTTTTTAAACTCAATTTAAATGGAGTTGACTCGGGTGTAACGTCTGTCTGCATTCATCAAAACTAAAATCTGCACAGAAGTGACACAAAAAAGTCTCTCGTCTAGGCCAGTAGTTACTTCTCGCACATATGAAACAGCTGAAGCACGACGTCGGGCTTCCGCTTCCGCATAAAGGAAGTAATGTCAATAAGTGTGTTTGAACTCTTCCAACGTCGCAGGAAGGACACGAACTTTTTACCGTAAGAGTGCGGATAAAAAATATCTTAATATTTCATCAAAAACGAAGAGTGACTAACAATGTAGATAAAACAGTCGATAAAATCAAGCATACTATCCATAAAAAATTATTTCCTCATTTTTTTCTCTAAACATATTAGTAATCTAATGATGTCTAAATGTTAAATTTTTAATTATGTTCTACGTCAATTTATTGGAAAAAATCATAAGTACTCGTATGAAGATATACAACAGTAGCTCCCAAATGTATGAACATTTCTTGTGTATTTTGAAACACTAAAAAAATTAATTTGCGAAGCTCTAATTATATTAAATGACTTTTTTTAACTAGGATTTATGTAACAATTGTTATATACAGTACCCGGTAAGTATAGGTCAATATGATAGGAGAAGATAGGGGAGGTCAAAATTTAAAGGTAATTTTACTCGTACGGTGCCTGCTATCTCGGTACTAGTACCGAGATAGCAGGCACCGGAGATAACAGGCCACAAAGATGTATCTTGAACTTTACTTTTCTGGCAAGAACTTTTGTACTCTCTGTAGATTTTAATTATTTTTAGGTATTTCCTGTATGTCATAAAAACTCATAAAATATTGATATTGAGGAACCTTATAAATCATCAGGGAAGCCAGAGGTGGACTGACCCAACACAAAAAAGTAGAAATTTTTAGACAGAGGTCAAATTTATTTTGAACAAAACATTATTTTCGGATTCCTTTAACATTTTACTTAAGAAAAAGTTCCTTTAATCAGTTGAAAAACGAAGGGTTTCTGACAGAATTGATCTTTTATCTAAAAATCTGAGCAACTTGACCCCTAGGGTTCATGTTCAGCTAGATATTTTCCACAATAAAACGGTAACAATAAATACTGGTGAATATAAAACATAACAGTCAAGTTACTCAGATAAAAGTTCTCAAAATCTGTAGTACCTTTTCGTAAAGAGTAACTTAGTGAAAGAGTACCTTTTCTTCAATAACATGTCCAAGGAATCCGAAGAGCTGTTTGATTTTTTTAATGTAATATTTGTCATATAATTCCATTTTTTTTTTGTGTTTGGGTCAGTCCACTTCTGGCTGCCCTGTTGATTTGAAACATCATTTATTATCACTATTTTATGAACTTTTACGATACATACAAAATGTTCAAAATAATTAAAATCTACAGCTAAATATAAAAGTTCTTGTCACAAAAGTAGAGTTCAATGTATGTATCTCTTTAGGGCCAGATATATTGGTAGGCGGGCACTGTACTAGAAAAAATATATGAAGAACTAGTTTTATTTTTGCCATCCCTGTATGCTTCTAGAACAGTGGCGCATACCTGCCGGACACACTGTATATAGTATATATTTTTTATCTATTGTATACAACAGGAATATAGTCAACTTATCAGTTTTGTCACACAAGAAAATATATAATTTTTCATTAAGAAAAAAATTATATCGCTACGAAATACAACTAGCCTATTTTGTAAAAACACATTTACTATCTTTGAATACTGATATAAATAATGCTATATAGCTTAAACAATAGATACGGTTATACTTTCTTAGTTGTTTATTTAGATTTTTTTCTACGATGCTATTTTTTAGGTTAACAATTTTGAATGTAAAACTTGACAGACGACAAAAATTGAAGCATGCCTACAAAAAGGGTATTATTTTGGTGTCAAAATAACAAGTTTCTGAAACCAATTTTTTTCTAAACTGAGTTTCAAAATTATCATTCTTTCAGAAGCTATTGTATGCCTTTTTTCACATTTTTTCCATAAAATTTATGTTCCAAAATATCCTTAGGGTTAGATCTATTATAAATGAAAATAAAATAAATCATAATAATATGGATCCCACTGTATTACCTACATTTTATTATTCCAAAATAAAGGAAATAAGATATAATGGATAACAAAAATGCCTCCAATACCTAATAATCCAGTGAAAAAATATGTACCATAACATAAATTGTTTCACGTACATGGTTTATTTGATTGTACTCATGAAATCGTTAGTATTTCTATCCCTCCACATTCCACCTTTTGTATGTTACTGCTGTAAATGTTCGTGTCCAGTGGATGCACTCTCTTTCTCGTTTAGCACCTCCCACTGCTCCAAACAATTACACACGCTTAGAATGTATTAATAAAATAATTAACAAGGCGTCAAATTCCCACTGAGCGGAAGACTGAGGAATAACTAATCGCCGTTAAGTTCAAATGTAGGTTTTACAAAATTCTTACTTATCCCGTCTCTATTTGCGCAAGTTACGTGTATACTCGAAATAATGGTTGTTAAATAACAGTTAGCGGTACGACTTGCCGCGGTCTCGGCAGAGATGCGTAATCAATCTTCATTAAACGCAATTAACATTCAGTTTGGAGCCCGAAATTTAACGAAATTTCAAAATTCTCGTTGCGGGCAGCAAGCATGTACGTGACGTGTCCGAACTTCTGTCTTATTCCAGGATTTATAGGAGTAAATCGAACAGCTGTTTTCCAGATAAGCAGGCGCCGCCTGGTGGGAAAGAGGATAAATCTCACACATACGAAATATGCGTGAGGTCCGACTTTAAATGAATTATTCACGTAAGTCGGTCATCGCTCAGTTTTTAAATTAAAGTCTGGCCCCTCCGACACGCCAAGCGAGAAGATGATATTTCGCGTGCCACCAGTTTTTTAGAGAAAGACGCAGTTCACATTGAATATGAAAAAAAGGGCAATTACTGTTTTCCATTGTTTTATAAAAATATTTCGTTGCACCAGGTTCACATCCAACCGACAAAACAGAAAAAGCAACAAAACAAAACGCAGCATTTATAAGTTTATAAAAAAAAAAAACAATTAAAAAAACACAAGTCTGCAGGCACAAATTTTATCTTCAAATTCAGAACAAAACATAAACCACGTAGCTACGCTAAGCAAACGGAGCCCTGTTTTGTTCAATAGTCCACATTGCTCCGCTGAAAACCGCGACAACAAAAGCCTTTTGATATTAAATACCGATAACAGAAGGTTGAAGGACGTGAAATTCGAACAAATGAATTTAAGTCAATTAATTTGACAGACAATAAGATTTTTTTAAATTTCTGCCATTTTGCCGCAAAATTGAAAAAAAAAACGAAAAATTTAAATGTTTACCTTACCAGAAAACCTTGGAAACGACATACAAATACAAATATATGTACTACAACATATATTTGTATTTTTTTATATCTACGTGAATACAAAAACTTTTTACCCTTATGCTTTAAAATTTTCATTTTTCTTAAACTTCTCCATGTCCGTATTATTTACATATTATAAACTCTTAAATCTTATAATCCTAAAACTTTGCTTTGCTTAAAAAATATTTTTTCTTTATTTATCATTTGACCAACAAGGAATAACTTAAGAACCGTTGATGTTTGGTTAACATTTACTGGATTAGTCAGAATTAGGGTACAAGGCCCATATTTCGTCCCTGTACCTAATTTCGTCCCCCACGTGATCTCGGTCGGTGTGAGGGGCACTTTGGCGGAAACAGTGAAAGTATATACCTAGAGCATGTGGTGAGAGGTGCGCTTGTTTCGACTGGATCCATGAAACATGCTCATCTTCGAGCCTATGACTCAAGAAATTTATGTGTGATTACTGCCTGATGAATAGGACTAACACAATAAGTAAAAAAGGCTACAAATGCCGCCATTTTTCTAAAAAAATATTGCATATGCTATGTTGATTTTTTTTATTTAAAAAAAATAAAAAGTATGAACTGAAATTCGTTAATATGTCTATATTTTCACATTTTTCACAATGTTTTGTTCACATTTAGTATTACACAGTAGAAAAAAAACATGTTTTTCTTAATTTTTGGCAAAAAATATAAGGGGACGAAATTAGGCACACTTTTTCGAAAATGTGAAAAATACCTTTTTTTGGATTTTGGCCCAAAAACCTCTCACGGGGCAATTTAATGGCTGATCTATATGCTCAAGTGTCTACTGTATCCATTTTAATTTTGAGTTACTTTAAAAAAAACAAACGGTAGCTAAAAGAACTTGTGGACGAAATTTGGGTCTTCAACCCTATAAGATTAAGATCGTCTAATTTTCGAGGACGTAACTTGTAAGAGTCCGTTATAAATCGAAATTACGACCAACGTGTTCATTGTTGTTCTGCTCTAAACTATGAAAAACTTCATTTTTGCGCTCAATGTCACATTCTACTCTAATGGGAGCAACGGGGTTCATAGAAACTGATCCGAAATTATAGAGTAACAAGACAGGCCCTAATGAAGTGCGCTCACGTGCTAAAATTCCGGCGTTCTTTTTGCTCGAAAATTGTATGCTTGCAAGATGTTATTTAAATAAATAAAGAGGTTAATGCTTAAAGCGTTTCGACCACACCAACGCGAATCAATTAGAAAACACATTTTTTATACGCGTCTAGATTTTCAATTTCAGATAACGTTCATATAGCGCACCGCCGTCATTTTTCAATTGCTCTCCATCACAAAAAAGATAAAATATTTATCTTACCGACTTCAGCGGGGCCATCTTGGTATCAACTAATTATATATGCGTAATTAAAATATCAGGACACTATATCTCAGGACACTATATCTGCTAACAACTCGAAACAAAAACATGCATAACAGCCATTTGACAATAGCCATTTTTTGATCTATCATACCTTTTTACAAATCCGATAACTTTCTTCTTGTTTCAAGAAGTTTCAGGTGTCACTTTACAAGACTAAATTTAAAAAAAAAACATAATTAAAAAAAACTGTCAAAGACACCTACCACTGGGGTTAATACTGATTTACATTGTGAAACAACCTAAGGTCAGAAGAGCCCCTAACAAGGGGTTACTTTGACAAGAAGTTTTTTTTAGGTAGTTTACAGAAGCGATATTATTTTCTACAAGTTATTATTTCAATAATAAGTGACACATATATCATAAGTGACTCTCTATGGTTACAAGACTTTTAAAAGTTAAGTCCAGCTGCCGAGATTTGTTCTTCTATCGCTCCAAAGCTACACACCAGAAACGGTAATGTTTCTTTCTCTATTAAATAAATCTCAAAGCTGTTTTGTCAACTTTCGCAGAGAAAGCATTACCTGCTAACATGGCATATAAACGGAAAAGAAAATATTGCCTACCGACAATTTTGGTTGAAAAGAACCTGTATGATTTCTCTTACTTTTTCTTGAATACGCTACCTATTTTAGATAAAATACTAAGTATTCCGTCTTGATTTATATAACAAATAAAAGCAGCAATACCAGAGCGGTATCATCATGCACGTTCGTCTGTCTTTTTTTGAAATGCCGTGCATAAATCATGTTGAAATAAAAGGAAGCAGTCAATAGATAATTTGAAACCCAAATTTAGATGTGGACACCATGGTGTGAGATGCTGAGGTAACGACGTGCCTGCATATCTACTACACCACGTTTATACACCGGTTAACCTCTTTATCAAAACATTTAAGACTGTTTACCTATCATTTAACACTATCGATGTGTTAAGAAGTTCTATACATTTCCCACGCAATTAAAAGGCTTTGTTAACGTCAATATTCGAGACATAATTGCATTATGCTATTTCCTTGTGAGACCGCCAATGTCCTAAATATGTTTCTCTCCCCTGTTTAAGTAGATCAGACAAAAAATTCTATGTAAGTACATGCCAATAACAACTATAAAATACTTAGAAACGCAATTTTGCCTCAGCAACGGCAACAATGTATGAACTTTTATGCGCTTCATTCAAAACTAAAAAAAGTAGTTTATCGTTGGCGTTTTTGACCTGAAAATATTATATTTTAGTTATTTCTAAATAACATATTTAGCTAATTTGTTTTCAGCAATGGTTTTCTTTCTTATATCGACATAAAAAAAGATTTTAAATTTTAAAGTTTTTTTTAAATCGAATTATATTTTCTCATTGTTACTTGCAGCAGTTAAGTGGATTCGAATGAATCACACATCTACAGCCTGGGCAACATAAAAAAAATGGTTATAAGAACGTGTTCCTGTGGCACTCAAGGCGTTTGGTTAATAAGGTCTGTGTTTTTTGGCCGATAAAAAAACTCTAGCAAACTTTAAAACTGGGCAAAAAATACGGCACATAGCCCGCATAACGGTTCTCGAAACTAATATGATGCTTTACATATGCCCCAACCGAGGTAGTTAAATACGATCTTTAATAACATCTCGGCATAGCATCATTCATATGTACGAGCCCACGTATGCCTTCAGTTCTCGGCATCAATCATAACTTGATCATCTCACTCTGGACTCCACAATCTAGCAAACGTAAAAGAAAACGATTTCGTTGTAAACTACGCAATGCAGTGGCGGCTTAAAAGGGTGTAAGGTAACTAACTTAGAGCGCAAGTGCAAAAATGAAAGCCAAAATATTTTATACCAAATACATATAAACAACAAAAACATTATCTAGACACGTCGGAAACAGCTCCACAAAATTATAGTTCTATTTTAAACCGCTAGAGTTCTCTTTTATTTTAGTTCGTGTCGACATTAAAGTGTTTGAAATGTAGATAATAACAAAACAAAAAGTCGGATCATGTAGTAATTATACCGACTGTAACAGAATTTTTAAATATATACATGATACAGTTTGCACAAAAAAGCCTTTTTTATAAATGTTCACGGGGTTCAAATTTAAAATATTCATTTTGACAAGTTTACATTTTGTATTTTTTTTACATTAATCTACACTTTGCTCTCGTTGTCAACATGGGATTAAGTGTTCAAGAAGCAGGAAAACCTGTTGCTTTAATGGAAGATAGTCGAAGACGACGTTATATATCGCGTACCACTGTCCAGGCTACATGGAATCACTTTGTTGAGGCTGAAAATTACACTAGAAGACCGGAGTCGAGCAGGATAAAAAGACAAACCATCAGGATGATCGCTTTTTACCGATAAGAGCTTTCCGCAATAGAAAGACTACAGGAATAACTCTGCAACATGACTTATAACACGGGGGTGGAGTAGCTGTCAGCGAAAGAACAGTCAAGGAAAGATTGGAAGAAGTAGGATTCAGTTCACACAGACCAGAGAATTGACCAAAACTGAGCGCATGGCATTGAAGAGAACACCTTTCAATTTACGCGTCTTTATGAACATTATAGGGTCTATCTATAGTATGGGCAGGCATCTCTACTGTCGTACATGTGAATCTCATCTTCATTAATGACAGCGATCTTAATGCTGACCGCTATATTAGATATATTGTGTAGAATGCTTTAGTCATGTATGCTCCATTTATTGGCAATGACTTTTTTCTAATGCAAGGCAATGCCAGACCCCACATGGTTTGCATTTTTAATGAATATGTGGATGAAGTTGGAATTGAGCGGTGGAGTTGGCCAGCGTATAAGCCAGATTTTAATTGAATATCCATGGGATAAACTTCAACATGCAGTTCGAAACGGACCACAGCTTTCATAGACCATAAAGACCTGAAGATGACCATAGTGGAAGAATATCAAACGTGATATCCATAATTTTCCTCAAATATGTATAGGGATATTTTTCGCTGAAATTATGTATATATATTTACCAATATAAAGTCCATACGACGTACCAAAAAAGTGGGTCTGATCCGTTCATTAGTTTTCGAGTTATAATAAAAAAATGTTAGTGGTGCGGAGGTTTCTTAACATACTGTATTAATTTTTGTGCGTTTATTTTTGTCACCTTTAAGGTGTGGAACTGAGACTCCGAGCCATAAAATGTTGGTTTACGCGAAACACATTCATGCATGGACTAGACAATTGCAATATCATTTGCATACTTCATACCAAACACTGAGAATGTGAATAAATATAATTTGTTGTGGAACTGGACAATTTTCATAATTGTTAATTTAAATTTAATAACTTAAGATCTCCCTAAATAAGTGTAAAATTTTCAAATAGTCCATGGTTTACAGACTATTGTACAGTTGAGTGTGGTCAATATAAGTTGATTAAAATATGAAACATACAGGGTGTCCATTATTTTGATAGGACTGCTTTGGTAAATTGCACATTTTATGGTAAATGAAGCATAATTTGTCTTTGATGGTTTCCATTACAGTTTATCTCCGTTTAATCTACCTACTAATTTATTTATAAATTATTTAGATATTTAATATACACCTTGTGTAACTGTGACGTAGCTATGTAGGTCGATTTCTCAAACTATAGGTGTCGATAAGAAACACAAAAGTGAATAGTCGCGATAAACAAATAAATAACAATTTTTACAGTATACATATGTATGCTCCTGGTAATTAGAGTTTTGCAACAAATACAGGTACCCGTAACAAAAACCAAAGGGAAGAACGTCGCAACGCCTAGCCCCGAAATTATAGATGTGTAAATTTACAATTTTAAATAGAAAATATAATATTATTTTTATCAATTATCTCTCAGATATTTCTCAAAGGGTGGAAAATTTTATAAATTTGAAGAAATCGCCTTCATTGAACCTTAAAATGGGCAATTGCTAATTGTTGTTCTTCAGTTGTAATTATTGAAAGTTTTTACACTACTTACAGGACTGCAAAGTGGCTAAACCAAATATTATTGTTTTTTATACAAACAGCAGAACCAGCAGAACCAGAAATCAACATTATGTAGTTAAATAATAGCCGTTACGTGAAAACGTGCCCGATCTGAGAAACGTCCTTAATGAACCCTTAGTAGAGCAGCAGAAAATTTATTTATTTCCTCTGCACATAAAACTAGTACTTATCAACATTTTGGTTTAAGCCTTACAGACAGAAGGAATTGCTTTTTTTATAACTGAGACGGAAATTCGCGCGCATAAGTGAGGCAAAGCTTAAAGAAGGAATATTCATTGGACCGCAAATACGAGAACTTTTAAATGACGAACATTTTGAAACTACACTTTCGAGAGAAAAAAAAACAGGGCGTGGACGGCCTTCAAAAATATATGTAGCAACTTCCTAGGTAACAAGAAATCGGATAACTACAAAGATCTAGTTGAAGAACTTATCCAATCTTACAAGACGTTAGGTTGCAACATGTCACTTAAGCTGCATTTTCTTCACTCTCATTTGGAATTATTTCCTGACAATTTAGATGCAGTGTCAGACGGACACGGCGAAAGATTTCACCAGCAAATGCTCAAATGGAGAAGGAATTTAGTGGAAAATGTACCCCCAAACATGTTGGTGGACTACCCTCAACTGGTTGGGCCCTCAAACGTGAAACCGATCCCGACGAATAAAAGCGAAAAAAGACAACAGACAACTGTATTCTATCTTGAAGAAAAATCGCTAGATTGCTTATGGTTTGGGTTTATCATATATTCTTCTTCCCTTCTCTAAAAACCTATGGGTGTGGGTAAAAACCGAGCTCATATTTGAATTCGGCACATTACAGTAGACACAAGAAATCCAAAAAAATATCAGGGGAGCGACAGAACAGTGTTGTTTCTTTGGAGATTAATTGAAACAAAACGTGTATACTCAGTGTATCAGATATACTTCAGTTGTTTATTTCTGTACGAAGTTACGAAGTGCCGAACCCTTATTTAATAATAATATATGGTCTCTCGTTCTTTTCTTTACACACTAATGCGTAAAAAGAATTTTATTGCACTGGTGCAGAAAGGGATTTTTATGTACTAGTACGGTTGTAGGAAAATAAATTTATTCTTTACTTTTTGGCCGCGCAATGTAATATATTTAATGAAACGCAATTAAGTTTTCACTTTGCCGGAGACGAAGAAATATACGGAATAATATTCATAATCAACAGGAATCTCTTACACGCGTTTCGCTGCGGTTCTTTTTATCGGACGGGTACGATTCCGGTTTGGCCGGCAAGATTCCGTGATTAGACGCCGATTTAACACAGCACCCTGTTAATTTACGGATTCATTTGCTGCCTATAAATTTGTGTATTTTGTTGGTTAACGTTTCCATTACAACCTACCTCGGAGCGACGCAATTTAATGTGTTGCAAATACTCCGATCGTAAATCTAGCAGGCCTCGCACGTAACGATTAGGAAATTTCGTAACGCACTTTTTTCTCTATAAATTACTTTTGACTCGCGCCAATAAATATTATTATTTACTTGTCATGATCCTCCCGAGGTGATATAAACTCTTATAATGTACTACATAACGGAACGGAACTTGTTTCTCGATGGTGCCTTCTGTTGCGCGCATTGTTTCAACATCGCCGTCGATCGTTGTTCTTGTGACGCGCCGTTTAAATTTTTGACGTTTTTCCCGCTACGAACTTAGCAACAAGATGAGGCAACCGATGCCGATTAGAAATAGAAACACACGAGGACCATACATGGTTCATAGTTCCAAACAATTACTCACTTTTATTGCACACAGTAATATTTGTAACTTTGTCTGTACATATCGCTTCTCCTGAGAGACGATGTAAGTGTAAATTTTTCATAACCGGAGCCACTAATACAACAATAACCCTAAGACACAACTACCTATATCTGATCCTAACAAGGACAAAATTGTAACTAATGATGGTGCAAAAATAACAGACGCTCAGTTTACTTACTATTTCTCGCGGTTTTAATTGAGATAACTTTCCAAACATATTTGTATTTACGTCATTGTTTTTGCGGAAGAGCGATACGTAAAATTAGATAACCAGATAAATGAATACCTACAGAAAATGCTAAAGTAGATATATAAATAAAAAGATCACTCATAATGTTAACCATTTATGAAGGAAGCAGTCGCACTACAAATCTAGGTTGATAAGGTGTCTCAAAAAACTCAGAAGTGAAAATGTTACCTACATGTATACCATGGTGCATTTTTGATCTACCTCCGTGTGGTGTGGTTAACAGGCTCACGCTTGAAAATACAAACGTCATTTTTCATTGAAACTATCGTGAGTTCATTTCTGGGATAATGATATTAATCATCACGGTCATGACTCCAAGTGTAATAATAAATTAATCATGTCTGCATTACCAATTTGAGCATTGAGTATAGTGCAACTTTGAGACTCTTAAGCACAAAAATTCAGCAAGACAGACCATATCCACTTTCACTTCTGAGATCCTTGAACGGTTGCTTACAAACCTATATAGATGGCAGAACTGATTCCTCCAATTTAGTGTTAATATGAAAGGTAATCCATTTCCTTTGAATTAAAGGTAGATAGTTTTAGTAGAAATGAACCATAAATAACACAAACGTTAAATGTAAATTAGATATAAAATATTCATATCTCCATACCGCTTTTTCATAAATTGATACATCTTTCAATAGCAATTTATTGGTTGAAAATTTAACTTTCAAATACTTTACGTACTAAAAACGCCAGAACAATGTAATTTCAAGTGTATAAGTTACCCAGCTCCAAGTTTCAAAAGGTTCACGTCACCAAGTAAAAACTTGGTGATTAGAATGGTAAAAAAATAAATTAGTGCCTGTCTAAATTTAAACTACAGGTGTTTTCCTAAATATTGAAATGGTAGCAAATATTTTGTCGAACTTATGGAATATGTTACCGTTTAGCAAATCCAAATTTCCTATCAATAATGCAAAGACTAGAATGAACTCATTAACACCAATTTGATCTTGGCAAATTGAAATCATCGCAAAAATTATCTCTATATCATAACCGACCATTTAATCTTTAATATACCTATGATACCTACATATACTTTTTTCTAACACATTTCGTCTTCTACTACTACATAATGATATCAACAGAAATAAACCGATAAATTAAAGAAGAGAATAATTGATTTAATGAATAGAACGAATATTTAAACACATACTGTTATCCTGGTTAAATTTGAATAATTTATCAATTAAAACTAATGCTTATCGGTTAGGCAAACTGTTCTGAATGTTTTCATTACTTACATTACAGCATAAAAAAATAGATTTCAGAACACGTATGCAAAGAATTCAATTCATCAGTTCGCAAAGTAAAAAAAATAAAGGGAATATAATTGCCTTCAGCTTTATTTGCTAGAACATTAGTTAACTACTTTATGTTCTAGTTTTTAGATATGTTTTTCAAACACTAATATTTTCCATCTAGTCACTGAATCAGCAATTCCTAATCTTAATTTTAACCAAATGATTAGATATTAATATTTGTATAAAGCAGAATACACATTATGACGATAACTGGTCCATCTGCATAAATATTAGGTGTCAAGGCCTTCCTAGATCCATATCAACCTAAATCCTAGATCACCTTCCAAGTATTTGTTCTTCATTCATAACATTCGTCAGACGAAACGACGGTTATTAAAGGTTTATTCATTTTAACACGATATAGAAATTCAAAAGCCAAACAGAGCCACTAAGCTAACTTTTAAATTCCATATTCCATGTTAATGAAACGGTTACAGTTTAGAAGACACTACTTATATAACTGACACTGAGATAAAATTTATATTGAAAAACTAAACTTACACTAACAATTACACTTTACTGGACTAATGATCTTTTTTAGTTTACACATTATTGTACTTATATGTAGGTATATAAAAAAAAGGTATAAGACTTCCTAAGTCATTTTATGCATGATTTTATGAAGATGAAAAAAGAAATTTATTTGTTTATTCAGAATATGTTTAGGTCAAAAGAAAGGGGACAATGTCTAAAAAATCAATTTTGGGATTTTTGCAGTTTCATATTGTCATCTCATAGGAGAAGAAAATGCCGTTTGTCCGAACTCAAAATATGTACCTTTTTTTGCTGTTTTCCCTTATATTTCAGTATCAAAAGTTGTCAGAGGCTTAATGTAAGGATTTACAACAATATAGAGCCCGAAAATTGTATAGACTTATAAAGATGGGACATTACGAGTTGCTAGTGGCTCTGAAGAAAGGGGATTTAAATGCGTTTGTCTCAAAAACTTATTAGAATTAGACAAACTTTTTATATAACAACAGACTTATTAGAATTTCATGCACTGACGGTAAAAATATGTTAATATCCTCAAAACGACATTTTTTTATCGGTCCACTGTTAGGTAATTGAAAATAGTCACCATAAAATCTCCATCAACTTCTATAACTAAACTAATAATTCTTAAGGCTGGAGACTGCACGAAGCAAGAGAAAATCATTGTAACCTATTTCTACACCACGATAACCGACACATCAGGTCACATCAAATGCCTTAACTAGATAAATATTTTATGGGTAACAAGGTGTTGCTAAAAAAGTGCGTAACGTAAGACTCTCTAACTCATGCGGTTTGCATTGCCTCAGGTCAAATCTAAATCACAAGCAGCTACTTACAGCTCTTGATATATACATAATTAATGAATAAATAATAATATTATTCCAGCGATGTATTTAATTACACTAATAAGTTCTTCAATTAAGAAGAAACCGCGATAATAAACGAGATGAAAGTTACAGAAACAAGTTCGAAGTTTTCAAATAAAATCTAAACATTCCTGATAATGCAGAAGATGGGATAGGTACATAAGCTAATAGTATACGGCATATGGTACTGCAGACACCAATATTTCAACACTGTGATGTAATATATCTTGGAAATAGTCATGGAAGAATATCAATAAATGATGAATGATCCATATCGGTCCAAAACGGCATGATTTCCTTAACTATCTTTAAGTCTGATGAGACGCTGTTCCTAAAATCAATACATATGTATATACCAAAAAAATAAATAATCAGTAATCGACTTCCTGCAGACATTATTTCTATATATATTATTAAAACTTGGACTTTCTGGTACTTAAATGTAGTTTTCAGTATTAGTAATATTTAAACTATCGTCAATGTCGATTTTATCCAGAGATTTACCTTTAACTATTGTGAAATATACATATATATATGTATATGTGTGTCTTCACTTTCGCACACTTTTTTAAACACTTGAAGCATTTCTTATTTTCAAAATTAGGCCTTATATTATACTTTAGAGATTGATATTCAGAATACTGATATCAAATTGGTGACTTTTGAAGATTCATTACCATGCCTTGTTCATATATTCATACAGGGAAGAATGACAAAAAAATAAAGAGAAGGAAATTGTGCTGCCCAAGAATGATCCAAATTAGTTACTGATATGCCTACTATCGTTGTTTTAAGGTATTTTGATCACTACCATATGCCAACCTTCAATGATCTCTGAGAATTGTCGCCAATGACCAGTGACCTAGGACTTTTAAATTAAATGTATGATGTTGCCATATGGCAGTTTATCTCGTTCTTTTTTACAGCCTACCGATATAAGAAAAGGATATCGATGACCGTCAATGAAATAGATTGCTACATTGCTAAAACCCCAATAACATGAAGAGAGGATATCGCTTATGGATATGTATTTTGAAACACCAACATATGTCTGTGTTAAACACAATGTCTCAAAAATACATACTATATACCTCAATTTAACTTAGAATATCCTAAATTATGTGTATTTATGCTCAACAAATAGATTGGGACGTTAAGAAAAAAACTAAAGAGGAGCGAAAGCGGATGGTATAGATTATAGCCTTTTCAAAAATCTCCTTAACATTACAGATTCTGTTTGCTGTGGTTTTTGAGAACGCATCAAATGATTGGTCATGTTTGGCGATTCCTAATCCAACAAGTGTTTAAGATTCCGATTCCGATTCCAATCTTTTTTAAGAGCCTCAAAACAAAGGGTACTTTTGGAACCAGACGCTATGAAAACTGATGAAAATGAATGTACCTGCAAAAATGCAGCAAAATTGTTTGATAAGATCATAGATTATAATCATGATTGCATGGTGTGTTAAGATATACACATAATGGAAAGAATACAAGAATTTTACCTGCAGCAATAGGTACAGGCTAATAGCGACGTACAGTGAAGAGGAGCGAAAGCGGATGGTATAGATTATAGCCTTTTCAAAAATCTCCTTAACATTACAGATTCTTTGTTTGCTGTGGTTTTGAGAACGCATCAAATGATTGGTCATGTGTTAGCGATTCCTAATCCAACAAGTGTTTAAGATTCCGATTCCGATTCCAATCTTTTTTAAGAGCCTCAAAACAAAGGGTACTTTTGGAACCAGACGCTATGAAAACTGATGAAAATGAATGTACCTGCAAAAATCGCAGCAAAATTGTTTGATAAGATCATAGATTATAATCATGATTGCATGGTGTGTTAAGATATACACATAATGGAAAGAATACAAGAATTTTACCTGCAGCAATAGGTACAGGCTAATAGCGACGTACAGTGATTTATTTATGTTAATAAGTCCTTCAATCACTAAGAAGCCGCTTACAAAAAAGACCCTACAAAGTCAGACGTTTCTCTGGTCAAACTCAATTTTGATAACACTTACAATATTAATTTTCCTTGACTGTTAAAGTTCTACATTTAAGCTACTTAATTACACATTATAACCACTTTACTCGACCAAATTTTATTATTTAAGAGCTCAAACAATACACAGGGCGTTTCTTAATAAATGTCGAATATTCTACAGGGTCATTTTTCAAATAATTTTAAGATAGAAAGTTCTTATATAGGAATGCAGTCAAAAATGTTTGATGCTTTGAAGATATAGGATTGTTTTTGAGATATTGAGATATTGTTTTTAGCTTATACGTCACTTATTCACTTAAAACATGACAGCTGAGTAAAGTTATTATTGAACTCTCCCTCAACTTGACATTTTTCACAGCCAACTTCAGTGTTAAGATTGGTCTTATATTTTTACTCTATAAGGATGCATATATTCTTTATTTGTAAAAAATACCTAGTAAACTAGATAATTTTAAGTAATTAAAACGGTAACAGCGAAGTATAAAAAAAGAGATTTTAGAAGTATAAATAAAGAGAACAAAACATTTTACAAGAATTCGAAGAATTTATTGTCAAAAACAAAAATAATCAGAAGTTCGTGCTATCGTAAAACAATCGGGTGACTCATGCCCCCTGAAAAGATAACATCCTGTGTAAAATTAAAAGTTGCAACCTCATCCGTGTAAGTATCTTAAAGTGTAGCACAGATGCAAAATTTTAAAAACTAATTTAAAAACGTACCAATCTTCTGAAAAAATTCGAAACAATTCAATTTTTAACATGTTTTTGACCGCATATTTATAAGAATTTTCTATCTTAAAATTACACTGTAAAATATTGGATACTTATTAACAAACACACGAGATGCAATAAATGAATTGGTGTAAAAAATATTATTATCAGTTAATATAGAATTTGTTAGACCCAAGAATCACCGAAAAATTGCATAACGTCGATTTTTTCATGCAAGCAGCATGAGTGATAATTCGGTAGTGCTGGGGACTGTAGCCGGAGCACAAAAAAGTCAAAAATTTCGTGCGGTTCTCATTACTGTGGCAGAAAGCGATACATCTCCATTGGATAAATACATTACTACATCGACGATATTTTCTGTCGCATTAATAACTCCTTCAATTAAGGGGAAAAACGCGTGTAGAGATAACCCGATATTTATCCGAATAAATCAATAATTACCGAACAGAAGCTACAAATTCCTTACGATATCAGATGCTTTTTTGCCCAGCACCGGACTCGTTATGGACCCGATCTGGCCCCGACATCGACGGAGAGAGAACCTCTCGGATGTTCGGCTCGGCGGCGGATTGAAGAGCGCCTAAATAAAGAACCGGCCTTCTATATCTAACGTAATATCGGAACGTGTCGAAAAATCCGGCCGCAATAAATCTACGGCTTTTGGCGCATTGTCGAAATCGAAATCCCGCGGGTTTCACTTCGCGTACTTGCGACGGGAGACGAAGCAAAAAAAATCAAAAGTAGCGAAGCATCGGTTATAGTCCAGGAGCTAGCTATCTTTTGTCGTACACGTGGTCCCATTACGACTAGTTTTTGATCAGCCGTTGCTTAGTAGAGTATAGTATTTCCAGCCTCAGTTTAAAACGATAGAAACAGTAGAGCGGATTACATTTCCTTTGTAAACACAACAGCACCGACCTCGAACACGTGTCATCCATAGGCGTAACTTACTTTTCAAGGCAATATTTGCCATACAGTATTTTAAAAATCGTTTATGTATTAGCAATTAATGTAACATGTAAAACTGTTTACAGACTTATTAACTAATATATTATGACTGAAAGTAAAAAATAATTTGCATTAATTTGAATCTGATGAAACGAGAGGGATGTATGTGTATTGTATGGTCGTCTGATTAAGAAGCATTATCCACAACGACAATTAAATTCGGGGGAATTTTTCAGATCACTCTACGGTCATGTTTTCATTAGAGTCAGCCGGAAACGTGTTATATTTTTGGCTGATTTTTCACTTCCCATTTCATCACCCATTTTCACTTCCGGCAGGCAGTGTTACATATCAGACGTTTTCCCCTTGAACGTTAATTATATCGATATCATGCTTATTAAACCATGTCGCATCAAGATATTGTACCATCCAATTTGATTATCTTGTTCTACAACAACCCCTTTTAATTCAAAAATTGTTTGTATATTATCCGTATCCGTCAGTTGACTATTTTTTTTCTTTAAGCATTCATAAACTTTTAAAATAAGACGCTAGTTTTGCACGTGTAAATCTAGAATCTTAAGCCTCTAACCCTATTCGATCGACTCCTTCATCTTCAGACTTCAATGTTTTCATTATTTAAATTTTCTTCTGTATAAAATGATCACCAAAAAGCCATTTTAAAAATACTTTTAAAAAAATAGAAACAAATGTATGTTTCAAATATGTGTATTTTTCGACGTGGCTCAGCAACTAGATCCTAATTTGTTTACTACATAATTTTACTAATCAGACCACGCAAAAGGAAATGTCGCTGGCTGCCGGACTATTAGGTATACCGCTGTGAACATTTCAGGTTCGCTCGGGGTCAATATATATGCGTATTTTCGTGGGTACGTCGCCTTTAAAACTATAAAGGTGCCTACCTACTATGTAGGTATTATTATTTATTATTCTCTCGAGGCATACCACGGTATGATTTCGATGGAGCGTTTCGAGAAATCGACGTCAAAAATAAAGGTTCATTGAGACACATCAAGAGATTATTAACTATAAATCGGTACTAAAATTTTGAAAATTCAACTTTTTCTGTTCACCAAAATGCATTTTTAACTGTATTTTGACTCCTTCTAAAAGCACAAGATCTATTATGTACAGGGTTTACTGCATGTGTTTCAATAATTCTAATTTGTTAATTAAAAAGTTACTTTTAACTTAACTTTCAACGCCAAAAGTTTCAATCATGTTCTTTGATTACATATAATAATTAAAATAGATAAATGTTATCAGACATACGTACATATATACTCCACATAAATATGCAATATGTTTATTACGTCATTGACGGTATATTTGTAGGGATACAAGCAAAAAAATGAAATTTTAAGTATTGTTTTTAACTCCATGGTAAAACCCGTTAGTTTAACAATGTTTTTTGTACAATTTTTTAATAATATTTAGTTTTCAAATTATCCCATCAACCGTTCATTTAGAGAATGAACTTTTCGATAAACTAGTTTATTAATAATTTTAAATAAGACTACAGTCCAATTTTTAACTATCTACATAATATGTCTTACTTTCGATTTTTAGTTTACAGAGTTTCTTTCTTACCATAACATAACGTTAAATATACAGGTATGGAAAACGCTCATTTTGAGACAGCGGAAAGATTCGGGAAGGGAAGAGGCCACGCCTTGAGCCGCCTATGATGGATGCAGTTAATGTTGCACAGTTTGAGCTGACGAACGATACGACACGAATAGCTGACAGCATTTATGATGCTTTGTCGTTTAAATATGTAAACTTTCCAACTCCTTATGTGTATTGTAAAATAAGGCAAATCATAATTATGTTAATAGTTTTTACTATCCTGGAATAAGTTTTGTTTCGCAATAAATTAAAAATAGTGTATTTTATTTTAGATCTCTTGAAATTTCGGCCACCAGTTCATTTTTTGTTTTCCTTGTCTTGTAAAGTTGGCTAAAAAAACTGAATTAAGGCAACTCATCAATTACCGAACGTACTGTACAAGTAATGTATGTGATCAACTGAAATTAACATTTTTAAAATATATAATTAGTTACGCACCTCTGAGAGACCACGCTAAAAAAGGCCAATAACGTAGAGCCTACTACTATACATTGCGAACAGATTATTAAACTTGCATGTGTTTATTTATTATTAACATCGGCGCAGAAAGGGCAGGGCAAGTCGATTTAGACGTTGATGTAATAATAGTAAATCGCAAGTTGGCATTTGCAAATTTCAGTCACAGAATACGTTACACCTTGGTTTAGCGTTCAGGAAACTGCATCAGGTGTAGCAGACGTCTAGAGCGATTCATGATTTTGAAAGGAACGCCCAACGGAGAAAGGTAAAGATTTGAATATATTTCAGCAGTTTTAAGTCCTCTTCCCCACTGTAATTGTTCTCCCCGTTGCATATGTCTACCTAGATACTAATAAGTAAAGCCGGCAGATCCGGGCGGCGGGCATAAAGTTTTCACACGTCTCAACGTAAATAACAGGGTAAGTTTAACGCATTGCAATTGCAACACTGTTGCAATTTATAAAGAGATGTGTTAAAATTACCCTGTTATTTACGTAGAGATGTGTGAAAACTTTATGCCCGCCGCCCGGATCTGCCGGCTTTACTAATAAGTATATCCATTGACAAACATGACATTGTCTAAATAAAATATTATATCCATATATACATAAGTCAAACTATTAATATATCACTCTATTACAACATATCGACAGAGAAAATTAGAAGATCTTTAGGAAAATATGCGAATATAGCCAAACTGAAATATGTCCATGCGATTATAATCATGACTGCAAACTGATTTAATCTAAACGATTCATAGCCCTTCTATGATGCTGATAACTAGAAAAAATATTTGTTCTCTTTTAAGTATTCTTCTCTTTTCGTATCTAAGCAAGACTATAACGACTTGCCCTTGTTACTCATTTTTAGTCATACATACCTTTGTCAATATATTTTATATTGTTAATCATTTCATCAGCAATATTGTTATGCCATAATAATAAATACATGTTCTTTAAAACCAATGAATTACAAGGTTATACTTGACTTTTTTGAATGAAATACCTTGTACGGCAATGAAAATCGACATTATCGTGTTTTAATCATTTTCAGCAATATTTAATAGGTTTCATATATACCTTCTACACATTAGTAATGTTAACGTCCTTGATTTATGTATTGACAAATAATTATTGGAGTGCTTTGTGCTGTCCTCCCATCCCAATAATTATCTGTCAATACCTCGTATAGTTCTGATGATATTACCAAAAATACTCATTTCGCAAAAGGTTAAGTAGCCATTGAAAGCATTAAAATATCGCGCAAGTGTTAATGTCAAAGATGAGTACAAATGGACCTATAAGAGGTTCCCCTAGAAGTCATGCCCTCAAGCCACTTGATTTTTTTATGGGGCTATGTGAAAATTGAAATTTATAAAAAAGTTTGTAATATAGATTGAGAGGATATATCGAAGAAATTGATATCAATAAAAGCAATGTCTTGGGAAATGTGTCAAAAAACTTTATAGTTACCTTGCGTGTAAATAAGGACAACAAATGTTATGTTTTCTTTAGACTTCCATTAAATCATTTGTTTCTATTAATATATCATCGTTTTCAGTGCCTACTTAACTTTCTGCGCTCAGTTTGCAAACTGAATATTTTTTGTTGTATCATCAAAACTATAGATATTATGAAATACTGCTGAAAATACATATTGCTAGAATCAGAAAAACATGAGGAACCTGATTTTCTAGTGACATATAGAGTGTTTTTTTGAAAAAGTGAAGTATTAAATAACTGTATAAATAGTGAATTTAATATTTTGAAATGGGTGTATACTTTTTCTATGAAGCATAGGTACGAAGAATATTCGCGGAATCACAAATGTCAAATGGTAACTGAAATATTATTTGATACCACTCACTGATGGACATAATTGGTCCACTGATCTATTGCTTGTAAGTAGGCTTATACTAGTGTTTCTGTATCTTTCATCCAGTACCACTACGTACTGCTTAATACGAACTAACTGTAATTAACATACCATCTAAATCGAGTATTTTGTGTTTAGTAGTCAATGAAGTAAATCGAGAAATGTCAAAATCCGCATTCCGTTCCCGTTCCTAACCTCGAATCTCGGCACATCATCGTTACGCAGCGAAAAAAACCGTCAAAGTATCCTAAATCGTGACTAAATGGCGGCCCCGATTCGTCGGCGCCGCCGCCCTTTAGCTCAGTCTACCGCTGAGGGTGGGAGTGCATATGAGAGTGCGGATGCTGGGGGTGGCCGTAGCCTTGGTGCGGGGGCGGCAGCGGGCTAGGGCACGCTTGCGAGTAGCCGCCGTGCTGCGGCGACCCCCCAGCCCCAGGTGGCCCTGCTCCAGGTGCGAGTAGTGGCCCTGGCCGGCGAGAGAGTGCGGGTGCGCGTGCGTATGCGGCGAGCCGTACACCATTTGTCTTACTTTAGAGTCCTCGTCGCTGATGTTGTACGTCAGCTCGGTCTCCTCGAAGCCGGTGGCGGACATCCGCTGGTCGCCGCCGGCGGAGCCGGCCGGCGGATCGGGGGAATTCAGGCAGGTCTGGATGAGGGCCTTCCCTGCACAGAGACCAAGAACTGTTAAAAGAACAACACTCGTAGCATTCTGGTTCTTCGGACAGCTTTGTTATACAGCCAGCGAAGAAAGAGATAAGAAGGGACACATCTGGCCATCTTTTAATATGCAACTTCAAGAACCTTAAAGTGAGTTTGACATTACTTCCGCTACTATTCGTTAGATAGCGCAATATACAATGGGTTTCTTACACAGAGTAGGCCTACAGTTTATTTGCCCTGGATCGCGTTGCTACTGAATAGCGGTAAAATTGTGGATTTTTTTGTTAAGGTAAAGCACATTGCTTAATAACTTGACTAATCCAACGATTGACTAATCAAACGTATATTATTTGTCTTCTTATAATAAATGTATAATTTGTGTCGTTGTCATAATGTTTTTTTTTAATGCGGCCCTGTTCCTTGAACGGTGTCCTTCTACCTTCCTAACCGGAAACCTTTATACTCACTTCTACCTTTTAAAAAAAATAATAAAAAAAAGAAGGGATAACAAAAAAAGACACCTTAACAAAAACAAAAAAGAAATAATCATCCCCAAAAAAAAACATCATTACCCCAACCAAAAAAAAAAAAAGAAAAAAAATAAATAACGAAGGGTAAGGGGTGTAATAGCAAAGCGTCCCTTCATATTCACTCCTTTCGCTGGTACAATTCGTAACGCAAATGATTTCGGAGGTTGTAAGCAAAATTGTACGCAAAACAAAAATTGTAAGAAAAAAAACATACACGAAACTCAAGTTTCGCGTTCACACGCAACTATAAAGCGGCTACTGAGTGATCTGAGCGATCCAATTTTAACATAGTGACCATCAATTGCAGAATTTTGTTGAAAAAATTACAATCATGAACTACATATACCTACTATTTATAATGAACTTTGGTAAATTAAATATCAATAAAATCCTATAGCTCATCAGACTCTTGCTAATGAAGTAATTGCCAGTTAGTTATATGCTAAACCTCTGACCTCTAAAATCACTTGCACTACAAATGTACTTTTAAATATTTTCAACAAATTCGTTTGTTGATTTATAAAAGGACTATTTCTTCATGCACCCAAAGAAATTGCAAACTGAAAAAAAGAGAGACGGCGCACAATCAAAATCAGCAAATATAACATGCTTTCACGTTAAGCATGCAAAATGATTCGCCAATAATTATTTGTTGTAACAATATTGTAATTATAATATTTTGAAATAACCCTTGTTTTGAAATGCAATCTTGTAAAATATTATACAATCGTTACCCATTTCACTACCAACAGGTCCAACTGATTCTTTATATTTCTGTATATGTATGTACAGGGTGTCCCAAAGTTGATGTCTCGGGATTATATCTAGATAATGAAAAAAGTTATCACAAAACCGTTTACGTGGTTTGATTTGGTATGCAGTAAGGTGCATTTTACGCCAGAATATGTTTTTTTTTTCTAAATCTAGAAAATGGCGAAACTGACTTGATCAGAATTTTTTTCCCAGTAACATACACTTTTTTGTGCTATCCGGAAAGTGCTATTTTTTTTGAACATTTTGTATAAAAAAAGTTTTTTCGTATCTTTTATATTTAAAAATATACCTTATATTTATATGTAAAATAGTTTGAAAATGACCTCAATTGCATACGAGTTAGCCATGATGTAATCGAGTGGCCTATGGAAAACAATGAACTAGGACTGTTGACATGAGTTTGTTTAGTGAATATATTGTTTGTGTCAAATAGTTTACGGGTGTGAATTAATTTAAATAGCGCCGAAATGTTTACAAACAATGAAAAAGTATTTGATGATGATCATGATTTTAATCTATGGTGAATATCAAAAAAATCCGAGAAGAGCCGTCGACATATATCGAGAGATATCCCGAATGTCGTGCTCCAAATGCAAAGATTTTTGCTAGGTTAGAAAGAATTTTGCGAGGTAATGAAAATGCATTTTCATCGCGAAAAGGAAAACAGATAGCAAAATTAGTGTGCAATGATATAAATGAAGCTAGGGTTTGTACTTGATGATACAGGTTTTAGAGTATTTTGAAAATAATCCTAGAAATTCAATATGACAGGCAGTAGTTGAACTTTTGAAGTTTAGTAGTCAACGAGGGAAGTTAGAAAAAGGCTAGAAATGCTTAGAAATAGGAGGAATGCATATTGAGAACTTTTTTTAATCTACTAAGCATTTAGTTGTGTTCAACAGTATTTGTATTTTTAAAATTAGTTACCTAGTATAGTTATTCTCGTTTCATTTTGTAAAACAATGAAATCAAAACTGATTTAGATTTGTGTTACTGCTGTAAAATAATTTTTTTTTTAAATATAATGTTACAAATCTTTGATAAAACGTATATATAAATAGCTTTTCTTCATTGTTTTCCATAGGACACTCGATTACATCATGGCTAACTCGTATGCAATTGAGGGTATTTTCAAACTATTTTACCCTGTATATTTTTAAATATAAAAGATACGAAAAAACTTTTTTAATAAAAAATGTTCAAAAAAAATGCACTTTCCAGATAGCACAAAAAAAAGTTAATGTTCCTGGGAAAAAATTCTGATGGTCAGTTTCGCCATTTTCTAGATTTTGAAACAAATTTCTAGCGTAAAGTGCACTTACTGCACCTCAAATTAAACCACGTAAACGGTTTTATGATAACTTTTTTCATTCTCTAGATATAGTCCCGAGACATCAACTTTGGGACATCCTGTACATACATTATCAGACCTAATTTGCGATGGTAAAAAGATTAAAAAGAAAAATTATTACATCCAATATTAGTTTGCCCATTACATAAATCGAATCATAGGACACTTCATTTTAAAGTGATGTACAATTCCACCACATACGTATTTAACTAGAAAAGAATGAACTGAACTTCTAACAAACTTTAACTTCACTTTCTGGTCAAATCAGCGCGCTAATCCCTGGATACGGCCCTCATATTTAACGGGTTCGGTCAAGCTTGACAAGCCTGTGGAGTAACACCACCAAATTCGTTTTCCTATTTTATTTTATTTATGGCATTTGTTTGGTCCAAAAAATTCTTAGTTTCCAAAGTTATGTAGCATTTTTATTTTGGGAAGAATAGCGATATGTTTCTATAAAATTAAAATTAAAATTGCCATAACGTTTTAAGAAATATTTTCCAACTATCTAAAAACGTCACTATTATACTTGTTTCTAGATTACTCCATAAAAGCAAATATATTGCAAAAGATTCCGTAGAGCGTGCTACGTATTTGATCCCAAAAAGGGTCACTCCATGTTTGTTCGTTTGAAGAATTTTTGATGTTAAAAAGCTTTTTTGTATCTTAAGACGATTTTCACAAACTTAAATCAACAAAATTAAGAGAGGTATATTTATCGACTACCGAGCTACGATAGCACAGGGCCCATGCAAACGAAATTTTCAAGACTATGGCTAAGACCTTAGTTTTCACTTGCACCTTTTGCACCGCTGAATCTACATACAGTTTATCCAGACCACTATCAAGTTCTTTGATCAATGATGGAAAAAAGGCTTAAAAAGAAAAAACCATTATCTCTATGTTTCAAAAAAAATACAATATTAGTTTGCCCATAGGATACATTCGAAAGTATGTACAATTCCTAAATACGAAACCAGCCAAACGTATTTAACTTCAAAAAAATGCTGAACTCCTAATCAAACTTTAAGCTTCACTTTCTTGTCTACTGTAGTGTGGTTAGTATCCCTTTCGTGATACTGCCCTAATTTGTTAGAAAAGATATCTAAGTCGGTGTTCCTGTACATTAGAGGGAATCTCGTAGCTACCTTGACTAGCATGTAACTATAGTAACATCTTACCAAAAATCGAGATTGTCCTAATTTATGTTTATTTATCGACATTTGCTTGGTCCACGATGACTCGTGTCGTCCAACAGTATGTGTGAGTGTTTTGTGTAATTTACGTGATATGTGCATGTGCGTGCATATAGCGATGTGCTCCCCAGAGGTGCTGAGATGTTGAAACTGCCACTAAAACATCAGAAAGCATTCAGCGACCCCAGATGTATAAGATTTAAGGTTATTCTCATTTGAAGCTTTTATTTCCGATCTGATCTTGAAAATGTCCTTATATAGTAGAGTGCTACAAAGTTATCAATGGACAGCAGAAATTATGTTCAGTCAAGAGATGCGAAGAACGTGCTTGTATGTATTTGATGCCAAACCTTCGTTCTAACTACCAATACATGTTAGGCTCGGTTTCCGAATTCTAACTGATGGGACTGTTAAAAAGTTTTTTGCATCTACAAAAGACGATTTACAGAACTTCACTCAATAAATATTAAGAGCATGTGATATTTATCGGACATTTTGAGATATGAAAGTTATGAGCGGTTCTACCACCATTTGATGAGTATATACCAAAACATTATCAAAACCATTTGAATACGTAATACAACATGTTGTATTACGTACATCTATAGAACAACAAGGCGATTACCCTTCACGTCAAAAGGTCAGTACAGACCGGCCAATAACATGTATCCTGTCAACTAGCAATAAGTTGATGGATGCTCGTCAACATTGGATGGCACGACATCAAAGAAATTTGTTGCCTGTTGTTTGTATCTGTGGTTTCCATTTCAAATGGAAAATATCGCTCAGGCTTGTCGGTGTTATCAACAAGTCAACAACATTAGACTCTTAAACGAATCACTTACAGTTAAATACCTAATACGCTGAGCAACCGCCAATCTTGTATTCACTTTGGAGATTTTAGGGGCTCAAAAAAAGAAGTTCTTGAACATCTTTGTTTCTGGGAAGCTCTGCCGTTCAAAAATAAACAGTCCCTTTTTTTATGAAGCCACATTCTCTTGGGTTTTTGGGAGTGCAGTTTTGCATCCAGCAGCAGCAGTTAGTTCCATTTTTACTTCAAAACAGAATTTGGTTTGGACGTGCAACTAGTTTTGGTTTAGACGCGCACCACTGTTGAAAATATGTACCCAGAAGCACGTTGTTGTGCCCATCAAATATATTGCCAACATTTTGTTGACCGATCTGTACCTTCCTTAACCTTTTCCGTACGGGAGTGGTCGATATATCGACCACCGAAAAAAAATTAAATTTGTTATATTTTAGGGGGGAAATTATGAGTTGAATACAGGAAAAATAAAAACAAAAATCTGGGTGACATCTTTGACCGTGAAAATGAACATTTCAAGGTCAAATAAGCTTTTTAGTAGTTTTACGGTAAAATTGGTGTATCTATGTATTTTGATGTTTTGAAAACAGATAAAATAAAATAAATCCTGGTAACATTCTCGATTTCATAAATCTTGCATTTTTAAATCTTTATAAAACACTTGAAATTATTGAATTTTTAGAATCTTCTAATAATCTGCAGAATAGATATGTATTATTTTTTACCTTGCACAAAGTAAAAATAGTAAAAAAATCGTATTAGAAATTATTGATTTTGAAAATCTTGCAATTCAAGCAATTTTCTAGTTTTTGCTCTTAGCGGAACCCTGGATCAACAACGTGGATGTGGCAAAAATATGATACCTTTGGGGTGCTTAATTTTCGTGAGTCCCCTTGCCTCTGTGGGGTTGATATACGCATATATGTATATATGTATATGTAATGTTAGCTGCGATTTAACCCTTTATTATGCAATTTATCGTTTACAATTCGTTGTTTATGCACAGACTTATGTTGTTTGGGCCTCTTGAAAGGTAAAGCCACCAGTCTAGCTTAGTTTTGTACAAAATTTGCTTTTTCCGGGATTTTTAAAAATTTTTACATTGTACTTTACGTTGCGTCCGGGAGTGCCAAACATCTTAAATATATTTTAAGTCTGATTTTTTCCCGTACGGAAAAGGTTAAAAAGAGAGGATTCTTCTTCCCATAAGAGAAGAATATACAAAATGACTTACTTCTTGTCCAAGTTCAACTGTTTTTTTCTATTTTAATTTTATTCCTACTATTGTAATTATTTTTCGAACAAATTGTACAAAGTTGTTATCAATACATTTAGGTCCATTTGCATTTGTTCTCTGATTTTGTATTTTGCTGTTAAGTGTAACTGAAAAATTGAGGTATGCTTAAAAAAACGAACTATATCTAATACCCATTAGGGGAAGGTGGGGGAAATTCGCGCACCTAACGTAGACATTAAGTTTTTTCACTATGTTATTATCGTTAAACTCTACAAACATGAATAATTTATCAAACAGTATAATGTAAAAGCACTAGACAAATATTATACAATATATCCTTAATTCTGCACAAGATGACATTATAGAAATGTGTAATATGTGCAATTTTACCCAACTTGTGAGGGAATTCTGCGCAGGGGATAGGATAAAACTGCGCACCATTAGACATTTGTATAAAAAAGAAAAACTGAACAATACCTTTAGTAAATGAAATTTAAACATAACTGAAAATATACATATGAAATGGTTAGAAAATTATTATTATTAATAATATTATTAAAAAAAAACTGGATGTTTTCCACGAAACACCGAACTACTATATTTTCTCGACGCGCGTTTCGCCAACTAAAAATATAGGTTTTTAATTGTAATCTTCTCCTGGAGATGCCAACTTAGTTGGAGAAACGCGCGTCGAGAAAAGCAGTAGTTCGGTGATTCGTGGAAAATGTCCAGTTTTTTGTTTCTACGCCGAAGGTTCCAGTACCCACTCCAATAATATTATTATTTTCGTTAAATAGTAACTTCTCTTTTTTTAAACACACTTCTCTATGATAATTGTCTGCACTGTCCCATCCACTACACTCTGACTGGGACCATAAGCCACAACTTATACACTTATACCACAAATCACCGTTCTGCAATGTCCGAATATTGTTGTTGTTGACATTCAATGCATACATCATCGGTACTACCGACTATATCAAGTTCGTCGTCAAGTATCCTTTAAGAAATTTTCGTACTCAATATCTGATTCCTCAGGTTTCTATAGTCTATGGTCATCCTGTCGAATTTTGGATGAACGACGGCCATTAATTTTTCATTTCCTGTAGCTATTACACGCGTCGAGTCGTAGAATTGCATTTTGGCATCCATTAATTGGGATTTAAACGCTCGATCCGTTCATTGAATCTTGTGTGTTGAGGCATATATTTTCGTTTGGTTGAGTCGAGTTTCAATCTACATTTCTGTAGGATATAAAATTAGTTACAGGTAAGAAGCCATTTCTGTGTGTTTTTTTTGTATATGCTACCATGTGGCTGAAGTCCTATTTCGTATAATTAATTTTTAGAGGATTGTTGTCTTCCAACATCGGACTAGTTGTACGTTGTGAACGTAGTTCTGAGGTTACCAGAATCTACACTAATCACGTTACCCCCTTTGACGCGTCACCTATTGATATTGCTGTACTGGGTGTTTGTGGAGAAGTGCCGTGCCCTCAGAGTGAGGTAATTAGTTTTCTTATGTGTTATTACACTGACTTTACATACGTAGTTTTGGGGTTAAGTTCTGGCCACTTAGAGTGCCTTCGTCGTGTACAACCACTTTTTCTTTAGGGTCCTTGGTGAGGGTTCCTTGGTACGGGTCATTGGTCCTTGGTACGGATCCCGGAGTACAGGTTCCTTGTTAGGAGTTCTAAGTTGACGATCTCCAGAGTGTGGAGCTGTTGTGCCAAGTTTCGAGCGCTTGGTTCGAGTCCTACACCCCGAAGTAGGAATCCAGGGCAAGGCTTGCTGTACGTCCCCTTGCAGAGGATCGAACCCGAACTACGGAGGCACCCCTTTTTATAATTCCTTTTTTTTATTACAACAACTGTTCCAGTCACGTGAGTGTGTCATTCCGATCGAAATTTACTTCGCGGTATAATACAACATTGTTATTTTACATCACAGTCTACATATAGTTTGGGTAATTTATTGCTTTTACGGCACTATAACACTTATAACATTTTTGTATATAAATGTAAACAAACGGTAGCTACCTGCGGAGAGTACGCTGATATACTTTGTGGTTTTCTTTTGTTAAGGTTACATAGTTAAGGTTTTTTTTGAGTAGTTCGTATCGGTGTTAAGGCCGAATTACACCCCCTGTAACTGACTGTGCTGTTTCGTCTTAGTAAACGGTGTCTTTTGGTGTTTAAAACACTGTGTTTTAATTGTCCTAGCCCCAGTGAACGAGAAAAATCTACTATCTAGTCTTTTTGCTCTTTGTTACCACCAAATTGAATAATATTTATTAACCACTAATCTGGGGTACAGTATGCCCTGAGAATAAGAGAGCTAGTTACATAAATAAGTCGTGGCACAGGACTACTTTCCGGGCAAAGCAAGTGTCACGACTCTGAGTGGACCAGAGTGCCCCTTTTAGAGTCAATAATAACTAGACTCCAGCTGTAGTCCGTATCAAAGTTCGTCGTCATCTCAGAGATTTTCGTACTCAATATCTGATTCCTCAGTTTCTTCTGGACTTTCATTCTTTTTGCTTTTTCGACTAATTTTATGTTTTCCTTTTCTTCTAGAGTAATTTTTAATGGTGTTTTTGTTAATACTCGAGGATGCTGCCGCTTATTCCCGGTTCTGTTAGCACCGTTGGGTACACGATGTTTTGGACTTGTAACTTTGAAAAGGGACTTGTCACTGCATTATCTACTACCTTGTCTTATAAACCTGGCACAGCTTGGGAATTGCCAACTTCTGGCGTTAAAGGGAAACTATCCACTTCGACTTCAGCATCAACAAATAGTGCTCGAAATTCTTCTGCTGGTGCAAAAACTTGGGCAATAAATTTCCCTGGGTTTAGAGGAGGTATATATATACATATGTGTATCGCGCAGCAATTGTCTTGCGTGACAATGCCCAATCTCTAAGGCGCGTAATAACCCCACTGCTACATCACAACACAAAATATATTATAACGTGGAAAAGTAAGGCAAGAAGGCAAATTGCATTTACATATGCTCTAAAGAGACCAATTCACAACTTACTGTCTATGCAACATTCCCCCACTATTCCCCCACCTTCCCCTAAATCCCCTATTTTTAATACTTTTTATTTTGGTTTCAACTAAATAAAATATATACAACATATTGATATCTAACATATCTTTTTAAATGAAGATGGGTCAAAAAGACCACGCATTGAACAAACGTGGGTCTTTTTTGGCCAAAGATGCCATAAATAAAATAGGAAAAATCGAATTTGGAGATACCAGCTTCGTAGACCTAAGCTTTGGCCCACGCCATGCCAGACCCCGCCGTCATCGAAGTGCGAATAATGCGTTCACTTGCCTGCCTCGCTGGTGATCATCGGCTGCAGCTTTCTGGTCGCGAAGGTATACACGTGGCCGGTCTCGGACGCCACCAGGAGCATCACTTGGGTTCCGGTCAGCGTGGAGAGCTCGTACGCCTGCAACAAAAGCGATTTTATTACCTCTCGGCTCGGGCTCGTCACATAAATTACGAACATAATACAATGTTTCAATTAAGCATTAGTAACTTAATACGACACGATAATAAAAGCCATCTCGACGGGGCCGTCACTCTGCGGCGTGCACACTCCTCTGCTTGCTCTCCGCTTTTGTCATATCTTTATTTAGAGGCGCATATAACAGACGGTTTATGATATTATGCAAATACTCGATGGATGGGATTTTTTGTTATGGTTCTCTAATGGGTTTTATGGTTCGGTCGCAATTATAAACAAACGCACGACAGCTGATCGTTCGAGATATTGTTTCTTAGTTGAAGTGATTCGTCAGATCGGACGGGAAAGAGAGAGCCCTTTTTAAAGAGCCTTCTCGTGCGTGACTAAGAATGTTTGTAACGTTTTAGTATGCATAAAATTCAAATAAATGTTACCTAAACATACGAAAATGTTACCTTACTATTTACATCATTTTTTGTTTTATAATTTCTGATTAGAAATTGTGATATAATGTGTGGCTCTGCACACAAACTAAAGGGTGTTGCAAAAGGATCGCAGGATTTAATGTAATAAAACACAAAACAGTATAATTTAGTAGAGTTCTAACAAAACGTGGTAGAATTGTACATTGCCCTCAAGTATGGATAAATGTCGGTGACTTACATACACACCATTTCAAAAGGAACTGCAAATACAGTCTGTCTAATAAGAGTGTCTACGGTATATTTTGTGGGAAAACGTACATCCGTATTAATTGATTTTTTTTACTTTATTCAAACATCAATAGTTTCTTCTTGAATGTAAACTTATTAATAGGTCATCCAGTCTCCGCCGATATCGATTATATCTTGACACCTTTGAGGCATGCTTTCCACGTGATTTTCGGCGTATTGCGTTGAAAGTGACTTCCGTGAACCATGCTTCACAAATCTGTCGAGGGAGCTCCAAAGTGTAGATTTTTTTACGAAGATGGAACTTGTTGTAAGCCCACTCATTTTCGATAGGGTTTGCATCGGGTGACGGCGCCTTCCACTGACTTCACATTTTACTCCGGTGGTGTATTGAGTAATTGTCCTTCCTAAGGATCCAATTGTCGCTGTCACTTCCAATCTGAGAGCAATGTTTCACACTAGGTGGGTTCCAAACCAACTGACCTACGACCCGGGAAGTTTTCGACATTTTATGACTCCTAATATCGTTGTACTCACATAATAACGAAGGATTTCAATTTCCCATATACTTGGCGGCTGCAGGGTACGTCATTTTTGGTCCCATGGGATGCGAACACAGAAAAACAGTCTCAAAGCGCGAGGCGTAATTAGAATAATCATAATGTTTGTCGGGTTTCTTGATACACAAAGTTAAATACTTGATACACAAAGTTTTTCCCGTAATGCATTTTCAACAAAGATTCTCTTCTACACTCACATCCAAAAATTAAGAGCTATTCCCCAGCGGTTATAAAATATGTCGTTCACGCTCTTACTAGACAGACTGTAATACCACTCACAACTGGTTATTCACTCTTCCCCTTAATCCCTACCCTATAATAAATACCTCCTCACCTCCGTAGTTTCTGTGGATTGCGTTGCACCTCACTTATCTTACCTATCTGAAACGAATCTTTTCCAATAATAATAATAATAATACTCACCCCATAATTACTCCGAAGAGTAACCCCTTAGATCCTCTCAGGGACCTGTGCGGGAAGGAGTGGCTATTATTATTATTTGCCATGGCGCACTGGGAGCGACTTAAGATTATTTCGGTAACGCATTTGCTTTACAGTTCTGAGGAAACCCAGAAAACTCAGAACATTACCAAATCTAGGGCATGTGCGGTTGGATTGGCATCTATGCATCCACACCTATACACAAGTGTATTAGTGGTTGCATATCAAGCCCTGACGGAGAAAGCGAGACAATTAAAAATCGCTACCCCGGCCGGGACTTGAACAACGCGCACAGAGGTATCGCGACTGGAAAGACGGCGCTTTAACCCACTCGTCTACCCGTGCCCCGGCGCTTTAACCCATATAATAATGGGTTTGAGACACGCTCATGGAGGCAGGCCAGATTCTTGACAATTTATTTCAAAATGTGTAAGTTTAATAGCTACACATAATTTCTTTGCATGATCCACATAAACGTTGTTTGCTATACTGATTATACAAATCATTATTTTTGGGGGTAATTTCGAAAAATTTTTAAACCTTGAAAGCAGCTTACTTAAACTTGATTAGTTAATTAGTAGCGATTTTATTGATTCATTTTGCTATTACTTCGATTTCAATTGTCATGGCTTTCCCTAAAAAACTACATATTTGAAAAATACATATAATATAAAATATATATAATAATACAAAATCCATATTTTCTTTTTTCCAATTTATGTTATGCATAATATGCAATTTTTTTACTATAGTACTGGATTTAGGTACTATGCATCCATTACTTTCGGGAGTGTACTCAAATGGTCATGGACAGCGTGATGCGCCAGATAACTGCGCTTATTTGTTGCTACGTATGCAGATCCGGAGACTGAATATATCTAAGCAATTATATAGCAATAAACGTGAATGCATTCATTTTACTAAAATAGTCTTTTACAGAAAAAAAAACGTTAACAGTTTTATTGAAGATTTAGATGCTTGCGTTAAATTGCACTTTACTACACTAAACCTTTGTAACAATGAATACAATTGGCATCTCATATAACAATAAGTAAAGTCTGACATTATTACAGAAGGTACTTACACCATAAACAGAAATCTGAGATAATACAACTAGAATTAGACTGTTGTTATTAAGAATGAACGTTAGAAAAAGGCTACTGGACAACGTATATATGACCTTAACTATATCACCAGATAATTCTCCTAGAATATTCCCCTGGGATTGGGAGGATGTCCAGATCTACCCGTGACGTAATCATAAACTAACATAATCATAAAATCTGTTTCCTAATAAATTGCACACAGCAACATTTGGTTCTTGCTCTAGTACCTACACTTACTGTTTACAGCAATTAACAGGATTTACAGGAACTTACAGCGATTAACAGGAACTACACATTTTTAGAAAATTTTTGTGCTCAGTTTTAAACTACGTTGGTATAATAAAGTACTCTAAATCATGTAAATATATACGTGTCCTATTCACTATAAAGAAAATAACTTTAATTATTCAGAAACCACTAATTTATGATCACTTAGCAAATATCCTAATTATTGTAACTATTTGTAATTATTCTGCACAAAGAACAATGAAACGTAAAGAAAATCTTAGCTTATTATCCTACACACCACACGTCCTCCCACAAATACAACGCACTCCCTCAAGTAGGTTTGCATTTTATTATTAATAAATTTGCAACAATACACTTACAATCCTTTTGATAACCCGAATAAATCACTATTTCTTTTTATGTCGCCATAAATTAACATTTTTATGGCGAACCCTCACCCATCGACTCTACTTGTCATTAATCCCTGTTCAATTTATAGGGTTTATTTTTAAGGCCTTTACAAAATAAATAACATAACGTAAAGAAATCTCGTAGCTATAATGATATTATTAACCAACGATGAGGGAAATCTGAGAACTGTTTTCCAAAAATCTCAAAAAACGTCTCATTTAATTTGAACTCAGTAATCGTTTGAGACAGATAAACGGAGACAACAATATTAAACCAAACGAGAAGCGATGTGAAAATTATTTGCAGAAAAGAACTATCATTCTATGTGGGCTTAAAATTACATTCAAACAATAACAATGCAAATACATTGCAAAGCTTTTTAACAACACGTTGTATAATAACAAATTTAAATTATGAAAGCCGTTCGCTTACGATTTTTTAAAATATAATTAAATGTCACATTGCAATTTTGTTGTATTATGTACCGACACATTTAGATAACGTGGACGGGTTTTGATCGTTGATGTTAAGTGGACTGTGTATGTTGGATGAAGATACTTATTATGTATCTTCCTAGTCATGAAGGAAAAGACAGAAATAACGAAAACGACCCAGCTCTTAAAACGATCCTTCAACAGCTATTCACTTATTTCAACGTTTCTACAGTAACGAAATCTCAATATTTTGGTAACTCTTCAAAATAATCGCCTATAGCAGCTTTCAGATCATCATTAGAAGAAAATCTCCGTGCTCGTAACTATTTTTTTTTTCAAATTAAGGAAAAGATGGAAATCGCTGGTTGCTAGATCTGGATTAGGTATAGAGAGAATGCATCAAGTCCTGAAACCATTCATATCTTGACTTCTCGAATTTTGAAAGCCCCCTTGAATTATTAGAATTATTGTCTTGAATTATTCGAACTCTGGAATTATTGTCGTCCAACAGCAAACTTTTTGGGACAATTTTGAGGCCTTTTTGATCAAATGACAGGTTTGACATCTTTTAGTCTATTTATAAAGATCACTGATAATTATTGTAGTGCACTTTTTCATATACACAACCAACAAAATCCCCTTGTAGTTGACATCAATTTTCCAAACGCTGCGTTTCCGGCCTCTTTGGGGGTGAAAACCCTTTTATACACCCATACACGACTCCTATTTCGTTTGAAGGATCTCAGTGCACCCAGGTTTCACTGCCAGTAATAATATTTGAAACAAAGTCACAATCTCGGTTTAAGGCATCCAAATGTTCTTAATAAATTTCTCGTCTAACAAGGTTCTTGTGTGAAAATCTATCTCGTCAACATTTTGCTCATCCCTAAATATTCACGTAAAATTTTCCAAACTATTGTTGCTGAGATCTGAACTCGTGAAATAAGTAAAACATATTTGATCTATCAACACTAACACTTACATTTTCTATAAGTTAAATTTTTATATAATAATGAATTTGATATCCCTAATAATTTTTGAGCCATTTCTCTCGTTAATCAAAAATTGTATAACGTCTCTGTATTTTTATTATTCGGAGTTTTAATTCGCCCATTTGTCACCTTTCAAACATTCATCAAAATTTAAAAAAATATATTTGGATTTCGACTCCACCTGGTCAGAAATGTTGATACTACATGTCGCGACCTCTATCCAATAAACAGATTTTATATAGTTTACTTCGATTTTTATAGCTAAAACACAAAAGCCGTATTGAGAGTTATTTTCGGCCGATCGCAGATTTTTAACACCTTCGATCACGAAGGCGTGCAACGTCGACTAGTTTTTAAGGGGGGTTTTATGGGCGTTTTATGAAAGCCCTCGCTAAGAAATCACTCGTAGTGACCACCTTCCTCTTTTTGTCATGTCTTTATTTACAAGCTCGTAAGAAATACTTTACGGCATTATGCAAATCACGCAGTTTTTCGACACGGTTTATTAAGGCCGTGCACGGTCATTACGTAAACCATCGATGGGCGGGAACTTATGTCGCTTTCCGTAAATTAGATAATAATGTATGAATTCCCCTAGATATATACCTATGTAATAAAGTAGGTCGTTAATATAGTCAGATCCTCACGCACAATAGGAACATTGCTAGTTAAACACAAAGGGCTACAACAAAGCTAAGGATTATGATTGGTTTACTTAAAATAAATAGTTACCCGTGATAAAACACTACTTTGTTGTCATATCAGTTACTCAAGGTTATCATAAAGTCACGGATATATGTATTTTAAGTGCTTATACGGTTTTAAGAAACTGAAATAATTGAATTCTAGTTGTCACAACAATGGAATTTTAGTTTACCTATTCGTTATGACAACGACTGACACAAGTGTTAAAACAAAGCGATCGTAATTTAGTGAATTTCAAAATAAAAGCAACCGATCTTAACGTAAATTCAAACGGGTTGAACTTGGAAAAGCGTACCGTAATATTATTAGCAAATCTCAAAGAACGGGTCTATAATCGACTTTCCGAGATCAGGAAGACCAAAGGATGGCCATGTTCCAGTTGCAGAAGTTCAGCAGGAAAATCAAAACTTAGCCAATACTAGGGTTTCCATAAAGGGTTTTTTGAAATTCAGGACAAGTGAGCCCTAAAATCCGGACAAAATCCGGACTTTGCCAAAAAATACGCCATAAATTTATTTATGTACTTTAAAGGGCAAATAAAATTATAAACAGTTAAGAATTTATGTGTTTTATTAGAAAATACGTTTTAACGCAAAAAATACATAAATCTATGCTTATTATTAAGGTAAATGGTATATCAATATCATAAGACACAAATCTCTCTTCTCTGGTAAAAAAATAAAATCTATATTCTTTGGTAAAGAAAACGCAGTTGGCAAATTGTTGTATAAAAATAAATAATCTACGTGATATTTCTCTGATTTCTGAACTTCGTTCAGGATCGACAATCGACAGTCCAGGAAAAATTTTCCGTTGACATTAAGTCATAAAACTCAGAACAGGCATTATACTAGAGATGTGGCGTCGTAGCGATTAAAATATTCAACAAAGTTGTTTTTACGGAGTCCAGGTTTCCCGGACATTTTTTTCACATTCCGGCCGGACTTCCCCGGATACCTTAAAAAACCCAAACATGTCCGGGTAAATCCGGACGTATGGAAACCCTAGCCAATACTAATCCGCTAGCAATCAAGTGTTAAAACAACTGCAAATGCCAGATGGGTACCACCAGAGCGGCTGGTGTATAGGTGCTGCAGAGATGCAGAACTGCCAAAAAAATAGTATTTATATATTTTTGCGACCTGATTACTAAAATTTATTAACATAATAATTTGGTGTATCCACAACGCACGGCGCACCCCACGCTGTCGTGCTTCCGTAAAATCGTCTTTTGTCGCTGTGCCGGCCGGCCACCTGTGCTAAGTAGTAGACCAAATAAATTCTCTGGGTCTCTAGTCGAGCGCGTAGCGGTACATTTATATTATTGTACTAGGCCACACGGCGTCTGTTCTGTGCACCTCTTTGCATGCCCGCGCGCTCCCCCTCACTTCCCGCGAAGCTTAACACTTGCTAGCATAAATCCGCAAATTTAGACGGTCAGTGAGCTGCATTTTTTCCAGCTAATCGCTGTATGTTTACATATTTCTCATAGACTTGGCGGGCGACCTGGCGCCAGCGTAGATCGTGTTTCGCGTAAATTGAAAGCAATACAATTCTTTTGATTTCTAATTTGTGTATTGATTTATTTTTATTATACTAATTATTGGTATTTATAAACTGTGATAGTAACATAAGACATAAGTGATAATGGATTTAGTTTGATTCATGTGAAGAAATTTTTTTAAATACTCATATGTTGATAAAAAAATTGATTTAAAAAATAAAGGTAGGCCATTGCCCGATATTATTATTGAGACTCCAGGTGTAAGTCGCGGAAAAGCATATAAGCGCCAATTTAATAAAGACATTTATTCGAGGAATAATTGGATATGTGGATGCAACAAAAAAATGCTTTATTTTGTTTTCCTTGTTTACTTTTTGGCGGTGATAACGCATGGACGGAGGTAGGCGTGACTGATTTAGTGCACTTGACTGAGAAAATAAAAATCAGAGAAAATTATTTAGAGAAAATTATATGAGAAAATTATTTACATCAAAAATTTATGGTTTCAATGACAAGGTTATAGACAAGTTTGATTCTATGAAGGATCGTAGGATTGAATTAACTCTCAAAATCCTAAAAATGTATGCTTACAAACTACAACGACTGTTTGATTTGATGTTGGCAATCAGGTACAATTTTTCTTTCAGAATATTGACTTAAATTGAAATTGAACCTGACTAGTTTTCCCGTATTTTATGAACATATGAGGCTCATTTTTCTCTTTGGGGAGGAGTAAATACCCAAAACTGTCGATATTATCAACAGAAAATCCACATGCACATGGATTGCAATGAATGCACTGCAATTAATGCATGTGCATGCGTATTTTCTGTTCACAACATCGACAGTTTTGGGGTATTTACTCCGCCACTAAGACAAAAATGGGCCTTTCTGAATGAGAAAGGTCTTCGTGAAAATCAGTGTTTCTTGATGAAAATCGCATGCTACTCGAGTTGCCATGGTGCCGTATGCCAACTTCAATAATAATTTGAAATATATCCATTATATTATGAGAACCTTGTATAATGCGAAAGATAAAATAAAACATTTAAAAAACCAATCGATAAGCTGATATCTGTGTGTGTATTATGTCATCATAGCACTGTAAAAAAAAACTGGCCAGCTACACTTCATTGTTCTTTCCCAAAAGCTGATATCTAGAGTGCAATTAATTATATATCGGTCAAACTGGTCCTTAGGTGTAAAGAATATTTTATGTGCTACAACTTTTTTGTGATACTTACATTATTAGATATGATCATTGTAACAGCATAGAATTGTGTGTGTGTGTATAATATCATCATGGCACTGGATAAAAAACCAACTGACCAGCTACACTTAATTGTTCTCTCCCAATTGTCAAAATGTAACCCATGATTTAGTAAAGTGCATCGTACATCATCGTACTCCTTGCAATCCCATTTATGGCTTCAATACTTGGCAAGACCTTAATGCTTTTACATGAATAGATCGAATACAATTATGAATTATTATTTGATTATAGTTATATAGTAAGATGGGCATATGTATATGTAATATTCTTTTGTTATTTAATGTATAACTAAGGTATTTTGTTCTTATTTTCCGTTTTGTTCTGGTCTGTTATTTTTTTTAAACGATTTTTTTTCCACAATTTATTAAATTAATTATTATTTTAAATATTATATTTTAAATTATTCAATTATTAATTTATTTATTTTTGAATTTGTTTCCCCTTTTTTTATTGTTTAATCATATTAATACTATTTTATTTTATTTTTTTTATATCCATATGTTTAAAAAGAATGTACATAATAAATAACAGTGATCATCACGACCATCACAAGAATACTTTAACCTAAATTATCATAATTTATCCAAAAACAGCGTTATTGTTTGTAACACCAATTGATTTGGACCGCATATAATTAGAATTAGAATTAGAGACTATCATTTTAAAAGCAAAAAACATCATTTTTAAATATTTTAAAATATCAGAGCTCAATCACAATCAATCTTGGAATCAATCAAAAGGTGATTGAGTCAAGTCTCCAAACAACGGTAAAACTCTACATGTTTTTTTAGCTTGTCAGGATTTTAATTAGTTTTACCATTTGTAGAACTAAAATATTTAACTAAAATCTAACTTCAGGCTATCATTTTACTTCATTGTTAATCATTCAGTGATTCAGTTACTATACAAGGTGTTTCTAAGAAACATCTTCAAAATTAGAAATATAAAACAAGTGCAGTTTTGATAAAGCCTTGATAAAGTTTTGACACCGCAAAAAAGGGGTGTCCCTAAAGATATATTTTCTCGCAAACTGTTTGAAAAATGTTATTAGAGAAATGTATCAGTAGGTATTACTCATTCTGGCAACATTGATATAATTTCATACTTTTTCATAATCCCTTGTTATAAATACTGAAAAATAACACAAATAAGTAGGAACTAAATTCACCATCACCCCTTAGCGCTTCCCTCGGGAAAATAATTTTGAAATAAAATAACTTAAAACACGGTCAAATAGACCGAGACGCAATAAGTTCCCACCGGTGTGGGTCTATTCTTTTACAAAAAATAAATACGGCAATAGATCAAACTGACCTGTGGGACAAGCTTGCAACATACAATTTTATGAATTTTATTGAAATTATTATAGTATATAAGTATTTTTTTCGCAGAATTTGTTTATACATTTTCGTTAACAAAAAAACATCTCTTGGTAAATTCGTTAAATAATATACTAAAATAATAAAAATAACTTTGCACAATTATTCTATTTTACACAACTAAAATTGCACCATACTGATTCCTACAAGTTATTGTTCCTAAAAATCTTGGCTATAGCGCTCTTTTAGTTATGCCGTACTTTATCCATTATCCATTGTTAACAATGGTTTTTGAATTTTTTTTAATATGGCCTCATAGCCAAAGCAGAAGGATGATGTACCGCCGGCAGCAATCACATTTCCTGCTCTATAAGTATTGTGGTCCAATTGTGACCACGTTATGTTCTAGAAACAGCCTGCATTTATAAATTTTCAATATTAATTTTTCTATTAATCTGGGTTTGTTTTTAGGACACTTTTTCTTCTAAAGCAATAATTATATGTTGCAGCAATGTGCAAAATATGCCAATAAAAGTAACCGAAAGTTTACACAACACTGGTACAATGCGATGTAAAGGATAATAGTAGCCACCGGCTTTTTTTTTAAGAATGAGTTTTGGATTTATGAGAACACTGAAAATGTCTAGACACGGTGAAAGTGAAATATGTACCTACATAAGAATATTAGAGCCTAAGGCGTCATACATATACACATAAATATTTTTATACTTAGCCCAACAAACAATAAAAATTTAGGTGAATACGAATTTAAGTTACGTTTCTAATATTTCCTTTAAATCCCGATTTCATATTGATTATATTCCACATTGGTTCCCCAACCGTGTTAAAAAATAAAATCTAAATTAATAAATTTAGAAAACAACCATGAAAAAAATACCCTAAACATATCCCAAATTATTATAAACCAAATACACTTTCTTAAAATTATCTAATAATATTACAGAATACGTTAAAAATAAACGAATAACTCAAACTAATTTTTGCTCTAGACATACATAGATCTACATAAGTAAATTCCAGTATCAAGGTCAGGGGACGAACTATCATGAGAGATGCAATTGCATTTATTTGATTATCAATTTATTTATTTTTGGATCGACACATATTATTATTTATTTCTCTATTTTATAAGTAGACTATGAGCTTCATCAGTGAATTGTTGAAGGATGATATATGGATGTGTGATAGTATCTCTAGTTGTAATTTTAAATATTTTGGATATATCTTCTTGTAGATTAAGATATTAATTAGATATGAATTTGGGACGCTTGAATATATCAATAAAGTCAATGAAGTGCTTTTTATTTTAAGATGCAGTAGACTGAAGAAGAAATGCATAGGCATGGGAAATAAGACAAACTTTTTATCATTCTTACTACTTTCCGAGTATGTAACAAGTGGCAAATCTGTTAAAATTTTTATCAAATATTGGTTAAACATGTAGTCTAAAAACTAGGTACATCCCATTATTAGTAACAAATCTGCGATAAACCTGTCAATGTCAATCATCATTTACGGGAAAATAGATAACAGTTCCAACGATCACCTTTGCAATGTCTTAAGTTTTAAAGAACCAAGTACACAATACACTAAAAGTAACTAGTATACCCATGATCTGGGGTAGGCAGTGACATTCCTATAACACCCACCCCTAATGGTATTAGAACTACATACATACATACATCGTTATCAAAATGTATGTCAGACACCATTACTAATGACAATTTCTAAACGAATTTTTCGGTAACAATGATCGAAAAAGTACATACCAACATAGTTATTTTTTGTATCATAAAAATGATAATAAATGATGGTGTTTCCACTCTTCAACTTGATATCATGTAAGATCTAGCTCTTATTTTGAATAATTATTGAACATATTCGCACTTTGAATAATTATTATCTTTGTAATATGTACCTTTGACTTATTCAATTCATTAAATATTCTGGATAAATAAATACGTTACAATAAAAAAGACAAACAATTCACCAAAAGACATGAAAAACATTACACGTTTTAAATCCATATGGCTTGAATATTTGTTGGATTACACCATATAATTGATTTTTTTTATGTTAATACCGGGGAGTTTTGATTGACACTCAACTCCACAATTTGGACACCGTCTTCTCTGCGAACATTATTAATGTTAGAAGGACACCGCCATAGAGCGTCTGATGATAGGTAACATAACACGAATTCAATTTTAATTTCGAGAATACACCATAATAACCTTCCGTGCATTTTTTGTCAGCACACGGCTTTTTTCAAGCTACGGCTCATCAAGGTGAGATACTCGTGCCGCTGTGATCGCCTATCATTATTATAATTTTATTACTTTAACAATATTAGGATCATTAGTGGCCCATGATAACGCACATTCGATATCTTTTGTATTTTCGAGGCGGGTAGACGGACTTGATAATTTTCCCGCATTCTTATGTCCAACATGCGTACAGTCACTAATTATACATTACGAAACAATCACACTACGCTGCACAGTGGTCCCAAATGCCCGAATACCGGGCCAAAAATCAGTTGTGAGTGATTATCCTTAAAAATTAATATTTCGGAGGAGAAGGTTTTCGGAGTCAAGGAATCCAAATCCGAAGTTAAAATTTTCAAAAACAAAATAGACAGTTGGCGACCAATGTTGTTACAAACGACGCCACTCTTGCAAAAACCAGTAGGTGCTGAATATTAATCAATAACAATCCAATTAAATTTTCAAAATGTTAAAACAATGAATACAAGAATCAAAATCAAGAACATCGAACACCCTAGTGCCTACCTACACAATTGTTCAAGAATATAGGATGCATTTTTGTAAATTTTGTCTGACACTTTGAAGTCTCCGATTTATTTAAAAGAAATAAATAATCAATTCATTACACAGAACCACAAAAGTTTTTCCAATGCGCGGAAGTACAGACCCAGTCTATTCCATGTTTTTGGGATCGTTGAACACGAATCAGACCTCAGTTTTCCTGGTTTACCACTAGTTTTTTTTCTAACCTTAAAAAACACATTTTACATGGTAGCTTGATTACACAGGCACACAAACACAAATCCAGAGTACCATTCCCCTTCTACGTTTTTCAATGCGCTAAATCAAAATCTGAGGTCAGTATGCATTTATGACTATCAGTTTTTCCCCTAGGAACAAAAATCCCAATGAAAACACTAAATTAGGCACCATGTCATATCCATGTCATATACTTATATACTATACTTGATCCTAATCTAACAATAATCCTAAGCCTCAGAAACCTTCAACTCTACGACACACATACTCAAAACCCCATAACCTTCAAAAAACCCTATATCGGTGTTCTGCAAATGCTGTAGAGCAGCAAATGATGAAAAAGCATGAATATGATCCAACCATGACTCTCAGCTCCATAGCAGTGGAATTCCAAAGCTTCGTAATCCCATAACCTCATAACCTACAAACCTTTAATCTCAAAAACCTAAGTAGGTCCTGCGAAATCTGGGACACAACGTGATGAAAAGGCATGAATATGATCCAATCATAACTCCAACAAACCCATAGAACCGAAATCCCATCGCTCGGAAATTCCATAACCTCAATTTCAAACCTATTAATCTCAAAAACCCTATATCTAGGACATGTGAAATTTAGCATGCAGCAACCTAATGAAGAGGCATGAATATGATCCTATCTATCTGTCAACCCTATAGTCTCGAAACTTCGTATCTTCGAAATTCCATAGCTGTGAAATTTCATAACCTCATAATTCCATGACCAATATTTTGAAAATCTGCCCTGTCGACTAGTGGCGGAACTTTTTATGTTTCCGCGAGAGTCTACAAGCATTCGGTTACATGGCTGTGGAACTCTGCCCACTTTGAATCACGGGGTTATGAAAGTCAGCCAACCCTGGGTTACGTGGTTATGGAAGTCTACTTATCTCGAGTATAAAATTCCGGAGTTATATGGCTTAAGATTTTTGGAATTGAGGTTCGTGATTGAATCATATTCATGCGTCTTTATTATTTTCTGCGCTCTAACAGTTTAGGGTTATTGTTAGGGTTGTGTTAAACCTTTAGTGATCCTGTGTAATAGTAATCAGCGACACGTATTTGTTTGTTGTTTTGTTTGTTTAAACGTATTATACAATACAAACCTCAGGGTAGACCCTCCACATGAAAACATTAAAAAAAAAGGGGTTGAATTAAAAGATGGACCACTTTTAACAGAGCGTATATTTTCACGTTACACGTACCACAAAAGTATGTGAGAAGGGCAACTTCTTCGTTCTACCAAGCTCGCGTAGGTAAAACAGGTTACAACGGTTTTGGCATTTGGTGCAAAAATATGTTCTTTATCAAATTCCGAATTCAAAATTAGAAAAAAACTTCATTTTTCGATTTTTGGCCAGCTTTCGGGCATTTGGGACCACTGTGCGCTGTCTTATTCTGCTCTCCCCCCTCTCTCCCTCTCTCTCTCTCTCTATCACTAGATCGCGCCCACTTAGAAGGATGAATGGTAATAATATGTCGATTAATGTAACGTTTGTTTTAATTTCTATCCAACGGCTCTCATTAGATATTTTTTAATTGTATTCCGTTTGGTGTCATTGAGTGTTATTAAATCGATATAAAAAATTCAAGGAAATGAATGACTTCATTAAAACCGTAGAATTAAATATTTACAATACCTGTAATTATTAACTATGTAAAAGTAGCACGCTGTTCTGCCCATGCAGTACGAAATCGGTTTGCACGAATGCTTCTAGTTGAAATAGATTCGGTAAAATGAAAAGGAGAAATAGAAAGGTTACATTGTTAGGTTTGTTTCTAATATTTTTTTATGCAGTAAAATTGGTACGCAATTTTTTTCGCTAGCGTGTTGTAACACATTTCATCGCAGTCTTTAATGGTAAAAGTAGCTGCACTACATTTTATGTTATCGGATATTTCCACAGTGATATAGGTATATATTTTTTTTCTTGTTTAGTTCGGACAAATATTTTCACTATCTGAGCAATAGCAAAAATAAACACCCATTACAATCAATAAACCTGAATAATATGGACTAAGCTATCAATCAAATCAGTGCATTTGATTGACTCTTGATTGATCTTGAATTGACATTTGATACAAGTATGCTTCTTGCATATAAAAAGGCAAAACCAGAAAATCGCTTTGTTGTAAATATATAATATTATAAATATGTTAACTAACTAAATCAAACATCCACAATTTTGCTACAGTGATCTTATTGTGTGAACAATAGGTTACCAAATTTATGACGTCAGTGTCGTTTCTGCCAGCAAAATACGAACTCGACTCCAAATAGTAAAACTTGAATAATTGTGAGACAATTCTTGTACGCTGAACCCTAACAATGTAAATGTTCGGACGTCGACGTTTAGTCAAATAATTGTTGTGAAAATCAATACTACCGTTTAAAGTCTTGTCAAAAACAATTTTTTTTTTTGTTTATTTTCAGTATCAACGCATTTTTTTTCAACAATCAAATATTACATATTTCCAGGAAATATGGATTAATTAAAATTTAAAAAAACTCAATTAGTTATTATAACAATTAACAATAAATACTTCGACAACAAAAATTACACTCGTGACACATACATGTTGGGACACTTTATAATTTTCAGATATAAACAAACAACTAATGGGAAGTTACGTCGGTTTTTGATCTAATAACTGCCTCTATCCGTTTAGCCATTGATTTGACTTATGATAAACACATTTCTGACGTAAAAAATCCCCATATATCAGGGATTTTATTTTTTTTAACTAAGAAATGGTTCGTTTGCATCGTTTCTTAACTTGTTTCATAAATAAATCATAATAACACTAAGGTCGGGACTATTAGCGGGCCAAGAAACACAAAACATTTTTTTTGTATTTTTTGCTGTATGCGATTCAGCGCCATCCTGCTCGAAAATATAGTTTTCTTCCGGATACAAAGATAACGTAATCGGCAACAAATTTCCTTGCAGATTCTGTTAACAAAATATTTTTCGAAATTTATACTTCCATCCACGAACTAAAACTTGCCCACGCCCTTTGCAGACATGCATTCCCAAATCATTACAACTTTCGTAAATTTTACGGTTCGCTTAATTAATGCAGTATTTATGGAATGCCTCTGATTTAAATATAATTACTCGTTTGCAATAATTTTCGTTGTACGTCAAATATTGGCCCATCAGAGAATATGACTTTCGATCAATCGTCTAAAATTCAAAAACGTTTCGATTTTGCCCATATATATTTTTTTTTCGGTGAAAGTGGTTTTTCTTTGGCCTACAATAATTAATTTCACTTTAATTTCCGCAAACAAATTAAACGGACAACTTACTTTAGAAAACCGTAAACTGGACTTGTGAATCTGGACTGTATACACTGGACTTGTGGACTGCATGTTTTTCGTGATATAGATAGTTGGTCCCGCTTGACTGATTCTGCAATGATATCGCCTACAGTTCCTCTTCGAGATACTTTGCGCAGTTTTACAAATTTCCTTTGATATCTTTATGTTTCACCGGTCGTAATGTCGATTGCCCTCGAGTATCCGTGTTGCCTGTTTCTGCATACAAATAAATTATATTGGAAACTGTAGATTTTGGCAAATTCAATTGTGCAGCTATCTTGCGAATGATATTATTGCCATGGTATTTTTATTAAATCTCAAATTTTTGTATTTGTTGCTACACCACGTGCCATTTTTACCCCAATTCTGAGTTTTTATCAACCGTCTCTATCAGTCAACAAGAAATTTATATATTCTTTTCAAAGCCTACTGTTTGACATTGTATTTTCAGAGGATGTACGAACATTAACGTGTCACCTGTTCTTTGCAGTGATTCGCGGTATAAGTGAGGCAAAGCTTAAAGAAGAAATGTTTGCTAGGCTGCAAATACGAGAACTTTTTAAAGACGAAAATTTTGAAACTACACTTTCGAGAAAAGAAGATAGGGCGTGGACTGCCTTTAAAAATGTATGGAGCTACTTCTTAGGTAACAAAAAAATCGTAGAACTATAAAGATCTAGTTGAAGAACGTATCCAATCTTACAAGACGTTAAGTTGCAACATGTCTAAGCTGCATTTTCTTCACTCCCATTTGGAATTCTTCCCTGACATGTATACTATACGGAATCTACAACTATCCTCAAAAGATGGCGCATCTTAATGCAGATTCCAAAATGGTAATAAAAGTAATGCGTATTAGCCATTGTTGTAATAAAGTTAAAATATTTTAAGCATTCTTTTATCGACATAGTTAAGAAATAATTCATTGTTTTAATTTTAATATCCCCACACAAGTTTTTGTAAGAAAACGATTTGCATAAAATTTTACATATTGAGAAATTACCACAAAATGGCACTTCTGTGGTTGAATAGCATTTTATTTTTTTAACGATTAAAGCTACTTGTAAGCTACTAGGTAGTCAAAGTTGGGTGATAATAATAATCAAAACCTTAAAAAAAATGCCTGATTTGTAAGCATATTTATAAAATGGCCTTTTTTGGTTAGGGGCCTCCACCACTGTATGGTTTTTTGCCCCCCCTCCTTGTCCGGGGCCCTCCCCTTTTAAAAGTAATTAAATTAAAACATCATTTTTCAAATTTTTATTATTTAATTAAACATAATCTTTATTAAATTAACATAAAGTCAAATATTTTAGTTAATGGACAAAACAAAAACCAATTTTATTTAGGGGTTTTATTTTTTGAATTGGGGCGCCAAAAAGCTTTTGACACCCCTCCCCCTCCCCTTGTCACACAATGTCTTTCGTCGGCCCCTCCCCCCACCCTTAACGTGTGACGTAATTTATGGATGGCCCCTAACATAGCAAATACAAACGGCCGAAGCCATGACACAAAAACATTGAGAAGGGAAGAGATTTTTCACCAATTTTACAAAAGTGGCTATACCTGGAGAACCAAGATATTTTCACCTATTTCATATTTATATAGAATCATATATATAAAATATATATTTCATATTTAGAACCAGACAGAAACAAATACCATAATTCGGTGTTTCCTCACCATCATATGTCCTAAATTACTTGTATATCTTGATAATAATAAGTACATATATTTTAGGTCCACGCTTTTCTTATGGTATAAAATAAGAATGGAACACATAAAAACGAAAGTGTAGTCACACTTTGGTAGTCTATTATGTTAAAAATTTACTCATGATTAGATCAGGAAGATTTCCCCTAATTATTTTAAAATAGTAACCGGTAAAACAACTAATTTGAAGGAAATTATTGAACAAATTAAATCAAATAAGATATAAATACACTCTAACCCCTCTTATTTCACCTTCGCTTAATTCACATCCTCTGTTATTTCACCATGTTTCCCCAAGGTGCAGCAGACAGTGCACATTAGGTCGCGAAACCGTCGGGTTAAGTCGCCGCCTGTAAAAGTTTTAGAACTACGTTTGGAAATTGGATTCTCGCATGAATATGTACAATTTTTATTGAAAAAAATTATTGTGTAATACATTTATTGATTTAAAATAGGTTAGGTGTCTTTTAAAAAATATTTAATCTTTAAAATATTCATTCAAGTGGAAAATTGAACTTTGTCACGCACGACTGGATATACTTACATTGATTTATCGTTCAGTTGGCTCATTTTTTGTTATAACAAGTGCTGTGGTATATCTCTAAATATTTCTTTTTGCAGTTTAAAAACACAAAAAAGTTGAGGTTATGATCGCAACTTAAGAGAGGCAAAATTTCGCGACTTAAGCGAGGTAATGATAGGTAGTAATAGGTCGGAAGGTAATAGGGGTTCGAGTGTATAATACAATACATACACTGGCGAGTCGCTTAAGAGTTTTTAAATAATTTTAGGAGCAAGAACAATAAGAACATCATTATCATTACTTAGTTCAGCTACAAAATACAGTACAATACTTATACTACGAGATTTTCAAGTATAAGTTTAAACCAGATAATTCCATAAAACGTTGCAATTTCAATGTGATTTTTTGCTCGCCAATGTATTATAATCAAATACCTAAAGTGAAAATTGTTGCCTTCTCAAATCACAGATTAGGAAAAAACAACGTTAGCGTACTTGAAACTACTAAAATATTTATAACTTATTATAAGCGCTTTATTATTAACCTGACAAATTAACTGTATAATAACGCATTCTGAGATAACAAAGTTGGCGATTTAATCATGCCATAAAACGTCTCCGCCGAAGAAAATGCGTTTTATGTTCAACAGAATATACCTACATAAATACAGGCACGTATGCATGACAACGTTTATATTTACAAGTCAGACAAATTGATTTGCATAAGGAGGAAAACCATCGGGCAATATCGATAATATAATCAACTGTCGCCGAAGTACGAACAATATTTTAACTAGGCAATAAATATGATAAATGCATTTGAAAGAAGACGTTTGTACGCACAAGGTAATATTTATATCGGGTAATACAAGAGAATCGGAATTCAATTCTAATAATTCGGATATACATACATAATCAAATGCAACATAAAAACCTCTTACTTCTACATTGTATCATATTTTGTGTCGCAGTAATAAAAGTGACAAATCATTGTAAAATATTGATCAATATTTTAATAAAAACGCATTAAAATAATTTATTATTTTAAAACCCTAGTAGTTAGATATGCCTAACGAAGCAATGCTTTTACGTAATCTCTCCGATACTTAAGCCGAACAAACATATAATAATATATTACAGAAAATATAACGAAATTACCGCAACTTGACAAATTTACTGTCGTTATGTAAAATCGAAAGAAAAGTTTATACAGAGTGCTGGAAAAAATTCAATAAAACCGAAAGTAGCAAGTTTTCTCAAAAAATCAGAAACAGGTCAAATGTTCAGTAAAAAAATGCATATTTTAAGTGCCACATCACCTTTCGATCGTCAATTGTTTTCGAGATATGACATCCTCATTTTTTTCAAATAACAATTCTCTATTTTTAGTGTTGGTTTTGGCAAATCTAATATTATTTAAAATTACTACGAAAAAATGTTACCACATAACATTAGAAAATTTTAGAGAAAATTCGAAATTAAAATTATGTGACTAATAATAATTATCTGTAAAGTTGGACGCAAATCGGTTAGTCAACGGCAAGACAAGACAAGAATTTTATATCAAACATGTAATGGCACTGCAATGACTAATATGTGGGTAAAGCCATAAACATCAACATAAACAACAGGGACATTGTCTAAATTTATCTACATTGTCTAGAACTGTCTAGTCTTGTCTAGTCTTGACTAATCAGGTTAGGTCAAGATCCCATCGCATGGTTTCTGTCCACATGATATTATAAAATGCGATATGTGGGGAATTAAAGGTCGTGTGTCTATTTAACCAAAGAGCCAATGGTTATTTATTCTGGCCGTAAGTACCTGTAAATAATGAAATAGTTCTTTAATCAACTCAGTTTTTTTTTATTTTTCTGAAGAACCGATTTTTCGAAAAAATTTGACGAACAGTACGAACATGTTTGCATTGCCAAAACGCATTTACATTCCATCGCATTGCATTTCTTTTTAGTTAGCGGCCCAAATAGATCTACGGTCCCACTAAAGGTCGTCAAAACGCCCGTTTGCACTCTAGCAACAGACTTCTAATGATTTTGATCTGATTCGTGATTGATTGCCTATTGTTTTGTTGTCTCGTCCCGTAGTTATATAATTGTCGAAATTATTCCGAAAATAAACGGAATCTCGAGTAGACAATCCCTGTTTCGGAAATCTCACATCGAATGACAAGTTCAAATTCTCTTCGAATCTTGTATAAATAGGGTGGCTACCACGACGCACTGCGATGCGGCAACCTATTTTTTAATTACATTTTGAATGGTTTCCTTCGCATAGTACTTCAACTGATAAACAATAACATTTGTCTTCAACATATTATAGAATATAAGACTATCAAGATAAATTTTATAAATAATTAAAGCAATATTTTGGGTACTTGCGGCGGGAATAAATAAGGCATCCTTGGTTCTTTGGTTAACATATACATGGCCTTTAATTTCAGACACATCGCATTCTATTATATTACGAGGACAGAAACATGCAGTCGGATCTCGTACTTATAACATGCCTACAAAATTACATAACAATGGCGCATTCGCCATTTATTGCAAAAATATAAATTTTATTTTTATTCACAAAATTTAAAAAAACGGTAAATATAGACCCCACTGATTTAAATTAAGCAAAAATTATTGCGAAATAATATCTAGAACAACATATTTATGTTGTTCTAGAACGAAAATGCTTATTAATTTTAATGTTTAAAATGCGGTTAAGTAAAATGTCCCACATATCTGGTAGAAAAACTTGAGCGATCGATGGAAAGTGATGCTAAATATTTAATAAACTGATTGACTATTGTGACTAAATTTAAAATTGAATAAGAATATTGTTGCTCAAGTTGATTAATTCAGGCTTTATTGTACCAAAATTTCCATTTTATATTCCATTTCTATTTAATTGTAATTCTAATTTATTTTGTTATTCAAAATTCGTTCATTTTCAAAAAATACCTACTATTTCTAATGAGATCTAGGCAATCGGGAAATAAAGAGAAACTATTTTCTAGGTCCTAATCTAGAAAATATCAAGTTTACATCTCGAGGATCTGAAGATTTACATATTATTTATAACATAAAACTAACAATTATTCATGACGTAATTATGTAATACCGGTATTAATTTAATAAACTCGTACATTTACGTAATGAAATAAATCAGTCAATAATATACCGTATGTGTACAACAAACAACGGCCAGTTATGAAAAAGGACGAATAGGAGTGAGATGACAGATAAGAAGCAACCGCATACGCGTCGAAGGTAGTGAGGGAATAAGACCGGCCCTATCACCACACGCGCGATGCTTTAAAATGAGAAGTGTAGAATTTGTCCTTTTTCACAACCGGCCGATGTCTGGTGGACATATAGTGTATATGTCGTGCCCACTTGGTGAAATCGTGCTTTTCATGAAAAGCATGTCCACTTCACGAAACGCATCCACTTAGTGTAATATTATTTGCTTACACTATTAGCATAATCAGATTTGTTCATTTCACAAAACGGACAACTATTTTTTTGCTCTTTTGTGAAACCTTTTAATAAATTCATCAAGTGGACGAATGACAAATCTTTTCAAGTAATGGTCAACGTGGTGTGTGCGCTTTACGAATTACACTACCTATGTGTTCAATCCAGTAACGATGGCCGAATCACTAGTTTTTACTAAAAAAAAGAATTGTATGATAAACTGCAGATTTATTATGCAGTTAAATCGGGAAAAAAAATGTTTGATGAAAAGCAGCAACAAGAGATAATAAAAAAAATGAAATGTGATAAACTAAAGGTGTAAGTAAAATCATTATGGGTAAGATTATGTGTTTCTAAGCAGTAACGTATTAACGATTTGCAGGAGGGTGCAATATAATAAACAAAATATGAACTAGTGAATACTATTATTTATTTACACATGGCAAAGATGAATGGCATCTACTATTACACATAGTTTACATTTTCAAACAAGCGCATCTTTAAGTATTGCACTGCGTTTTGGAAAGCTTGCAAGAACATTTGAAAAATCCTTGTCCTCGGGAACTTAAGGTTACTAATAAACTTCTAAATAATAACTCCCGATAAATCTGCAGGGAATTTTATATTGGCTAATAAATTTTTCGTTTTTCAAAGTCGTCTGTGAACCCCTTTTTATACGACATTGACCTTGACAATTTCCATTGAGCCACTTTCGTTGCATCTCTAACTTTAAATTAAACACACTTTGTAACTGTACTGGAAAATGGCAATTTTTTAAAGAAAATTTAAGGTGGAGTTTCATTATATTTAATCTCTATGGCAACGTAAGATATCAAACAAATTTGAAAAACGTCTCGAGTTATGAGTCATAGGAATATGCCGCATGCCGACAAAAAAAATTATCCTTCTAGGGGCCGTCATTTCGAAGACATTCTAGGTCAAAAACGAATTTTTTGTAAGACCCTAAACTCACACTCTGTACAACAAGAAAGAAACGCCAAAAAAAGTATTTAAGGTCAATGATGGAGAGGTCAAGGATGGCGCTTTCCAACACCGGGTCAATTTTTAAGATTGATAAAAAAACTGTGAAAGTTACAGCTTGTTAAATATGATAATTTTTTTTAGGAGCCCCGTTACTTTCGCACAGTTTACTTAGACCTTTAGTTTAGCACATTTGATTTCTTTTATTATCTCTTGTTGCTGCTTTTTATCAAACACTTCTTTCCCAGGTTTAACTGCATAATAAGTCTGAAGTTTATCATAAAATTATTATTTTTTTATTAAAAACTTGTGATTCGGCTATCGTTACTGGATTGAACACATACATACATATGTAGGTATTGTAATTCGTAAAGCGCACACACCACGTTGACAACTACACGATAAGATTTAAGCCATTCGTCCACTTGATGAAGCTTTTAAAGGTTTCATAAAGAGCATAAAATAGTTGCCCGTTTCGTGAAATGGACAAATCTGATTGTGCTAATAGTGTAAGTAAATAATATTACACTAAGTGGATGCGTTTCGTGAAGTGGACATGCTTTTCATGAAAAGGGCGATTTCACTAAGTGGGCACGACATATACATTGTAATGAGGGCTATCGCGTATAACTTCGCCGCTAGAGGCGCTAGTGTAGCGTGAGGTCCGAGAATATACACCACCACAGTATAGAAACTCTATACTGTGACACCACCGATAAGCGACAATTTCCGGCTATCGACTAGGCACCGCTTTTGGTTTTAATTTAGGAGTAGCTGAAAAAGTTTCAACAAGAGATTACAAGACATGAAAGTATGTAAAAGTTGCAGTTATCAAGGTCAAGGTGCAGTATCCTTCGGAAACTTATGTCCTCCTTTTTTTCCGAACAAACGGGACTGCGCAACACTGCGGCATGCTCGATATTTTTACGGTAGATTAGGTTTTAAGGTATTAAATATGTTTTAAATGTAAACTTTGTTTTCGCGCCCGTTGTAACAAACTTTGACAGCTATACTTCAGGACCTTACTCGGCAGTGGCGCCAACTGGTGAGTACAAAAACGGTAGCCCTCGCATTGTAATTCAATGGTTATAGGGAGGGGGCTACAGACCAATTTGTCAATGAGTAATAATTATTATTTCTCCAATAAATGAGGTAGATTTGGCAAGCACCGAAGATGTGCCTTTTGCAACCCTGTACGTAGATACTTCAAAAAAGATTTCTATGATTTTCAAATTTAGTTTTTCGCCAAATAAACCAGTAGGTTTCTAACGAACGTTAAAAGCTACTAACAGAAATTTCCGAAGTCTTAATAAATTCGGCTAATTAATTAGGTACATACAGAGTGCCCGTTGTCATTTTTGCAGATAGTAACAGAGTGAATAGAAGTGAGAAGAAATGTGAACAGAAACATAATATAGACGAGTTCATAGGGGTTATAATTGTCAATAATCTTATTGGTTAGTCCCCACTCTGCCTTTTTCGTTGAATTTGAACAGCAGCCATCTTGTAAGATAGTTAGCAAGTCTCGTCTCGGGGGTGTGTATGTGAGAGGCGCAGAGCCGTCGGGCTTCACCCACTTCTGACAGTCGCCATTTTTTCTCTTCTATGTGCATAATGTGCACAACTTTCGTACTTCGTCTATCCCCCAGGCCTCTCCAACTCTGGTGCTATTGCCGCTCCGGCCGAGCGCCGGCCAAGCACCGGGAATTAAATGAAGAATATGATGTTGTCTGTCTCTGTCGCGCAAAGGCGGCTGTGCTGCGGACGAGTGAGAAGGCAGTGGACAGGCACCGAGTGCTCGTATTGGAGAGGCCTGGTCTATCCGCTAAGATGACAACGGGCACTCTGTATGTGTCGTTCAAACAATGGTCTGTGGTAGGCCTCAAAATTTATTTCAATGTACAAAATTTTGATATTCAAATAAAAAATATTAAAACCTCACTTTTTTACAAAAAAAAAAAATGGTAGCGAAATTTTAAAAGTAAAACGTTAATTTTTATAAAATACTTTATAACTTGCTGAAACCCTCGATGTATTGGCCACGAGATGATATTTGACTACTCACTATTAATTAATATCTCTAAGATGTAACAATTACTTAAGTAAACAATTTATTTGAATAGTATAAAACTTATAATTCAATGTGCATAATAAAATCCATTTTAAAAGTGTAAATAAAAAGTATGATTTATTAATTCGCGGTTATGTCAGTTCGCAAACTGAACACAATTGACCTAAAAGTATTCGCGCGAATTTATCTAATGTCGTAAAATTATTTATTACATATCTATATATCATAATGGAAACGGATGAAAGTGCAGCTTTGCGAATACAATTACTGTCGTGATTAATTACAAATAAATATTGCGAAGGTAATTTATAATGTTAAAATTACAAAGAGAAGTTTCATGTATTGGCAATTTTTATTACCACACAATTAAAAGACTATTACAAACCATGCGATCCATTGTCGTGAAATATTACACAGGAAATATGGTTCTTTTTATTATGGTATAAAAAATAAGAAATTATACTAAACCATAGAAATATTCTACATCAGATTGAGTTACAATTACATGTTTACACCGATTTCTAATATCTGTCTATCCCAGTATTTCCTAAGGGAGAGTGGAAAAAGGATTGTATTTTTTTTAAGTTTCGTACGTATGCCAAATATTTTCAAAATTTTATCTGACTTATTTTCCAAACTTACCCCATTCAACTTCCCCTACCACCCAACTGATTAAACCAACAATGTTTTGAAATGAACTTTGATCTTTGAACACAATAATAAAAACAAGTTTATAATTAGACAACTTCTATTTTCTTTCATAGCTTCTATAAAAGTTTTGTTTATTGAAAGTTTACTCATGAAATAACTCCTTCTACATCAAGAGTCAGGAGAACCCCTAGAATACACCAAACTTTTTGTAATAACCTTATTTCATTACTCATTTTTTTACTTCACTAGGGAAATAAAAAGTACACTATCACCTCCCCAGTACAAGGACGGGACCCTCACAATTCAAATGATGTGGCCTATTACCACACTTCCCTTTCCAAAAATACCCTCTGTCCCCTCCAATACCCGAACAGCAAACGAATAGTGTACCTACTTTCCAATTAACAATAGCCTTAATTACATAACGCTCAATATAATTATATGCGAATTTATATTAATGTAGCATTGGCATTTGTAAATTATACGTGTTGGTGTAATTCGAATGTAATAGCACCTTGCAGAGATGATTTATCGGAAAAGAATAAAGTTTATCGTTTCATTGTAACTAGTAAAAGTGAGTACGCATGCTTACATTCGCACCTGGTTAGACTTTATTCTTCAAGTAACAAAAATCTACAGTGCTAGTCAAAAGTTCCCTCCCCCTCGTATCTTTTGGACGGTTATACTCAGATAATGAAATTTTGCGAGTGAAAATATACAGATGAAAGTCTCTACTAGTGGCAACAGGTGACGTAATCGTCATAGATGACGTCACTGAGCCGCTACAGTTGGTTGGTTACAGAGAGTAACCAATAACTTTAAATGGGACCCTATGGCAAACGATATATCGTTTGACAGCTAGTTAAAAGACCTCTTCAGTATAGTATTCAAAACAATATAATAATTGCATCATCATAATTGCAAGTTGAATGATACGAAAACCACATTGTTAAAGAAACTAAGATATTACAGCTTTATAAAAAAATAATATACTTATTTTAGGGTTCACACTGTTTACAGTAGAACAGTAGATATACCAGATTAGATTCTATAACATAGAAAATAACAGAAACAATCAATTTTTGGGCAGAACACATAATCTTGTTTGATATTTATTATCACTACTGTCCTAGCAAAATTCAGTAGTATATTTTAACATTTTTTAAATTCTCGTCTCATCTTTTAATTTTTGTTGCAAATATCTGGTTAATTTTCTTCGTCAGATTATTCAACTCCGCCTCAAATCCAAGGCTTATTCTGAAATTTATTTCAGTATGTTCATTAGTTACAATTTTAGGGCCATATTCACACAACACATTAAGTAAAATACCAAAAGAAGTAAAAAATATTAAACTAAGAGAAAACAAAACATGATATGAAGTAAGCAACAAAAGTCATCATACACCAACTTTTTTGAAGTTTGCTTAAATTCTTATAATTTGTGTATTACAGCATTGATTTTTTTTGCTTCTGACAGGATTATAGCTTGTGATATTCTGCTTCTAATAAGCCGAAGTTGAAGACGGTATGTCGATTGTGTGAAAAAAGATATCGCTAAAAAAGTAAAATTTAAATGTTTACAAAGAAACGTCAATAACTTCGAAAATAGTAAATCCCATTCGAAGTTGTTGGACTCGTATTAAAGGAAATCTTCAGTGTATCTATTTGACTAACTGAGTCATTTTGAAAAAAAAAATTCCTAGACATGAACAAAACCTAAAGTTGAACCAAAAATATCACGAAAATTCAAAATTATACCATCCTTAGTATCGTTTTCGTAAAAATCACTGTTCCTGAAATTTTAATAAAACGCAGAGAGATCTAGAGGGATATTAATCCTAAATTTTTGTTGGAGTAATGTGTGACGTACAGGGCTTTTTTAAATGTTCGTGATATTTTTGGTTCAACTTTAGATTTTGTTCATGTCACGAATTTTTTTTTTCAAAATGACTCAGTAGTCAAATAGATACACTCAAGATTTCCCTTTAATACGAGTCCAACAACTTCGAAAGGGATTTACTATTTTCGAAGTTATTTACGTTTCTTTGAAAACATTTTAGCGATATATTTTCACACAATCGACATACCGCCTTCAACTTCGGCTTATTAGAAGCAGAATATCACAAGCTATAATCCTGTCAGAAGCAAAAAAAAATCAATGCTGTAACACAAATTATCAGAATTTAAGCAAACTTCAAAAAGTGGGTGTATGATGACTTTCGTTGCTTACTGTATGTGTCATTATTAGGGCGTCAGTAACAAATATGTTAAGGAGTTTGGAGTTTTATTGTAGTTTCTAAAGTTTTATAAAAAGACATTGCAGTTATGTTAAAACTGTAAAGCTTAATATGTAGTTCAAAAAACGTGCAAATATTTGAAAACAACGCCACCATCAGTAGAAATTATGGACAAAAAATATGTTTATAATACTAATTGAGCATTGTTGGAATTTCAAACTTCAGTTTGTAAAAAATCATACTTTACATGCTGCCGTTACCAATATATAGCTATCATTAGCAAATATTCAAAAAATGATATTCTCTCTGAGCCAATGTGTTATAAAAACCTTGATAGTTGCTTTCTAGGTTTTCCGTTATGAACAACGAATAAACCACATAGTAACGGTTTCTTTAATCAAAATCAAAACACATTAACAAGCAGAAAATATCACACAATATTTATACCAAAGAAACATGACAAAAATAAATCCTCAGTTACATTCTACGTCGTGGTAGGTCTAATATAGTGGACAATAAAATAATAGCCAATCAAACATTTTTAAGTAAACAGCTTCTAAGGCAATATGACCATAGAAAATGTTTAGCAAGTTAATTAAAAAAATTTTAGGTTCTTCACAGATAAAGTAAAACCGACAGTCTGCAAACAATGCATTATTTTCCGGTTGTTTTACGCTTTATGTAATAAAAGAGTTAATTAATTGTTATATACGTTTCGTATTTCTATACAAACGGTGCATACATATCAAAAAGGCACGGTTTTCTATTCAAAAAATTGTTGTCTTCAACATATGCTGAAATAAAATTAGAATATTTATATTTAATGTAAATAGTAGGGGTGTGCGAATAACGAATAGCGTTCGAATCGAATAATTCGAAAATTCGAATAGTTCGAAATATTCGAATAATTCGTGAATTCTTCGAATAATTCGAAATTTTCGAATAATTCGTCAAGATTTCGAATAATTCGTTAATTTTTTTTTAATAATTTGAAACATTTTATCAATTCGCAAATTTTTCGAATTCATATTATAAAGTTTAATAATGCAATAACGTTTTCATATGCTGGTTTTCGCAAACTGTTCGTCTGCCGCCCTTAGGCTAATTTATAATCATACTAGATATTTAAATAGCGCGACTTAATTGTACCCAATAAGGAATCGTATCCCATTTTTTGAGAGTTTCCACTAATGACTACCTTCAAGACTTTCATGTATTTTTATTTAGAGGAACAAAGTATATTTAGCGTTGTTAAATTTCTTCATTGGATTTCCACTACGTCGATAAAGCATTCAGAAGAATCGATATCTAGCAAAAGTAAACAGTCAAACTCAAAACGCACGATATCACCCGATTTCGACTTCGGCTTTAAATTCTCTATCCCCACTTCAGCACTTTGCTCTCTCATCTTCAGAATGCGGCTATTTTCGGTACTAATCGGTTGTCAGCTGGGCAGAATAGTAAATAAACAACCTTTCCATTTCTATTTTTATACGCATTTCTTTGTGCCGTATTTAATTGACACTTCTAGATTCATGTATTCTTCCTACAGCTTCATTGGCATTGTAAGAAAAGTAATTGTTTTTGTTTACATAATTTATTTATAGTGGTTTAAATAAAAAAAATGAGTACTCATTAATAAGATTTATGTAACAAGCAACATATACTCTAAGATCGAAAATACTCCAAAATTATGGAGAAATTAGAATTATTTAAAAATTTTCGAATTATTTGAAAAGTTGACGAATAATTCGAACATTTTGGAATAACTCGAAAACTCACTAATAATTCGAAAACTCACGAATAATTCGAAAATTTACGAATAATTCGAATTTTTCGAATAATTAAAAATTCCGAATTATTCGCACACCCCTAGTAAATAGTATAATATATGGAAATCTATATCCAAGAAAAATAAAACAAAAAGGAGGTTTAAATGTAGTAATCTTAATATGAAGTAATATTAATCACTAGAGCCCGTAGGTTAATAGTAGATTCCAGGACCGGTCTTAACGCGACTGGAATATGTCATAACGAGCCATCCAAAAAAAAACATAATCAAATCTGGCTATGAACGAGAATACATACAGCGGTTATGTTGAAGCTCGAAACGAAACATTGTTGTTGTCAAACTTTTGCCAAATGACTGTCACAATTGTAAAATAAATAATGGCTGTCACATAATGTAACAGCCTTGACAATTAAATAAGATTATAAATTTAAGATCAAAAATAGAAACACGTCTTTTTTTGGTCGGCCAACTTTGATACGATGTGATATTGATTTTACGGAACTGACCTTTAATGGCAGTTAACTGCGTTGTACCGTGTATGACAGTGTATTGACGCGGCACGTAAAACAGATGTATTTCAGCATGTTGCTACAGACAAACATAAAGCTCATATAAATGGTGGTGTGAGTGCGCAAGACAGACAAAGACAATTTAACTTGGATTTAGTCGTTAGTTTACCTGCAGAAACAACTGTTAGACGATTTTTTGTAGCACCACTGTGTGAAGACATACAAAAATATCGTCTCGGAATTGCACGATAAACCTATATAGCTTGGTGGTTGAGGGACTGAATGAGGCAAAAGCAATGAAAGTGCATTTGAAAGCTTCAAGGACATATAGGTATATATATTTTAATTGACATCATATGTTTGACACACGGGCTTCACTGAATTGCCGAAACTATTACTCTAGAGTTGACAGCCTTGAAGATGATACAAGTTTTCAGACATTCTACGAAGGACACCACTACTAGCGTAACCTATTGTGACTCGTTGGGGCACATTAGTACAGGCAACTACTTTAAGTGACATGCACTAAAACTTAACTCCTGAACATACAAAACAGTTATTGGCAATTTATGAAAACTCAACTGGCTGTACGGACACGGTATAGTATCGGTTACCGTGTGTACGCAAGTTCTGTGTCTTGTGATTATGGTTCCTTTGCCGATTACTTGAGTTGCAACAATTGCCATGTATAAGGTAAGACCTGTTTAACATTTCGGAACACACTAATAGTGGTATCCTGGGGCCGCCCCTCGTACTTCACGAATCTATTATTAACCTCCGAGCTCTATTAATCACAACCATAAGCGAAGTCATCACAAACTAAGCGTTACATCAGGCAAATGCGTTAGAAATCCCGTGCCCATCTCCGTCCGAAAAGTATATATGTACTTCCACAATAGTTTATATAGTCAGTGCTGCCATATAAGTCTCTTTTGGGGATAATAATGGGTCTGATACTGAATGCAGAAACGTGCGAATGTGCGAATGTCCTTCACCGCGACAAAACCCACTAACGATAATAAATATCCTAACCTACTAATATAAATACAAGTGCTTACAGTACTGGAAGGGTTAATTCGTGCGCATATAGGTATATATTTTCGCGCGTTTGAATAACCCGCACGTTTCCGCATCCAGTGCACGCCCGGGCTAATGAGACTTGATCTATGAATTCAAATTTAATCATATTAACCAATTCACTAACACCTAATAAATATCAGTAGCATTCCTGAACTGAATATTACATATTGAAGTATACCGCATCCCTTGCAACCCCTCTCTACTTCTACATTAACATGTCACTGACTGTTTTTACGTTAAATCGCGATGACTCATTTCATTATTTCTTGTTAGAGTATAAGCATGACTAAATCCATTATGCGTATCGTTGTCGACAGTAAAATTGATTTCAACCGTAAAAAGGTTTTTGTGTTCTCTATACAGCAAACAGTAAAATTGTGAAATTTTATAACTTGTTACTTATAGTGTTCCTGTCATAAGACTACGGAAAGATACCAATTACAGTGTGCCAATTGTATTAATACTTACATATTACGACGTTCTTGCTTGTAAACGCATACATATAAATATTAATATTTAATAACCAAATAGGTATTATAGTCTTATTAATGCCTAATAGGTTTGTCTGTTTAACTACATCATCAGAACTACACATATTCTTCAAAACATTTTTCACCTATATCTTTTGCAGGCACAAATTGTCCTATTTCGTTCTAAGCTCCATAAAATTATGTTAAAACTAAGGTTAAACCTTATTATTTTCCTAAAATAACTATTCTACGTATACCTGTTCTTAGAAAAAAACATTATGGATTTTGGTATATCCTTGAGAATAAAATGAAAATTTTAACAGCAATAACGAAAACAACTGTGCCATTTGTGTTTCAAAGTAACTTTGAATAGACGATTTGGACGAAAGTTAACATTTTACATTTTGATCAGTTTAGTAGCATCTTTAGAGATTTTATTAGCATCTACCAAAATCAAATAATTACTAACCGAAAAATCTAATTATGAAACACCATAATATTCAAAAATATAAGATATACATACCATAAAATATGTAAACTGAAAATATGTAAAACGTAGGTAAATTTTAACATTAAGATTAACTTTAAATTAAAAGCGAATTCCATCAGGGTTGGAAAGTTTACGTCTTTAAAGACAAAGCGTTTACGCGCATATGCTCCTCCCCTAAATTCACTTCTTTAGCTATCTGTGTTGTTTCGTAGGCCAGTTCAAACTGTGCAATATTAACTGCACCAGTCACAAGCGGCTCGATGCGTGACTTATTCCGTTCTACATTGAATGAATTAGCTATTAATGTACTATCTCAAAGTAAACGTTTTCCCTACCTTTATAGAAGTCTCAGCAGAATTTATTATACAGTACAACCTCTATAATCCGAACATGCGTTGGTCCGAACAGTGAACACTCGAAGTTATAATCTGAACAAACCTTGATTATACGAACAAAGTATGGTTTTAAGACTTTGTTAAAGATTTTAACTCGGATGATAATACGTACAGACTAAGTCCATTAAAATTTGATTTACATTAATTTAAAAATATAGTATACAACGCAAAATTAAACATACAAATTTGTGGGACAGGCAACTTTTCCGCTAACCCTTCAAATATGGGGTGAGTTTATTCTATTTGCATTATATTACTGTGCAAGCATTGTATTTTCTACCGCAACTTTTAGTTCCGAATGTTCAGATGATTCATACTTATCTGATCAAGTCTTTTCCAGTAAAAAAATGATGAATATACTTTTACAAAAAGAATGATTTATATACTTTAAGATACTTTAAATATTTTTTCTGTTCTTGTTTTGTTTAAGAAATAAAACTTATGTATAAATGTGTCTGTATCTTTGTTTAAAAATAACAGATCTCCTGTTTGATAATCTGAACAAATCGATGGTCTGAACCAACCCTTTGCAATAATTAGTTGAACTGTAATTATTAGACCGTGTTGCAAAAAAATCCTGATGATTTTTTTATTCTGATTCAAATTTTCAACCCACTTTATCTATTAGTAAAAAGTTTAAATTTAATATATTATAATCCTTCCAACACATATGTAAGATTTAGTACATTTTTTTAAAAAGAGTTTCAAGTTTTTTTTGTTTAATATTTTATTTATTTATTAATATATATTTTTATATTTACTACACTTCGCCACTGTCTAAGTAAACTTAAAACCGACAGGATAATCAGAAATAGGCACGATTTGTTACACACAACATACAGGTCAAGCCAATATAAGCATGTTAACAAATTGCACTGATCGATTCACACACACAAAAAAAACACTTTATATGCATGACTACCGTAAGATATTGCACGCACGCTTCGCCTTTTCTTGCGTGCACAAATCAACCTTCCGATATTAAATAATTACACACACCTTAGGCGTGAAATTAACGATAATTTCTTAACCTCGCATAATATGTAGATAAAGAAAAATTACTATAAATAACGTGTTAAATGCGCGAACGCTTAAACGATATGAACAATTCAATTCTGACAATCCAATTAATTTAGATTATATCAGGGCGAATTGCTCCGCACATTCGTTATGCAATCCAGCGACAAGCCTACGGTTCAAGAGGTCATTTATCCGCATAATAAGATATACACATTGTCCATTCAAAAAATTTCGAATATACATGCTTACCTACACTAAGCTTTGGTGTGTAAGAGGTGAAAGTTTTTTTTAGAGGTAATAAATGCCAAACTTTTTCTCTTTGTAATAAAAATAAAACAGAAAATGACAACATGCTTGATAGAGGACTTCAACATTGTCCATTATGTGAATAATGAATTCATTTTTATAAAATTCTGCGGTTCAGTATCTTACAGTAAAATGTAATATACCGTGTAGGCCGACATGCCAGTTATGAAAAAGGACAAACATAAGTGAGACGACAGATAAGAAGCAACCGCATAGGCATCGAAGTGAGGGAATAAGACAGACCCTCTCCCCGCACTACGTTATTCGTTAGAACGAGAAGTGTAGAATTCGTCCTTTTTCACTACCGGCCGATGTCGGCCTTACACATACTGTATATTAGGATTAGAAACAAATAGTGCTTTATGCAACTTAACCACATAATAATATGACCACATAATTCTCCTAGAATATTCCTCTGGGATTGAGAGTATGTGACCATCTGTCTGTGACGTAATCAGGGACTTGTGACCTATGGCAAGAATACGGACGCTGTATAATATGTACATTATTGGCTTTTTAACACGTATTTACTGAGGTCATTTGCCAAAATAGGGACCAAAATTATTTCTTACAATTAGTTGCAGAAAGAACAATTTGGTTCAAATCCTAGTATACATATGGATTATACCGAAAAAAAAAAAAACAGAAAAAGTACTAAAAAAATCATAAAACATTATTTCAAAGGGATCAAAAATAAATAATCATATACGATCTTAAAACATGGAAATTCTGATTCATTATTAAATGAAACTTAAAAACAAATAATGAAAATTTAACAATCCAGTACCAACAATAAATCAAAATACTATATACTTAGACTGTTCAAATTTGCTTTTTGTACTCTTTGCGCTATAGGAATTACTGCTTGAAAATGTTATATATACAAAGTTTTCAGTTTTGGATGGGATTCAGTGGGAATCATATGATTCTAGGTCAGTTATATTAGAAAAAACTAGGCCATTTTATCACATATTACATATTTTCCGATTTGGAAAATTTTCAGGAGTACCTACATACCTACGTAATCCTGAAATTACTGAAAAACACCATTATACAAATATACTATACTCGTAACTCATAAAAGGTAAGATCAAAAAAGAAAAGTCCATATAACAGCGAAATGATACCCTGCATTTTATTTTCAATTTGTTGTTACTCTTTTGACTAGTAATATTAAAAATAACAAAATAAACGGTAGGTACAGAAAAATCAGAAACATAAGTTTCTTCAGGGTACCTAGGTACTTGCCATAAGTTTTATGTTGGACAAATCGGACAAACTTTTAAAACACGTATAATAACACACAAAAAAACTTCTACATAAAAAAATTCATCCCAATTAATAAAAGCGTTATCCAAAAGATAATCCGAATAAAAACCGTCGTTACTTGAATCATTAGAAATTAATAAATAAAAAACGTCAAAATTACGTACGTGAACAACCTAATATAAGGACCTGGTAATATACGTGACCAACCTCTACGATTAGATTTAGTATTTTACCAAAGAAGTCATTGATCTGGCGAAACAAATATTATGTCAAAATAAACCAGTGAAAAGTGACAATACCGTTTATTATTGATGCATTTTTTACACAGTTTTTTTTTATTATACCCCTAGGGCAATAACGAAGGGTTCACATAGTGAAAACACAAAGAAACGGAAATGCTTTCATATTTTCTGATAACTTCCTTCTGGTACATTTTTTTAAGAAACGTTTCGTAAACTCTTTGTTTTCACCCCTAAGATTTGCTAACAGGGCACAGAAATGTAAATAAGCGATTTAGTTAGCGATAAGTGTCAAAGTTGTAATTTAAAAACCAATATTTTTGCGCAAAACTTGGTTATCTGGGGCGAGAAATTTTAATTTGTCAATAATTTTGATGTAGATTTTGGAAGACACTCCAAGAAAAACCAGTGTAACTTTTATTAAAAATATGCATTTTCTCATCATTTTTTCGCAAAAAAGTAAGTATAGATTTTAAATATCGCTCGGAGAAACCTTTTTCGAGATATTTGTTTTTGAAGTGGACACTGCAACCTATTCAATCATGATTGTGAACTGTACAACTTTCACGGTAAGTTTTAAGTAAAACAATGCAAAGAAAGTGCTTTCAAACTCGAATTCGAACTTGCGGTTCGTCAGCATTGTGACTGTTTTTGAAGGAAGCTTATTAAAGTTTTAAATGCCACTAAAGATTCTTAAAAATCGTAAGTCCTAGTTACTTTCGGTTTCAATACATTTTCAAATACCGTCGCTATGTGTATTTTTGTGCAAGTATAACATGTATCAGCTTTCATTAGAAAATAAGTTATGTCTTGGCATATTTTACTTTACTTAAACAAATGCCCTCCAAAACCCTTTAAAAATTGCCACAAATCTGACGAATAAATATAGTTTTACAGAAATTGGGTGTAAAAGTATTTCTTTGCAACGTTTTATTCAAAGCCTAATATGTACTGACTACAGGTATATCTCATAATTATGATGTGGGTAGGTTGCGCTGAGCACTTCAAACGCAGATATCTCGAAAACGGTTATACACACGGAGAGAATAAAAGACCTTTTTTGCAAAAAAAAATGATGATAAAATTGACATTTTTCTTAAAAACATAAATACTTTCGGGTGCAAGCAAAAAAGTTACCCTGTTTTTATATACCACCTCAGAATGCCGCAGATAATATCCTCTACAATCTACCATACATCAAAATTATTGACAAATTAAAATTCCTCGCCTCAAAAAGATCCCAATCACCAAATTTTATGTAAAAATGTTTACTATTAAAAACGTAAAAATATTTTACGAAAATAGAAAATTACTATTAACGTTTGGAGTAAGGTAAGTTCAATTAAATCATTTTTATTCAAAATAATACCGTTTTGCTATTACGCCAGTAGGTAGAGCTCGAAAAGGGGCGAGTTTATGACACGATTGATACCTGAAATCCGACTACGGGATACTTTTAAGTTCAGTCCTTAGATGAAAACGTATATGAATTGGACTAGGAAATAGTTGCACTTTTCTTTTTTTATAACAAATTAGTGAGAAAAAAATGGAGTTTTTTCAGTTTTTTGCTTATAGAAGAAAAAGCTATTGAAGCAATTACATCGCATCCAATAGAAAAGTTGTAGAGAATTCAAAAACGTGCAAAATGCAATGAGTGTGCAAAAACTGGATTATGTCCGATGAATAGTTTTTGCACAATAGTCGAATAAAGTTTTTTACATCGTATTTTGAATATTCCATAACACGTCGAGCGATAGATTAAATAACATTTTCTCGACGGATTCGGAAACCACAGAGTGTAAACTACAATTCGTCCATTTACTTTGTTTCATTTAAATGCCATTAAATTGGTGTAAAACGCCTCTGAACACCGGGCAAAATGTTCGGCGGCGCGCTGACAGCCGAGCGAGGTATTGGAGGCCTGGGAGCGAGGGGAAGCGGCGGCAGCGACCAGCAATTTCGGGCGGTGTTCAGAGGCGTTTTACACCAATTTAATGGCATTTAAATGAAACAAAGTAAATGGACGAATTGTAGTTTACACTCTGTAGTTTCCGAATCCGCCGAGAAAGTGTTATTTAATCTATCGCTCGACGTGTTATGGAATATTCAAAATACGATGTAAAAAACTTTATTCGACTATTGTGCAAAAACTATCCATCGGACATAATCCAGTTTTTGCACACTCATTCTACGTGATATTACCTACATTTTCCCGCAAGATTGACTCTTCTAATGCAAAAATACTCGAATTACGAATTTATTAAGAAGAGGTAATTTTCTCAGCGAAAAGAGAAAAGAGTTTTCTCAGCGAAAAATTTACCGATTGACTTGGTTTTTTTTTTCATTTTAAAGGTTTTTGAATTCTCTACAACTTTCGATGCGATGTAATTGCTTCAATAGTTTTTCTTCTATAAGCAAAAAAACTGAAGCATTTTTTTCACTAATTTGTTATTAAAAAAAAAAGTGCGACTATTTCCTAGTCCAATTCATATACGTTTTCATCTAAGGACTGAACTTAAAAGTATCTCGTAGTCGTATTTCAGGTATCAATCGTGTCATGTCAAAAAGCTCTATTGACTGGCCTATATGTCCCATTATTAAAGGGGCACCCTCCCTGCACGTGACCGCTTGTGGATCCATAACATAGATTCAGCAAAACCTTTAAAGTTCCAAAGTCCTGGTAGTAGTTTCAACTAAGTATCGTAAAGACAAATAAGACACTTTTAGATCTAAAACACAGTGACTCTGCAAAACAGTTCAATGTTAATACCTCTTAAAGGTAAATAATTCGGCGTAAAATGCGTAGTCTGACGTAAGCAGGATGGAGGAAAAAATAAACGGTCCGAGCCAGGCAACTTTGATGTTCGTGACGGAAGAATTATCAAGTAACCAGAAGAGTTTTTTTCTTAATTAATCTATTTTTTGCAGGCAGTACGCGACTAAAATAAGATATGAAAGGCAACTCGGCTGATATTTTTTGTCTTAACTGTAGAGTCAGTATAAATAAACATTTAAAGTACAGGTCTTTGGTACGTATAAACAATCGAATTCCTTAAAATCGTTGGAAACGGTACATCATCAAAAAATATAACAAGTCATTTATTAGTGCGTTTAATTAAAGAAAACCACATTTTTTAAAATGTTATTAGTTTAATTAAAATGTTATTTGCTTAAACTATGTCGTCAAATACTACAAAAGTATTTGATTGGAATAGTAAAACATAAACATATGTACACTAATTGATACATTATATGAAAGTGTCGAATTTACTAAGCTCCTTTAGTCTTTGTTCTATTCGAAAAAAATATATTTTCCATTTTACGTAAACAATAATGTTTATGTAAGTACGTTTTTATTTATCACATAAAAAATAATGTTTTTTAGTTAGTTTGACATGGTTAACCGTTTAATGACTGCTACATCGAGTTTTATCTCGATGTTTTATATGTATCTTCAAATCGTGTCAATTGAAACGTGACATTAGTGACAACTAATAATAGTTATTAAGTTTTGTAGTTTATATACTAAGTCTATTTAGTTAATGCACTAAGTTACTAAAGAACCGTATAGAATGACAGATGAACATTCTAGAACAGGTAAAATTTATAAATAGCTGTGTTGTTGCTAAGTTAAGAGTTAGTGGTGATTCGAATGTTATGGAGTTGTAATCGAGGAGTTGTATGGTATTAATAAAAGTGTTTCAAGTAGAAAAGTGAGTTGTGTGTATTATGTCATCATGGCACTGGATAAAAAACCAACTGGCCAGCTACAGAAAAGTAAGTTATTCAAGGCAGAATTAATAACAATATATATCCAGTGTTTTTAGTTTGACTAAAATATACAATCCTTTGTCATTCAAACATGTTTCACCTAAGTACTTGAAATAGTCTACCATTGGCATACGATGTAGCATCTAGTATAGACAATTTTTCAATTAATACACATACAAAAATATAGACATCCAAAAAAAAGTCATCAAAGTTGGCCGAGAAAAAAAGACGTATTTCTATTCTTAATCGAATTTATAACCTTATTTATTTGTCAAGACTGTCACATCATATGACAGCCATTGTTTATTTTACATTTACAAATTGTGACAGTCACTTGTCAAAAGTTTGACATAACCGAAAAGCTTAGACATGACCGTTATTTCCATCTCTCTCGTTCATAGCCAGAGTTGATGACGTTTTTTTTTTTTGGATATTACAAAAGTCTCTATATTACAAAAGTAATCTTATGAGCAGCTGACGTTGGTAAAATTACAGAAAGAAACAACTACGTTTCAGCTCAAGACGCTATGAAGAAATATACTAAGCTTTTCTTTACTATTCCGAGATTAATAATTATTCGCAATAATTTAATCAATTATAACACCAACTCTTAATTGCTTATTGACAGATTCAATATTGTTAGACAAGAAACAAGAAAATAGGTACCTACTTCTTTTATAATCATATAGGCTCCATAATGAAGCTATACTCAAACAATATGTAATTTGTAAAATTTTATTAACTATATTTTTATTTGAATATTAATTTTCTAAGCAAATGATTTATGAAGTAGTCAGTATCATAATAAATATTAATTACCTATCATTAGCGTAGTCAAATTCGTCTGTAAATTAAGATCAAGGAAATAAAGAAATATGATTGCCCAGTAGATTTTTAAATACAGTTCGTCATGTCACGATGTCACAAAATGAATTTACCATTGTTCGTTTATTATTAACTCTATAATTATTTATTATACGTGCACTTTTGGTAACCCAGAACTCTAAGGAGATAACATAATTTACTGTTGAGGCATTTGTTAATGGCAAGAATTTAACTCTTCGTCTGTACACATAAATTTTGGGACACCGTCTCTACACAGGGTCTAAAAGGGACTATTGATATTTTTTCCAAGAAAAAGGCATTCAAAAAAATCTGAAAAACTTGAAGACCCCTTTTTAAGATCCAATCATTTTTTAGCTATTTTTAATAAACAAAATTTGTTATAACAATATATGTATATGCAGCAAAATCGGGAAAAAAATCAATTTTCACAACAAAAACATATCTCAATCAAATTTTTATGTAAAAATAACATTATTGCGGGATTTTATAGCCTGAACATATGTACTTAAAAAAACGCAAATGCTTTGTTTTTAAAAACCATATTCACTTATTTTGAATATTGTAAATGTCGTTTTTTTTGGGTAAGAAAAAATTCAGTAAACGAGTACTTACAGGTTTTATTTTTCATTTATTTATCAAAAAACTTTTATAAAACTATGCAAAATGTTGTTGAATAATACTAAAAGAATACTAATTGGACAATTTTTTTCAACGTGAGGCAAAAATTTGTGCGATGGTTACCACACAGGAGCACAAACATATAAAATCTAAACTATATTTACCGCAAGATATTACTGTAAAATTGTTTCAAGTCTATTTCTTTCTAGGCAGTACGCTGACGAAAAATTATTAATCAAATTTTTCGCAAACTGTGAAGTGAATGTTAAATACATCTGTAATCATACCATATAAATGTAGTTTCGAAAATTTGAAAAACTACAATCTATCAGTAAGGAAAATAAATAATTGTTGTCTATTTTGTAACTACTTATTTCAAGTAATAAAATATGTACTTCTGATTACTAATGTCGGTGAAACAAATTTGAAGGTTTCGCTGTTTTTAAACAATTTTTATATCACATATTTTTCATGACTATTAAAATATCATTTTGAATATTGTAAATGTCGTTTTTTTTGGGTAAGAAAAAAATTCAGTAAACGAGTACTTACAGGTTTTATTTTTCATTTATTTATCAAAAAACTTGTATAAAACTATGCAAAATGTTGTTGAATAATACTAAAAGAATACTAATTGGACAATTTTTTTCAACGTGAGGCAAAAATTTGTGCGATGGTTATCACACAGGAGCACAAACATATAAAATCTAAACTATATTTACCGCAAGATATTACTGTAAAATTGTTTCAAGTCTATTTCTTTCTAGGCAGTACGCTGACGAAAAATTATTAATCAAATTTTTCGCAAACTGTGAAGTGAATGTTAAATACATCTGTAATCATACCATATAAATGTAGTTTCGAAAATTTGAAAAACTACAATCTATCAGTAAGGAAAATAAATAATTGTTGTCTATTTTGTAACTACTTATTTCAAGTAATAAAATATGTACTTCTGATTACTAATGTCGATGAAACAAATTTGAAGGTTTCGCTGTTTTTAAACAATTTTTATATCACATATTTTTCATGACTATTAAAACATCACTGTGTCGATGTCGACTTCATAATCAGCTGAAATAAGCATGTTTCAATCAAAATTCAATTGATATTTTTTAACTATCAAATCAATCATGGATAAAAACATAAAAACTACAAAATCCACAAAACTTTGTTTTTTTTTTTTTGGAGACACCATATTAAGCACAGACCATGTTCAACCTATCACTATCCTAAAATTTGAGACATGCTGTACCATACAATCTCGCATACAATGCACAACAAAAGACTGTGTGGGATCCCTCAACTAATATATCAATTATTATTAATGAAAGTTATAGCGTTGTAGTCTATTTACAAACTGAAGACCATAGACAACAGATTCGACAGGCTGTAAATGGAGCGCTTACAAAACTAGAGGCAGACACCGACCTAGACGGTAGATTGTCTAAAAGGGATCGAATCATTTTCTAAGGTCAACAATAAAAAAATCCGTTCCTGTTACAATCAACTTTTGCTTTCGTCAGCCTTAATACAACAAACCATTTCTGTCTTCATTCTAATGACTAGCCACTTCCCTTTTATGTAAACTACCTCCAGCAGACAACCGATGCCGATGATGCCTAAGTACCATAATTACGTAGGTAAGTTTTATAGTATTGAGATCTTTACGGACCAGCAATTGAAGCGTTTTTATTAGCCATTGGTTTTCATTATTGGTTAGAACTTAAATAGCGAATTTTCTCAAGAACCGTTGAGAGTGAATTATATAATATGATAAATTGTTTTTCTTTGCTGTTATGAACAAACAAATGAGCCATCAATTTTGTAAACATAATTGGCGACCTGAAACCAAACTAGATAGTTATATAAAACTTTGATTCTATATAATCGTAACTGGAGATATAAAATTAAACATAAAACACTAAGCAAGTCTTTTTATTGTTTTGTCAATGTTATTACATTGGTATATATAACATCAATGTGAAACATTCTCTTCAAAGTTACACATACTCCCTTAAATAACTGAGGCACAAGCCTTTCGGAGTCGTTGAATCAATTTGAAAACGATCGTTTGAAAAATGACGCTTAGCATATCAATAGGTTTTCACGGTCGCTGAATCCAAGGCAGGTGTCCGTTTAGCCCCATCACGTCAAAGTTCGTCCCTTACCTCAAAAAAAATTCTAAAAACCGCGAAAATGGCCCTTTTCGAGTTGAAGATATATTGAGAAATGAAACCAACTAGCATATCCAGCTGTTTTCGAAGTCGCTGAATCCGAATTCGTTGTCCATTTAGTTTACTATTAAAATACATCAAAATTATCAAAATACCTCCGTTAAACCTTACGACTACCTACAAAAATACTAATATATATGCAATTTACTAATTACATATGTACATACCTACATATTACTGGTGGTATTGAATTTGAGGTTTGAAGTCAGATCAACTTTTTGAGATCTTGAGGTATTTACACGATAGGGTAAACGGACAACAAATTCGAATTTAACGACCCCGAAAACATGTCTAGATATGCTAGGCTTCAATTCCCAACTTTTTCTAGGTATTTTTTGAGGTAAGGGCGAATTATGATATGACGGAATTAAACAAACAATGAATTCGGATTCAGTGACCTCGAAAACATAAACTTTCTATTCGGATTTCATTTATCAACATAAAAAAAAAAAAAAAAAAAGGAATTTTTCCCAAAAAAAAAAAAAAAAAAAAAAAAAAAAAAAAAGGAAGCCCAAAAAGGTAAAAAAAAAATTTTTTTGCGACCGCAACTTTGAGTACCTAAAAAAGAGTTTCAAAGCAAATTAATTTTTGGCAGAGTATAAAAAAAACAGGTTTTTTAGAACTCCAAAAAATATAAAATTGCTAAATATTAATAGAAATATTTGTCATCTTAATAAATAAAATCTATTAATGCGTCATATTTTACTTAAGACAACAACACCTTTATAATTTTAAAAAATGTTTCTGAAACTCTATTTTTTTATCTTCTTTTTAAACCTCTCTTTCCCTTCACTATTTCCACATTACCCGGAAATGTGTGCTGGAAAACTAAAACTCTATGATAATGAAAGTATAAACTGTATTTTTTAAGCACCTTGTAAATTAACTACGCGTGAATTTCTTGTCTGTGCTACGTACGGCATTGACCCTTCCCGATAACGCTCCAAAACCCACGAATGCGCAGTAGTACGCCATCCCGTCGCGGGAGAGCAGGATATTCTAAGGCAGTTTAACACGCGAGACGGCAAACATTCCGAACCCTAATGATCACACTTCCACATTCAATTTCCCATACATTTCTAGGTTAAATTTCAAAAAATCGCTAGAGTACTGTTTAAAAAAGTTACAGGGAAACTTGTAGAAATTCAAAAGCTGCATTTTAATGTAATTTTATTATCCCTAAGTGAACCAGATTCTTATGCCGCCATTAAATGTCTCAACTATTATAGAAAAACATTATGTCCATATATGCGATAACCAATAGCTTCCACCAATTTATAGCGAGTGCTTTGTGATTATTCATTTCATTATATGTATGTTTATTACACCATATTTTACGCACAAATATTTTTTTTCGCATTAATATACTTCAAAAAGGGTCACTTTACACACATGTTACATAAATATATATATTTATTACTTGCTTTAATTCCTTAAATCACAATTTAAGGTAATAAATTCCCTATCAAAATAAAATCATCCATTATTAAAAAAAAAAACAAATATTTTCGTGAGTATCTAAGCAAAATTGTTACCTACATGCTTCGTATTTTATTTTGTTACACTCTGTACCTACTAGAAACATTTCTTAAAGGAAATCCTCGGTTCTGAACCACGAGTGTGGGTAATTTTTCGTTCAAGTTCCGACATAAAAACGATAAATTTACGGTTAACAATACAATAACCACACATTTTGAGCACAACGAGAACGTATAACTTTCAGAATACCTTCAGGTCTACCCATATATCTAATTGTATCAAACCCAGTACCGGTACTAGTGTCCAGGAAACTACTTGACTCCGTCGGTAATGTCGGTATTATTATATTACAGACGTTCTAGCGCGTGCAATCATTTATGTGTCGACTTTTATTTGTCTGCAATACGGCTAAGGCGAGATTGAAGTTCTACCTCCGAGACACGAGTTCCATACAGATAGCGTTATAAAGTCTGAAACGAAACCTTTACGTATAGGATGCACAATATGCCTGTGCTTTATATTATCCTTCAATAACAACTGTTGTTTCAATACATGAAAGTTTCTTCTTCCTGTGTATAGTCGTGTTGTTTACATATTCCATCTAATATATCAATCGTTTTGTAACCAAATTTTTAAATTAATTAGGAAACAGTTAATAGTAATACCTGTATTATTGTGCAGAGATGTTTGAATTTGCAACAAAAAGATTTATATTGTCCACATGAAGAAATCTTACGACCTTTTAATTGTGAACACTACTTATGTAACAAGTGATGAATACTGACGTGTATTTGAATAATTAAATTGATAATAATAAAATTACAATCGTGGTAAACAAATTCAACAGTCTCACAAACAGCTTTCTCTTTCTTAATAACAAATGCAAAAACGGTATAAGTCTTATGCCCTCTACAGAATCGTTAATATTCCCAAAATATAATTTTACTTTATATCTAATTACTTCAAAAGTATATTAAATCTTTGCATATACACAGCATTTTATTTGTTCGTAATATGTGAACCAATGTTTCAACAATCGAGTAAAGAACCATCCCTTCTGGATTCTGGAAAATTGTAATTTCAAAAAAATAACGCATCAATCCCTATAGGTTCATCCAACCGCATCATACAACTTATCAGAAAATATCATGACGAGTACTTAAAACTGTTAAGGTATCCTAAGAGTAAGCGTAACCAACAGTTTGTACTAACAGTAGACGCATTCTCGGCTAAATCTGAATCATTGCTTGACTTTTGCTTTTGCAAGTGCGAAACTTTTTTGTCTTGTTCTTGCGAAAAGTCGCGAAAAGTACCACTTAAAGAGAAGACGTTTTTGAAAGACCAAATATTGCATAGGAAGATGGCATTGGGCCCCGTCGATGTTAAAGAAACTCAAAGAATTTTGTAGTTTGAAGAATTTAGTCTATCTTCAAGTAGAGACATGATAAAAAAAAAAATTTTTTAAATGTACGCTATTGTTTGATATAATACGCATATTTTTCACCCTATAGCATTATCAGATTCTTAATTTGAAAAATCATCACCTATAAAAACGGCCCACCCTAACATACATATATGCATATACGCATACACAATCTGTCAAAAAAATATGTGATTCATCAGCAAATGTATCCCCAATTTAATAAAAATTGCATTTCTTTTAGCGTCGTCAGAATACGTATTTTCTTTCCATTGCTTTCATTCCTATTTCATCCTTCCATCATGGATAAATAATTTGTTGGTAGTTATATAGAAAATAAACAAATAATGCCTCAGATATTTTTACTTTACTAAGAACTCCATTAGCTGGCTAGATAAACACAAACTTGCGATAATGAGTTAAAAAAGTCCTAGAATTAAAGTTAATTATTCTTATCTTAATTAAAAGTCTCCTTATTAGAACCGAAGTAGGTATATCTCTTCACGCCTTTGGCTGTGTGACACGCCGAACTCCAAAAATTTTGGATATCCCATATATGGTGTTTATATACTATTTAAGAAGCAACAACCAATTAGATACATGCGAGAACAATATTAAGTAATTGATAATAATTATTAACTAAACCCAACATATACACATCTACTAGCACACCGGTTTTGAAAATTTTATCTGAAGAAGAACCCTACCCATTTTCTTGGCCACGGGACAATTATGAAGAAAAATTCCCAGAATTGTAAAGCTTCTAAAGAGAAACAAAACTTACATAACTCAAAATCTCAAAAGCAAGTCTCTTAATAATCGTGGTCGGGTGTTGTTGGGTATTATGATTTTTTTTTAATAATTTGCAAATACGAGGTGTGTAAATTAAGTAATGAGACTGGCAACGTAGCGTCAAATCTAGCACTGTGGAGACAGAACTTGGAAAAGCGGTAGGTTAACATATAATGCACCTTCAGTCCAAGTTTGAACTGAACGAATCAGGGATGAGTAAAATCTGTGCAAAAAAAAACCTTTCGTAGGAACAAAAGGGCATCAGGAAAGAAAGGTGTCTTGACTATTTGGAATCGATTGAAAATGATCCCCATTTTATGAAATATATATTACTGGTGATGAGACTTTAACTTTTAACGTACCGTGTGTAAAAAAAAATGTGTTTATAAACAATACACTTCTCGCATTCTGTTAGGTAGTTAAAATGTCTACACGTGAAAATTATTGAGAATTTATTATCTTAACAAAATTTTCAATGTCACATGCGAATTATTAAAAATGCCTACATATTATTAATCGATTGGCTGACAGCTTGAAAAATTTACATACACACCCTATATACTGAGCGATATATTTATATTAACGCAACATTCTACTCTTGAAAACTTTATTTATTAACTTTAATGTCTGTCATAAATCACATTAAGTATTAAGATGTTAATGAATAATGAATTAAACAGACATGTAAGGACAGTAATAAAATAATATTTTTTAAATTACAATTACATTA